>CM057809.1:37803251-38518251 GCA_030067965.1 Latrodectus elegans
TTACAATTCAAGGTAGATTCCGAACAACTACAAGCATTCAAGCCTCCAAAGTATAATTCAAGCACATAAATTCTTGAACCGAGGGCCAGAGAGCAAATCATTCAGCGACTACCTTGACAAATATGATAGAGATTATTTATTAAATATATACCTGATTTCTTTTACTACCTTATAAATGACTAGGACGAGCAGTTTAACTAATTGTTTAGGCTCTAAATAAGTCTACAAGTGCTATTGTATAATAAAGTTCAGATTATATATAATATAAAATATGAATATGAGAATTATTGAGGCTTTATTACGAATTCCCTTACGAGGTATGTTTAAAACCAGGAATGTATGATATTCCTTAACTTGAAAGGAAAGAGAAGAAGTAATCTCGAATATTAAGAAATGCATTGTTTCTGAAGGAGTACACATAATTATCAACAGTCATATACATGTTTAGTACTTATAATTTTGCAAGGCTTTGAGTATTGAAGTGAAAATTTTATTTCAAAATTTAATTTTGAGATATTGTGAGTCAGTAGCACATGATTGTAACTCTTATTACGCTATTTTTCTGTTTGGACTGGAAGTATAGAAAACTGAATTTTCATGAAGAAATTATGTAATACATTAAAAAGAGGTACGCGTATAAGTAAAAAATTTCTCTGTCATTATAAGAGCTTTGCCTTCGTTTTAGTAATAAACTGTGATATTATATTTAATTATTGAATTATAAAGATATATTTAATTTGAGTAACGTGATTGCCATTTATTTAACTAAACGGAAACAATTAAATCAGAACTAATACTTTGTTTTAAGATATTGAAATTTTAAAAATTGTGTATAAGATAAAGAAGAATATGCAATAACATAAAAATATATAAGATCAAGAAATTTTATACATAAATATATAATAATCCCCTTCTTTCATTTAGAGCGTACTTTGAACATTAATGTTTAGTAGGATATAAATAAGTTTATATTTACTTACAATCTCTCTTAGAGAAAAACGAATTAAATATATATTTCTGCTTATTCATTTCATTTATGAGAAAAATATTAACGTTAAGTTCATAAACACACACACATATTACATTTTTAAATAAAATGTTTGGTTTATTAAAAGTTTAAAATTGTATCAAATAAATAATGTTAACAAAAATAAATTAAAAAAAAATTCCCGAACATTCCCGATTTATTTTAAAATTTCAAAAAATCTATTCCAGCAATTTTTTTTATTATTATGTGAAACACACATGGTGGATGTAACATCAAAGTACATAACAATATATTTTGAATTGTCATCCAGTTCTTGAATGCCAAGCAAGTTATTTATTAAAAGTTTTATACTTGGCTTGGGAAGTTCTTTCTGCAACCCTAAGCCTCAAGTCTTTTTTAGTGAAGCTTGAAATTATTGATGTACGAAGTATGTATGAGCTTCATGGTAGATCTCGTCCAGAAAATCGTTGTTTGAACATGCCAAGAAATGTCAGAACAGAAGAATGTTGAACAGAGGAGATAAAAATTATGCATGAGGCTCCATTGAACTCAAGTCTTATTTCTCATTATCTTGTTGACGTTTTGAATATTTTTGGATCTAAATAAATGTGGCGTTATTACTGTCGAAATCATATTATGAATAATCAATATAAACGGGAACGCGTAAGATTAACTACCTAAAAGCATTTGAAACTACCTGTACGCTGTTGTTATATGCAGCAGCTTACATATATGTGAAGTACAAGTTTCAGATTTAATTTGTGTAGGCTTAAGTTATACTTCTCTGATTTCGATATAGAAAAAATCAAATTTGATAATTTTACTATAGATGGATTTTACAATTTAAACTGAGAAATTATAATGAAATTGATACTAGAAATATTAACAACATACTTGAAAAAATATAGCCGATGAATGAACCATTTAGTAATAGTCTGTGAAATGAAAGTATGTAAATAAACTATTTAGACACAGAGTAGCTCCAATTTTAGACAAAGCACGATTAAAGAGGAATCTTGCAAATGTATCATGAGGTAGCGGCTGAGTTAGATGATCAATGCTCTCTCTACATTTGTTCACCCCTTGATTAGATCGAATGAAATAAAAAAAGATAAATTCTCAAATACCATATGAAATGTCAATAAGGGGTGAAGAATTCAGAAATCACACCATACTCAGAAAAGTACCAGAAATTCAGAAAACTATCAGGAATGAAGAAATGCCAAGTACTGTGAATGTTATGAGAAATTGGTCCTTTATGACAGTCTGAATTAATCTGGTTATGAATGAGATTGCTGATAATGGATATCCAGAGCTGGAATAATTTTCAACAGCTCTCAAGTTAATTGATCACATTTTCCTTTTAGACTGAAATTGCAATGAGTTACGAGGGAGGCATCAGAAACGGATAATGAATTTGCCAGTTTTTTTTTTAGAAAATTATGTTGTAAGATCATGAGGCATAACTAACGATGCTGACATTAGTAATTTTAGCTAAGAGTTAACCTCATATCGTGTTTTCCTTAACTTTGCTTCTGAAGATATTCATCTATTTTATTGCATAGAGTGTTTCCTGGGGTAATATTTTAACTCAAGATATATTGGTTTTCTGTGAAATATACGACTTTCGCTATTTATCTAATGAGCATTTATGATTCTGATCAAGGCTTTGCCAAAAACATCGTAAAAATGTGGCTGTTCCAGAATAAGATTATTTTGGGGGTAACTTTTAGAGTTTTAATCTAAATGTAATTAATTGTTTTCTTGATATTTCATTTCAGTCAAGACAACAAATTCATCCATTTTGGTATCTGTTGAACAATTCTTAAACAAGTAGCAAATTTCACTTGATTTTTAAATTCTTATGAACATATAAATATTTTAAGATCTGTTGTTTTTTACTGCCCTAAAATCTCAAGATATAATGTTAATTTATTCCTCCATAATTTATTTAATTATGATTTAGATCTGTATAGTGTAAAGTAAGATATTTATCAAAGGAATTTATTAATAAAAGCATATTTTACTTACAAACAATTTTAAATAAAATCAGTTTTAATAACATGAATAAACGCTCTTCATATTTGAATAAATTTTTCTAATTTATATGATGTATAATTAACATAATAATTAATTAATTTCTCATACAACTAAAGTACTTGTGTTAAAGATTAAGATTGTTTTTACTAAATGAAAAGTTATTATTGATAAATAGAATTAGAATACCAAAGTATTAGCTGAAAAGCATGAATTGAAAGTGAAATCATAAGAAAATTTGAACTTACACATAGCAAATTATTTTGTTACATAAAAGCTTCGGTCTCCATTTTGAAGGAATAAATTTCATTTTTTCATAATCTGAACTGTAACTTTTTCCTTCTGGTAAAGACTGTTCTGTAAATATACAAAGTTTCATTACCACAGGATCAAATTATTTATTTCAAAAGGGCTGCTATAAAATTTATTTTACTTATTCATAATATAAACATTATTTTGTAAATAAATGGCTGGATTTATTATTGTATTCTTATTTTCTAAGCCATGCATAAGTTGAAGTAATTTTTAATTTAAGGCAATTTTAATATCCGTGATTTTGATTATTCTATAGAAATAAAATTAGAAAAATAAGCTTTCCAGTATAAAATTTAATTTATACTTATTGAAGGGAAGAAAGTAAGGATCTAAAAAATTCATTTAAATTTCTAAAACAACAAACAAAGTAAGAAATGGAGTGCTACAGATTCTCATTCAGAAAAAATCATCTTATATTATATAAATGAAATTTTAAAATGAATTGCTGATTTAAAAATATCTGTTTAATAGTATATGACAAAAATGTTAAAAGTTGGAATATTTGATTTGATTATATGATTTTTTCATAGCTTAATTTTAAAGCCAGCCTCTACAATAGCTGAATTATGAAATTAAAGCTATCATTCTTACTAGTATTTGTTAAAATTATTCTTGTATGTAGTATACATATATATATATATATTAAAATTCATAAATAAGAATATAGTTATACACAGTCATGTGACGATGAACTAATTTTATTATCTCATTTACTGTTTTATTTTATTAATATTACAAATTTTATATCTTATTTATTGATGGATATAAATCAAGTGACATGAATAAAAAATTCAAACAAAAAAGTAGAGCAAAAAAAATTACAGTATTAAATTCTAAATTAAACTAGATAATATTAAGTAATATGTACCATATATGTAGTTTTTGTGAAAAATTATATAATTCACGTTTCAATTTAAAATTTGTCACTGTTTTGATGCAGCAAATATAAGCTTAGAATTTTGATTTAGCATCTACAAAGCTGTATTTTGGTTTCACAATAAGATGAATTTTACAAAAATAAAAATTTAAAAATTTATGTAAATTTTATTTTTTATTAAAAGCTATTGTCGGCCAACTTGTCTTGTGATAAGCGTGCCGGACTACGGAAAGGAAGGTCCTGGGTTCGAATCCCGATTCAGACATGGATGTACTCTCTCTATCCTGTTATTATCCTTTCCTTCGATGAATGAGGTGTGAATGGTTGCCTACTCTATAAATGGGTACCTATGGCATGTGTGTGTACTGAAGAAGTCGGATTCCACATCAAATACGGTTCAGTAGCAAAAGTGGAGCAGCGCAACCCAATTTGCCAGCCTATCTGGCACACGAGAACAAGAATGAAAATCATTTTTTTCAAAAGTTAATATTTAGATAACAGATTTAATTTTTAATGGTACTAACATTAATCATAATTTGAAAAGTAATAGCCTGTTTTATTTATTTAGATAAAACCTCAAATCTTAGAATTTATCTTAATATCCTTATATGTCATTTGTGATATCCATTATAGATTTATGATAAGATAACTGTGTAAGTGTGTTTGTAATTTTTTACAAACACTTGTAAACTTTGTGTGTATGTATATATATATACACATACACACACAGTTGCCTATGGCTATGTTATAGTTATATATCCGTATGATATGTTCGTATTTTTTTATATATTGCACATTAACATTATATTATAGACTACAAAAAATATAGTTTTCCTAAAATTAGTTTAATATTATAAAAATGAAAGTAAAAAACAGAAAAAAGAGACAAAAGAAATATCGATAGAGGAGAGTTTTCTTGATGCTAGGCAAAATATTGTAAAATATGTAATTACTTGTTCTGCATGACCAATCATCCCCTTGAAGAAGGCATTTAAGATTTTTTCTGTCCTTTACAACTTGGTCATCTGTAAGAAATATAGAACTCATATTTGTGCACTTCTAAAATCAAATATTACAATTTAAATCATTTACATATGATACTTAATTTGCTTGATATTAAATCTGTAGAAATGTTTCACAGTACTCAAACTTTTGAACTAACATAAAATGTTAATAAAGATCAAAGGTGTTATCGTGCGCGCGCGATTTTACTGAAATCTACTCCAACAGATTTTGAAAATGATATATGAATTGAGGACGTAAGAGTGTTATAATATTCATAGTGAATTTTAAACCACCGCAAATAGCAAAGTCTGAGGTAAAAGCATGAATTTCTGAATGGTAGGTTAACACTCACCTCCGATTAAATAAAGGGTTTCACTAACTATTATAGGTAAATTAACAACAATGAGGAATCAGATCTTATTTATAAACTTTTCCTTTCAAAACCAGTAAGATAAACAAATATAATTCTTTTTCTTTATAAAAAATTAATAACATAAAATAATTCATAAACTTGATAAATTCTAAAAAATTAATAAAGTTGAGTAATAAAATTTTAATAAATACTGAACATTTCAATGCTGATAAAATAAAAATCGAAATTATTTTTAGCAAATTATAATTATTCTTAAATTTTGTCAAGAAAAATTCGCAATGTGTGAAGAAAATTTTTCATGCATATTATTATTAAAATTTTATAATGTTATGTCGAAAATAATTGGTGTTATAATTATTATTATTATTATATTTTTGTGTAAAATGTTGTAAAAACCTTATACAAAGAAATTATATACAGCATGTTAATATATTAGTTACAGGTATATTCAATTTTTTGATGGAATAATAGATAGAATAATTAAATATATATTTTTATACATAGTCTGCATTGCAATTTCATAAAATTTTAAATATAGCAGCCTAATTTAAAAATATTGTGAAAATTTTTTTCTTATTTTAAAATATCTGAGAACTTTAATTGACATGGCTTGCTTTGAATTGTTAATCAATATGTGAAGTCTACATTTCGAGAACTTTTTAAACTAAACAGAGATTAATTAATCTTAAAATTTTAAATAGCACATTTTAATATTATAATAACATTTTATTTGAAAACTTGCTTCTTTATTCCCAATGCATTACTTCCATAATTATTATCTTAAAAATTGAATATTTTCATTTAAACGAAAGTATTGTATGCAAATACTATAAATATACTGAATAGAGTGAAATATTTTCAGAATTTTGTTGATATGTTTTTTTAAACTTTTTTTTCTTCAAGACAGAACGTCATTTAAGATGACAAGTTATGTTATGCAAGGGGTATTTTAAGACGGTAAATATAATTTCGAATAGACTACAACATATTTGAATAATTTTCCTGTCAGTTCTTATTTTGAATAAATAATAGCGTTTACCTATACTGCTAACATTAGTGATTTATTCTTTTTTTTTTTTTTTATATTGCATGTGGTAAATTCACTAAAAATATTTTAAAGTATAGAATTCTCTCGCTCTTTCAATGCGTGGGAAAAATCAAATTTATTGCACATCTTTCTTTAGGTGGAATATTTCTTCAGCAATTGTAATTATTAGTTTACTTATAAAATTCCAAATTTAAGTTGCTCTTTAAAACAATACTGAAAAAATAAATATTATTGAACTGCTTATAAACTCTGAGTAATTGCACTCAATTGTTTATATATTGTAACAAAATAAAAATATTCGAAATATGTGAAATTCATGTTATCGAAATATTATTTTATTTATTGTTTAAACAGATATTTAAAAGACATTAAAATACACCTTTCTCCCTCTGAGCACATTTTTTGTCCTTCTACTTTCGGGGCAAAGACGGTACACACATTGGGTGCCCCATTATGTATGTTGCCTACATTACCTTCGCTCAATGTCACGCTGAATGAATTAGTACAATGGACGGCCTGAGGGCATGGGAAAAAAATGTATTTCATTTTCAGGCTTGTGGTATTAAGCATTCATTCTCTGTTTTTTTTTTAAATTCATACTGTTGAAACCGGAAATATATATATTTTAATATAAAATATCCCTTCTGCTGTCTATTTTTAGCTTTTTGTAAAATAAATGTAAAATGAATTTGCTTAGATTATTTAAAAATGTTTCGAGAAACTTTATGTTCCCTTTTACAGAAAATGCTATAATTATAATATAAAACGTAAACGGCTTGTGAAATGAAAAAAGTTAAAAGGCATGTTTTGAACATTTTAAGGACATATTATAATGTAAGAAAAGTATTATAGAAAGGTATCATTTTCATGAGACGAAAGTAGCAAGTTCAATACTCTATCCCGCAGACGAACTTAGTGAGAGACCTTCTTTAATATTTCACAAACTCCAGGAGGTTCACTCTCCCTCTGTGTAGTTTTGAGTGAAGGGTACCAGATTTAGTATCAACCTCATTATTTGATCACGGTTTCAAATTACGCTCTCGTTGGCTTTTTTAGCGACTTCGGTCAGGAGATACAACCAGCTAGAAACATATCGCAACTGTCTAATACTATTTATTAAAAATTATATATTAAGAAGAAATCAGTAGATAAATTTTTTACCAACATGACTCAAAATGATAGATTCACTTCTTAAAAATTATACAATGTTTTAGCAAGACATAAGCAAAGAGTTTTATAATAATATTTAAATATATAAATTTTATATAGAAATTATACCATACAAATTTTACTTAAAAGTGTAACACAGTAAATAAAAAGTAAGAATCATGCTCAATAAATTCAAGAAACATTTTTTGTTTAATTAAAATGAAAAATTTCCACTTTTTTTTGACCGAATTCATAATTTTTTGTAGGTAGATTTTAACAAGATGGTAGATTCATACTTGTTTTCTGTTCGAAACAATTAAGTGCTTTGCGACCAATTTAAATTGCTTTTAATACTTGCACACGCTTCGAAATTAAATTGATTTCCATAGGATTTCGATGAGCTTCTTGTCAGGATTGTAAGATGATTAATCTATGACATGAGCGTTATTATATGAAAACTATACATGGAAGAACGAAATATTCAGTGTACTCTTATTGGAGTATGTGATGAAATAGATTTTAATATTTAAAGAATAGTTTAGAAAAGATTATACTTGATATGAAATACCATTTAAATTATATATATATATATATATATATATATATATATATATATATATATATATATATATATATATATATATATATATATATATATATATATATATATATATATATATATATACATATGAATTATTTGATCCTTTCCAAGTCAGATTCAGACCATAATAGATAACGCACAAGATTTCCTTTTATAAAAGAAAATTTCTTTCACGTTACTGAATTCTTGACTGTAAATTGTAAATTATCTGGAATATCAGGTCATAATTTCTTTTGTCACGAATAACATGCCTCATATCAATTTAAAAATTTGTTAAATTTTATAACCAAGTGACATCACCAAGAATGTGTGTGATTTATGAAGATAAAAAAAACTTAAATTGCCTACATTTCCTATGATGATGTTTCAAAATGGAAAGGAAAATAAAGATAGAGGTAATGGATGCAATTAAAGAGCAACGAGGTTATCAATGTTTTGCTACTAAAGCTATAATTACGAGGTAATATACACATATAGAAATATTTGAGATTTTCATTTAAATATTTACTAGGGATGAAGAATGCAATTTTTGTACGACATGGGTTACACATTGTTAGAATGCGTGTGAAGTGAGGTGTAAGTATATATTTTATGACGAAGGAAGTAAAATAGGGAAAACGACAGATCTTCCAGCATTTGAAAAATGTCCCTACTTAGCAGGGGCCTTGATTTCGAAGAAGTAAACCTTATTGAGTTCTGTAAAGCAGCTATGAATCCATCTTTTCTGTGCAAGAGTCTGTTGGTGGCATCAAGATATGGGGCATGTTATGTTGAGATCGAAATGGTATCCAAATTTAAAATAAAAAAAATAAATAAACTGCTATGAGATATTTAGACGTATGTCAGATCAAACGTCATGTTGAAATTTTACACTGAAATCGACATGGACGATAATGTAAATTATTCATAGTGTCAGAAGTGTTCAAAATTTGTTTTGCTGAAAACTCATCTGATTTCAAATTCCCTCTTTGGCCAAGTTAGAGTCCAGATCTTAAATCCATAGAAAATGTGTTAAATATGATATAAAGATGCATCCTATAGCACTCTCTTCTTTCATTTAATTTACAAAATCTGTAATGATATCGAGAGAAAGCATGACAGTCATCGGAGATAAATGCACTCTAAAAGCATGTAAACTCAATACCCAAACGAATAAGAGATGCTATTTATGGAAAAGGTGTTATATTAAAACATTGTGAGCAAGAGTTTCTAATCATGCAGTATATTAGTAGTATATATACTGTGAGAAACTTCGATGGCCTGGTTGGTTAGGGTTTTCGTTCTCGTTATCGGAAAATAGTGAGTTGGAATCCCAATTCCCGATTTAATCACAGCTCAATCGTGTTCTTTAATGGCGACTAGGACATGCTAAATATGTCATAATTGCAATTTCTTCGATGTGAAATGACACCTATGGGGATGGTAGGCTGCTATAGGAGTCTTTTGCTTGGTCTCTGCTTCTAAATTACGAAGATCCACTTTCGGTGTTACGGTGATTCATCCTGTGGGTGACCCACTGTATATAATGCCATCACTTCCTACCTTAGTAATGTTATAAGATGGAAATCTTTGAAGTCGGGCATTATAAAACGCAACAAAATATATACTATATTAAATTTTATCATGAAATATTTTATGAGTACAAATAATAATTAAGATTAATTTAAGATTATTTGATAAAATGCATTTGACAGTGTTATTTAATCAGCTGACTAACAATAAACAACAAATTATATGCATTCTTTAGAAATGGCTTAAAATACGAAGCTGAATAAACATTGTAGGGATAAGCTTTTATCTGTTTTGTAACCTTCTATTAATTCCATGTGATATTTTTCTTGGGTGACAATCTAACTAAAGGCTTAAGATGTAAGTTGCAGCATAGAATACATAATTGATCAAATCTGTGATTGCAAAAGAAATCCATTTCTATCCTTTTGTTAGAAACGAGTCCGGCTACTTGCAAGTTTTACATCTAAAAATTGTTGATTTGTTAAGAACTTTAGAAATACGATATTGTTTTCTAAATTCAATAGTGAGTCTTAAATTCAAATTATTTCAAAATTTAATAGCTTGAAAGAACACATGAGTTGTTAGAGAAGTAAATTTTCAAAATAAAACTTCTTTACTCTTAAGAAAATGGCATCGTATTTATTGTTTAAGAATCAATTTCTAAAAAGACAAGATTTTCATTTCAGCAATAAATTTATATCAAATTTGTTTTTGATATTATATTAATACCATTCAAGGTAAAAGCTTTAATCCTTTCTCAACTTTTCATAATAATCAATTTTTAAAAGTGATATTCATACATTTTAGATAAACCTAATTTCGACACCTCATTTCATTTCGAAAACAATTACTCTTTTTTTTTTTTTTTTTTTCTTTTTACAAATTTATGTAGATTTTATGACATATTTTTCTGAAGATGATTTACTTTTGATATACGTCAAAATATTCAACTTCCCTTTTCTTCTATGTATCACGAACTTAAATATTCTGAAAATTTAATACCTAAGCAAAAATTTACAGGATGGTTTTCCAGATTTTAAACATTACAATGAGGGAATGACCGTTACCATGCAGCATTTTTTTGTCTAATGGATTTTTTTTCCTCCTAAGAATCGTAAAAGCTTTTTCCAACATTACACGATTCATTCGAAGGTTATCAAATTTCTTCATTAGCATTCAAAGTTTTTTTTCATCAATATCTTTCGCTACTATATCAATGAAAAAGCACTATTGAAATTTATGCTTATGCTTGTCACAACATATTTATTCAGAATGAATCACATTTCAATAAAGGAAATTTTAAGATTCACTAAAAATCTCCAACGATATATTAACTCATTTATTTTATTGCAAGTTTACATAAATGATCCTTGTACTTTTGAGAATTACATGGTTAAATTTATCTTTATAGAATGCTGATTGTTGCATTCTTTTATTTATTTTATGCATTTGTAAGTTCTCTGATTTTTAGTCCAAAACTTCGGCACCATGTAGTGGATATCTATATGACATAAATCTTTTTAAAGGCACTGTAATATATGCTTCGTAAACTGCTTAATATACGCAGTGGATATCGTAAAATTTAATATCTTTTGTGAGAAGACTTTTTTATATAATGATATGTATTCACGTATCGCAGCGGAAGAAACCAGAAAAACTCTCAAGTATCCACCTGACAAACGTGCGTACAGGAGTAAACATCCATTTCCCTATGTTTATCAGAAGTCGGAATCAGATCAGTCAAGATCCAACCGCTTGCAGACTTGAAAGTGAATGCTTATGGTGTCTCGAAATCAATGGTTATTAATAATCCTAATCAACCTAATCCTAGAGAGCAAAAAACTGATATAAAGTGATAAAATGAAGCTTACAGACTCGAAAATAAAGCAAGAAATTAAATGGCCTTTTATGTTAGAAGAAACATTCCTAGTGACAATATCAGCTTTCAAAGAACTAACAGTAATTAATTAATTAATTAAAAATTAAAAGTATTTTTTATATCAGTTGAACTATAGACATGCTCCTTATTACTATCAAATAAGGGGACACAATAATTTATAGTAATTTATATTTCATAAAATCCTTAATTCATAATGTTTATAGTGTATAAATTTATAGACACGTAAATTAAAAAAAATATGAATGAATCTTTCATTTTGAAAAGCATATACTATATTTGTATAATTGAAGAACTAATATATCTATGGATTTTTAAGTAATTGAATAATTTTCTTAATAAGTTGAATGTTATAAGACATATAATAAGGAAATTTAAGAAAAGTGATTTATTTACTTTAATAATAATACACAGTTTAACTTTTTATTAAAAGAGAACGTTGTTCTACACCTCTTATTCCAAATACAATAAATATTATTTTGAAAGAATGTGATGAGTAAACAACATTTTTATTATATTTTTAAGAAATAATTCCAGCTTCTACTTTATTTCAATAAATAAAAAAAATAAAGATAAAAATCTTAGAAATCTGTTAAAAAGTAATTTGAATTTCTGAATTTTACAAAGAGATTGGCATTCGAAAAATTCTCACAGAAATTTGCAAAGGAATTATCCAACAATGTCTTACAACAGTGCAGTAAATGAGTCCTTAAAATACAAATTTTATGTAGAATAAATTATGAATAGTGAGTTATTACATATTATTTAAGAAAAATATTTCAGAAATCTATATATATTTATGTTCACGTAAGTCGTAATCTGTTTTAATCTAGTCAGAAAATAAATGTCCCAAAATGTTTAAATGATGATTAAGCAAAAGTACAAAGGCAGACTAATTAAAATTCACAGAAAATTTTTTCCGCCAACTTGTGAAACAAAATTCAAAATCCTCATGCATTTGTTAATTACCTTAGTTTAAGGATTAAAAGGCGTTAATTCCACCAAATTCAATGAACCAACCAGACACTGGTTAATTGTTTTCACTCGAAAAATTTTGTTAGAACAAAGCTTCAGATGAAATCCAAAAACTAATAAATTAGATACTTATAAAAACATAATAAAATTTAAGAATACTTAGAATAATAATGATAACTCAAAATAAAATTAGCTTAATTTATTTGAAAAAAAAATGTTCAATTTATTAACTCAATGATTTGTTGAAAAATTGGCGAATGTATATTGAGAGTTTTATTTTAGACTATGACGATATGAGAATATATATCTTATTTAGTTATTTGCAAATGATTTGTGCAAAAAAAATAATGTACAAAAATAAGTACGCACAGTTGCTCCTCGACTATGGGTATTTATGTATAGAACTTAAAAACATAGTAAAACATCATTAGCGTTAGTTGGGATTTAATGGTATTTAAAAATATGCATGATTCACACCCACACACCCAATACTTAAGTTTAAAAAGAAAAAAAAATACTTAAGTTCAAAATTAAAATTCTAACTTATATGATTAAATATTTATAACTTTAACACTATAAAAGCGCATTTTAAAATAATTGTTTGGGAATATAATTTATTTTTTAAATCGGAAAGAGAGAAATAGTTTATATTTAATTTTCTTTTGTTATAATATTTTTATGTTGACTTATTAACCAAGAATGAATACTGAAATATATTTATAATTAAATCATCGAAATTTGTTGGGATGTTGTCTTAAGTTAGTTGCGTGTGAGTGAAGATACATAATTAATAACAAAGAATATTTTAATAATTTCTATAATTTATTTACTTTTCATGGTTTTCTACTTTTCATAATATTTATTTATTAAAAGCCAGTATTATCTAGGATTTCTCAGAAAAAAGTGGAAGCACACGTTATTTTTTTATACCCAAATAAATTATATTAATTAGAATTTTTTTTTATTAAGTACCTCCTAAAAATGCATATAAAAAGGATGCTTAAAAATGTTGTATCGTTGAAATCGTTTGTTGCATATTCGATGCTTCTTATATAAACTATAATAAATCTTAGTTAAAGTATCATGAAAAGATTTCATAAACTATGTAAATTTGAAATTAAAACTGTTCAAAAAGAAAAATAAAAAATTTAATGAAAGTAAATAAAATTACTAGTAAAATGAAAACATGAATATTAATAAATATTTAAAGTTTAATAATAAAACCCGAACAAATAGGAGCACAATGAATAAATAGAAATACCATAAAATAGAAAAAACTAGAAATGTGTCCATTTTCATCCTGAAAACAAGGAACAAGAAACGTTTCAAGAAATTGTTTATGTGAAAAGATAAAACAATACAAAACACAAAGAATATTTTTTTATGCTTAATATCAAAAATAAATAATGAAAAAGGTGTCCAACAAAATAGAGAAAAATAATGTCAAGTACATAGAATAAAATTATCCATTTAAATATAAATAGTGAACCTATTATAAAAGAGTTTATATCGCTAGAGCGGAGAGCTTAACTAGAATAAATGTATTATATATAAAATGAACTGCTAAAATAAATTTAAGAAATAACAAAATTAAAAAGAGGATTAATTGGTAAAAATATATTTTACCGAGTAAAAAGAAGAAAACGGGAAATGCTAAATTAGACGTTATAGTTAAGTAAAATAAATTATGGATTTATAAACAGAAGAAAATTTTGAAACCGACAAACACCCACACAAATTTTACAAAATTGTTTCCACTTGAAAAAAAAGTTCTTAAATTCCTTCAATTCTTTTGAATAAAATATCCTAAAAATGAAATGTTGATTAAATTAGTAACTGTTAAATATAAGTGAGTTCTTAAAGCCAAATCTCTATTTTTTTAACCGAAAATACTATAAATAAGATTAATCTAATATGCATTTTATTCTTATTTAAATAAACAAAAAATAAGGAATTATGATGCATGATGTATTGAATTTAGAAAGTATATGCGGGTATGTTCAAATACTTTAAGCTATAATTTATACGAATTTATTTTACTTAGATAATTTTGTTAATAAATGTAAAAATTTGAATGATAAAAAATACAACCATTAAATATAATTATATTTAAAGTTAAGAAACATGTGTTTGTATTATGTTAATAAATTTACATTTATTCCTTTTGTGTTAGTTTACATGAAACCTAGATTAAGTTTTCCTAATTACTCTGCTCATTTTTTAGTATTTAATTTACTTAAAATACTTTTTTTTTAATTTACTTCAGAAAACTACGAACTTATTGTTACAACGTAAAACTATATTCGATGTTATGAAATGTACTTTAACACACAATGAAATATAGCTTTATTTTCCGTGTGAAGTGTAATTAATAACATTGCTATTTTTCTATAATGAATTAACAGTAGTTTAAATGAGCACGCACATTTGACGTTTTAATGGTATATTATATTTACATATTTACATGAATGAGAGAGATTCCAGTATGTTGGCATAAATGATAATAATTAAATGCTTATTTATATAATAAATTCTTTTACAAACATAAGTCATAAAAAGTAATATTAATGAAATTTTAATGATTTAAACAACACACACACACACACACACACACACACACACACACACACACACACACACACACACACACACACACACACACACACACACACACACACACACACACACACACACACACATTGTTCATAAATATAAGAAGCAAATTTATTTTCTAAAAAATCAAAATTACGACAGTCAGAATTTTTGTTTTTTTCTTATTGTGCTGAAATCAACTTACGAGAATTTTCAGAAATGAAATAAGTACGAGAAAATCAATATTCATTTATCAATTTATCATATTATTATTGCGTTTTATAAATTCCTCCAGTTTTAAATTATTTAGTGCATTCTAAAATTTTGTTTCTTGAAAAAATAAAAAAAGAATAAAATAATAATTTAAGACAAACTTGTAAAAAATGTAATGAAAATTCAATACGTAACACTTTTAAAAAATTCTGTTACCTACATGACTAATACTCATATCGAGTAGAGTAGTACAAAACTACTAAAATTCTATGTTGATATCTACCACTGAATGATTAAAAATAGTGAAATTTTGAATAACAAAATCGAAGTATTTGATAATGTATTTGATTGAACTTGTCGTATTCTGTTTTAAATTTTACAATATTTTCTTTAAATTTACGATATTTTTAATTGATCGAAAACAATTGAAACTTAACTGAAAATATCAAATCATAGTTTGGTATTGTTTGATATTGTTCATTGATTTTTTATGTTTTTTTTTCTACTCAATGGAACTATTTTTAATATTAATCTTTACAAATATATTAACTTTAAAAAGACAAAATAACAAAAATTATAATTAACTAATTTTAATATCTTAAAATAATTGTTTTGTTTCATTAATTATATTTATAAAAATTAGAAAAAATATTGAACTAAATATTTATTATCTTACTAAATCTAAACTATTCTAGTTATGTATATATAATATTGTTCGTGAGAAAAGATTGAAAATTTACCTGCATAAACCACGGCACCGAGTACCAAAAGCATAAGGAGGACCTTACCGATCCGCATCATTGTTGAAATGAAGGCTGGTACTACTTCAGTGGAACGACACTAGCGACTCTTCTTCCGGTACTTTTCGGAACTAAGTTTTCTATCCGTAGGATCAATTTCATTTAATATACATATCAAATATGCATTAATATTTAAATAATTTCTTACAATTGTAGTTTATTTCATATCAAATTATGCAATTTTATGCGTAATTCATTTTAATGTAAAACTAAATAAGTTTTACAAGGTTTATTTTTTAATTGTAATTATTACAGTTAATTCTGTTTTTGAATGTACAATTTTTATAAAAATTAACTGGTACACACTCTTAAAAAACAGATTTTAGAAGGTGTTTCATAAAATAAAGTAGATGAATAGGGATATTTAACTGTAACAGCACTAGTTCAACATAATTTTTAACACATTTCTTTTTATCATGTATCTTATTGAAGCAAATTTTCAGAACTATTGTTAATATTTTATATTTATTATAAATTCATATGTGAGTATTGCTTTTTGAGTTCTAATTAGCTGCTGGAATATGAAAAAATTGACCAGTTTAAGTTAGAAAACTTTACGTTTTCTTAAGAGGAAATTTACAAATATAATTTGTTTCAAACATTTATAAGTTAATATTTTAAAAAATGAACTCATTTGAATTTTTTATGCTTCAGAATTATATTTTTCTAATTCAGTGTCATGTAAAATTTTCGCTGAGCAATGAATTCAAATCTTCTTTATGAAAATATAAGAACGAGATGATTGTAGACATAAATAAAATGAAAAGCTATCACCGCAAATGAATTTAATGAACACAATTTATGAGGTAAAATTTTTATTATATCGATTCTGTTAAGATCAGAAAAAAATGAATGAGCAATAAAATTTTCACATGTGAAAGCCAATATATGATTATTACTGTTATTATTAACACATGCTATATTGTTAAAATAATTAGGCGCATTGCATATTTTAAAACGTTACTTAATATTAATTCATATTAATTCTTCATATTAATTCACAGAAAATTTAAGTATTGTTAGTCACGAGAGTTATAAAACCTTTTTTATATTTATGCAGTACCTTTTGCTTTTTCCTAAAAGTATTATATAGAATATTGTGGTAATTAGAGTTAAATAAACTTTAATTTATTAAGATGTTGATTATGTACAAACTTTAAACCCGTTTGTTAATGAAGAAGTTGCCCAAAAATATTACGCTCCTCTTTTGTCATACATATATTTATTCAGTTAGAAAAAATAAATCATGCGAACTTCTATGGTATGTAATTTAAGTTGAAAAAAATATGTTCATAAGAGATAAACACAATACAATATTCTATAGCTTCTAAGTCTTCACTATGATACTAAAAAACATTTTAGTTTGCTATAAAAAAGTAATTATAAATAAAAAAATTTAACTTTGGAAAGAGAAATTATTCTTTAATTCGTAGAACCAATAAAGGAGATCAACATTACATTTTGTAAATCAAGACACTTTTCATAATTGTTAATAACTTTTTGGATCACTTTTTACGGAGTCATATGTGATACAATTTAAGTGCTTTTATAGCCAATGTATTTCATTTGCTTATATTTTCTCTCTTACATTTTATTAGAGTTTTATTATCGTAATATACTTAAAATTCACTAAAGAATCAATTCATTAAAGAGTTGAATAGTATTCAAAGAAATATTGTACCATTCTTCATAGAGATATCGTGAAAGTTCTAGGAGAGATGGCAGTGGAGGATATTGATTCCGCATTGAACTCTTTAAAATAAGCCATTACGATTTAATTATATTGAGGTCAGGTGACAGTGCAAACCAAGGTAGATGCTTAACTTCACTCTCATGTCCAGGACACCATGAATGGACAAGTTCAGCTTTGTGGATAGGTGTATTATGTCCCGTAAAAAATTTCATGTCTTTCAGGAAACACAGGATGGAACTGGTTACCTAAAATTTATCTATACTTCTCCTCTGTAATCATTTTCTATGATTTCAAGTAAGGGCTTTTTGAGTTTGGAATTGTATTATTTTTGAGTGCAATGAAAATTTATATTAATAACATATAAATATATGCACATTGTAATCTTTTCATAGCATTATACTTACAATATTAAAAATGGAGCTTTACGAAAGCAAACATATTTTTCTTTGTAATGATATTAATGCAGGCTGAGAATTAGAGAGAATTTTCTTGTAATATATCGATGAATAATTTAATTTCCACCACTTATATAAACATTTTTCTCTTTCTCTGTATTGGTTCAGGTAACTAAGCTTTAATTAATACATGAAAGAAAATTAACAGTTTAATTTGTAAGAATATTTTCATTACTTAAGTTAAAAGTTATCATAATAAGCCCTAGATGGCAAAAATATGAAATTCAATTTTACTTGCACGTTTCCAATTCTGCTTTTATTTAAGTTAAATATTCACTGTGATTACATTATTCAATTGTAAATTATACGCAATGAAATTTTAATTACTCAAAGTAACAAAATTATATTTTTTTGCTGTACTTATTAAAACAGTAATAATTTTAGTTTTTTGTTATTTCTTTTAATATCGTGATGTTTTTTTCATCGTAAAAAATTAAGTTATTTTTTTCCATGATTTTCATTATGTTATTATTCTGTTCGACCAATCAATTATCATATTATTTCTTTAAAATCAATTATATTATTATTTCATTTGATCAGTCTCAAATTTCAGTCAATTGCCCAATTATTTCTTTTATAAATTGATTGATATTTTATTTCAACAACATTGAAATGTAGAAAAAAATATTTGATCACGCTGAAAATGTTCAGGAAATAATATTTATTTTTTTTTATGTGCAAGTCTGTTTTGAATAAAAATACTAAGTTAAAAGAATTTCCGAAAGTCCTTCTGATCTACTATGCGTAAATATTTTAATAAATGTAATATAATTATTTTAATGAGATTTAAGCATTTGTCTTTTGATGACTTTTTTCATCATTTTCTAAAAAGCTGTTCTTTAAAATACAATTGAAATTATTAATTAAAGAAAATGTATGGCGTATGTATTTAATTTCAAACCACACCTAAAAATCTAATATGTAAAACATCACAGATTATAGCGTGTTTAGATGCGGTTTGAAATTATATATACCCAAGAATTTTCAAGTTATTTACTATAATTTTGGCTAAATCCTGTAAGTAATTTAAATTATTAATTCATATTTTAATATGTTTTGTTTTATTTCAATTTAAAAGTTTAAATATGATATTCAGATGTTCAGTTTAAGCTAACTTCTTTAGTTTCTTAAATATTCATTGCCAAGATAAGCATAATAACAGTTTGCATAAAATCAATATTTATATAAATCTTAAAAGTTTTTAAAATGATTTTTTTTTTAAAAATTAATAAATTTAGAATTTGATCCGCAATACGCAAATTTCAGACTGAAAATATGCTACGAGCATTTTGAGTAAACAACCCAATTATTCGTAAATTTTGATATTTTTTTAAAATTAATCGGTAGTTGTTTCTTGGATCTCATTTTCCTATCTATATACTATTGCTTTATATTCTTTTTTACAACTTTTGTTGTTGTACTTACTTATGACACTTGGACAAGCCAAACTCGCTCTGCTGATGGCTATGTGAATTTAAGTCAGTAGATTACGTCTTTTCCTTAACCAGATCACAGCGAAGGAGAAAGTAAGACATTGCTCTAAGCTTCTTCGATAGATGGCACCACTAGAGGATCCACTCCCTGAATTTTGACATTGATCTGGAGGAGGAGGAAATATTCTCCAGATCATCACATTCATGGTAACTCCTCAATGACTGACCTCAGCACTTTCGATTCCAAAAATTTAACGAGCACATGTATCGCATGTACTTTGGCAGCATTGGGAATCGAACACCACCCTTCCGGACGGAAGGGCGATGCCCTAACCACTAGGTTACTATGGCCTTTGAAAACTTTTGTGAAATAAATTTATAAACATTCTATCATAAATAAAACAAATAAATTTTAAATTCAACCAAATATTTTAGTTAGCTTCAGATTAATCCCAAATAAGATACTGTTTAACTTAGAGTGCAGCAGTAGCATATTTAATTAGTAGCATATTACATTTCATAAAATCATCACTTTTAAGAAGTTATCGTTAGCAAAAATAGAGTCACCAATTCCATTTTTCAAGGAGTAGGAAATTAAATTTTGCTTGGTCAGAAGCATTATTGCTGATAAAAAGAGATGATATGGGAAGATGAACTCTTAATTTCTTGTCATCTGCTCTGGCGAAAAGTGATAAACTCTCCCACTCTTTGGGTTTTTTTTTTTTAATTTTTTTAATTTTTTTTTTATAAATTTACAAGATTGATGTACATACTTGGCAAGTGCGATAAATCTATATTTAAAAGTACTGATGACTGTTTTCTTGGATTTGCTGCAAAACCTTGTAAGTAGTATATTATTGAAGTACGGATTCAAATGAACATCATTCATATAATTAGTGTAAAAGAACTTAAGGTAATGATATGAAAATCATGAATATAAATAGCAAAAATTTATTTATGCAAATACAAGCTGCTTTTATAATTTTTTAAAAAAATCATCAGAAAATCATCTTTGAAATTTCGTGATAAGTTCAAATAAATTGAGTTTATCATGAAATTCAAATTGAAATATAAAAAAATGGTGAAATTCAAAAATGAAAAAAAGTCATCAAAAGTAGCTATTGATTTGTAAAGAATCAAATAATTAAAACTAATGTAATTTATCGTTGCTGATGGTCATCTTAATATGTTAATAATATTGTTAAACACACACACACACACACACACACACACACACACACACACACACACACACACACACACACACACACACACACACACACACACACACACACACACACACACACACACACACACACACACACACACACACACACACACACACACACACAAACACACAAAAACACACACACACACACACACACACACACACACACACACACACACACACACACACACACACACACACACACACACACATTTTTGAATATATAACTGCACAAACAAAAATTATTTCCAAGACCCTGCAAATATTAAAGCATATTTGAGGCTCTCTGTACTATTTACTGCAAAACTTGTTGAAAAGTATTCATATTTTTCAGCACATCATTTTTATATCTGACGTAAAGACATGAATATATAATAAAAATTTAAAGGTTTTTAAAAACATCATGTCAAATAGACTTTTTATTGACTTGTAGTAAGTTGTGAAACTGTCTGTTTAATGTCATTTGAATGTCGTCAAGAATTATACGCAATATGAAGGCGATTTTTTGATGAGTTTTATCTGTGGACTGCAATTTGCTTTAATTCTTGCAATAATCTAAGCTACTCTTCATGGAATTCCATAACTGAATTCCATCTCTCCAGTGATGTTTATTATATTTAATTCTTTCCACATTTGCCATGTACTTTACTTATTTACAAATGTATAACTTCACAAATATATTAATTTATCCCTTAATTCACTAAGAAATTCCCAATAATTTCTATTTAGAATCTGTCTCATAATTAAAGTAGCTCAAATATTACTGATGTGTTAAGACAAAATATACAAATATGTAACCAAAATACGAAAAATGCATTATGATCAGCGTCAATTTAAACTGTTATTGGATTTCACGTGACTAATAATGACTCAAATAATTAATACATTATTACTTTTTTCCAAGCACTAAAGAAGATAACATTTATTTAATTTTCCAACGAAATTACATCATTCATAAAGATTTTGGTGTTTGAAAATTATTTTTGGGTGTGTTTTGCTTCATTAAATGAAATGGTGTTTGGAAATTACTTTTGTCTTTTTTTACAGTAGTTTTTAGAGTGAAAAATTGTATAAAATGAGAATATTTCTCTTAAAATAAAGAGAAAAAATATTTTGTTCTAATATTACATAAAAATACTTGATTATAACTACGCTACTTTTTGAATAAATCAATGATTCTAAACACAATCATTTTTTTTCATTGAAAACATATTCGTATGCGGTTTTAAGATAAGAATGATGATATATTTGTATTATAAAAACAATTTTATTATTTTTTCAATCATTTTACATTTTTATTTTTTCATAAGTTATGAAAGCAGTTGAATTAATTGATAAAGTTTTCTTAGATATAAAGTATTGTTTTAAATCTACACTAAATTATATCATATTATGAAGTGCTTTTCCTCAGAAGAAAAATAAATTTAAAATAGTATTCAAAGAAAATAATAGCATGTTACAAATAATATTTAATATTTTTCACATAAAAACTAAATAGAACAAATATCACAAAAAGGTTTAAATAAATTTCAAGTATTTCAGCTAGGAGCAAATTTTCTTTTTTAATATTGTAAATATCAGCCGATCAATCCTGGCAGCTTAAGATGGCTGGAGCAACCAGTAAAAAACGTTTTAAAGATTCAGAGAAAAATTACGATTTTAAAAAATGTTGATAACTGTGGCATTTTTGACAATATTTACTTAGCTTTGTTCAAAACATCTATTTGTATCAGAAAATGAAGCCTTTTGTTACCGATTAGCTAAAAGCAAATCTGAACTCTCTATTTTTTATGAAATGAAGTGTTCAAATTTTGACTTTTCCCATCCGCAACCTCTTTGTCGCCTTTTTAGTCAGCCACGTTTTGGGAAAAATCAAAAACACATTAACTGCCTTCAGTGGATAAAAACAATATTTTTGAAAAAGAGAAAAGAAATTGTAAATACAATCATCTTTTTTTAAATTCATCATCAGAATTGGCACGACAGCCCTTTATGGACCTTGGCCTTCATCAGAAGTCTCTGACATTCTACCCTATTTCCAGAAATCGATCTCCAGTTTTTGACTTTAAGTGTGGCAAAGTCTTCCTCCAGGCAGTCCATCTCTTCTTAGGCCTTTCTTTTGGTCTTTTACAGAAAGTGAATCACATTATTAAAGACCTTAAGAGGTATTCTCTTTGCACTCATTTTCTAAAGGTGCCTTGCCCATCTTATTCTAGACAGTTTTATTGATTTGATAATGTTCTCTCTCTAGATTTTGTATAGCTCGAAGTTATACCTTTTTCGCCATGTGTTATTTTCCAGAACAGTATCAAAAATAGATCTCAGGACCTTTCTCTCAAAAAGTGCTAACCCTCTCTCTTCCTTTATAGTCAAGGTCCATGTCTCTGAGGCATAGGTTAAAACTGGTTTAATCAATGTCTTGTATAACATAATCTTTTACCTTCTTTTGATTAGATAGGATTTTAAAAGAGGTCTTAGGCCAAAAAAACAACGATTTACAGCAATGATCGTCTTTCTGATTTCAGAAGAGCTTGTTTCAAACTTTGACTGATGTTCGTAATCAATGTGAACTTTTTTGCTAGGCATTGTTACTTTCGACTTAGGATTTTCTCATTCAAAGTGCAACAGGAATCTGCATAATCAAACTGAGAGAAATCAGTATCAGTAATATAGTATCAGCCAAATATCAGTCATTTGCACTTTCAGTTAAATCGTCTTTCAATGCTAAATTTTATTACAATTAGACAATTCCTTCTTAATCAGTCATTTTTTTTTATTTCAGAGCACATAAAGATGGTTGTTGAAGCTTGAAATATCTTATATCCAAAAATTTATAATTTTCGAAGTTTTATTTGAAAGTTTTATTAAACATTAATTAAAAATTATTAGTTATGAGCAATAATTGTTACATATTTTAGGGGTATAAATATTTAAATATTTTATCTTGAATGAATCAGCATCAATAAAATAACTGTATATTGCACATGAATATCAAATACTATATATCTATGTATCAATTATAAAGTTTTAAGTATCAACTAGTATATATTTTAGAGAATATATGATGATTTTTATACTTTTTTGATCTGAATAATAGAAAAAAAATAAAAAAAATTTTAGAAAAAGAAATAAGAATTTATAATTTTTTATTAATTGAATACACCAAAGAATAAAACTTGGAGAATTAATTAAAATAGTAAATTTAACGGTAGTAAATAGTTTTATTTTCATCTGTATTTTTAAAATTAGCTCCTATCATTTCTGATGTAAACAGTTTACCGTTGGAAAAATTATATTAATTTGATAAATTAACATATAACTTTAGGCTCTCTTTATGCTTAATTAGTAAACTCCTATTAAAAATGAAGTTCTATAAATAAATATCGTATTCATAGAATTGGAGAGCATTTTTTCATTATTTTTACATCACTTTTTCTCATAAAATTCCTTTTTTTACGAAAACATTAGGTTGATCAATTTTTTTTATTTCTGAATGTAAGTAGGGAGAAATGGTGAGGGAAAACGGAAGAGCATTGCAGAATAAATAAGCGAGAGAAAACAGCAAACGAAATTGAGTAAATTTACTTAAAGATGACAAATAAAAAATATTGATGAAAACTACGACCTCTGCTGGCAAATCTGACTAGACTGTTTATGGAACAGATATTGGTTTCTCGAATTCTAAATGTTAATCTTGCCAAAGAATTGCAGAAAGATGTGAGGATTTCTGTTATATACTTAATATATAGATAAGGTTAATGCTGGCTTCATATTTACTGAAGGGATATTTGTATAACAAAATTATTTATATTAAAAACAATGAGACTGATTACATTTAAAAAAATATTGCAGAATAAACATCTAAAATCTAGAAGTAAACATGATAAAAATAAAGTGTTTAATTAAAAAAAAATTTTAAATATTTTTTGATGCAGAAAATAATTATAGATAAGAATAGAGCAATTAAGTTTCATATTGAATTTATTTTTTTTTTAAATTTCAGAAAAGAAAAATATTTTATTTTCTGCAACTTTTTTATTTTAAAGAGAGAGGCCACATTTATTTCTAGTTAATTATTTCATCTACGTACCCCTGGAATTTAAAGTGATATAAAAAACAATTTTATAAAAGTTACTAACCATGTGTGATTTCCCAATTATATTATTAGCAGTGTTAGGAATTTGCATGCAAAAAAATGCAAATTTTTGTTTGAGTACAAAAAAAAGTCATCTCAAATGCATTTTAAATACTTAAAAATGCATTTTAAATACTTAAAAATGCATTTTAAATACTTAAAAATGCATTTTAAATACTTTAAATACTTCACAGATACTTAAAACCAAGGCATTATAAGTATCTGTGAAGTATTCTATATATGCATCTCTTTGAATGAGAAAAAAAAAAGTTTTAATTTCAATTATATCTGAAACTGATTAATTTATTTTTCTCACAATTTACTATTAAAAACGAAATTATGAGCTCATTCCATATTAAAAATACAAAGCTCATAAGTAAATTACATTATTTTGGCTGAAATCAATAGTTATATTCTACCTGTGATAGAAAAGACTAAAACAATAGATTTATGAGAATGATAAATACACACTAAAGATTCGGAAATAGTTTTATATACCATATAACACTATATACATTTTTATATACCATAAAAAAACATTAGGAATAACATCAATTTTACTTAAATAAAATGACTCAGTAACGTAAGTTTATTAATTTATTTTGAAGAAAATGGAAAATCAACTTGGGTAATTCCCCATGACGAAACAGAAAAAAATTTCTGCAAATGTCTCGAAGGATTACAACAAACCTTGAAACATATTTTTCTCAGCGCGTTGTACATTTCAAAAAGACATAATGTATGCTTTTATTTTAATGAGAGTTTGATATATATATATATATATATATATATATATATATATATATATATATATATATATATATATATATATATATATATATATATATATATATATATATATATATATATATATATATATATATATATATATATATATATATATATATATATATATATATACATATATATATATATATATATATATATATATACATATATATATATATATATATATATATATATATATATATATACATATATATATATATACATATATATATAATATATATATATATATATATATATATATATATATATATATATATATATATATATATATATATATATATATATATATATATATATATATATATATATATATATATATATATATATATATATATATATATATATATAAATTATACAAAAATATATATAAAGCACTTTTTGATTACAATTATAAAATTTGCTAGTGCAAAAGCAATTAATATAAAAATAGATCCCCTAGTGTATTCTATTCCTTTCTAAAGTTAATTCAAGGAAATGTATCTACAATTAGCTAACTAGAAAAGACTACTTTAATTTTTTAGTAACAGTGTAATTTAATATTTAAGGAATACAGGATATCAAACGAAGCATATTTCTTTGACAGATGTTGTGTAACAGATTCTTTCATGTTAACAGATGTTCCATTTTCCAAAAAGAACAGATGCTAAGTCTTGATTTTGGTTGATATTTTTATATAGTTGATTGTAAATTTTGATTTATTTCTCGTTGAGACCATCTTTGAAAAAATGATTAATAATTAAAATAAAAAAATAATTAATGGTTAAAATAAAAGAATGATTCGTGTCAAGCGTTTTTATCACAGAAAGTTGTAAAGTTACTTCCTGTAACTTTTACAAGTTTCTGTGCTCTAATATAAGTGCTATTGTCAGTAAAACTTACTAAGTACAGCACTTATTTGAGCACTTATTAAACACAAATATTTACTAGGCAGCAAACTGCTTCAGAATAAAAATATGATTTATTTTCAAAATATAAATTCCAAATAAGGAGCGACTAGGAATGGTAAAAAGGAATCCGAAAGAAAAGGATATATTTTTTCTTGAATATTTTTGCCTTTCAATGTTTAGATAAAATTACTTTCTGTCTTTCTCAGAAGAAACGTTTTTTTCTTTTGGAAAAAAAAAAAAAAAAAAAAAAAAAATATGTGATTTATTTATTTCTCTTGCGAAACACATTAAAGGAGTTCTTAAACACCAGTTCATTTTCTATATAAGGAATATTCAAGAATAGATACTTTTGATGCTATTATGTAGATATTACTTATTCAATAATGAACTCTTTTTATATAATGTTTGAAATTTTTTGGTATATCTTACTGTGTTTCACATGTTTTAATGTATGTGAACACAAAATTTGTAAATTGTATTTAACAAATCTGATTTATTTTTCTTTTAATATTCAAATGCAATTAGTCTTAATGATCAAATGAATAGCGAGCGGTAAACCCAGCTGTAAATACATAAGTAGAATGTGAAAGAGACCACACACACACACACACACACACACACACACACACACACACACACACACACACACACACACACACACACACACACACACACACACACACACACACACACACACACACACACACACACACACACACACACACATTTTAATTTAATTAAAATATCTAGGTTTATGAACCATTGATAAATGCTTTAAAGTAGATTTAACTCAAAATGCACTTTGAGAAGATTTTTCGTAATTCTAAATATTTTGTAATTCTTACAAAAGATTTAGAATTACGTTTATATTGTATTATTATTTTCACACTGAATTTTTGGGCACATAAACATTGTCTTATTATAGAAGATCACTGAAACATTTGTGTGCTGTGATTTACATAGAAAATTAATAGATATTCAATTACAATAGATTGAGTTATGGAGAATTAACATTTTTTAAAATATTTTTTTTAACTTTTCATTAAAAAGAACGAAGTGATATATTAAATGAATTAATTCCAATGTTTTAAATAGAAAAGAAAGAAGAGTAAAAGGAAGAGAATTTAGTAGAGAGAGATAGAGCGACAGAGAATGAACTAAAGATATTATCGGTTAATTAGTACTGAATTTACGGTCTCGGTTCAGTTCTTTGGCTGCATTTGTAAGCTTCCAATTTAAAGCATAAAGAGTTCAATGAAATGGATGTTCTAATTAATGATTTCTTATAATCTTATTTAATTTTTAGTTGTGTTTCAATGCCATAAAAATAAATAATTCTCAACTGCTTTAAACTGAAATTGAGATTTTATTTCCTAGTTGATAAATTTGTAAATATCAATAATAGATTATAGATGCTTAGTTTTTCTCAACATTTAATCAAAAATTTATTTTAGAAACAAAAATTTAACATTTAATCACTTTTAAAAATTTGTAGATAGTTATATATTTTAATAAATATAAATGAAATCATACATATTTTGAATTTTTATTCATATTTATTAATTAATGTATTTGAATTATGAAGATTAATTGTTTTCCCTGCTTTATGTACGCAACATGATATTTATTAAATACAAAGGAAGGTATTGACGGTCAAAATGTATTTATATTTGAACAAACCGTGAATATGATATTCTAAGAAAGTCCCAGAGTTTGTGCATGTATCCCGTAAAATCAACTTTTATTTACAAATAATTTATTGCTTGTACACTTTTGTAGTTTTATATCACATTTGTGGTCTTACATGCGGTGTAGTTGAATCCGTGAGATTTTTACAGTAAAATGTTCACTAGTGCTGTCAAGTATGCTTTGGGCAAAGGGATAAAATCTCATACAAGCACTTGGCAACGTTATACAGTTTTATGGTAAAAATATGCCATCGCAACTATTACATCTAGGATGTAATAGTTGCGATGACATATATATTCTAAATGAAATGAATATACTTGTGCGGAAAATAGAATTCAATCTTGAAAAATACTTGTAAATAACTAATCTTCAAAAGTATTCATTTAATGTTATTTACAGCAATTTCTGTATTTATCAATAAATATGTAAGTAAATAGTATAAATTTTTCCCATTCTTCAAAGATAAATCCCATTTTGTATGGTATAAACATTCAGTTATTAAAGAAGTTTTAGAATTGTATAATTTATTTAAATTTATAAATTTTCAATTACAGTATCGTAAAATTTGAAGGTAAATAACTGAAATAAATAGGGTTTCAAATTTCATTCGATCTTACAAGAATTAATAATTCCCATTAAATTCATAGAACTTAATTGAAAAATCTTACTAAAAATAAGTGTGTGATGATATTATATATTTACATAAACTCCAATTAAAATAATTATTTTGTTTGATATTCGTATAATATATGATTACATAGATTATTTTCCAGTTAGGATAAAAGTTTTAAATAATATTTTATTTGGTTAATAAAATGCTGTATGAACCAAATATTAGGATCTTATTTAATTATAAAATTATATTTGAGTCATTATTTCTTCTAGAACATTTCATTTGAGGAAAGATTAATTTTTCAAAGAGCAAAATAACTACACGTGGAACAAATCTTAAGTTTTTTAAAATTATGAGCCAAAGTAGAGTTGTAGAAATAAATTGAATGAATCAATTTATAAGCTTAATAGCTTAATAAGTTGTTCGTTCACCGTTATTTAGATATATTAGTTAGAAAATTAGACACTATTTGGCCAATCATTTAGAAGGAAAAGTTGCAAAATATAAATTTTTAACGCCAATAGTCTATTAGAAACTTTATTTTATATTAATATTATATGATGGTTAAAGTTTTATTTAATTTTTCTACACATGTAATCTTACTATTAATTCATTTAAGAAAACAAGAGTTCGTCTGTCTTTCATGCGAATTATGTTACTTTCATTTGTTTATTTAATTACCAAGAAAAAAAAAGCATCCCATTCAAATATTGTTACCCATTTTAAAGGCCATTTTGTGGTCTAAAATGGAGATAGAAGAAATGAAAAGTCAGACACACGGTTTTCTTCTCCAGAGATTTATGATTGTTTTCCCTAACATTTTACCGTTTTTTTTTTGCATAGTTCTAAAATAATCGCTAATTGTGTGTGGGGGGAGAAACTGAAAGAGATGAAAAAGTACTTCGCAGAAATATTAGTTTTAAAGAAATAGCAAGGTCTAATTAATTACTGGAAGGAATAAATCTTTTGACAATTAAAATTGAGAAATTACCCTGCTTATAAGCTAACTACCTCACCGACTATAAAAAGCGGTTAGAGCAACTTTAAAAGTACAGATTTTGCTTATTAATAAGGAGCGAATTTTATTACACGTAAATGAAGGACAAACAATATTTATTTTTTTTAAAAAAAACCGAAAAAAATTTCAGCATAGTTTAAATATTTTAAATTTGAAATAGAATTAAATATTATATTAAGAAAATATATGACTTTAAATTTAATGTTTGTGGCAAAATGAATGGGAGTGAAACTAGCACAAACTAATATATTTTAATCTACTAAAATTACTCTAAGAATATTTTGTTTTGAGTATATTATGAGTTTAAAGAAGCTGATAATTGTGTAATTTCATTAAAAAATAATTTTACTGAATTTTTTTTGTCAGTAAAATAGTAGAACTTTGGAAAACACGGCAATTCAGATCAGCAATACTTAAATATCCGCAAAATTCTGAATAATCAAATTTTTCATGCTTTACAAAATACATATAGATTAGACGTATAGATTAGATAGCCAATAAAAATTACATTATAGTATTCTTACTGACGTTATATTGCATATGCTTTACCAAGTTGACAGGTAAATAGTAACTGATCTTAAGCTTAATAGTTCATGGGTTCGATAACGAAGTGTGAATGTTTGAATGTTTAATTTTTCGAAATACGAGATCTATTTAGCTTTTGTATGCAGGAATCAATCGCAGAGAGTGACAATTTAAACAATTCTTATACGCATTCGATATAACTTTTTTCTGTATTCCTTTTATAAAACTAATACATAATCTTCAAAAAACTTGTTTTTAACAAAACATAATTCGTTTATTAACGTTCGTTTATCTTAAATTCGTTTATTAACTTAAGAGTCTAGCTTATTTTGAATTCTAACAAAACTAATTCCCATATGTATTGTTATAACTTTCATGACATTTTATCAATATTTTTCAGTTTAATATTAATGATTTTATCATAGAATTAAAAATAATTTTTAACGAAACACACGCACACACACGCAGAGAGAGAGAGAGAGAGAGAGAGAGAGAGAGAGAGAGAGAGAGAGAGAGAGAATACGGGAACTCTCTAAGATATACATTATTAAGTATCATTATAAAATTTTGGTATTAAATGCATAATTTAAATCTTAAGCAAAGTTAATACTTTTAAATTTAGCAATATTATGTAAATATTTTCAAGTACGATCATATATAATGCAAATAGATTAATTTTGTTTAATATTATTAAAATAAAAAACAATTGTCTCAAACGAGTTTGTCTCCCAAATTTTTAAATTTTAAGATAAAAATATTATAAATTTCATTGTTGTCAAAATAGATTCATTTGCATTACATTATAATAGCGGTCTAAGATGAGTGACACTATAATATTTTATCTGAAATAACACACACACACACACACACACACACACACACACACACACACACACACACAATATTTTTTTTTATCACAAAAGTAATTATCGATTCATTCCTCTTTCTTACTATCGTTACATTTACTTACTGTCGTTACTACAATTGTACCGGAGTATTTACAGAACACAAATGTTAAAAAGAATGAAATTATGGTGATCAATAAGAAGTAATTAAACTCCATATTGTACCATTTAATTGTTTTTCGCAGACGCATGAACTGAAGTTTCTTATCACCCTCTTAATTTTGGAGCGGCTACTGTAAATATTCTTAAAAGCGTCTAGATATACTAAATTAGCCATGCGTTACACCGAATAAAAATTTCTCGGGCCTCACTTTGTAGAAGAATGCAGAGTTACATTGCTATCTTGATAAGGGAACGAGAAAGGGAAAAAAGTAATTTACAAAGTAGTAGATAACATCGATTTTATACAAAAAGAGACTTTGTGGATATTAATGAAAAGAATAGAAGGGATAAGAGGGCATTTTTTTTATTTCCCACACTGTAGTGGCATGTAGTTTGAACTGAAAAAGAAATGACTTTCTTTCGGGTAAAACACTACATTACAGTGTGGTACCATTTTATCGCTGATGATTACTAACGAAAAAGATGGTAACTCAAACCCCAAGGGTTGCATCCTTGTACTGTTTGTCTGAATAAACGAAATAGACAATACGTAAATCATATAAAATAGAGTCGCATTAAATCAAATCAACTTGTACTTGGTGTTCAAATTTTCTGTAAAATACAAATACGCAAGGAATGTCCCGTCTATTCATCTGAGGCAGCTATACAAGATGTACCTTCTTAGGGTTATAGTATGTTGATGTTCAGGGCCATCGAGTAATTTTCAAAAGATGAATATTGTGAGGTGATGACCAAACAGTGAATGGGAACAGAAAGTACGAGCAGTACTAACGAAGTGATAGCAACGTTTTCCGACAGGCCAGCAATCCTGCTCTTTAAATTATCCTAAATGTTGTAAAACGGTTCAGGGAGAGAAGCTTCATGATTCGTTGATTTCGATCTAGCAGCCCAGTTAAGGTAGGAAAGGAAGCTCAACCAAATGAGGTTTAAGTATATGCTATCTTATATGTGTAATGAAACAAAAGAAAGATCAATTTGCATCTGGTCTAGAGGGGAAAAACCTATGTGAATAAGGTGCTCATCTCAGAAAATTGATACCTCAACAATGTTTTACAAGACAAGGATGTGGAGCGATACTTCACATGATGTAACTTCGTCATGAGTCAGATTAAGATCTAGCCAATGTCACTGGCTGATACAATGTGGACGGATGATCAATGTTTTTCACAGAATGATTAGTACAATAGGCAAAGCGCCATTTAATGTCAAATTATAGATATTTTACCTATGTTACTTTACACTCTTTGCTGTTTTTATAAGGCTACGTCAATTTAACTAGCTTTTATGAATATCAGTGGCTATTTTGAAGTTATGCATCCATCAAATATTTTTGAATCTGAATTGATGTAAAGTAGAAGATAATTATAAGTCAATATATAGTCTTACTGTCTGTATTAATTAAATATTGTAGCATATTTGTTTGTATTAGAAAATTTAATAAATTATTATAAAATTTTAGTTGTAAAATAATACGCTAAATAGTTATCGCTTATTTTCTCAAACTTTTCAATTTTCTGAACAAAAATTATTTTAACACGAAAATAAGGATCAAAGTTTGTAATCCAAATAAAAAATAAAAATGAGAAAAAACGATAAGATGAAAGAAGTTAGGAAACGCGCTAAAATATTTTTAGAGGAATCGATTTAAATTGAACAAAAACAGAAACAATAACAATGAAACATGCTGAATGAAAATAAAAAGAAGCAATCTATCATATTATTTAACTATCTAAAGTTTGAACTTAGAGAAGGAAAAATGTGTAGAATCTTGAACTTATTTAGCAGATACACAAAAAAAGCAATTGGGGTTTATGATATATTTCTAACAATAAAGTATTCAAAGTTATAAATTACCATGTTAAATAAAATAATATGCTTCTATATTATTTACTTTCTTTTACATATGTGTCACTTAAAAACTAAAATATCGTAATAATACGTTTTTCTTAGTTTTTAAACTCTTCAGTAATTCATTTAAATTCTAACATTCCTTGATTATAAACGGAAAATAGAATATTAGAAAAAGTATAATAATATATAATAATATAAAAATAATATGAACGCAAAAATTAATGTAAGTGATAATCAATTGTTTTTAATTCAACACTTGATTAAAGTTTATAAATTGGATAACTAGTGCAAAAGGGTCTTGTTTTATAAGCAATTGAAATCAAATCAATTCAATAATTGTCTTATAATTAAGTTGAGATATATATTACATTCTGTTATATATGACGTGTAAAGAAAGAAAGTGGATTATTTCTGAATGCTCAAGGTCAACCAATCATAGGTTTGATAGATCAAACAGGGCTCAGACCTAAGTAGAAATATATTCTTATTTTTGTATAGTAATTTTCCTCTTGCTTGGCAACGTTACTTTAGATTTTCCGAATTATTATTGAAAAAAGAAAAATTTAATAAATATAAGCATAAGGGTGTAGATATATCATGAAATCCTTGTTATTTTATTAAATACACACAAATTTCCAAATAAGAAAAGTATTGAAAGTTTATTCTTACATCTAGTCACAATAAAATTTTTATGAATAATTTGTCCAAAATATTTCATATGACATTAATTATATATTTTATTTGTAAAAGATAACTAAGCAATATTATTTTATTTTAATAAGTAATATCATTTTTATAAGTAATATATTATTTTATTTTGAAACTCATTGTAACTTTTTATTAATAAGAATACTGAATGGATTTTTTAATTAAAACTTTCTAATTTTTACGAAATATTTATTTTAACAAACGATAAGCTAAGAAAGACTCAGACAGTCCAATTTAATGTTATTTTTCCAGTTTCTGAGACTTAAAAAGGAATCAAGAATTACTGCTTACACCTACCATTTTTGTCTCTCCTCTAACGATCTCTAAATGAGATCGTTTTTAAAAATATCTAGACTGTGGAATAATTAATATCCATAAAAAACGCAATCTAAACAAAGACAAGAACTCTTAAATAGAAGAGGAACCCACAAGCTGAGAAACCAATTGGAGTAATCCTTGATGAGGAGTAAGTCATGTCTATTTCCGCCACTTCCTATGGAAATAGTAAAAAGTACGTTATTACTGTTCTATTGTATTTTAAGAGTTTGTAAAATTAGGTAATTTTAAAAGAAAGAATAATTATTACATAAAATATAACGATATTAGATTACAAATTTCACATTTATTTTAAACTAATATCTTGAAAATAGGTAAATGTAAGGAATTTTCTCTCATTTTAATGCAATTATAATAAACTTGCTGAGAAGTTATTAAGATGATAGTAGTAATTTATTTTAAGCGTAATCACTTATAATGGTAATAATAAGTTAAGTTTCATTGATATATTTTATAATTAATAATATTATTACAATTTAAATTATTGTTATTTAATATCTAAATCTGAAACAAACAATTTTATGGTATTTAGTTCACTATGACAGTTAAGTGTTCTTAGGCGAACAGTTCTCTGTTTTTTTTTTATCAAGTTTATTTCAGATAGCAATTTAGAATAATAAATTAATATCAATATTTATATAATTAAAAAATATTGATATATCAAACAAAAAATAATAAATTATATTTTACTTGCACATCCTGATGAATTTTTAAATAGTTTCTTACTAAAATATAAATCAATCAATCGAAGTGATGTGTGTGTGCTAATATTTTGAATTGGTTTTTAAATCATATATATATATATAAAGAAAATACAAATTCATCGTAATTTAATTATTCTTAACATTTAAAAAATTTAAATTTTCTAAAAATGTTAAAAAAAATTTAAACTTTGAGAAATATAAAAGTAAGCTTAGGCATTAGTGAATCAACAAGTTAATATTAGTTTAAGTAAAAACTCATTGGTTTATATGCAAATGTTTTAATTATTATTTTTCATTAAATATAGATATGTTCAGAAATTTGAGAAACATACTTTTAAAAACTTTTTCTATTTTGTTGATGATGAAAATTTCCTTAAGGATATTTAATCAGAAGCACTTTGGTTAATATAAAAATGAAACATTTTAAGGGAATGAGAGGATTTTAGTTAAAATCTATTTTAGTAGAAGACGAGTTTTGAGGCAAAAAAATTTAATATTGATTGTTTTTATCTTAAATAGATCATATACTTTTTCTTAGTGTTAATACTAAATCTGAAACAAATTATCTTCTCAATTCATCATTGATAAATAATACAAATATATGTTGAGAGAATTTTCTTTTGTTGTATCTTTAATACTGTGACAGAAAATGTTTACATTAAAAAGGAATATTTAAAGTAAAATCTCTCTTGTAAAAAAGATTCCATTAAAAGTTTTTTTTAATATATTTGACAAATAATGCAAGTTAAATTACTGGAGAAAATTGAGCTGTTTATTTTTTTATTTAGATGAAAATTACTTAAATGCAATTAAAAAAAACTAACTGTAGATTTAATTTTTTAAGAAAATTGAATTCGGTTTCTATTTTCCAAAGTAAGTACTTTTCATTAGAACTCATAGCTATTGGAAAAATAATTATATCTTGTTTTAAGGATTACTTTTAATCAATTAAGTATTAACTAATAAATTAAAAAAAATATTGGTTTATCCAAAATTAGTACATTTTGAAACCTCCTGATAAAATTGTTACTTTCTTCTACAAATTCTGCTCTTATTTTGTTAAAAATACAGTCGATATTTTATGATGTTAATCATAATTTACTATGAACGTTCAAATTTCAAAAGTAAAAGGGTTCTTCAGTGAAATTACTTGAAGTAAACACTCCTAATAGGTCTCCCGTACTAATGATTCATGTCAATAAGTTGTCTATAGTCATGGTTTATCTCAATATAATTGTTCCATTGCATCAGTAAATTCTTAATACCATTGTTCAGCAGTCATAGGGCTATGAAATTGTGTAATTTAAAGCCACAATGTGATCATTTCGAAGGTGTTACGATTCTTGTATGACTTTATCCAACCCTACTAAAGATCGTAGCGAATGTCTGATGCTGTTGCCATAAACTGGAGATCACTGTATATGACACTCATAACCAAGGAGCACTTCTATTTGTGGTTATTCAATTTCAAGCCTACCAACCGCTTTCTCGATGACAATTAATCATTTAAGAGATTGCAGGCAGTCTTTTTTAATTATAATTTGTGCGGTTACGTTATTCACTTTAAAAATGGAATTCCATACGCAAGTTTAGCAGTTTCAGAAACATTTCATATTTTAACTCTCACTTTTGCATAAGAACTACTATTTTGAAACCAGGGTATCTCCAGCAATACTTCAACAATTTGTTAGCAAAAATAGGTTTTTGTTTTGGTTAATATTATTTAATGAAAATAATTTAACTTTAAAAAGGATTCATAAAACAAAAATATAGTTTTTTTAAAAATTAATTTACTCTTAAAATTATTCTTTATGATGCACACCAAAAGAGATATAAAATTATAACCGCATCTTACTTTCATTCAGAAAAATTCATTTTATAAAATTACAATTTATTAAAATTATTTTTTAATGTTATAAAATATGCAGTCATTTTTTACAAATAATAAATTCTGTTTCAAATATTTTTTCACACGACATAAAATAGTTTCTGAAAACATAAATAATCTTTATGGCTTAATTAAAAAGTACAATTTTACAAATATGTAGAAAAATAACTTTTAATCATTATACTTGAGAGCTTAATGCTGTAAACAAATACCGTATATGGGAATGAAATATTATTTGCAAAGATTATAAATACATAGTACAATTTTACAAATATGTAGAAAAATAACTTTTAATCATTATACTTGAGAGCTTAATGCTGTAAACAAATACCGTATATGGGAATGAAATATTATTTGCAAAGATTATAAATACATAGCAATGAAGCTTACAAATTTAACAAATTTTCTCTTATAAGAGCAAAAAAGTATATCATTACAATAAAATAAAAAGTGCTAAACATGAACAACAGTACTAGCAAAAAATCATTATGTTTCAACAGAAGAAACCAGTTGTGAATGAAATGATTATAACATTAGTGTATTATTCATTGAATGACAAATTTTTCCAATATGTAATTTATTGTTATATATATTTAAATGATATTTTAATACATTAATTTTGATTAAACTGAGATTTTATAACTACGATTGTTTGTAATCATATTTAATTTTTTCACTCAATGTGTTAAGATGGAATTTGTGTTTTCCCAACTCTTGTTGCCAAATTTAAAATGTAGATATATCGTTTTCTTAAATTATAAAGTTTTTCCTAACTTATAACTTATTTAATAGAGACATTGTGATTCAGTACTCTTTAAAATGTTGTGCAGTATAAACTCTTATTTTTCATACAATATTATATAATTTAATTTTATTAAAGTTTTTGAATTTAATTTTAGATAAGTATTAGGTGATAAAGAACTCAATTATATAAATTCTGATTAATCTTAATAAAGAGACACTCATTTAGGATTATATATATTTAGAGTAATATAGTATTAACATTATATTGAATATATATATATATATATTCGTATTAAAATTGTTTACAATATTACCTAATTTTCTAAAATTATTCAAATACCTATGTAATTTTACACGATTGTAACTAAATTATGTAATGCAAATTTACATTTGATTTTTGTAGCTTCAGATTCGATTTTCTTTTAAATAATATTTCTGTTTTATCGTCGGTAAAGTGCATGCTAATGGAATTTCCTTTATATGCGCATTACATGGAAGTATCATTTTTTTGTTAGTAGATATGAAGTCTGAATATAAAATTTTCTTCACATGAATAATGTATCTGTAAATAAATTTTCATTTATAGGTGCAGTATTGACAAATAATGTTTTATTCATGATATTGTGAATATAAAGAAATAAATTTTGTTTCAAATAATCAAATTTAGCACATTATAATTTATGTGATATTGGCTTATACAATAGTATCTTAATATTCTTTTACTTTAAAACTGTGTATATGAAAAGTTTATGCAATTATCATATTATTTTGTTTTATCATTATAATTTCTTACTGCAAAAATAGTTTTATAACTCAAAGCAAATTGATAAAATTATTTCGAAATGGAAAATTTTCAAATTTGTGGAAAGCATTTCATGTGAATTTCTGCTCTAGTACTAAATAAAATAAATTCTGATTCAAATATTGACAATTTTATAAATAAAAAAATAGTTATAATAAATATTGAAAGTCAAATTTTATTACTGTGAAGAAAATGTACCATTCTGAAACGTATCATTCGAAGTTAAAGTTTAAGCAGGTGATTTATTTTATCAGTTTGGTAGAGAGTAAAATGAAATGAGTTGTCTCATCATATCACAATAAATTTGAGTAAAATCACTAAATTGCTGCAAAATTTGTTTGCGTTGTTTCACTTTATTTGTAAAATAGATTGTTGAAAAAAATTTCAAAAATAATCCAAAATTAAGAAAAAAAATGCTTTTCATAATCATTGACACTTACAAACTATTTAATGATAAATATATATCTCTCCTTTTAAATGAAGTTTGATTGTATAAATAGAATACTTTTATCAATTTTTATGGATAGTATGGAGTGCAAGGAAGAAGAACGGAACACTAATTTGGAAGAAGAATATTTTCCTGATCTTGAAATTGACACTGTTATTACTGATTTTGGGGAATTTAGTGAAGTGTCCGTAAGTAACACTTATTTAGAGTTATTAATAACTTATTTCTCTCGTTATGAAATTGAAATCTTAATTTCTCTACAGGCATGTATGTACGAACAATAGTTTTTCCCTTATAACTTTTTTAACGTAAAATATTCTACTTTTGAATTTTACTTTTATGACGTACGTTTGTTTAAATTTCTATAAATATTACATTACTTATACGCAGAAGTTTCGTCACATTACATTGTGAAATAAATGATAAAAAAAAAAGCAAAATGCACTTACAACAGTCCGCAAAAAAGTAGAACTATTTTAAGTTTTATGAATTTAGACTTTTCAACTTAAAGTAAATTTTGAAAAAACATTAAACAGAAAGTTAAAAAAGTATCAAAAATTTTCAAAAATCGGACGTACTTATGATTTATAATTTAGAAATCAAAATCAGAATATATGATCGTACAAGTAAATATGCAACGAAGAGAATTAACTATCAATTATTTTTGATTAAGTGGGAAACATCTTTGTAACTGTAAAAGTTACGTATTTTATATTATAAGCAGAGAGAGAGAGAGAGAGAGAGAGAGATTGCGAATCAACGAACTACAAATACTTTAGATTAAATTGAAATCCACCAAGTGTGAAAAACCAGATAAATAGTTTTCCTTTTTGAGCATTTATTTATATTTTTTGCCTTTTTATCTAATGAATTGAGGAATTATCTTCTTGAAAGTTGAAAATTTCCGAAATAGGTAATGAAATACATTTTAATAAAAAATATTAATTAATCCTGACTAACTGCAGAAATAAAGTTCCTCTGTCATCGTTAATTTTAAATCTCACTTTATCAACAGATATCTTATAATTTGTTTCTCACCTTTTAATTTGTTTTTTTTATTTAACCTTTGAATTTTCCGAAAAATGCAAGAAGTGAGACAGATGAGACAGTGTATCTACTAAATCTACTATTTTAAATAGGAATAAACACGAATATTTATAATTTTTCTTTATAGTGCTATTTTGAATAGTAATTTTTTTAGCAAGTATTAAACAGAAATGAACTTTAATATAAAAAATTTAAATCTAAAAATGTCACAATAAAATTTTAACCAGTGAAAATACAAGCTTAAAAAACAACTAAATTTATTGCATTTATTTACTTTTTATTTCTTATGCTAGCTTTTTAAATATTAAAGTTTTTCTTAAAAATTGGACTTTTACGATAATGTATTTGCATTTAATGAATTGTATTATGTCCTTTAAGAATAATATAAATATATTTAGTTCTTTCAAAATTTAATTAAAGAATTTTTTTATCTCACATTGAGCTGATATTCCACCAACTTTTACCTGTGGTTATTATAAATCAAATGAATTTATTAAAGAAGGAATAATAATGCTTTTCGTAGGCAAGAATCAAGCCGAACTGGCAGCCGAATGGTTAGTGCTTATCCTTTGGCTTAAAAAGTTTTGGGTTCAAATTCTACTTTAGGCTTGTATGTTAGTGGCTTGGAATCCACATAAGACTGTAGCTTACGATCGAATGAGACCTTGTGCACACAAAATAACTGATGAGTGAGAAACCGAAAAAAATCAATCAATATCGACATTTTTATTTGTATTACAATGATACATGTTAAAATATTTTGTTTTTATTTAATTAAAGTTAAGCAAAAATTTTTTTGAAGTTAAAAGAAATATTATCTTTTAAATAAAAGTATTGATAAAAAAAGAAAGAGAGTAACCACGAAAAATTTCTAAGGTAATAACTTCCGTTTAGAGCAATAAGTTCAGTCATTCATAAAATAAAAGAAAATTTACTGTAGGAGAAATTTAATACTCTGTTTATTCATTTTCATGTAAAACAAGATTAAAACGGTTATAAAATTATTAATGATAATTGAAATCTAATCGTATTTGAAAATAATTATTTTTATACTCTCTATTGTACAAATTAGCTAAATTTTAAAAGATTAATATGTTATAATTATTGGGGTATACGCGGATATATCACAAGTTTTATATAAATCATGATTATCAATAGTTGATAAAGAGTTTAAATGATTTAAAATTCTTATAACAAGTGCAAATGCTGATACCTGAGAATAAAAGTAATTAAAAGTTCAAATTTTATGACTGGTTTTCTGATTATTTTTTTATTGTTATTTACTATGTGATAAAGTTTCCTGCAAAAAATTCTAATTAGTAGTATAATGTTTCAGTACGTATGTTTTGTGGAAAGTAATGAAAATATGAAGAGTATGATGACTTATATCAATAAAGGAACTGGTCTTGCCATTGACGAAGAAATTGATTTCGCCAAAATTTCGGATTCTGCAAGTATCGCGATGATGAAAGCCGGTCCAGTGTTGGTTGTCAGTGTAAGCATAAGTTTCTTTTTAAAAAAATATGCCGTTTTTCTAATTTAAGACTTTATTTTATTTTATTATATGAATTATTTTCTTAAACATAAAAAAATTCTATTGTGCTTAACACGGTAATTAAATTCGAGTAATATTTACTGTATGGGAAATAATGTATCGCATATGATGGACAATGTTTTCTTTCTTTGGAACATGTTAAATTTTAACATGTTTATAATCCAAAATTAAAACAAAACATTTTGTGTATTAGAAGATATTAGCCAATAACGATGCGTACCTCAAATATACAAGAGGTGATTGAGTATTTGAAAATTTAGAACATATATCTCCATATTTATACTCCAAATTTTAAAACATGTAATCACGTTTACTGTTTAGTGTTTTCATACACTAAATTTCTTCTAATTTCTTAAAAATAAAGGATTATAAATAAATGTACTCATTATTTATATTTTAACAATGAATTTCAGCTTGAAAAATTATGAATGTTAAAAGCAAGAGTATGACATACCCTTGCTCTTTGCAAGTTAAATTGTGACAAGATAAAGTATATGCAGAAATTATCAAGAATAGAAATTATTAAAATTATTAAAAATGATCAAGATAGAATCATTCAATTAGAATTATTAAAAATGATCAAGATAGAATCATTCAATTAGAATTATTAAAAATGATCAAGATAGAATCATTCAATTAGAATTATTAAAAATGATCAAGATAGAATCATTCAATTAGAATTATTAAAAATGATCAAGATAGAATCATTCAATTAGAATTATTAAAAATGATCAAGATAGCTTAATTTCTGGTAAAATACAATACATATTTGTTATAAAATATTTTATTAATTAATTTAAAAAAGTGATAATAATGTGATAACAAATTGTGACTCCTTAAAGTACTTTACCAAATTTTCTTCTAGCAACAACAGAGATAAATTTTTACTTTCATGCATAATTTATTTGATTGTGATGTGACGCTACCTCCTCTTGAATTTCATTAAATTTTTATTTACAAAAATATTTTTATGTAATTTGTTAAAAATAATTTACAGTTTAGAGCAAAAATTATGTGATAAAATTAAAATACCTATAAATGGTATTAACAGAAAAATTTCCAACTTTTTAAAAAGATTATCAATAATTAGTAAAACAAATTTATCGTACTCTATTTACCAAGCCCTAAGAGCAGGAATAACCGTTTATGGATGGCATTTTTTCTTTATTCTTTTATAATTTACTAGTCTTTTATTCAGCAAAATTGACATTTGTAAGTCCCTGAAGCCATACTATTTCATATCATACATATCGCGAAGAAGAATTAATCATTCTAGTTTATATATATATATTCAAATTATTTATAACAGCAATAAAGTGCCTTCTGTGAGAGGTTTTATTTATGCAGATCAGATCCTTCTGGAGCTAAAATGTAAAACATATTATCTTTGTTTTATACATTGTAACAAACTGAATTTCTTTCATTTTTCTTAGTAAAAAATATGTTTGTCATGAGAAAATTCAGTTAAAAGATTCTAATATTTTTCGTCCATAAGCAACATGGATATTTAACAAGAGGCTTAAGTAATGGAACGCGATATTTAAGATATCCATTAATCAATAGATTAACTTGTACAAGCACTTTATGATGAATTAAGAAATCAGTTTCAATGATAGACTAAGTAACATCAGTAAAAATGAATGCAAGCATTTTTTTCTCACCTTCAAACTTAATGTTAATTGTTCGGTACTGCAAGTGTCATTTGTGTACCATTTGAAGCAAACAAAAAATATGCTCAACGAATTTCATATTTGCGAAGTCGTTAGGGGATAATAAACAATTTTGTGTTTATGAAAATTTGAGAAGTTTTATAATTAAAAACTTGTATTTCGGAAGTTTATATGATCACGGTATTTTAAATTTATGTATATATGTATTATCATATTCTATTAACTGTATTTGTTTTATTAACTCAGCAATCTGCAGGATCGTCAAAATGTATAAATGAGCAGAGAGAAACGCGGCAGAAAGAATTTCTTTATAGGTGGAAGTAATTTAATAACTTTATCAATATTATTCTTCATGTGATCAATTGATTTGACTCTTTCATGTAACAGACAAACAACTATATATTTTGTTATTACACTTGTATCTTTCACATAACATGCAAGCATGTGTTTCATTTGACATATATAAATCTGAACATGAAATATACATTTCCCACAACATTTAAGTAAAAATTTACTATTTATCAAATATAAAGTTACCTTTCATATAACAAAGAAATATAACTTGCTTGTACTTGGAAATCTAGCAAACCAAAAATGTTTCAGTAAAGCATTTCTTAAGTAATTACTGATCAAATCATGGAAAGGAGTCAAAAAGCATAAATAGCGCTGATCGTTAAATTCAAGTCCTTGGGGTAGGTTCAGAATTTTGACGACTTACATTATAATATAAATTTAATTAGTCGTTTTAATGTTTGGTTTGTATCATTACCTAGTGGTTTCAGAAATTATTATGGAAATTAAGTAGAGAATCTGATTCGACTACGACCACTATGTGACTGAAAATATTTTCTTAATCAAATAGCACTGATCGTTAAATTCAAGTCCTTGGGGTAGGTTCCGAATTTTGCGGATTTATATTCTAATATGAATTTAATTAGTCGTTTTAATAATTGGTTTGTATCATTACCTAATGGGTTGAGAAAGTATTATGGAAATTAAGTAGAGAATCTGTTTCGACTACGACCACTATGTGACTGAAAATTGTTTCTTAATCAAATAACGCTCATCGTTAAATTCAAGTCCTTGGGGTAGGTTCGGAATTTTGACGATTTATATTCTAATAAAAATTTAATTAGTCATTTTAATGTTTCGTTTGTATCATTACCTAATGGGCTGAAAAATTATTATGGAAATTAAGTAGAGAATCTGATTCAACTACGACCACTATGTGACTGAAAATAGTTTCTTAATTAAAGACTATTACATATGACTAAAAATAGTGATGAATAGTTTTTACTTAGAAGTAATAGAATAGTTTGATTCAAAACATAAATATGTATGTTATTTTTTTTAATGTGTGAGGACTTACAAAATGCATTTACTTCCTGTGAAATTGAATGATCCAATCAAATGGTATGATGATTCACTTTATATTTACCCAATTTAGTTATGCCGATAATAATAATACAAATATTATCTTTTAATGAAACCAGTTTATTCAAATTGGAGTTATAAAAAACTTCTTATTTAAAATTATATTACAGATCATCACAAATAGCTGAGAAATACATTAACAACACAATAAAAGGTTCATTAAATTATTAATAAGTTTCTTCATGACCTTTTCTGATCGTTTTGATTTACTGGAAGCCAATTAATTAATGCTATTGCAATTGGTTCAACAGTTCGTAGGTTTGAATCTCACCTCAGACTTGGATGCTTTTAGTGGTTCGAAATCCAATTAAAATTGAAAATCCCTGTCTAACAAGTTATCAAGTGGAAGAAATGTTTATATTTAACTGTACACAGAATATCGTAGTATAACAAAAGCACTACACATACTATAATTTAAAAATTTTAATTTTCATCACATGTTGTATAGTTCTTTTATTTTCTTAAAAGACTTATCTTGTGAGTATACAATCTACTTAAGGCGAAATTATTTTGTTTCATATAACTTTAAATGCTTTTTAATCTTAGGAGAATGATTAAAGTATAGTAATCCTACGAAGAGTTGAACATATTACCCCAAATTGAGGCTTTTTTAAGGCACTTTGAAAGAACTGATGGTAATTAATAACAAAGTAAAATAAATACAAAAGCAATTATACCAGTTACATAGATATTGAGTTAAACAAGTTTAAATTTATGAGGTGTTTGCAAGTCATAATTTACATTTTCTTGATCTAAGTGCCAATAAAGTTTTAACTTCTGACGAAGTTACTTGAATGATTTTTTAAAAATAAAATATTATTTTTCAGTACGGTTTTGGATCAGATTCATTGTTAATTGCTTTTAATGGTGTTATGGAACTACTAAAACGTGCTGGAGCAGTGGATACAACTTTTTTGCTTCTAGGATCAAGTGCAGGAATAGGTATTAAATTTTATTTTGTGTACATGCATTTAAATAGTACATTGATAATTAATTCTAATGTGCTTCAGTTTAATTAAATTAATATCTGCCTCAAATGGCTATTTACAAGAATTCAAATGATCAAAAATTCACTTACATATTATATACATAAGGTTTTAAGTTTTATGGTTGTATTACTTAAGTTTGTCATAAAAGGATTAAAAGTGAAATCTTTCAATCAGACAACTATACTTTACTGAAAATGCTATTGAATTAAATAGGTATATATGTTCAGTAGGAGAAAGAATTTAATAACGTAACATCACTAAATTATTTATAATTTTTATTTTAGAACCAAGTGGAAGAACTATACGAAAATTGGAATAAAATTCTTAAAAATATTTTTATAGATATTATCAATTTGTTTATCAAAATGTAAGTAACATTATTGAAATTTCTATCTTTTCATACAATGAAAAATTAAAACACGTATTGAAAGTTTAAACGTATCATATTCTTTGTATGCCTGCAAAATGTATATTATTTAAAAATATATTACATATATATATATATATATATATATATATATATATATTGAGTAAAATTCCCATTTAAAATAGGGTGTTTCACATATAAATTACAAAATACTACAAAAAATAAGGTATATTCAAAATGTTACAAATTTATAAAATCATTCAAAATATCATTCATTTTAATATTAAGCTACTTAAAAGGAATAATTTTAAAAGACTGAAGAAAGGGTAAAAGTTTGTATTTTCTTTAAAAATATTAAATAAAAAAAGTTTGTTTCTCCCAATAAACAATTTTTTGAGACCTCTGCGTTGCATTAATAAAAAACTGCTTATTTTTTGATTGCGAAATAATCATGGAGAAGAGAGGATGAAGGTAGTTTAGAAAGTCATGACCAGAGGTGTTATTTGAGAAAATATATCTTATTTCCAACGAAACAAACCTCAATTTGGATGGTTTAGATACCAACACACATTTAATTCTACTAAAACTTAAGAGTAGAGCTTTGAGATTTCTGCAGTGAGACACAGATGGGTTATAAATGGTAACTTTGCAGTGAATGTAGAACTTTTGCATATGATGAAAAATGTCAACTGAAGTCAATTCCTGTAAAAATGGACTCTAGTTGTTATCAACAATGGCTTTACCAATATCTTGTAACTTTTGGATTAACTTTAAGAAGGTCAAACTGTAACTATCATTAAATCAAAACTTCTTAATCTGAGACAAAATCAACTAAAAACAGATTATAAAAAACTCGTGATTTTTAGCTTTCCAACCTGCTGTCGAGGCATGAATTCTACCAGAAAATTATGAGATTATTTGGCTCATCACAAGTGTATGTAAATAATTAATATGATTCTGCATAAGAACTCGAAATACATTGCTAGTCATCCAAAAAGGAAAGCATGCTGAAGGGAGCATGCAAATCATTTGAAACTTACATCATGCGTTTGTAGTAGAGATATGCAAACCATTACAGCTTTTCAGCACATACGTACATCACGGGCGATTGCAATGCCACTTACAAACACTTTTAATAGAAAGCCTATTTTTTGACAATTGAAAAACGAGGATTGTTTTTTCATGCTTTTTTGCACAACTATGCATCGTAAAGGACATTCAGCGTTTTTCGAGAACGTTTAAGAGTTCAACGTTGAAAGATTGAAGCCTATAAAGAATGCGCGGATTATCCAACAGCTGCAAGTTACTACTTCAATGTGGAACAAAATGAAACATGCGGGTCTGTAATCGCTGGATGCAGGTGGGAACGGTGGTCTGACGGAACAGATCGCACCTCTTCGTTGCACCACAGCATAAGTTAAGAAGAATATTGCTCCATGGCTGTGATAGATTGCTCAGCTGCACCATTGTCTCATGGCTGTGATAGATTGCTCAGCTGCATCAATGTCCCATGGCTGTGATAGATTGCTCAGCTGCATCATTGTTCCATGGCTGTGATAGATTGCTCAGCTGCATCATTGTTCCATGGCTGTGATAGATTGCTCAGCTGCATCATTGTTCCATGGCTGTGATAGATTGCTCAGCTGCATCATTGTTCCATGGCTGTGATAGATTGCTCAGCTGCATCACTAATAATATGCATAACAAATTCAGCCTATTAATCATTATTCGGAGCCTGTCCTTACAATTTGATATCGCTTGCAGCTAAGGGAAATGTCCGTAAAATATCCATTGCTTCGTTTTATTATTGATTCAAAAAAACAATCGTTTGTGGTTGAGCAAGGGTACAATGAAAGACGAACGTGGACAACAGAATAGAACGACATTATCTTTACTGACGAATCCTGCTTCTGCCTGAAACATTACGATGGTCGAATTCGAGTCTAGAGGCATCCTGAAGAGAGACTTCTGAACTATTGTATCTAGCACCACCACACTGGTCCTGAATCCAATATCATGGTTTGGAATATATGTTCAATATTAGATGTGGTATTATAAATATTCAATGTTCAATTCTTATTTACTATTCTGATTCAATTGCGTTTTTGATCTTCTTATTCTCCCCACATAATTCCAATGTAAAACGTGTTGTCCATGCTTGCACAGATTGCTTGCCCAATGAAGTATGGTCCCTTCTTGCAGCTGCACCAGAATACATCACTCGCTGCAACACCAGATCAATTTTGAAAATATGTTGAAGGTGTGTATGTGAACTGCTATATCCCAAGGATATATCAAAAGCTTCTTCGATTTTATGCCTGAGATGTTGCAAGTGGTTACAGTTAAGAATGATAATTACACTAACTACTAACTTGTCATGATGTCCACTTCACAAGAATCTATAATTTCAGTCAGTGGATCTTTGTATAAGGTATTATATGCTAATAAGTTTTGCCGTTATATCTGGCATTTTTTCTTGACTAATATTGTATTTATAGATAAATTGAACAAAATTTTGAGAAAACATTACTTTTATATTTTAATAAAAATAGAATATTTGAAGTTATTCAGAAAATTGGTGGACCAATAGATATTTTGGTTTTGTTAAAAAATGCTTTTACAAGTGGTCTTATATTTTTTTTTATAAATTACAGATATAATTAAATTAAATGAAATGGATACGATTAAAAGAAATGTTCAGTATATTCATGTTATTTTAAGATATATATATATGTATATATATATATATATGTATATATATGTATATATATATATATATATATATATATATATATATATCTTAAAATAACATGAATACACTGAACATTTCTTTTAATCGTATCCATTTCATTTAATTTATTATAACGATATATTACTCTCTTTCTCTCGGCCACCATTACTCTCTTTCTTTCGAAATTATTCTTATGAAATGCCGCTAATAAAAAGTATTATTCTTTAAATAAAATATGAAATGAAACTTGAAAATCTTCATTAAAAATATTTTCCCTCATCTGTAGCTTTACATACCATTTAATTTTGATATTTTGTAAAATTAAAGGATTTACTCATGTAAAATTAAAGAATTCCAAAAAAATTAAAAGAAAAAAATTGATTTAAGCAATAATTTTTAAGAAGAGAACTTAAGTGAATAAAATTTGAAAAAGTGTGAGGTTTATCATAAAAATTATGAGATATAGTCACAGTATATTTTCTGCAAAAGTAACTTGTTTGCATTTTTGATTCTAAAATCCCCTTTTTGCATCTCCGATAAAATTTTATCATGTAAAAGATAATTCTTTAAAAAATGAATTTATTGATGAGATTGGAATGGTAAATATGTGCCGCAATTTTTATTTTATGAGGTTTCTTCTATCAACTAAACAAACAATACAAGAAAGTATGTGATAGTCTTTTCCAAATAAGTAAATTAAATAAAAATTTTTCATTAATTTTAAATGCTTAACTTGTTTAATATATATTTTAATTTTTAAACTTATTTAACTCACATTGTTTATCTAGTCATTTTATTGATTCTTAGTTACAAAAGAATAGTTATATCTCTTAACTATCAAAAGACTTGATTAAATTTTGTAAAATATGATTACTGTAGAATTCGTTTCATTTTAGGAATCCTGATTGGCAGCGTGGTTATCTCTACTGTTGCCTTAAGCGGTTCTCGTCAACCTTTTTTAAAACTGGTAAGGAATTAAATGGAAATTGATAGCCTGATTAGAAAAAATCATTGAACATCAGTTAGCTAAAATATGCAATATGTTTAAAAAGGCTTTAGACTCTGACGTAAGTCAAATGAATGAATTTACCTTTATGAAAATCAATGAATCAATTTCCAATTTGATATTACCAACCTCTTCTGAAAAAGAACGAAAAAAATCTAAGATAGTAAAAAAAAAAAAAAAAAAAAAACCCAACTCTTCAAAGTCAGAACAAATGGTCTCTTACCAATTTAGAACAGAGAGAGACATTGATCTCTCAGATTTCTCTGTTGGATAGTTTGAGATATTTACTTAATGAATTCCCTTAATTTTATTTTCATATATAAAGTGTTTTCAAATAAATATATGATTTTCTTACATCCTTTCCATATAAGTGTTCGAAGACGTTATTAATCTTAATTCAATCTTGAAAATCGTGCAAAGAAATGTGGGAGGAGCATTTCAAATAAAGCAGACATATTTAATTTCGAACCTTTCATTTCTGTAGATGTATTAATTATTCAGGAAATATTCCGTAGACACACAACGTAATTAATTTAAAGGAAAAAAAATCAGCTATAGAACAAACAAAGAGAATAAAAATGAAGGTGACCTGGTGATTGCAATATAAGTCTAATTACCGTCTCAAGTAATCCATAAGAACATTTAAACCAGTGGTACAGAAGTATTGATTATGAAAATCACTAACAGGACATATTTACCAAATTAAATATATATTCATCTAAAAGAAATATTGAATATAATAAACTTAGGGCAATACAAAATTTTAGATCGCATAAATGCTTAATTTTAGGAAATTTTAACAGCAAACATGATTTTTGAGGCAGAGAAACAAGCACTCCTCAGGGCCAAAATTTGACTGACTGGATCAACAAGCACAGTCTGCATTCTGAATTCATCTACTCCCCCAAATATTTCTCCTACGGGAAAAGTTTCTCTTATAGACCTATCATATTGTTAATCTTATTCATTTCTTCAGTGCTGCATCACACTTTATAAAGACTCATTTTTCAGTAACATTATTGATGCTCATCTTTTAGTCCAAATTCCAAGAGTACTTAGGAGTATATGGAAGGAAACTACTAATAAAATTAATAAAGAGATGAGTACTAAAATTAATTGTGGTGCGACTGTTTTTATAACATTACAGTTCAAACGACAGAAGAAAATAATTTTGAGAAAGAAATACCTGAATAGTAGTAACCTACAAAATGGAATAACCTATGTAGATATAACTCAGAAAGCTGGAATTGGATTATGTACAAAAAATTTTCTGCAAAATTAAAATATACTATAAACTCTCCTCGAAACAAATACGGGATGATGTTTGTAAGAAGCTGCTAGATCCATATCTATTATTTCGTATATTCATTTCTATGAATCGTCGATACAGAGGTATCCAAAATTCAAACATTGTAATAGATTATAGTAATGAAGTACTATAATCACCAAAATCCCCAAGTGAGACATTCGCAATACATTTCAGTAACATAATATACCATGATTCAATCCCAATTGTTTTCTCAGTTCCAGGGAATACGATACTAAATAAAAATTAAGAATCACTGAGCTTAAAATAGCTATAGAGAACACTAAAATGTCCACACCAGGGGAAGAAAATATTTCCTCAAGAGTATTCAAATCTTTATATAAAGTAAACTCCCACCAGGTACTTCAAATTTTCAGTGATATTTTTGGTCAATGTTATATTTTCAAAAGTTGGAAATAATCTATCATTATACCAATTCCCAAACTAAACAAAACCTAGTTGACAATTAATTCTTACCGACTATATCTCTAAGCTCTATCCCACGCGTGTTGAAATCACTCTGGAACAGCAACACCAGCCTTGAATATGTTACATTAATTCCTTACAATATTTCACTGTAGTCGGTGGACCGAAGTCGTAAGCAAGAGCTTTTTAGCAGGGATTTATAAGGAATTCAATTTAATGGCATACTCATCTATATATTTCCTTGAAGTGTCTGGAATACCGGATTTTTAATATTCTCTTGATATTAAAGCTTTCTCTTCCATAAAAATCACTATTACTCTGCCCGGTATGTTAATCATTTTACTATTATAATTAATTATTCTGATTTATTCTTTTATACATTGCTTCACATTCTTCAGAATGAGATGTTTTTTGTAAAACTCGGCGAAATGTGGTATCCTGTAATTTGAATATTCATTTAAATATACGTTAATAGAAAATTTTATGTAACGTAATGTACATAATATATTCAAAAAGTTTTGTTTCGTCAGTAAAATTGACTGTTTATGTTTGCAAGATAACATTGGTCTCTTGTTTCTATAGGCTATTCTAAGAGAAACAGTTCAACGTCCATTTGATTTGGATGAAAACATTTGCAAGCAATTGAAAAAAGTTGCAGATATGTATGTTGACAATTTTCCAGTGTATTTGGGGAAAATAATGAGTTCTGAGGACTTTTGTGAAGGTACTAAATATATTATGATTATTTTATTTGACACTTAATTATCACATTTGTGATATGAGCTATTTTATTATCATTTAGAGGATATAAATGTGAAACATTTACGATAATTTTGTGTCTGCTAAATATGTACATACTTTTATTATTTGACATTTAATATATGTATATATATCGAATATGTTTAACAAAATTTCCAAGTTTAAACATAAGAATTTTTTTCTTTCGTTTCACATTTAAGTAAATTCATTGAAGAAAATGAAAAAAAATAGAGATATTGATAACATGCATCGTTCAAACATAAATTACTTTTTATTTTAATGATATTTGTTATTTTATATTTGTTCATTATCACCATCAATTCTTTGTTATCTTTCTTCTTACTCACTTTTCACATGAAATTATAATAACGTGAACAATTGAAGGAGTTTTAATGCCTATTAAATCAATTAAACATTAAACTGCATAGTATAGCATTAGAGTGCATAGTATTTGCATGATTTTATTAAATAATACTTTATTACTTCTCAAACCAGTTTTTATGTGCTTACATCTGACTAAAACATGCGTTTTTGTATTTGTTTCTTAACTATACTGATTTTCAACACATGGCTGTTAATGGTGGTCTAAGATAAAATGCTAAAAAAGTATTCAGAGATTTTGATAAATATGACAAAAAGACTAATTCCTTAGAATCTGGATCTTTGTAAAATAGTGATCCTTTATAATATTATATGAAGAAAAATTATAATGAACGTAGAACACAGGTATTTCAAATAACAAAATCTATCTTTAAAATGCAGAAGATTCAAAACCGATAAATTAGCGTTATAATTCTTCTGGGAATGTTAACATAATTTGTAGCCATAGATTTTCAATGTGTGGAAAATAGCTTCTGAAAAATTAAGACTATAAAAACGATGTATGATATTCCCGGTTCACTTTTATGGGAAATTCAACTCAGAATTTCTACCTTTTATTAACAGCCTATTTAGTCTGTTCGTTTTAGAGGGGAGAAAGAAAATACAGGATTAAGCAACTTTACAGTTTAGTGAGTCGAGTTATTCTGATTTAAAATTATTCTTCCAACTTTTGCGTGACACATCAAATAATGCAATATCATAAATCTTAATTAGCATGTAAATACAATTTAAGATGTAGGACAAGAGTATTTTCATCATTGATGAATAGAAATGTATTTAAAATTATTTTTCTTTTTCTTTTTATAAAATATCTTCTACACTACTGGCCATTAAAATTGCTACACCAAGAAGGCGACATGCTACAGACGTGAAATTTATACGAAAGGAAGAGGGTGCTGTGATTTGTAAATGATTAGCTTTTCAGCGCATTCAGACAAAGCAGGCGCCAGTAGCGACACTTAAATTGTGTTTAAATGAGAAAATTGTTCAGCCGGTTCCTCATACACAAATTGCATTTGAACGTTGTTGCCTGGTGAAAAGTTGTTGTGATGCCTCGTGTAAGAAGGAGAAATGCGTACCAGCACGTTTCTGACTTTGATAAAGGTCGAATTGTAGCGTACCGGGATTGCGGTTTATCTTATCGTAGTATTGCTGCTCGCGTAGGTCGAGATCCAATGACTGTTAGCAGAATATGGATTCGATGGGTTCAAGACGGTAATATGGAACGCCATGCGGGATCTCAACGGCCACCTATCACTAGCAGCCGAGAAGACAGGAATATTATCCGCATGGCCGTAATGGATCGTGCAACCACGTCACGAGCCGTGAGTCAAGAAACGGTGTCGTTTGGAAGACAACAAGTGTCTGCACGAACAGTTCGACGACGTTTGCAGCAGCATGGACTCTCAACTCGGAGACCATGGCTGCGGCTTCCCTTGACGCTGCGTCATAGACAAGGCGCCTTCAATGGTGTGATCAACGACGAACCTGGGCGCACGAATGGCGAGACGTCATCTTTTCAGATGAATCCAGGTTCTGTGTGCAGCATCATGATGGTCGCATCCGTGTTTGGTGGAATCGTGGTGAATGCACAATGGCAGCGTGCATTCGTCATCGTCATACTGGCCCATCACCTGGCGTGATGGTATGGGGTGCCATTGGATACACGTCTCGGTCACCTCTTGTTCCCATTGACAGTGCTTTGAACAGTGCACATTACATTTCTGGTATGTTACGACCCGTGGCTCTACCCTTTATTCGAGCCCTGCGAAACTCTACGTTTCAGCAGGATAATGCCTGAACGCATGTTGCCGGTATTGTACGGACCTTCCTTGATACGGAACATGTTCGGCTGTTGCCCTGGTCAGCACGTTCTCCAGATCTTTCACCAATGGAAAAGGTCTGGTCAATGGTTGCCGAGCGACTGGATCGAAAAAAGCCAGTCACTACGTTTGATGAACTGTGGCATCGTGTTGAAGCTGCATGGGCATCTGTACCTGTACATTCAATCCAATCTCTGTTTGACTCAATGCCCAGGCGTATAACTGCTGTTATTACTGCCAGAGGTGGTTGTTCTGGGTACTGATTTCTCAGGATCTATATCCAGCCAAATTTTTTGAAAATTTAATCACTTGTTATTTCTAGTATAATATATTTGTCCAATAAATATCATTTTGTTATCTGCATTTCTTCCTGGTGTAGCAATTTTAATGGCCAGTAGTGTAGTTTTTTCTCATTTATGAATAGTTTTGATAATGTCAAAGAATTTTATAATTACTAGACTTATGAGATAATTAAATTCAACGATTGTTATTTTCAACTTTGTCTGTAGATTTTGTAACGTAGTTAATTATCTTTACATAAATTTGAAACATATAAACTAAAGCATATTTTTTTTAGATGGAACTATTTATGGCTATGATAAACAGGAAATGATTTCTTATTTACGAAATTTGAAGTCTATTGGCATCATACATTTCGATTTAGTTTCAGCAGCATTTGCTGGCATCTGTCAAAAGTATGGCTTTAAAGGTAAGTTTGAAGATAAGCATAATTATTTAAAAGAATGAGATAGCGTCAAAGATTTGATGCCACACACACACACACACACACACACACACACACACACACACACACACACACACACACACACACACACACATCCAAAGAAATTAAATTTTAATGTATCTTACAACTTAATTTATTTGAACTGTGGGAATTAAGCTTTTTGATCTATATCTTCTTCTTTAAAATATTTATGCTTAAAAACTGAGATGCCTGTGTGTATAACCATGGAAAAGATTTCAGTTTCACACATATTACAGAACTGAATTTATTTGTTTTAAATTTATAGCACAAATGAAGGTTGATTATTTACATTAGCAGACTGGTTTTATGTATGGCTGAAAGGTGGTTCTATGTTTTAAAAAGTTGACTAATTTTGAGATTCTCAGAAAAAAGGAAAATAGGTCAATTTTCTTGGTTTAAACTTAAAATTAAAAATATAAAGGACGAAAAACAATTTTTATTTTTAAAAATATTTTATGTATTACGTAAATCATCAAAATTCTAACACGACAATAGCTATTTTAGAGGTTTGTAAACTTGTATTTTTCAAGTTTCATAAAAAAAAAAAGTGCGAAAAAGTGTGCTCAACAACATTCATATATAGTCATAAATGTTCCATTTTGATCAATGTTTGTTCATAAAAAAATTCAAAGCTCATTTTAAATCATTTCCTCGAAGAATTTTGGAGATTAATTCTAGCTTAGAACAAAATTAATTTTATTTCTTTTAAGAGATATTTGTTCTCATTTTTGTAAAAAACTGGTGAATTATATAAGAATTATAAGAAATTATGTAGGAATAAAAATGAAATTTCTTAAGAACTTTAACAAAAATTTCATTTAAATAATTTACTTCGCTCAAGGAAGATTTACTACATTAACTTTTTTGATTCGCTGGGACTTTTTAAATGACATGCATTATAAGAAAAGGAGATATTTTTCTTTTCACAGGCCTAGATTCAAAATGGATATTGATGTCTAGAAAGTAAAGTACCTCTAATTGTGATTAAAGTTTTCACTTGATTTTAATTAAAATGTAAAGACCTTTTCGGACTTTAAATGTAGGGGGAAATAGCAGACCAACGAGACCTATCAACAGCACCTTGTTACACCAGGCGTGTATTGCTTCCATTTTTCTTGACTCAAAACCCTCGTCATTTGCGTCGCCAATGATGTGATCAACGACGGAGATTTACAACGGAAAAGAACAGTGTATGCCATCAGCTATATTCTGACAAGATAATGTGTAATCACAAGTGGCGCCCAATGTTCAAAAGTCCTTTACCCATCAAATTGAATTGCTTCCTTTGTTTACTTCTTTTCTGGATATATCGCCAATGGAGAAAGTGTGGTTCATTTGTGCATATCATCTGGCCAAGGATACATCTATCATTGCTACATTTGTTCAACTTAGGCAATACGTGGAAGAAGCCACATGGATTGCTGTATCATACTGCTGAAGAAGCATTTTTATATTCTATGCTTAAAACCTAGTGCACTGTTCCATTTGATTGGGTCACCTGCTCTTTATAAAATCTGATAACTCTTCACGCAGTTGAGGTGTAACTCTTCAGTTTAGAAGGTACCTTGAATAAACCTTCGAGTGTGGGCATAATGACGATGTTTATAAAACTGTACTATATCCTAAAGGTTACATCCTAAATATATTTGATTCCATGTCAAGGAGTGTAGCAGCGGTTATAGCAAACTATGAGGGCTACAATAAATACTGATGTTTCCTTATCCACATTTCACAAATGGCTGTAATTTCAATAATTTGATTATAATAATTGTGTGTGCATGAAATGTTATATGCCAAAAACTTTTTCCATGATACCTCAGATCTTTTCTGATATTGCATTTTGGGAGCCAACAGTTTAGTATAAATCCTCAGTTTTAAGCCTATACTACAATATATGATTTCTGAATTCTCACGCAAGGAACATTTTATTTGAAATTTTTGAATTTAGTTTCGAATCATCAATTTTAAAACTAAGCATTAATTGTTTATTATTTTTTCCTTTGTAATTTTAATTTAAATGTACTTTATCAAGTTCCACATAAATTTGAAAGCTTCATTTAAAGCATTTCCTTTGCTTCTTAACTGCATATTCATATTTTCTCTTAATTTTGAAAAGCGCCCAATACCTTACAAAAAGTAATTAAATTTGTAATGATCACATTCCTGAACTACAATTATAATTAAATTACAAGTATTTATTCTGAGAGAAATTTAGTTGTTTAGCAATTTTTTCGCTCTTTATATTTCTAATGCTATATGGAAAATTTGGATTTTTCAGCTGGAATCATCTGCGTTACAATGACTGATGGTCTCCAAGATGATCAAATGCCACTTGCAATAAACACCATGAATATTTTTAAAAATCGTGTCTACTATTTGGCTTCACTTTATTTGAAACAAAAGCTGGAGGAAAAGATGTAAGAGGAAGTTAATATTGGATCACATTTAATCACAAAGAAGCTTTCTCAAGATTCAAAATTATATCTTATATTTCAGCTTTAAAGTGTATTATTTTTTGAATTTTAATCAATAAATTAATGATAATTGTAACTTTATTGTTATTTTTCCATGATGTTATTGTATTTTTAATTATAGGTTTTAAGAGCATATAATATTATTGCTAACACCAATATGTTTTATTGATTTGTCTTATGAGGCATTTTAATAAGTGAGATTTTCTGCATTATATTCATTCATAAATTCAGTTACGAAGAGAAATGAGTGTGGGATGAGCGACAGTTAAGTAGAGTGTGTGTGTTTTTATGTGTGTGCAAAATAAAGCGAGAGTGGTTAAATGATTATTTGGGTGTTTTTTTTTTTTTTTTTTTGCAAAATAGAGTGAGAGTGGTTGAATGATTATGTGTGTGTTTTTGTGCGAAAAATAAAATGAAAGAGGTTGAATGATTATGTGTGTGCTTTTCTGCGAAAAATAAAATAAATGAGTTTGGATGATTATGTGTGTGTTTTTGTGCGAAAAATAAAATGAAAGAGGTTGAATGATTATGTGTGTGTGTGAATGATTAAAATACAGTGAGAGCGGTTTAATGATTATATATTTGTTGTTGTACGAAAAATAAAATGAGAGGGATTGAACGATTATGTGTGTGTGTTTTTTGCGCAAAATTGAGAGAGAGAGAGAGAGTGGTTGAATGATTGTGTATGTTTGAGAAAGAGAGAGAATGAAAAAGTTTGTGAGAGAGATTTAACGTATATAAAATTGATGAAGGAAGTATTAATGCATTGATAGCAGAGAAAAAATATTAATGAGTTGATGGAGGGCAACTAACCTGATTTCTCTGAATTATTAACAATTTTTATTCGTAGCAAACTGTATACATCAAATAAAATCTATCTATATATCTATATATAGGAAATTACTTTATTTTAAAATTAATTTCTTAAATATTTCAGTAACTTTCCTAATTGAGAAAACTCTCATTTTTAATTTTATTCATGTGCGCTAACAGATACATTGTACGCTTTGTTAACATTTATGCAAACAAGTTACAACAAAAAATAATTTGACCATTAGCAATTTTATACTAGAAAGTTGTTGATTGTATTTATAATATTTAATATAGTGAGAGAAGGATACACCATTTTCATATAAAATCATTTAATTTGATTACAACTAATTGATTGTTCAAGTTTGATTAACTGTAATGTTCGTAAAATAAGATGAAATATTCCTTTATTCAGGAGTACCAAGTAAAGTTTTTCTTAGCTATCAGCCGAAATAGGTTGAACTTTCGAATCAACATCTCATGGATTCGATTCCCAACTCAACATCGATGTTTGTATCAGTTCAGAGTTCAATTTAAACTATAGTTCCCGGGCAAATTATCCCTCATGTGCAAACAGATACCATAGAGAAACAACCAACCATCGAGTAAATTTTTTTTGTTTCAGCTAAGGTATATGCATTTTTGAATATTAATACTTCCTGATTAATTTGAAAATTATATCAAAATTAAAATTATGTTACTGCTCTTAATAAATTAGTTACGTAGTTAATACATCATGTGGTTCTTATTAAATAATTTAATGGCTATCGGAGAATGTAATTATTGTTGAAATTTATTGAAATTTACATATAAAATTTTTAGGAATTATAATTAGCATTTAAAAGATTAAAAGCGAGGCAAAAAATTTAATATTTGGACTTTTAAATTTGAATATTTCCTAAGATATGTGGTGTAATTATGTTATATCTTTACTTTAAGAAGAATAATTGTTACATTTCAATGATAGATGGCAGCACCTGATAATATGAAAATTCAATAATTGCATGGATGTGAACTTAAGAAGAAAAATGTAAATTTAAAAAATTAATAAAGCCAGGAAAAAGCAAAAGCACAGTTCTAAATATTAATTATTATTTTTTTTGTTATATGAACATTATATATTATTTTATTATTTGAACATTATATATTATTTTATTATTTGAACATTATATATTATTTTGTTATTTGAATATTATTAATGACTCTTTTGCCACATAACTATTTACAAAAATGATAGGATTTGACGGAATAATTAACAAGCTCAAGTCATTATCAATATAAAACTCTGTGCAAAAATATTCCCGAACTTTAATAAAATAAATATTTTTGAAATTTCTTATTATATAAAAAATTCTAAATAGTTATTGTATAATATTGTAAAAAAAGAGTTATATAATAGAATTATTTCAAATTATCTGTAAGCAGTTTTTTATGAAACATCAAATAGTTTCTGAAATATATAGATTTTTATTAAATATAAGCTTGAAATAAAAATTTTTGTTAACTAATAGAGAAAAAGAAAAAAATTTAATATAGTACCCTAATAATAGTAATGATCTTTTATATCATGATTATGTAATCATAACCTACATAAAAATGATTTGATAGCATCTTTTTTATCTTACAAATATAAAAAAAGAATTAATGTTTAAATTTGTATTTGTTCATTTCTGAAATAGAAACATGACTTTTGGCATATATTAATTTTTGTAAAAATATACTTCTAAAATATCAATAACGTTTTAGTAAAATTTCGATGAATTGCATTTTAAAGTTGTACGTCAACATTATTATATTGGAAAAGAATTCACATGTAACTTATTTCTTTTATATCAAAATATTTTATACATTTATTTTCGTATGTTTAAATAACAAGAGATTTGTTTATAGCGCAATCGTCATTTTACGCATTAGCCAATTTAAAAATATTCCACTCATTGCGAGCATCTAACATGAGATATGAATCTCAAACTCACCAAATGTGGAACTTACAGTCAACTTGTCTAAAATCAGTCTAGAACGTAATATGTTTAAGAGCTTGACAAGGATATAATCAAACGCATATCAGAAGATAATGCCTCGTACTAAAAAGCCCTCTTGAGAAAGAAAGGCCCCTTCTTCAATCTCAGCTGTTGCTGAACAACAGAAAATAAGTGCCTTTTGCAACCATTTCTGTCGGAATCGCGCTTCTTAATTTTCAAAGTTTTCTCCCTTGTGATACATGAATATGGTTCAATATCTATGGAATGTCTTTGCAGAGGAGAGTTTATGAAAAGGATACTGAAAAACCTTACATCAGGCTTAGAATTAATCCATTGCGTGTTGTCAAAGCATGTGAAGTAATGAGCAATGTTCTGATGCCTTCTTTTTTAATATTCCATACCACATTAATGGATGACTATTTTACGCGAACCAATTTGAACTCACTACACAAAATCCCTCTTCAGGACCAGAGATCATTGTGATGGATTTGTTCTTCGTTAGCACACGAGTCTGTATATTTGAAACTACTTGGCTTTTGCACTGAAGAATAATTCTCTATTATTCCACTTAACTCTCTTTCACGCTTGTTTTCTAAGTTGATTTTCAATTTCCTCTTTTTACCATTGGCTGTTCATTTGTAGACATGAACATTTTATGGTATTTATATAAATTTTGAGAGATGATACTTATTGTATTAATTCGAAATGTATATAGCTATTATAATTTCAGTTTAAAATGTAAAGTTGTACCTCTGTTCTTTATTGAATGCAGTATATATATTATCTTAATTTTAAAGATTATCCGTGTTATTATCGTGTTATATAAAATACTGATTAAAATTTAGAGGGAAGTGCGACATATTATAAATGGAGTTTTTCTTTTCTCACGCTAGTTCTTTATTTGATACACTGATTATGAATGATATGGCAAAATACTATCGTAATTTAATTTATGCCATGACTGAATAATTACACATTTCTTTGCAAAGAAGCTTTTGTTTTATAATCTAAAAAACTTATAAAAAAACTAAAAAAAATTATATTAAACTTTTTTAAAATAATTTTTTATATTTTTAAAATTTATTAAAGCATGAATTCATAAAAGTCATTTTATTCACTGGCACGATATCATTTTAAATTTTCTGCCATTTTCACTGTGTAAATAAGACAGCTGTTTTCAATAATAAGAAGAGATGTTTCTTGAGTATGTTGTTTTTCTCATTTTTGATGGCTGTAGCTTTGTTATAAATATTTAGTACACATAGACATATATGCAGTACACTATAAAAGTGTGAAATTAACATAATTTTTAAATTTAACTTTGTTTTGAATATAACAGCCCCATTCTTTTAGGATGGTCCCTTCACTATACTAGAAAGAACAAAATTAGCAATATTGAGTTTCTACTCACAGTAATGCTAATTAGCTTCTCACATTACATGAATCTATTATTAATGATCGATATTAGTTTTTACCAACACAACCCAATGAAATCCAGAGAGCTTAAAGAGATAATTTAGAGTACTCTTTTCTTATCGATCCTGTCACTGCTTTGGTGGTCCATTTAGCAAATAACAGGTCTATTTAATAAATAATATCTCATTCATTATACTTTATTTAAAATCATTATTATTTCTTAAATTGCTAAATGTGAAAGCTATAAAGTATATCTTAAATGAACTCCATCATTACGCAGAAACTTATTATATTGAAAGTAAATTAATATTTTCGTCTGACTGATCTGAATCTTAATAACTTATTTATATTAAATACTTAATAATAGTAAGGACTTTACAAAAGTGAATGTAATATTTACAAATGTATTTCAAATATACTTTTATAATAATTATGTTATTGTTTCTTTGAAATAATTTTATTTAACACATTTAATGTTTTTTTTAAAGTAAGGATTAAGAAAACTACCAATTACTATCGTATTTTTGAGTTTTAAACATAACAGTATATTTTGTTAGACAAATTATAATTATTCATATTTCTCCAGTACAATTTATAGCTTTCAAATAATGTTTTCTTCATTATTTTGTTGGCTTATTTTCATATAGGTTTTGGTAATCTTCTTCTAATTTTGTCTTGTGTATGTGTTTCCAAGTAAGTTTTAGGCTAGAAAGTTTTCTAAAATCACTTTCTTACCTTTAACCAAGTTTTTATCAATATAAAAGTGAATTCCTTATGGGTTTACAAAAGCATTTTAAGCCAAGAGGAATAGTAACATGTATTTATAAATCTATTTAAGTTTTTCGATTTACTCTTTCAGTTTTTCTTCCAATTAAAAGTTTTTTTGACTTACATCCATTGGCATAGCGAAGGGGGATAGTCCTTATAACAAGTGAAATGCAAAATGAGTATATTTTACAGAGTTGTTTTATTCTGTTATTTGAAGTTACTGCAACCTGAACTACAAAAATATAAGCGATCTGATGTAAATTTCTGGAATTGTTAGAATGCAAATCGTTATTTTTTTTATGCAAAAATAAAATTTAATTATTTCTAATGAACCACTTACGAGCTCTGAATAAATTTTAAGCTCAACGATATATCAAATATTTCTAAATAGTGGCAATGCGTATTTTTATTAATCATTTAATTTTAATTAATTTAATTAATAAATAATTTTATCAATTTAAAAACTATCATGCTTTAAGATCATCAGTTTTTCTATACAATTATTGATTTTAGATTGTAAATCGATGAAAAGGCTGTTTTAAAAAATCCAAGAATAAAAGGAAACAATAGTATCTTACAACGATACTAGATGGCACCATCAAGCATTTTGAATATTACTTATATAGGATAATTGAATTGATTTACACACACACACACACACACACAAACACACACACACACACACGAAAGGTGGTATAAACTTTCTTAAAAAGTTTAAAAAAAAAAATTCATTTTCAGTTTCCACAATGAGTTTACCATCTTTGCCCACTACCATACATTGGGTAGTAAGGAAAATGTGATTTATTTAAATATTGTTTGAGATAATATTTATTCTTAATTTTCTAAAAATGGTTTAGTCTTTTAAAACTTAAATGACAATCATAAAATCATTGAGTGAAAAATAAATTGTAAATATTGAAAAAAAATTACAGTATGAATTTCAATGTACATTTTGTTAGAAAAATTATTCCACGCAATATTCTCGATGTTTTTTACAGCTTAAAGCAATTAGTTTAGACCATTTCTCTGCATAAAACAGATGAGCAAAAATGGTTATATATAACATAGAAAAACAAACTAAATAATAATTTTTTATTTAAATTTAACTATTGAATTTCAAACTCCATAATAATTTTTTATTTAAATTTAACTTGTGAATGTTTAATTATTTGAATGTAAGGAAATAATAGCATGAATTACCAAAACATTTATTTCATTTAGTGTAAATTAAAAGCGTATTGACGATTATTACTTGCGAGTTGAATTTGTTTTGTTAAATTTCAGCTGTACAGATACAATTGATTTTAAACTGATAGTTTGAATTTTAAAATATAGTCAGTTTTTTAATAGTTTTATACAAAATAAGAGCTATTACAAATCTAGTTTTATTAATTATCTAGCAAAATTTTCTGAAGATTCAAGTAATGGAACAAAGCTTTTATAATCAGAAAAAGAAAGTAACAAGTATTTTTACCAACTGAAATTTAGCATGCTTGGATTAAATTAATACATTTAAATATTTTAAATAGTTTAATTATTTGTAAAAATTTGGTCCATGAGTAGGAGCATATTTAAAAAATTTAGACAAAAGGTGAAATTAAAAGCCCAGTTAAAAACAATCTCCTAAAACTTTAACGGATTAAAGAATAAAAATTACGTAAGTAAACTCTATAGGAAATAAATACGAAATTAAAATATAAATTTACAACTATAAGCAACGAATTTGTATGCCTGTCATACATTAAGATTTTTTATCCCGTGCATAGCCCGGTTATAGTCTGGTTAATTACACATAAAAGATTAAAAATTTCGAAACTATTATACTTTTAACTGATCCATAAAAGTTAAATAAGTGTTGTTTTCTGTAAGTTTACTTTATATAAGAAAAAAGTAGAAAGAAGTGTGTATTTTTTTATTGTGTGTACTTAAATTTTTTTATTTTCTCATAATATAAGCTTTAGTTCTCCAAATACAGGGAAAATTTAACATGAAACTTCTAAGTCCTTCCATTCCTAACAATGCGCTATAAAAATCATTAAAAAACGCTCAGTAATTTTGAAATATAAATTATGTATTGGCCTCTAAAAGTTAAAAACAGCCTGTTTATTTGCACCTAATTTTCAAATAAATTAATGTAGAAATGCTGAATTTGGATGACATGTGCACAAAATAGATATGTATTGGTTATAAAAGAGTTATCATGAGAAAAATACATAAATTATTTACAAGTTAAAAGCGCTGTCGCTAGGGAGGTCCATTCTTAGAAAAAACAATAATTGCAGTTTTATATGATTAAATGTCATAGAAGCATAACAAAAAGGAGTTTTAGTAAGATATAGGTCCACCTTGCTTGAATCTATTAACGGCATAGCAACGGCAATCCAAGCTTTCAGTTAAGGTGACAATTATCAAAAGGGAAGCGAATACAAAACAAGGCGTAATCTGCTTTCTAGCTCACCATCAGACCTTAGAGGAAGACTTAAAGTAGCCAACTGCTTATAAAGATAGCCAAACAAATGCGCTATGAGATTTAGGTCTGGAGATGGAGCAGACCATTTCATTCACTTCTAACAAAGACCCTCAAGAAAATCCTCAACAGTTACAGTTTGGTGAGGTCGTGCGTTTTGAACCATTAGAATGAAATCATTGTCAGTTGCACCGTCATAGTAGCGGAAATATGGATCAAAATTTCATCCCGATATCTCAGACCAGTCACAATTCCTCAAGGGAATATATACAGGTCAGTGAGACCACCAAGTGAAATTCACCTCTGAGGTAACTGTGTCTTTCCCCAGAGTTGGATTAATGGTATCTGGTGCTTTAATCCTTCCAGATCAGCACACATCCTAAATCGCTCTCCCATGTAAATCTGGACTCGTTCATAAAAAGCACAGAAATTTATCTCTGTAGGGTGAGTCAAGCGTGATATGTTGTCCAAGATAACACGTTTCCCTTTCTGTCGTCTGGTGAAGGAAACGGACACAAATGCTCGCCTTGCATAGAAACCTGCATGGTAAAGATGCCTTTGTACTGTACTGAGTTATATTCTCCTTTTTAATGCTACAGAGTGGTCTGAAACAAGCTGTGGAACAGAAATGCTTCTTCTTCTTCGGCTGAAAGAACTATAAAATGAATTTTTCCAGGTGTTGTAACTCGTGGTCGGCCTGAAACATGTCTCCTGGCTTCGGTTTGGTATTAATTTAAAAAACAATGGACTACACTGCGAGTCACATTAAGGCGCCTATCAGCACAGCCTATGACATCTCCATTTCCATCTATCCGACCGCCCACCATTTTAACAAATCTGGCAAATGACTCTTCTCAGACATTGCGGGACTGCATTGACTATTTTCTACGAATCTGCAAACAAAAATAACACGTGTTATTATGAAAGCCTGATGTTTGAATACATTCTTCATTCATATAAACTTGTTCTAGTTTATTAAAAAAGTAGTAATTATAGTGTCTTTTCATAAATTTATACAAGTTCGCTTTTATCATTTATGTAAACTATAAATTTTATCGCTAGTGTCGTCTTTTTATAATGAGCTTCGAAAAAGATATTCCTTTTTTTTGGAGGCAAGTATATACTAATTAAACAGTATAATTAAAGGGTAAATTTTTTAAAAATGTTTCAGATTCATAGATGCTTAGCTGATATTATAGAAGAGAGAAAGAAAGAAAGAAAAAGTTGCGGTGCAAAAACTGTTGTATGTCATTTAAACAATAAAAGGGATTAAATGTGATGAGGTATGGAAACAACAAAATTTCTTGAAAATGATTTGAATTTTTTTTATTTTTCAATAAATCTCAGTTTCATAAAAATTTTTAAAATGATCATAAATTTCAACAAAATAAAAGTACAATAATGAAGGGTAAAAATAATAAAAAGCTCAAAATTCTCCATGTATTATTGCACCAACATTAAAATTTCTTAGATTATTAATTTCAAATATAAAATGATCAGCAATCTATTGTCATATCATTTCATTAAAATTAATTTCAAATGAGAATCATAAGTTTAAAACAATGAAAGTAGTAAATGAGCTAATTTGTAGTTTCTTAAAATTAATTATTAAATGAAGTACACAAGAGTCAAGAAAAAAAATAATTTTTAACAGAAATAGGAATAATTCTTAAAACACTTTTACAACCAGACCACATTTGTAAAACATTCCATAAAGGACAATTTAACACAGTAATGGGCTGTTATAAAAAATTTTTGACGTCCACAACATACCTTAGAAATCATTTCAAGACAGAACTCCTAAATAATAAACCATACTTATTTATCAAAAGGATGGAATTTCGAGAAACTTTCAAATACAGACATATAAAACTAAATATGACATCTATCTCTTTTATTCGATAATATCAGAGCAAGGTCAGTAGAATTTGGGTGAGTTAGTTAACATTTTATATTCATTTCATATTATCAACAGGAAAAGGTCAGAGTTGAACGCTAATATATATATAGTAATTATTAGAATCAAAACTTTTTTATCTTTTAGTAGCACACATATGGGAATTGAATTAATATGTGCAAAGATTGTATTAATAAGTATAAGTAGAGAATTTTTGATAACTATTATTGATAATTATTAATTTATAGCCAACATATTAATAATCCTGAATCCTTAGATATCTAATTATATATTCTTCATTTATCCTGTTTCATCCTATAGTAAACATTTCAATATATTTAGATTTTCAAAGCAATGAAGAATTTTTTCTCGTTTAGCACGGAATATTGTTCCCTTGATCTTTATATCATAACTGAGAATTTTGTTATTATATCTTATGAAATTATAACCAGATGAATATCCCTTTTTCTTGAAATATTACCTAAAATATATACATTTTCAAAGCTTTATTTTGAAGGCCTACTGATGCTGTCAGCAATAGACTTGAAGTGATATTTCTTCATGCAACACTTCAGTAGTTTCAATACTTATAAGAATGTTAATATTATTTGCCGTATTAGCACTTTTTATATATTACACAAGACAGCCCTTCTGATGAAATACGACTTCTAGCAAAAGAAAATCACTGTATCCTTTCTGCATTTTTCTTTCAACTTGTATATATTTCTTTCAATAGGTACATATATCTATATCTATATCTATATATCTATATATATATTTATATATATGTATGTATGTATGTATATATATTGATTAATTTGTTTCATTTATATTTATCAATTAAATAATTATAGTTGAAAGAAAAGTTCTAGTACTGAAAATAGTATTAAAGTTCTTAAAAGCATTTGCGATCTCGAAGATTTGTAAGAAGAAATATCACCGCAAGTTGATTGCAAATAACATATCTCAATAAGCTTTATAATGAAACTCTAGAAAATATGTCTTTTACGCTATACTTTAGGAAAAAGAAATTAATTTGGTGAAATTCACCAAGACAAAATTTTTTCTGTGACGTAAAGACGACGGGAATCTATACACACTTAATATTACTATACAAAGTATGATAATATTTTGTGTGTGTGTATATATATATATATATATATATATACAGAAAATGTTTATGTTTTATATGTATATTATAAATAAAAACTATTGTATCTGAACAGCACTGGTTTAACATTTTTATATTAAAATTCATCCTTTTTTTATATCAAATTTATATATTTGTACTTGTAATGTTTTATATGACTGTTGCTTGCAGAAATTATTTCAGTTAATATTTTAATAATAAGTTTCACAGGGCTCAACCCTTAAGCATAAATTTTTCTCTTTATGATATTAATGCATGAATTTTAAATTTTACTTATTTGTTCAAGGGTATGGAACGAATGAAAATATCGATGGACAAGATTTACTCAAGTGGCGCAGAGAAATTGATCAAAATACCTATAGTCAATTGATATCTGAAAACAAGCAAACTGATGAACATTTAAACATTTATGCTTAATACTATTATAAAATAACGTTAAACATTTACCTTGGTCTCATATTAAGTGATGAAAAAGAAAAAAAATATATGGCATTTTTCGATGATAATTGTTTTTAAATGCAATGCTATCTTAATATTGAGAAAATTTTCTCGTTTTTAAAGTAGTAAAATTGTCACGTAAAAGCTTATAATCATATCTATTTAAAAATTATCCAGGTTATATATATATATATATATATATATTGAAATAAAGTTATTTCAAAATTCAAGAGAGTACAACTTGTTTAATGATTTCCCTAAAATAATATCATTAATAAATACTCTTTTTGTATATAATAAGATTATTTTTTTTCTATACCATATTCGATATATTAAATATGAAATCTTTGAAATAGTTTGAAAAATACATTATTTATACAAGGATACATGAGCATTATTGATCACCATTTATTCCGAAATTTCAAGTACCGGGAAATGACTCATTTTTAAAACCATTCCTTTAATAATTAATTTTAAAAACTATATTACAGTTAAAAATATTTATGCTACACGAAAACTTAATATCGTTATAATACAATAAGCGTTATCATGGCAGCATTGATTCTCAATAAAGAAATGAAGTCTTTTAAGAAAAATTATACTTGTATTGAGTGACATAATGACAATTTCATTTAAGCAGAGTGATTTACATATTTGTAAAAATTATTTATTTGAAAGATAAAGCTTTCAAATCATAACATTTTAATCAAGCATGTTAATTATTTTCAAATATTCAAATTATATTATCATTAAAATAATGTTTCCTATCAGATTGTAGTAAGATTATACTTGAAAGCCACGTGATTTAGAAGCTTGTTTCGAAGAGAATCTTTAAATCATCCATAGGTTTTATTTTTGATTCAACTGATTTATTTTTAGTTTTGTTTTACGAATTGTTAGTAAGGAAACGTAATTTTATAAAACTTGTTTTTATTCATTTAAGAGCATTTCTTAGACCACTTATTTTCCAAGAAAGAATTATTTTTTGGAAAAAGGGTTAGGCAGAGAAAGCAAGATGGACATTAAAATATTTGATGTTTTTTACATATTACTAGAGTTTGTAGCAATGTGATTTTTTCATGACTATTTCCTTCAGCAGCAGTAACTAAATTTTTTTTAATGTTCTAGCAATTCTGCTTGTTTTAAAATATTACTAAAGAAGTTTAATTTTAATACTATTAAATGTTCTTTCCAGTTTTGTAACAGAACTTTAAACAACTGAAGGAATATATATTTCACTAAACTATTGAAGGAATTAATTCTATAATAAGCATGGAAGGAACATTTTCTAGATTTGTTGCTTTTGAAGGAGTGAAAAGAAACAGTATACTTTTAAAATTTTAAGCAATCTTTTTCTAATAATTTTGAAATAGTATTTTTATCCACAAAAAGAAATGTTTTTAAAGGGAAAAAAATTACACTTTTATTTTATTCAGCTAAAAAATGTTGTTTCAAATAATTCAACGATATATAATCAGTGTGAGAATTTGGCATAAAGTTATTTAGTCAAATTTTCAGTTTTAAGTTCTTATGATACTTTCAAGTAAATCACTATTTAATATGATAAAGTTATTATATTTATTGAACAGGCGATTTGAATGTGCTCATAGCTACAGTTATTTATATTTACGCAAAAGATTTAACCAAATTTTTACACGAAAATAATTTGTTCTTAATGGATATACATCGCATTTTTTTCTAACAACAGATTTAGCTTGAAAAGCAAATTTTGAAAATTTCAAAGTAAATAACTTAAGTAGAAGAATTCAGCTAAATGAATTTTGAATGAGGTAATTTATATTTGATTAAAATAAGAGGATAGATATTAAATTTATGAGTTAAAACTAAAAAAATAGAGAGTGAAACTTAATTCATTTCAAAATTTCATATTCTGAAGTTCCTGGAAAACGATATAATAATATAAGTATAATAGAGAAATACCTATAATATATATTTAAACATTTTTATTTACCTATAAATGATGCTGTTCGTTATTTAAAAATTTTTAGGATTTATACTAACAAAGACTAAAATTATTTTAATCAGAAATATATATATTTGAGCAATATTTTGCTTTTTTGTCAGTAATGAAAAGCGTTAATTGAAGATTAAAATGTTCCAGAAATATTTCCCTTAAACTGCATTTAGAGGGGAAAATTAATTATTCTTAAGTAAATATATTTATGAATAAAATTCTCATAAATAAATATTAAAATAGCTTATGCTTTATTAAATATTCAGTTATTATTCAAAATTTGCTTACAAAATAATAATTTTAATGTATTTATGTTAAAAAATATATATTTATTGAAGTATTTTAAGCAATCTCTTCTATTTATTTCGACTTTTATTCTGTTTAATGACACAGTGTTTATACTTCAATCTAGACGGATTGAGTATAGGCAGAACATTGATAGAAAATGACTGCACACAAAATAAATAGCAGTCAAAAAGTATAACTACTATATTGTTCATTTGATATCGCTATACATATAATGAAATTTTGTTAGAGTTTGAATCTTTATAAAAACTCTCGTTTGTGTGTTTAAAACTGAATGTACTTATTTGAATAAGCTATCTGAATGAACAAATTGATAAATAATATATTTTCCTTTTTCGTTAAAAATTAAAATCAAAAAATAAAATTAAAACTTCTGTGTTTTAGAAGGAAAATGAGCTAGAGGAGGCACATTCCTTATGTACTACAGCCAAATTCTACAAATTAAGTATCTTATGCATTTTGTTGAAGTGTATATTAACATTAACAAATCTAGTTTAAAGTGAAATAAAATAAATTTTGTACTCAATTAGACAATATGATGTTGTTTCGATACGATATATGGTAAGCTAAATTTAAAAGTACTAATTTTAATTGTTCACTTTTTAATTTAACTCATACTTAAATATTAAAATAAATTATTTCATAATGTTAATCAAGATATTCAGTTTTTTCTTCTACGTAATTTTAATACAATCTGTTTCATAGTAAACTTTATAATGCTTTTATAAAAATTTCTTAGACATTTCTCTTAAAATAAGAGCGAAAATTACTAAAATCTACAAAAAAGGAAATTTTGAGTGCAGGCAGTATACATCAAGCACGATTTGAATAATATTAAGGAAATATTTCAAAATATTTTAAGATTATATGATTTAATCTATGAGAATTAGAGGAAATTATTAAACACCTGAAGAAATTATATATGCATATATGTATATAAATTTTACATTTTCGATAAAAGAATTACACTAGTGGGAAATAAAGAATATAAACTTTGCTCTTTTAGATTTTTCATCTATATTTTGTATTACTTCTTTTTTTTAATTAAATTCATGTTGAAATTTATTAATCTGCAATTTATAAAGTTTGTCACGGAATTTAGTTTAGCAGAGTACATAAAAATAACACAAATATGAGATTAAAAACCATGAATAATATCACATGTGAAATTTTAATGGAAGATATTCAAAAATAAATATTTCTGCTTTATGAATCATATACGCAAAATATTTATCAGGTTCAGTTTATACATTGCAGGTAAATATTTGAATTATGAATCTAAAATGCTTTAAAAATAGCTAATAAGTTTATTGTTCTGATATTTTCTTCTTTACTAAAAAATTGATATGATTTATAAATTATATGTTCTTATCTAATATCAAAAACTCTTATAAAATATATTAATGAATTCTAAATAAAATTTAATTATACAACATACACTTTTTAAACAAAAGTAAAATTTCCAGATTTAAATTATGTATATTATTAACCTATATATAATTTCTAGTTTTTGCAATTTATTTTTAACTACTCATACATCTCTCTTTTCCTCAAATATAATTATTAATTTCTTTGTCACATATTTTAAAATCAATCCATTCTATTTTGTCTTAAGCAAATAAGTTCAATTAAACTTATTTGTGTCACGTAGATTATTAAATTGACAACAATTGAACACAAATGACAAAGCGATAATATTACGTAATGTTCTCAAAATTCAATTAAATTAACCATAATATTTTTTTTACTGAAGCATAAATTAGGATCAAAGAATATGTTATTCTTTATTCTTTTCCTTGAAACATTATAAATATAATCTGAAACATTATGCAGAAATTGTATTCTGACTTCATGCTTAAGCATTTTATTCTAAGTTTTTACTCCAATTCAAAACAGGGCTTTATATAAGAATGTTGTCATTTAATATAATTTTATGATATATAACTTTATTTTTTACTAAAAATATAATTACTGAAATTAATTTTCTAAGCACTGCAGCATTATAGTTTTTGTTTGAAAATTGAAATACATCTTTTAAATCTTATCTACGTTTGTTTACATCTAAAAATAATTATCGCTGAAAAACGAAATGCACATCATTTAAATAAACTTACAGTATATAAAGTGAGTCTTATTTCCTTATATTTAATAGATTTTTGTTGTTAGAGTGATAAGGCAAATTATCTTGTTAGAGTGATAAGGCAAATTATCTCTTAACGTAACATTACCATAGAATTAGCAAAATCATATCATAAACGAACTGACTATTCTTTTTTGGACATAATAAATATTCATAATTTTGTTTTGCACTTAAATTTTGCTTCTTGTAATAAATAAATATTTTCCATATAAACCCAGAATTTTATTAAAATTTCTAATTCAATTTAGAAAAAAATGTATAATTTATGTTAGTATGTTACTAAAATTGCATTTACTTTTTAAATTTTTATAAATAAACGAAGACTAAAATGTTTCATTAAAAGTCATGAAAAATAGTAAGCTTATTTTTGTGAAAATGATGCAAATATTAAAAGTTTAACAATCAATTATCAAAAGCATTCTTTTTTCAAAAATGTAAAATAAATAAAAAATATAGCCATTCTCATAGCAATTTCTGTAAGATTGATTATCTTATAGCAGATAACAGTAAAATATTTTAAGAGTGCATTTATTTTCAAGTTATTTAAATTATTTTGGAGAGATTTAATAACCAATAATTTTGACACACCGTATTACTCCGACAAAGTTACAACGAAGTAATAATTTGAAATATGTAAATTATAAAGAAACATTTTTCTAAGCATTTATTAGCAATAGTTTGATGCGAATATTTCAATTTCTTTGATTGGAACATTTTATTAAATTTAAGAAAACAGAATTTTATCAACATTTTAGCAATTATTTACATTCTAGTTACAGAATTAGTTACTTTAGAAACTTAAAAACTTGAAAATAATTTTAAAGTAAGATCCTTTAAAAGTCTGAAATGAACATATTTTTGTTTTATAGGTACACATTTATTTTATTGCCAATTATAAATTATATCAGCTTTCTTTAGTATAGCATAGCTCTGAAATTATCATAACAGCTTTTGATAAAATTTTAAGGATATAATAGTGATTAAGGTATATTTCTTCATATTATTTTGCATTAATCTACTTAGTGATATATATATATATATATATATATATCACTAAGTAGATTAATTCTATATATATATATATATATATATATATATATATACTTAATGTTAATTACTTATTGAGGAACTTTTAAATATCAGAAAGCATGTTATTTATTGCATGACTAATATTAATTATGATTCTACCAAGAGTATATTTCAATAATCTCATTTATTTTAGTAAATACGAGTATTCATACAAATTAGTAAATAAATATCAATAAAATTTAATAATGATAAAAGTATTAATAATTTTCTCAATAACAACAGTCGAAAAAAAGTGTAGTATCGAGAAAATTAATTTCTTTTTTTCACGAGCTGTTGAAATAATTCTTATATATATTGGATTTATTATTATTATTATTATACTAAACCCTTTTAAGATAAAGAAATCTTAAAATTATTTCTTCAAAATTTGTTTTTCAAAAATAAATCGTATATATAATGTTTTATTATATAAATACATAAAAGAATTTCCTGGGATAAGTTTAGGATAATATATTATTGAAAGTTGATTGAGGTAACATCAGGACAAAGTAAATGACCTTCCTGACACCTTGATTAATTCACGTTGTTTGGTTATGTCAATGATACTTCCAATCTACTTTTATAAAATTTCTTTGCGTGTAATATCTCTCGGAATCATATGTAATCCAGAATATTTGTCAGTATTTTTTAATTATATATCATTTCATGTGTTGAATTTAAGTTAAAGAATGGTTATAAGAAAGGGTTTGAAACATAAACAAATAAAATAAAATGAAATATCTATTGCAAACATATATATAACTATAATAAATATTTCAATTGTATTTGGAGATTTTTTTTAATCATTTATACCTAACACGTATTTTTACTGAAAACTTGTATTTGGTCTCACGAAATGAGTGCATTTACAATGTTTTAAATTTTTAGAGGAAATTAAACCCTAAATACAATTAGGTTGAATTTTATACATTAAGATTGAAATAATAACATTATTAAAACTAAAAATTAAATTCTAAAAAACTAAAAACTTAGATTTATGTAAGTTGTTTCAATGAAATTATTCTCCAAATTACATAAATGGAATTTATTAATTTCAATAAATATATTTAGCAACTCCTACTTCAAAGGAAAACTCAGATCTGTTTCATTTTTTTCATATATTTTTCAAGTTTTGATTTTTTTTAAAATTCTGTTCCAAATCTCACAAATCAACAAGACATCTTATGCGTGATAAATTTCTAGTTACATTAATACCACTATTCCTTTCAATCTTTCAAAACAGCTCATTTTTAAAGAGACGGGGAAATCTCTACACAAGACTATTTACTGGAATCTATGATTTGGCACATTATTTGGAAACATGAAACTAAATAAACACACAGAATCGTGGGGGATGCAGTGGGAGTAACAACCAATGTAATTTAACTGGGCGCAATTTTTTAAGTTCATTAAAATGTTATAAATTGAGTAGAGTAAGAGTTTCGATTTGCAATAAATGAAGATAGATATTTTCTGTTAACTACATTTCAATATATATATATATATATATATATATATATATATATATATATATATATATATATATATATATATATATATATATATATATATATATATATATATATATATATATATATATATATATATATATATATATATAGATATATATATATATATATATATATATACACACACACACACAAAACACAATGTTGTTCAGAGGCAAAATCAGTTTCTTTAGGCAACAGAACAGAGGAACTCAAATCAAACAATCTGAAATAGGCTTCATAAAGAGAGAGATGTTTCCATTCATGCAATGGTATGCAATGTTTGACCTCAAGGTACTATGCGTATGAAATGGTATGTATCCCCATTACATACTAACGCATTATTATGTTTAAGTTACAAGGCTAGATATTTCTTTGATAGTTATATAGTGTTTTTATAATTATTTTCCTTTTTATTATTTATTTTAAATGATATCAGTAGTTGGTAATGTGAAGTGGATATTTAAGTATTTTTTGTAAGTAAAATACTAATGATAAAAATTTATGAAAAATTAATAATTTTATCTAAACAGGTAGAAAATTTACTGATAATTCATAGATAACTCAGCGAATTTTTAAGAGAAATTCTTATTGGTATTCGTTTCAACATCGTGTAATTATCTGTATTATTTAAATTTGTTGAATTTTAATTAAGAAAGTAAATTTTTTAATCATATTTTTCATCATACCATTTTAAATGAATGAATATAAATACTGGTTTATCAACAAAATACATTTTGCACTTTTTTTTTGCTAAAACAATTTTTCCCCCTTAAAGCTTTTCTTATATTTTCGAGTAAAAATGATATTGAAAAAGAAGAAAAACTAGTAGGAAAGTAGTACTTATTTATAGTTTTATTGCAACAATTCCTATTTGTAGATTAAAAATATTTAATATTTAAGAATTTGCGTCATATGTTTACCATATTTAAGCAAAATTTGATAGATATTTATATTTTGACAGTTTTCTTTCATTTTGTTTTAAACATAACCAGATTCTTTTGGAAAAATAAGCTTCCTTATACCTTATCAAAATTATGTGAATCAAATAATCAAGACAGATATTCCAAAATATATATTATAGTTTTTAAAATGTATCCTCTAAATTCAGTCTCATTCTATTTTTTAATCATTTTAAAACCACAGTTATATAAATGCTTAAGACTTTTTCCTTCTTTTACTAAATAAGAAAATTCATTGCTGATTATAACAATAAATGGTATAATAATAGCCGACAACATAAAATTTAATGAATCTACATAATATGCAAATTTAAAGAAATAAATTATGGGTCACAGTACTAATGTAAATTAATTATCTTGGTTGTAACATTACAAATTGAAGGAATTGTTTTTTTGAATAATCAAATGAATCGATTTATATTAATAAATGGAAACGGATAATGTGTTGGTTGTCCTTATCTATTTCGGTCATGTATTATTTATGTTTTATCAGATCAATGGGTGCTGAGAAAATAAAGAATGAATTTATGAGAAAAATGTGTCACATCCATGAATCAGCTTATGGTATTAGAAGGAGAGAAAAGCTAATCATAACGCACAATATTTGAAGATGTTTTCGTTATTTCTTGTTTCGAAAGCGTATGAAAAGCATCTCTAATACAATTTCAGAATATAGTCATATTAGATCTTTCATAGATAGAAGATTCTCAGCATTTAATAGAATTTTTGTGGTTTCAATTAAAATATTATTAAATATAGTTTTACGGTAAATATTCACATTATGTAAAAATTCACCATAAAGTTATATTTAGTTTAAAAGTGATTACATTTTATCTATAGATATAATCAAATTTGGTTTTGCTAGAAAAGTGTGTGAGATAGAAAAAATGAAAGTATTTCAAATTTCTTGTACAAAAGGTTCTGTATTATAATAATCCACACATAAAAAATGATATTTTTTAAATAGTCCCTTTCTTTCACATTTTCATGAAGTGAGAAATATTTGCATATATATATTATATATATATATATATATATATGTATATAATATATAGATATATTATATATATATAATATATATATATATATTATATATATACATATATATATATATATACACACACATATATATATATATATAAATATATATATATGAATGATGTTTATATGGAAAAAATGATGCTTTATTCACCCGGTTATATTGACAGAGGGAAATAGAAATTGTACCTAAATATATCTAGAATATATACTCAAGATCTATACATGTACTTTGCTTGAACTGAGGATATTTCTGTTTATAAAAATAATGCTATATACATGTACGTGTTGCATAGTGTATAAATTAAATTATTTTCTGTATTTTTTATGATTAGACATAGATATGTACATACATACAAACAGAAAAATTTAAGTGAGCTATATTTTTAAAAGATTAACTTCAATAGAAAAAAAAACTTTTATAAAAATTATGAAATTTAGCACTTTAAGATGATAATCATTATGTTAAAGACCAGTATCACAGGAATGTAGAACATCTTCCCTGTGTGCTTGTCTTCAACTTAATTCTTCAGTAATTAAAAAGTAACATGACAAATTAGTTTCAGTAAAGTATTTAAAGACTGAACAGTAAGTATAGATAGAATGCCAGTAAAGTATTTAAAGAATCATTAATAGTTCCTAACAGAGTAGTTCAGCAAATATATTCAATACTTTTCAGATACAGATATTTTTATTTGGCGATTTTATATAATTCCAGAATATTTATTTAGTGGATATAAATTTAATGTGTTATCTTCTATGTAAAATATATGATCTCTCACTACTTATTAGAGAATTCCCGCTCGATGACCTAATATGACTTTGTTATGGGTCACCAATTTATCCATCAATATATCATTCTGAGTAAAAGCCTGTTAAAAAGTTGCATTAAATAAAATAAATTAATAAGAACAGAAAATGTTTGAATCTTAAAATCTAGTATTTGGTTTAGTGATTTATAATTCTAAAGTGTATAATATTTTTCATGCTAGATGATGCGTTTCACAATAAGTACCATGAAAATTTGTATTGATCTCAGTAAAGCAAAACTCTACTTAATTATAGATGACGTTGAGCAAATTTTGCAATAAATGTTTCATTAAAGAGTCATGTCAAATGACTGCTTAAATTGTTTAATTGTTTGTCACTCAAATCAAATTAGGATAAGAAATCTATGACATTAGGAAATTTAATCATGTCGGAAACGGGTAATCGCGACATGTTTATTTATGCTTTCAATTTTATACTTCTGTTTTCGTGTTAAATACATTGCTATTCATGAAGAAATTACTGGGAATGGATTAAAAATTTCAAAATATTTTAACAATAGACTTAATTGCTGTTGTTGCACCAGCGTACTTCTCTGCATTTGAACCAGGATTGCGTTCTACCAGTTAAGTTGAAACTGCTATATGGGAGTTTTCGCAATTTGGAAGTAGGTGAAAAGTAGAAGGAAGATCTGCCACCTCCAGAGGTATTATTTCACTCTTAGAAAATTGCCACTATAACCTATTTAATATGTCCCACCTACCTTAAGTGAACACGTCTGATCTTCGGTTAAGCCCCGATTCGAACTCATTACTTTCCGATAATGAGAATGACGCTCCAACAAACCAGATCATAGTGAAATTTTAATGTACCTTCATAGAAACATTAAAAATAAAAAATGAATTTTATCATCTTTTAAGTTTGTATGTGAAGGTATCGTAATGATCTTCTGAGTATAGGTTCTAGATTTGATTGTAGTGACTGTTAAAAATAATAAGATGTGTTTCTGTATTCTGTGTGCTATCATAGATGTACTATGTGTTTTTATGTATAATCCGTTTTGTACACATTCTGGTGGAGATACTGAGGAGTTTTCCGGCATTACTCCCTCAAAACACATGGATATACACCAGAATTAATGGAAAACCCTTTCAGAAGGTAATCTATACAGAAAAACGTTTCAGCTATTGTGCTATTTACTACTTAATATCTAATATTAAACTAGTAATATGAATAAGAGGGAATAAATTATAAATCCATACCATTACTTATTAAAATACAAAAAATCAAACATTCCGATTAAATATTTTTGAATATGGAGATATCCAAGGATTTTAATAAAGTGTTAAAGATTTTGAAACGCATTTAAATAAGAAAACAAAATGCAAGTTACTTTGAAATATTTTTACAGTATTTTACAGAAATGTTTTTACAGTAAGTTTTAAAAATTTTCGCAGTTCTATTTACGTATGTTGCTATTTAAGTATAGAGTCATTTCTGTTTTAAGTTTGTGCTTATATAAAGCATGATCTATAAAATGAAATACAAAAATCATAACAATTTTCTAACACACTCAGTACTTCTTTCTTATTCATGTGTAAAAGGAATTTCCTCATCCAGATTGTAAATGAATTATTCTATCTTGTGAAAATTATGTCATTTGATCTGTATAATATTTGTGTGGAATAGTTTACATCTCAAATCTTTCTTATAAGAAATTATATATAGCCTCTTTATTTTGTATGTGCATCTAGGCATTTTTTTGTCTTAAAATTACAGGGGCTATTGATGATTAAAGTTACATAAATTAAATTTTACATTTTAACTTTGACAACAATCAAAGCACCATGTCGACACTCATGTAAGTAACCTCCTTAGCAGACATCCGTATCTTTGGACGAAAAAATTTAGCTTTTAAACTTCAAATATTTAAATAACATATACTCGATAAGTATAGAAATCGTCATTATTCAGTCATAAGCAAGCAAAGTTACATTTGATCTCAGCTGTAGGATTTGATTTCTGTTTGAGATCAGTATAAAGTTGAATCCCATTTAAACGTCTTGACATTCCTCAAATACCATGCTCAAAGTATTTGTAGAAGGGTTGAAATGACAGTATAAATCATCAAGCGTAGGATTTCAAAAGATAGGATAATATAAGCTATCAAGAAACCACGCAACACTTATTAGAAATGTTTGTCATAAAATTTTATTTAATGATGATATCCATTGCAACCTGACATTTTACATGCAAAAACCGTAGACTAATATTAATCATGAGTTTCGTCTTATTAGTCATGAGTTCGAGAATTAAAGACAGACAAAATACTCTTTAATAAAAAACAAATAATAAGAATTAAAAGCAAAATATTTCTTGGTTTAGTAATTTCTGAAATACACTCTAACTTTACGCAAATACTTTAAATTAAGGTAAAAAAGAAAAAAAATACACAAGTACGAATTTACACAAGTAGAAAATGCACAAAAAGCTAGTACCTTACCAAACTTCCAAACTTATAGTAAATTTATTTTAATTACTTTGATCAATTGAAGAAAATATGCGAATTATATTCAGATGCCGAACTACCAGCAGGAATTAGTGTAATTTATATTTAAAAGAATTTTAAAGTTCTTTGTTAAACAAATTTATAATGCAGCGTAAAATGATCCTTAATATACAACTTTTAGATTGAAAATTCACAATTATATAAAATAGAAATACAAATCCTGCAATGTTGGTTACGCGTATGCTATTTATTAAGTTTAATAAGTTACATCAATGGAAAAATATGGTGGGTTGCAAATGAGCGTAATTTTCTGAATGTATAGAAGGAAAACACAAACTGTTTCATAAGCACATTAAAAACTATTTTTTGTACAAATAACTTTAAAACAGTTAAAAGAAAAATATTTATCATAAAAATTTGTGGGTAACTGTGCAATTAATGCTAATGTTACAACATGAACTAAAATTTCAATTGAAGAAATATTATCTGTTTAAAACAAACGAACACTTTTCGATAGCTTATTGGCTGACCCTTATAAGTTCATAGAGAACTAGTGCTATACTAATCATAATACCAGAGAACTACTTCTTTTGATTTTGACATTCTATCACCCCTGAAATAATTTGAGGAATTTAACAGCTTAGATATGTTAGCAACTTATCTTACGGTAATCTTATGTTGCATCGAAAAGCATACATGGTAAATAGTCAATTGTAGTCACAGATGATATGACTGGTCATTTTATAGGACTTATCGATAACAAATTTAGTTCTATTCAGGCATTTATGGATTACTCACTTTAAAACCCTATATTACATTATTTATGATGAATAATGTCTCAATACTTCTCTAGCTCTCATTTGAATTTCCATTGAGGTACGATAGTAACTTCAGGTTCCAGAACTTTGCTTATGAATTACATTTTTTAGTTATAAATAAATGTCTCTGTATGTAATCTTAATCACTTATTTGTATCGATTTTACAAACACACTTAAGAATGATGCATTTAATTCCAAGAACAACGGAATTTTTTGGATGCAAATATGCTTGGAGATGAGCAAAATATTTTCTCTTGCCATTGGTAATTATTTATCGAACGTTATAAACCTTAAAAAAATATTGTAAAACACTATTTTCTATTAAATTAAAGAAAACAAATGATTTATATGTACAAATTATAAGCTAATTAAAAAATTAAAAAAAACACACAATTAATGACAAAGTAGAATGTACTATAAATGTAAATATTTAAATGATATTTATTTATTAAAAATGCATCTCACAGATGTATAAAGTAATGTAGCATTAAAAATATTTGGAAAATGTACTATTATGCAAACATATTATACTTATATTTAAATACATAATAGTTTGTGAAGAAATCATGTAAATGTAAGAAAATACTCCAAACATACAACTTTGGTATAAAAATAAATAAAAGTGGAATAAACGTTAAACCATGTATAAATTAAACAATGATGAAATACTCACATAATGCTATGTTTTAAGCAAATTTAATTTATTGATTCCTGTTTGAAAATTGCCAATACCATTTCCCAAAGATTTAGATAGATCTTTAAGAATTGAAAATAGAGCATTTGGATAGCTCTTAGTAAGTAGCGTACTAAACGATTTTCCCTTTTAGAAGCTCATTTACTACCCGCCTTCTCTTTTAAAAACATGACCAGTAATTATTCAATGTTTTGATATTCCAAAAATCAATGAAGAGTAGTGTATTTAAGACCTACGGGTCAAGACACACCAACATTTCTCAGAGCATAAAAAAAATTGCCCAACATATTTCACATTATTATTCTTATACTATTATATTAATACTAAAACATAGCTATAAAGGAAAAACAGCAAATAAAATATCGTTCTTATTTTGATTCTTATCCTCAAATCACTGTTTTAGAGAAGTATTTGAGGAAAAAGTTACGTTTTACAAATTTGTATTCTATTTAATCATTCAATATTCCGATGAGTGTTGTTTATTCCAAATAAAGCCTAATACTATTTAGAACTTTCATATTAATATCTTGATTCAATAAAGAAACAAATAGTATTGAACAATTTTAAACTCAATTTTCAAATTGAAAGAATTAATAAATAAAAATATGCGTAAGAGTGAACAGAAATAATTACTAGAAAAAAAAATTTAGAGTAGAATGTTGTAATTGTAACTGTATTTCTCAATAGTTCTCATGCGATCACAATTTGAAGTGTTACAGACATTGGCAACTAAAGTTTGAAATATATATAACTAAAAAAGAGTAAAATGCTTTTAAAACACCTTTAATTTAATCGATTCAAGCCGGGCTATTTTATGCGCATATTTTCTTTCTCTTCTGAAATTAATACCGACTTTATATACTTAAATAATCAATCAATCATTTGTAAATAAACTCATTTTAAAGATACTAATTTTGTATAGTTCAAGTTAAATAAAGATTATAAAATATCAATCTAGCGATTTAGAATATCTTTAGCATTTACAATTTTACATGGAAATGGAAACAGACTTTCTAGTAAATAATCAAATATTCTCTTTTCATTTCTCAAGACATTTCCCACGGAAATATGTTGCAATTCAAGAGCAATGTCAGGAATTTAAAATTTTTAATAAAGAAATGAGAAATAATGAATATTTTCAAACTGTTCTGAACAATATTAAAGTTGCTTAAGTAGGTACATTTCAAGAAATTTTAAATTACATTTTGGTAAATAAGAAATTAAAAAGATAATGCATGGATATTTAAATTAATACAAATGGTTTTTATGATTTTTTTTAAAAAAAATTTGTTTGTTATAAATAATATCATAAAATTGGAAAAGAAATTGGAATTGGAACTTTTTCCATCTTTCAAGGTAAATTATAGACATGATTTTTTCACCCCCCATAAAGCAATAATCAACCAATTATATTTAAAGATTACTGAGTATGCATCAACTGTAGATTTGACTTTTATGTATTTCTTTAATGTCACATTTTACGAAGGAGGAATTTATCTCTAAATTCACCAAATTTAAGTATGATGATTTTAAATCTTAAAATAATCGCATTGAAATCTGAAATATCTTAAAAAATAATTTTTCATTTAAAAACACCTCAGAATTTTGATTCATAACATCTAAGATAATCAATTGATATTTTAGGGTGGCAAATTATTTTATTTATCTTTTAATCTGGTAGACTCTCAGTCACCTTCCTTATATTTAAAGTTTAATATTTAGTACGAGCCACCTTCCTTAAACATATATATATATATATATATATATATATATATATATATATATATATATATATATATATATATATATATCAGTTTTATCAACTTTTTTGATTTAATCGAATCTTATGTAAAATTTCTGGTATTTAAAACTATAGCTAAAAATTTTGTACTGCTGAATTTGACACATCACAAATGAGTGTTTTCGATGTAGTATTAGTAGCTGCATGGTATGAATTCGAGGAAATGCATTACGGGTTCTTTATAACATAATTTTCTAAAAGACTAAGAACCTGTGTCAAAACCTTATTTTCATATTTTTCAATAATTTTACTTAAATATATTTCACAATGAATGTAATTTACATTGCACACACATATATCTATTTTCCCAAGTATTATTTGTATATGAAGATGTATACATTTTGAAAAGAATTGCTTTTATTAATAGTTTCAAATCAGTTTTTCTTTAACTGCTTTCCTATTCATTTATTTGGTTGTTGTTTCACCAACATACTTTCCTGTATTTAGCGCGTGTTGTGCTCTTCTAGCTAATGAAAGTAGCCGGATGGAAGGTTCTATAATTTAAAAGCAGAAACCAACAAGAATATCCCTAATACTTAACCTGCCACCCCCAAAAGTAACTTTTCATTTGGAGGACATTATGAGCACGACCTATTTAACTTGCCCCAGCCACCTTTTGAGAACATTTATTCATTTTTATTTGGCTGAATATATATGATACCATCAAAAATAAAATATTTTTTAAATAAATCAAAATACAATTTTAGTTGCATTTTCTTTCAAAAATAAAGCCATTCAATTATTTTAGAATTCTGCAAAGCGGTGTACAGGTAAATTTATCTTTTAAAATCAACTGCTTGTTTCAATATTTTTATCTTGGTTAGAAACAGGAATTTAGAATATGAAATATTCTTTCAAAATCCATTGTATTCCCTTTTATAAATTGTATGGAACACAATTTTAGAAACTATGAAACTATTTGAAAGAATTTAAAAACGTCGAGACTGAACATTGTTCCATATATTCATTTCCCATTCATGAATATTTATGGAATGATTTCTCCTAAACTAATAGCTAGATTTATGTAGGCCAATATATGGGTTTAAGAGGAAAATTTAAAAATCTATTTTTATTTTGCTTGAAAATGCGTTTGACAAACCCTTTGGTTTTCAAAGTCTTAAAATCTAACATTTGATTTGTATAATTAAGAACTTTTTAAACTTTTTCTTTTTTATTAACATACATTTGACAAAATGATACTATATAATAGGAAATTTAATAAAGGCATATTTTGATAGTTCTATGATATTCAAATTGAATATAGTTGAAAAAATGAGTAACGTAAAAGAGAGATTGTTATCATTTGATTAAAAAATGTATAAATTTATAAAACCATTAAAAGTAAGTTTATTGATTTTATTGTCTCTGAGCAGAAAGAGACCATAGTGTTACATTCTGCACATGAAAGCTATTTTGACAGGGATCTACAGTTTAAAGTGAATCCTGAACCACTATGAGCACTCCCTTTTAAAGTGGAAGTGAACCCATTAGAAATCGAAAAAGTTTCAACAGCTTATTGAATTTGATCAATTGTATTAGTGCCTTAATTTTTAATATTATTAATTTATAAAATAAATATTAGTGCTTTTTCAAAGTATTCTGGAAATAAGAGAAGATTTTTATTTTTGTTTTTTACGTAATTCACATTAAAATTTTCTCAGGATTGTTTATTTCTCTATGGTCACTTTTTGTGAGCAAATTATAACTCTACTCAGGACTCACTGTTAAAAATGGGATTCCACAAACCATTATAAAAAATCGCGCTGGAGATGATTGATTAGTTGATTGTTGTGTATATGATTACTGTTATTCAATAACGATTACAAATGATATTTAAAATTAAAATAAGGTATTATTTTTTTTAACATTGCGTTGTGTATTGATTATTTTATTTTCTCTACCCAGATCCAACTTTGAAAAATAGAAGCAGAAACTGGCTTTGTTTTAGTAATTAAAAATTTCCTTTAATTCACTTATAAAGTAAAAAACTATTTAAATACATATAACTCAATTACTTAAATCACTTATATTATTTCAATATTATAACTTTGCTACCAACATGATTAAGCATTCACGTGGAGTTCATAATTTACACTAAATTGCTTAAAGTTGTATTTATATTATTACTTAAAGCTATAAAATAGGTGGTACCACACTAAAAAAATATTAGTTGGGGAAATAAATTTAAAAAAAAAAAAACGTTAACTTACATACAAACAGTTCATAGATAAGGTTGGCCTATTTAGAGGGCTTCAAAAACCTGCTTGATCAGTTGTTATTCGACGAGGCTTCCTGGACCGTAATAACGAAGAACTCATTTGGAATAAAGCTACAGGAGCCTATTTTTTTCTTTTCAGACTTTTATTATATGTAATATATGTAGGCTTTTATTATCTGGAAACTTCAATTTTTCTGCTTATAGACTCCAATAAAGCGTCGGACTTGAATCACTAACTGGGTCCTTTTTTGAGACAATGCACTGCAACATTTTTTTCTTCCTCCTTCTCTCTGGCGCTGACATCTCTCTTCTGCCTCCTCCCCTCGTTTTCGCCTTGCAAAACCCGTTTCCTTCAAGTCCTATGTTAGGGCATCTCACTTCGTCAAAATGGGAGGAATATGGAATAGAATTAAAAAAAGGACTTCCAGCCAGAAAAAAACGGGTAGTTTAATTTATAAAAATTATCCAGCCAGTAAATACAACAGGTTGATGGTCTACGGTCACTTTTTACACATCAGGGTTAATTGACCTAGGACTTATAGTTTTAAGTGGACTCCAAACCACTATGAATGTCCATACCCAAGGTGAGAATCTAACCCATCAATTAAAGACCACACAGCTAACCATTCAGTAGATAGCTTGGGTATAATTATGTAGCATAGAAAAGCTAGAAGCAAAAAATAAGAAGATAATTATAAGGAAAGAACTTTTGTTTATCATACTTGCCATAGAGGAGATTTTCAAGGTTAAGTATTACTTATGTGATGATGAAAATTGACAGAAGTATTGATGAGCTCTATCTGTAGAAGAAAAGTACAGGTGGATGAAATTCAGCAATAAATTAACTTTTTAGTTAAAAATATTTATTAATTTATGTTGAATGACTATAAACAGCAAGTGATCATTCAGAGCATACATTTTATAAATTAATGTAAAAGAAATGGCGAGCATCTAGTATTTACATAATCAAGGATTTATTCTGTCACCAAAAAAATTTAAATTCATCCTGAATGGGTTATTGTTATTAAATGGATTTAAATAAAAGTTAAACACAAAAGTTTTTAAATAAATCTGAAGTTTATTGTTAGTAAGCACAAATTAATACCAGCTGAATTATCATACTAATGGTTTGTAGGTTACAGTAACATCTCGAATAACGAATGATATCTTTTTCAATCAAAGATTTTCAGGGTGATTAGACCAATGTATGTGATATTTTTGTACAGTTTTATTTTCTTTTGTTACTCGTGAATTCGACAATTTAATGAATTAATATGCATGGTCGATCTTTCCCCTTCAAAATTTGAAATTAGTTATCTGTGCTTAGCTGGTTTGTTATAGCGTCATTCTCATTATCGGAAAGCCGGAATAAAGAACAGGAAACCTGCTACAATGAAATAATAACAGTAATAATAATTGCCATCCTTAAATAAACAGTTGGATGTTTTAACAAGAATAATTGCTTGTTACTGAATGTTCTATGAAGTTGACAAAAAATGCATATAGACTATTTACTTTAATTAGCTATGGAGGTCTGGTTGAAAAAAGCGTCTTCTCATGACCAGGAAGTAATAGATCTTTATTTCATCCAGTCAATCGGAATCAGTCGTGTTCAGCAATGGTGACTGCGCACGTAATATAAGTCTAGTCGCTGTTATGATATACTGTGAAAATGAGGGTAGTAGTTCAAGAGTCGATCTCGTCATTCGAAACTGATTGAGTGATTCGGCTTAGTTAAGAGGGTTTTCAACCGATAGAAATAAGTAGCAAGAAAATACTGTGAACAAACAACAAACATTTATTTTTAAGTTATTATTCTAGAAATTTATTTTTGGTCATGAATGGCTTTAAAATTTTATTATTAAAAGTACCTAAATCTATACCTCTGTATAAATTTTTATAAGAAAATTGTGAAGGAATCAGAATTTCTTGTGGAGTCAAATGCTTGTTTCTAAAGCATCACTATTATGACCATGTCTTTATCAGTAGTACTGACTTTTCGCACCCACTTTTTTATTTGGCTGAATTCTAGTACCTTAAATTATTAAAAGAAAAAATACTGTTCATTTTGATAAACATATAGGGCATATAAAACTGTCTATTTTTTAATAATTTGAGTACTTATAACTTTTCATTTACGAGGGTTGTAGTAAATGAAGGACCGGTAAAATTATTCAGGATATCTAGTTTAGATTTCATTACTGGTTTTTCTGTGCAAATGCGATGCAGAAAAATCATATAAATAGATTGTATCGCAGAACATAATCGATAGAGTGTACTCGTATCATGGCAATTCTTTTACCTATGTCAAGAAGATATCTTGTATATGAGATGGCGAGCAGATCACAGTGAATAAATTTTATTTTCTTAGAAAATGTAAGACTTCTGACAACAAATCCTTTCAGAAATAAGGAATGATACTCTTAACCATAATCTGCTATTTTAGATAAATAACTAGCTAGGAAAGTTTGGCTTTACATTCTTACTCATGTATTTTATTGCACGGAAAATTTGTTGAATTTCATTGTTATATATTAATTAGAAATTTTTCGATATTGTATAATTCATATTTGAAATCTCAGTTTTGATATTGATGATTTATTATTATTATATCACATACTAGAATTTTTTTCATTATTGACATACAGTGATTCTAGAAAAGCATCCGTATTTTATCAGCTGTTAGCTATAGATATGAGTAAGGTACACATTATTAAGTCATGCATAGTTATGCATTTAATATATACATACTAAATTACAATAAGGAACTTAAACTAAGCAAATCCTTCATTTGAATTGTTCTGAATACTTTTCAAACCACTCAGGAATTATTTTAGTCAATTGGCATAGTATAATGTTATCCTAAAAAGTTTGCTATTTATGAGTATGTTATGTTTATAAATGATGGCCAATAATTGATGAGACTAATAACAATAAATAATTTAATCTAAGTTTTTCCCTTCAATGTTTCTTTCAGTTTGACAAAAGGATTAAATTTATTTTGTATAAAATGGCTTTTACCATTACAAAACTATCATCAGCTTGTAAAATTTTTTGTTGATATCTTGGGTTCCATATTTGAATAGAAAGTGTGTCATATACTGAACCTATCATTAGCTATCTTTATTCGGTTGAGCAAGCAATGTTTCTGCTGCATAACCAATGTGTTCACAAGTTTTTCGGAGGCACTACAACAGATGGAGTTTCGGTTTTGTCGACATTTGAATCATTTTGCTGCTAATTTATTAATTACATAAAATTTTACTACACAGTCCATTTAAATATGTTTTTTATGAGATAGATTATGTCAATTATTTGATGAAATTGATTAATTTAAGTAGACATTTTTAGTCTTGCTTTTAAAGTAGACGTAGATGCTGTTATTTATATATCATGGTGGCAAGTAATATCAACAGTTATATATTCTTGATACATTTTTGATAGAGCAATTTTGAATCTTTCATCATTTTAACTAAACGCAATGACTCATGTGTCAATATCCAAAAAGGTTTCTGTTTTAAATTCCTTATATCCATTCAGGGTCTTACCATTATTTATTTTTAATCAATTACTTGAATATATGAGCTTTAACGGAATTCTACTAATTACCAGATACTACTTCGTACATTGTTATTTCATAACTATGTAAAAAGCGACTAAGAAAATGTAAAGCAAGTGAAATATGGTTGGATGATTTTAACAATCGGAAGGAATTCAATAAAATTTAGCAGAACACTATATAAAGCAAATTTTAATTTTTATTAACTTAAATAATTTCCTTTTATATTTCATTAGGATTGACCGACGTTTTAAATTCCATTGCAATCAATGAGATATTTCAACATCTATAAATTAAGACTATTTAATTCAAGAAATGTTTATAATCTCAATACTTTTTTCAATTAAAATATCACCTCATAAAACAAGTATATATTTGTAAATGAATAAAACATAATTAGTCTGAAAAATGAAATTTAGCTGCATTATACATTGTTTGAATTTCAATTGTAAACACTAAAAGAACGTGTTTGTATGATAATATAAAAATCATTTTCAAATCTTATTTGTTATCAAATGGTAAATGCCAATATTTAAAACTACTTTTTTCATGCTATCTCTCTTAATATAACTATGCATAGCTTTTTTTAGAGTCCCTTTTTTGTAGAGAACTCTAAATTTTGAATAATTTTATGCTATACAACGTTTGTACCTTCACTGGATAACAGTATTGTTGAATCACGCTTCCCGTAGTATATTTTTGAAGACCGAAGTCTCTAAATATAGGAACCCCTCATGTATCATTCCCTACAAACTTACATATCATTTTAATTGATGTATTCATACTAGAACGCTTAATATCGATCTCAGCATGATAATTTACATCTGAGTCAGATATAATACTCGGTACTTTGTGAACAAGTATGCAATGCGTTTCGTTATATTGTCCCCCCTAAAGTACATAATAAATTGATAATACTGATAATAAAAAGCAAATTTATTCAATGTTTTGTTTGAACAGTATTAAAAAAAATCACAATTTTACTAAATACCACATGAATTTGGGGACAACATACGATACTAAATTTCTTCTTTTGTATAAAAAGGAATTTTCTCTTTTCTAAAATTTATTTCAGTTAAAAATAAGGTTTATTTAAAAGTTGTATCAAATAAGAACTTAGACTCAGAAGGACACTAATTACTTTTTAAGCCATAATAAAATATAATTTATGTATTTTTATTCATTCAATTGTTAAATTTTACTTGAATTTATTGAGCAAAATTAAAAACATAAGTTATGTATTTTGCGAGAAAGCACTTCACAAAATTCTTTACAATAAGATTATATTATAAAACAATAATATTTACTTTGTTGTAAATTTGTTCATAAGAGAAAATCTGTATAATAGTTTTATTTTTTATTAATAAAAATCAAATTTGGATGTAAGTATACGTTATATAAAACAACATTTAGTCTACACTGAAAACGCATACGCGTACGCGTACGCGCATCTGTAATTTCAGAAATTACTTATATGCGTAGTTACACAATATTATTCATAACTTTTCATCATCCTTCAGCATGATAAAAGATATTTTAGTTTTGATTGTGTTGTATAAATTATAAAACTTATACCTTAAAAACAAACTTTTGAGCTTTTATTTGATTTAAGTGTATAATATAATAAAATATTTTTTGGTTTATATATATTTGGAATACATTTTATCTCTCTCTCTCTACTCAAACATTTCTCTATTTGTTTGAAAATAATTTTATGACATTAATTATAAAAATAAAAATCATTCCGTAAAATATATACGTACTTCTTAAATAGTTCTTATTAAAAAAACAAATACTACGTAAATAGTTCTTTAATTGAAATCTAGGAACCTTAATTTATTTTAGTGTCATCAGTGCCAGTAATTTAACATAAGAATTTGTTCAATTAATAATCAGCTTAAATGAATATTTTATTTTACGTATGTTAATTGAATAGAAGCTACAAATATGAAATAATTAAAATAGCTCAACAAAACATTTTTTAATTCTCCATAAGAATGTGTGATTTTAATTATACTAAGGATATTTTAAAAGTTTCGTAAGAGATATATATAACTAACTTTTTACATTGGATATATTTTCTTTACAATTCCTTCTATTAAAAGTACATGAGTACTTTTAATTATTTTACTATAAATGTTATCTTCAAATTACAATAAATGAGAGAGAAAGGGAGAGAGAGGCCAATTTTTTGTTATAAAACAATTAATATTTACAAAATTCTACTAATAATAATCATAGCCTTCAGTATCATTTCTAAATTTTTTTTACTCTAAGAAAGGGATTCATTTAACATTCGTAATTACAGTAATGGTTCAAGAGACAATTTTCTGATTATTTATCTTATCAGCTGCAAATGTAAACGCTAATTTTTATTTTGAGTTGATATCAAGCGAATATGATTGCATGTTATCAAATATCACTAATTTAGAGGCATGTAGTTGCAAATCAATTACTCCATAAAACTGTTATTTGCATTTAATTAGTGAAAACGGAATTCCCTATATATTATTGAAGTGAAACAATATTCTCATTTTTATATGAATTTTCTTTCTTAATACAAAAGCTTTAAATTATGATGTACTCGGGTAATACAAAATTATTATTTGAAATATTATTTTCTATTCAGCTGGAAAATCATTTACATTTATTTTATGTTTTCATTAAACCACATTGTAAGTTTTTATTACAAGACACCTGTTTGATCACTCAAAAGATTTATAATCACGACAAAGTTGCATTAATAAGTGTTACGTTTATTAAACGTTAAAATTATTTGAAAAATTAATAACAGGACATAAAAAAATAATGTCAATATGATGCATAATAATTTCGAAGCCAACTTCTGCATCCAGCATTTAAAATTGGTATTATATCTGATTTAATTGATTTCCGAAATAAATACTTTGATCAAGTAATACTCTAACTTTAAATTATCATTTAAATTTTTGATTTATTGTTTCATTCAGATATAAATTTTATGAGGGATAGGGAAAAGCATGAATCTGATATTTCGCACTCTTGTAACCCTCATACATAATGGTTAATAAAAAAATTACATTAACACGAATAGTTAAATGCCTATACAAAGCACATTATATTATTCAAAAATTGAAAATTTCAATATTTAGGAAATTAATGAAAATTCTTTTAAATTATCCTTTTTGATTTATTTATCCTTTTACATTGTAAAAAGTCGCACATTATTATTGTGACAACAGCCAACATCAGATATCAAAGGTGCAAGTTAAGTTGAAAATTTTGCTTATCGAAACTGTAAAATACAATCAGTGGTTCGTAAATTTGAACCACGGTTAGTTTATGAGGTCATCACCAGAAAAGGCCTTTCAAGTTTACAACACATCTTACCACATTACCGTGGTTTCATGTGTACAAAAAACGAAATAGCAGCATGTAGTTCTGCGACGGGTTTAATAGATAATTTCGGGACTTAGGCTAGTTTGGAAGATTTTTTCAGCTGCTTCCATAAATAAAGAGCGTTTTTATGTAACTTCTAAAAACGGGTTCTCTTTAGATTTTATCTTAAGAGTATCAGTAATTTGGAAACTTATGAAACATTTGCTTGCTATTTTTGTTGATGTAAACTAACTGAACCATATTGATTCAACGTAGTTACGACCCTAACAGCCAAAGGCTTATTTTAGGTTTTCTTATATCTACCAAAGTGTGTTATTGCTTTCAGGAAAGTTATTTCATAGAAAATTGGTCGTATTCCCTTGTCGCAAAGAAGGAAACCCGGAAAATTTCAAAGCCCTCACCTTGATTGCCATGTATGAGAAAGCAGAAGTGCAATGTCCATCTCTTGTCATTCACAGCGGCTTGGTTCGAAACCAATGCTTTCCAATACGAAGTCGGCGGTCTACTACTAAGCTACTATGAGACCAACCAAAACATTTAAATAAATACCATTTAAATTTTTGTGCACCACACGTCATTGATGGAAGAGTTAAATGTCGTTTCCGATGATATCTGGGGATTGATCTGTTTGTTGATCTTGAGGAAGTGATCTTTCAAATGAACCGAGGTTGAACCATACTCCAAATTGTGTTCTATGTCGACAATAAAAATAAACTGGATATGAATAGAGCCGGGAAACAATTATCTATTGGATTATGGGAATATATTAATAGATGCTTACAAAAATATCAATTGATTATGTACTTTTCTTTTATTCCTCTGTGATATGTAACAATTCATGGCACTATAAATAATAAAAACACTTTTAAAATTAGTAAAAAGAATAATATTTTTCATTATTATCTATATTTCATTTGATATTGCGAAAGTCGTATCGTACTGAAAATATTAATGTGATAGTATTTAATAAAATATTGCTTAAAATCAGTTTTTGTTAAATATTTATTTCTGGTATGGTTATAAAGTCGAATAAAGGGGAAGGTTACTGAAAGATTTTTTTAATCATAATGATTATGTACTTTAAAGTTTTAATACTTCTTCAATGTTATATAATACAAATATAATGTGTTATATGTTGTAAATGGTATGTTATCAATGAATTAAACATGTTTTACGAGTATTATTAATCATAAAAAACATTAATCATTTTGAACTTCTCAGTAATAATTGAACATTATTAACAAGAAAATGACTTACTTCTAAAATCATTAATTTCATAATGATTTTTAAAACAATACAGTAAATTAAAAGACATAATAGATGCTGTTTAAATTGTAGTATAGTGAGTTAAGCCATTGTACACGAGATTGAAAGATCGTGGTTAGAATCTCAGCAATATCAAAGATTTAAATTTACACTAATCTTTATTTCCATTATTTGTATAGAGGAGAAAAGTAGATGGCTAGCATATATGAATTTTAGCAAATACTATTATTTTTTTTTAGCATAGTTTGACATCTTGTATTTAGTATTTTTTTGAGGGGGAGGGAGATACGTTTTTTTGGTGTTTAGTTCTGCTGACTGATTCCAAGACAGCTCTTTTTATATTTTACAGTTCTATCGCCCAGATGTTTTGACATTATCGTTGTATAGTTCGTGATCTACGAAACAATGTAAATTGATGACTCCAACAAATATCATCCTGTGATTACCAATGCACCGACTAATAGATTCTACCATCTGCCCTCTTTGGAACTCCGAAAGATCTCTCATTGCTCACTCAAAACATTATCTTTGTTTCACTCAAAACAAAATCAAGCAAACAATGATGTGTGTGTGTGTTCTATAAAGTCACTCACATCATTTACAGTATAAGATGCAAGAGTAAGATACAATAGTAATAGAACTACTAGTAGTTACGTATTAAATTTAGTAGAATATTATTGCATATGAAATTCATTCTTTTCAGTGTTTTTTCCAATTATTTTGTTAATTACAATTAATATAATTTTGAAGTTGCTTGAAATAAGCATTTATAAGTTACAATTTTTAACAGAAAACTAAACTTAAGAAAAAATTTGTTTGTAATAATCCTATGATAAAGAGTTTTTAATGTTATAAACAATTAAATATTTTGAGAAAACACTGAAATTGCTCAAAAAATTTCCTAATATGAAAAATATTTTCTAAATAATATATACTATAATCCTTAGTTGCGTATTATATAATAATGTCACAGCTGAAAATTCTGTCGTTTAAAAACCATCAGGGAAATAGGGTATATGCAATTGAATTGATAAAAATTGGAATAATTTTAGCAGTACTATTCTGCGCTTGTTGATTAATAATAATGTCAATCTTGGTGTATGAAATTGACATTTTTGTATCTAATATCGAATTTTTACTATAAAATACACATGTAGTGCGTTCTTCTGCTAAGTAACGATATCATTGAAACTACACGTGGGTATTTCTGGACATACTGTTCTGACATGAGACACATAACAGAACTTCCTCTTCTAAGAAATAATTCTTAATAGAGGAAATTATCGTAACCATTCTGCCACAAAAATCGATCTAATGTTTCTTGGGGTTTTTGATACTCCCCTTCATTAGAATGTATAAATGCAAATTTCCTTTCATTACACTAGATGACTTTTCCTATATTTCCAGTGTCTAGAATTCAACATCAGTCAAATTTTACAATTGTGTAATGTTAAGTTAGTAAAAGTTTCTCAAAAAGCTGTTAACTTTGATATTTTTTAAGTTCATTATGTTTGAGGTTATATAAAAACACAATTTATACCTTTTTTTTTAAAATGAAAATCACATTAATTTTTTTACTTAGTTTTTTTTCAAGCTCAGTTTTTCAAATTGATTGAATTTATGAAATTTTCAATTTAATTTAATTGAAGTTCAGTTTTTTTTAATTTCTTAATCTTATAATTAGCCAAATTTTAACACCCTTCATGAAGTACATTTTTTATACCTTTTTGTTTTTTGTGTAAGGAAAGATTTTAATATTTTGATGATTACCTATATTATGTGAGCAAACTCAATAATTTCTCAATTAATTATTAAAATTCCATAGCAAAAATTACGTGTGTATTATAACATTCTTATTATAATTATATTAAGATTTATTTTGTAAACTTAAGTTATTCCCAAATTATAAAATATATATTTAAACTGATCAAAAGAGTTTCTTTTTAAGAAAAAGCTCTGTTGTAAGTATGTAATTAAGAATATTTTTCAGATTATGTATGTTATAAATATTTTTGTATTTTACTTATGTTATATTTTATATCAGAAGCCTTTTTAAAAAAATGTGCAAACGCATTTAGTTATAAGAAGTTTTAACACAGCCTTTTTTAAATATGTTAAAACTTATTTCTTTTTTGAGTGTTTCTTGAGTATTATATCTTTAAATGTGTTAAAACGTCTTATAGTATGAATTAAAATAGATGTTAATATTCTGAATTCATTCCATATAGTAAATATTATTTTCTAATGTAAATTCTTAAATCAGAAAATAATTTTCTATCAAACTTGAATGACAGAAACATCTATAGCCTAAATTTAATTCATTATTAAAATTTAAAATGATATTTTTTAATGGGATGGTTAAATCATATTTGAGTTTATCAGAAAACTCTCTTTCCAATTAAAAAATGAATACAAGCAAGAATCAAAACACATAAATTTTCCTATCAAATCAAGTGACGATTTATAAAATGTTATGCGGTAGAAAAATGGAAAAGAATATTGTGGGCAATTCATATTAGGAAAATATTGCTTTCTTACATAAGCTAAATGGACCAGAAATGAGTTGAATTTTAATCTTTTATGTTTTATGCAAGGAGTGCTTTAAAAATCTTTATTTTTTTAGCAGTTGTTCTTGATAGGGAATCAAAAAGTATTTAAAAACATCTTTCAGTTTATAGTTTGTGTAAATCTTTGTTACTGTGAAATTTCAGAGATAGTGAATTAGATAACGCTCTCAACGATTTCATCGCAATCAAACACTTAAAACATGGGTCGTATATGTTCAACTCTTTAGTGCAATCTAATCTAGCAAACATGTGCTATACCATTTGAGCGCTGCTTATTATACTCGTTTTCTCCCTTCTGAAGCAATAATACAGAATCTTGTTTACAGAGTTGGAATTTTCTATTGTTGCAATATTTCTTAACCCCTTGACTAACGAATTAAATGGAATTTGATGCGACAAAAAAAAACTATTTAATTTCGCTTAATTGAACTACACCATCAATTTACACCATCATCCCCACTTTCATATAATGCATCCGGCTTATACATGTTACGGGGATTATTTATAATCTTTACTAAACTCAAATATTGGCTAGTATAACATACACCGTGCGAGACTTCTGCTAAACTGAACTCTTACTTTCAGTGTGCTTTTTTAAATGAGAATCGTCGAACGAGTGAAGCAACTATGTAATCTAATTGTAACTTGCACGGTGTCCGCCGAAAGAAACGCTTGACGAGTCTGACTCGTCAAAGTCTGTGATGGCCCAGGAAATCAATGACGAGTCAGACTCGTCAAAGTCAGTCAAGGGGTTAATATACATGACATTTGATAGAAAACCAAATTTCACTAATATAACAAAGGGTTAAATATTTTATCTTTATAGTGATTTATAAAGATATCTTTGTAGAAAACGAAAATGAATTTAAGCAATAAAATGAATCTGAACTTACTCATTTTTGGAAAAAGAATAGGATTATGCACTAATACTGAAAAATAAGAGGAATTTCAAATTTATAATGTTGCAAAGTTTTTAAATTTTCCTGATTAATATATAATAAAAATAATCTTAACTTTTTCATTTTTAATGTTTAAACTAATTTCAAAATGTTTTATCATCATTGATGAAAATATTGATATATAAAAGCCTGAAAAATAGTGCAATTTCATTCTTGAATTCTGATTTTCAACATGTTTTGATAATTTATGAATGAAGGCATATGCAATTATATAGATTTCAATGAGTATTATTATTGAATAAATAATTATTTGTTTAAAAATTCAATTTAGGAATGACATAAACATCGAAAAACAATAATTTTGAATAACTGTGTCAAGAGTATGTAGTTGTATAATATATACGAAGATATATCTAAAGGAAATTGCAAAGAGTATATTTGAAAAATAATTATTGTGAAATGACTATAAGTATTTGGAAAAGAAATTATAACTTACTTGAAAAGAGTAGTTTTTGCTAATTGAACATTTTTTCCTAATAGGAAGAGAGGTGAAGAAAATTGTCTTGAAACTAAGAATAAGGATAACAATGTACATAAAATTAAAATAAAGCAGAAAAAAGGCATTAAATTGAGCATAACAATATTAAAAAAAAGATGTATAAAAATTTGAGAGTAAAAGCTATATATAAAAATTGAGATATTTCTGCACAACATTAAACATTTACTCTCCCAAACTTAACACAAGTAACTTAAGTACATAACTATGTAAATGATTTTTTTATTCTGTAAAAATACTCTCATAAAACATATTATATCAACAGAACATAATATTATATTCTGTCTCAAATTATATGAACTGAAAAACCTTTACAGTTATTATCTGGACTTCAACAATTATTTTATTATTTGATATCCCATAGTGGAATTGAATTGTTCTGTCAAGTGTATTGATTCAGATATATGCTTTTTAAAACAATCGTTTACAGCACTCTCATAAGCAATTGTTGCTTACACAACAAGCATATATATTTATTGTCATTTGTCATGAAGTATTTAGTTTTTGCATCTGTTGCACAAACATTCATCTATTCATGTAACTAAAACATTTTATTTCAAAAAAGAGAATATATGTGTGAATACTCTTTGTATGCCATAATCAGAATTATTTCCTAAAATTAACTTAATTACAAACAGAGTACAAGGTAATTACTGCATAATAATGTTGTTTTCTTTTGTTAACTGATATAAATTTGAATAGCTGAAACATTTGCTGCGTTTTTCATAGAGATCAATGTAAGTAATCTTGGAGTTTTGTACTGCGTATATATATAGTAAAAATTTACTAAATTGTATATTATAAATATAATTGCATTGCTACAAATAGCGAAGAACATGGTTTAGGAAAAGAATTATCAGTAAATAAAGAAAAATGATATGTCCATGATTTTAAACGTAGTAGAAAATAGAAGAATCAAGCTTTACATAGAAATCAATATTCATGAAGAGATCAGAAATAGAATATGAGTGCAGAAATCACAATTTCCCCATTAACAATGCTTTTTTTCTTTTGCAACCTAGTAAGAAAATTTAATTGTTCATATTTTGTTTTCTGAAAAGATGTCTTAAGAATTTCATAAGAATGTAATTCACCAGAATCCATAGTTCCTACCTATTATCGGCAGATTTGAATCCAGGAAAATGCAAATATGTGAAATGGATGATGTTGGATTGGAAAGTATAACCTCATTTGAAATCTATGGAATCAATTTCATCCAACATAAATGTATTGTTAGACGTCAGTTAAGACAAAATATTCAAATAGCTACTACAGAAATTATGATCAATATGATTTGTTAAAAGCTCTTCAAGTCAAACAAGTTAATGCCATCTATTAGGAGGAAACATCATTGTTACTAAAGGAGATTAAATTTCTGATATAAATCAGAAAAAATTTTAAGAGATGGATTAATTTAACTTGTAATTTTTTCTGATTTATTTAATTGATTACATTAATAAGGTTATGATCTGTGACACAGCTCACATTAATAGAAAAATCTCATTTAAGAAAAATTCGGTGGGGTCTTCAAAAATGCCTTCAGTTATTATGAGCATTCAAATATCAAAATGATATCCAAAAAATCTTAAATTATTTCTGTTATCTGTAGGCATGTAAAAGTAATATAATTTGATTATTTTTATTTTTCAAGACATTACTATTTTGATATTTGGTCAACAATATTTTTTTCTATGTAAGTGTGTATTTGTTTTTCAACTGTGAATATGAATAAGAGATAAAACATTCATTGAAATTCAAGTAGTTAAATACACATTCTTGGAGCTGGAATTAAATTTCTTGATGAGTTTTTGCATATGAATGAAATCATATGCAGAAAATAAACCACATTTCATATAAAAAATCATAAAATTAAGAAAATGTTCAGTTGAATAGATGAAAAAGTATAATACAAAATCAAAGATATTTCAGTTGTTGAAGACAACACAAATAGCTTAAAAACTCTCAATATGACTTTAAAAATATTTAAAGCAGTAAAAGTTTTTTTATAGAACATGACTTAGAAGGCCTTTAAAATGAATGTAAAATGTTTACACTGAACAAACAAGTTATACGCACTTAAGCTCAGTTGTTTTTACTGTCTTTAATGTTGTCTTTCTCAATCAATTTTGTCCTTTTATCTTCATCACAAACAGTGTGGTGTTGCAACAAGTCAAACTGAGATTTCGTCTTTGATGTGTAGCATAAATCCAATTTATATAAAAATTCTATTTAAAAGGAATTCACTGGAAGCAGATCAGACAGATTTCGTTAAAAATATGTTTTTTTAGCGGAAAAAGAAATAAGTAAATTGAAAAAAATTCTTTTTATGAACTTTTCCTAATTAACCAATTTAAAGTAGTCTTTTTAGATTCAAAGCATCATATTGGCTTACGCTAAGATATTTATTAGTTCTTTTTCAATGATTCTAGAACAACATTTATCTTGAATGAATGTAGACGGAAAAAGAGCCACTATTACGCCTGACAAATATTTACTATGATTGAAATTCTGTGCAATTAGCAAAAGAATATACTTTTAATTGACTTCATTTTAAAGGTGCCATTTTTCTCTTACAAAGATACTCTTTTTCAAACAGATAAACAGATATTCTATTCAATTTTCTGAATTCATTCATTATATTTACATAATATATATATATATATATATATATATATATATATATATATATATATATATATATATATATATATATATATATATATATATATAGTAATAAGTTAGTTTGATAACCTTGGTTATGACTTAATGTTGTTTGAAAAGCATATAATGTATCTACAATTGCAAGATATTAAAATGATAATATTTGATACTTTTTTTATAAATTTGGCAGTCTAAATATGGTAAATGCCTAAAAAGTAGGTTTAAAATTTAGAATGTTATATTTGATAAAAAATAAAATTTTTATTTTAGTTTTTTATTTTATTTTATTTTTGAACTACACATATACATATGATTTTTTAAGTACGTAGAAATTCATAATTCAAATAAGCTAAATAATAATTAAATTTACACAAACCCCCTATATATTAACAATCTTTAGTTGCAGATTTAAAATTCCTCACAGAAAATACATTAAGTTCAAGAGATTTATAATTGTGATTATTTTTGAGTGAGTGAGATATTTATATTAAAGACACACATACGCACACTACTTTCAAAACTTTTTTATGAACTCTTGAATTTGTAATGAAGATAGTAACATTTTTTATGCTTCTGCACAAAAGATAACAATTTAATATAATATTTTTGTATTCACAAACATTAACAGATATTTTTCTACATAATTAGTGATTTAAATTCTTTTTATGTATTTTTTGATCAACTATTTCATTTATTCTTTATAGAAGCGTATATAAATTTAGATGTAAAACATTTCACATGATAATATGATTGAAATATTCATAATTAAAATAATAAGTTGAATAAAAACATAGAAATTTTGGACTAAAACTAATTCTCGTTGAATTTTTTAGTTTACAAAATTTATACCATTGATATAGCACTGATCTATTATTTGTAAATACAATTGATTCTGGTTAATACAGTGATAGCAAAGTACATACTTCTTAGTATTTGTCATAGTAGTCTTCGCTACTATACCTGAAAAGTCTGAAATTCAACGTTTGATATATCGTAGATATTGAAAATATGTGCCACACATCAGATAAAAATGTCAAAAATTGTGTAAGTTTACGAAAAATCATTTGTTTCTATAAAAAGAAATCAGGATGTTATTATTAATCATAACATAGTTTCTATAAATTATTAATCGTAAGTAGTTTGTAAAATCTCTCAAAGTTTATTGCTGCGATAAAATGTCCTGGTGACTTTTGATGTTTGGGAGTAATTTGTACATCTTTGATATTTTAATTATTCTTCTGGTTTTATTCACACGGTGTCTTAGTTTACAAATTATTTTTGCTTGTATTTCCTCATTTTAACACCAGAAATAAAAACAAAATTGTTAGTATATATTTTAAGGGGAAAAAACTAACCAAATTTCGATGGTCTAAATTTGTGAGAGACATTTCTACATAAACCTGGAAAATAAATTATTCTAATACAAGCAATTAAAATTTTGCTATATAGAAAAATATTTCCTCAAATCGTATTATAAAATGATTATATTTTAATTTTAAATAATTCTGATCTATATAGCATGTCATTATCTATTTACATAACAAAATTGACAACGCACCCTGCGAAAATGTTACCTTATTGAGATTAATTGAGTTTTCGTACAAATACAGAATCGTTACATACATTTTTGCAACAAATTTTGATGGTTTTAAAATAAATTCCATTTTTTGCGAATTGCTTATAAATAAATTATAATGTATTTGTTATAAATAATAATGCATTTTAATACTTCTTTTTATTTCCTTTATGAAATTCTTAGTATATACTTGCTTTGTCATAAATATTTGTCATAAATGAGTAAGACTATATATAAATATTTGTCATAAATAAATAATATTTAATTTTAAGTACTATAATATACTTCTTTAAATTTAGAATGAAATATTTTGAGGATAATCAAATATATTTTGCCATAGTATATTTTATTATGCTATAGAAACCTGGCTTTTTACATAAATACTACTTACAGAACACATCAACATATTTTAAAAAAATGAAAAATCTGCTTAAACTGATAAGAATATAAATCAATAAACATATAGAGATACAATAAATATATATTTAAGCATTAATAATTTATTCAAAAAGACAAATTACTATGCATGTATTGTTTTTTAAAAATTAAAACAAGGAAAATTCTTATGCAAAAAATAAACAAATGTTTTTCTAAAGCTATCACACATTTCCTATCAAGCTTTTGTGCATTAGAGATCTTGACTTTTGCTGATGTATTAATTATAAGAAGAAAAATCGATTTTGCCGGTAAAAATGAATATTGTATTATGTCTTTAGAATATGCGTATTTCTTGTTCCTAAGAAAATATTCAAATTACTGTCTTGGAAATGCTAACTTGTATGTTACAAGTCTAGACCTTACGGGTTAATTTATCATGAATATTTAAAGGAAAGAAAGCGAAAACGTTCAACTATCGTGTTTAAAGCATTCTTTCAGTCAGCATCTTCCCCAGAAAAGCCGACTGAAAACTGCTTTTTCGCCGGAAAAGGAAAGGTATTTACATGCTTTGTTAAGTAGCGCTACATCTGAAAGTTGTCTCTTTCACTTGTAAAGAATATAGCGCCGTTCTTCAGAATAAAAGCTGAACTAATTGGATCAATATGAGAAGACGATTTTGAAAGGGGTTGAGTAAATGATACGCATTTAGCTTATTCTATTGAAATCCTGTTTTATGTCTTTTGTGGAAATGGATCGGCGAATAACGGAGACAATACGAATCTTTAAAGTTGAACACTGAAATTCGAGAGCTCTGTGAATTTAAAGATTTTCATAAAAGATGGTTTCATTTACTTAAAAGTGCTCAGAATCAATTCTCATTTAAAACGAAAGTTGAACATTTACAGTTAATCAATTCGAGTTGGTTGTTGAAAGAGGTTTTATGTTTTCATTACTAAACGTATATAGAATTTTGTGAAAAAATTGCATAAAGTATTTCCTTTCATTAAATGTTTTCAAAAATCTTGGTTGAAAAATGTGACCAATTAACACGTGGAACGAAATATATGGAAAGAAAAAATGAATTGAAAAGAATTTCTTTCATTAAAATAATCTTCTCCTTAAAAATACTTTTAACATGACAATCTTAATTTATTATGTTATAAAATTTATCTTAAGAGTTTTAAAAAGTATAATATGAAGCATTAAATTGAACAAATGAATATAATCAACGTTCACTTTAAGGAAGGCTGTTAAATCAAAAGTAAATAAAGGGCAAACGTGTTTCTAAAATAAATTAAAAGAATGTTGTGAAGAGGAAAAATTTTGAAAATTCTATGATGTTCTCTTATTAGATAAATTTAAAAAAAATTAAAAGTGTAACAAATGCAAAAAATATTTTTTGCTTAAAAAAAATGTAGCTTCATTTAATGCATTAAAATTCAAAAGGAAAATTAAATAATTTTTGATTTTATGTTAAAAATTCTCAAACAAGTGCTATAAAATGAAAATATGAAATATACACTATTTGATATATTAAAAGTTCTTATAATCAATATAAACTGAAATCTGATTTATTGAAGAAAACTAAATCGTATGGTAGATTATCCCATGGATTTGATTTGCCTTTTATATTTCCATTTCATCCTTTATTCATTATCTCTATATAAAATATTAAATTAATGAAATTCGATTAATGAATTTCCGTTAAAATATTTATGGCTAGAGAAAGAGACTTCGGAATGGATATGGTGTAAGCTTATCTCATTACATTACTAATATTCTTTCAAGTGTGTATTACATTTTTTGAATGATTTCCATTCATCAAATAATAAGATCCACTTTAACAATTTATTTTTAAAGAGAACCTTTCTTGCTTATTTCGTTTCAAGATATTAAAGTACATTATTATTTTTATTTTTTATTAACAATAAAAATTCCATTAGATAGCATGAAAACTCACAACATATTTTATTTCTGCCAATTTAAGTCATTTGTAAAATTTTAACAGTTAAGACAATATTTTGCTTTCTCCATAAAAACCAAATGCATGTTTTGCCGTATCATCTAAATAAATAATAAATTACCCTAGTAATATCAAGGAAAGTTTTACAATTTTTCAAAGTATGTTTTTTACTGTTTCTGAATGACTTTGGTGGTCAGGTTCCTCGATATTAAAGATAGTGAGTTTCAATCTCGACTTAACCGAAGACCCATCGTACCCACTAATGGAGCTTGAGGTACGTTATAGGGACATTGTGTCATTGTCCTCCAAGTGAAATAATAACAATGGGGGTAGTAGATCAAATATTGGGGTTTAATATTTGATCCCAGCTTCTAACTATCAAGACCAAGCAGACTAGATTTACCTAGCAGATTCCATGTAACTGAAAAGAGAACAGCTCCGGACTAGGTTCTGAGAAATATGCCGGAGCACATATATTTTCATTATCTTTTATTGATTTTTAAATTTTTTTCTGAAAAAAAAATGGTTTGTTGTTGAATGGTGTTTTCCGAAGTTTTTAAAATATTGCAAAAAGTATACATTGTTTGTAAATAAATATAAACAATAAACTCTTGGCTTGATATTTTCAAAGTTTCGAAAGTAGAAGATGGATATATCGAAGCCCTTTTTCACAGTTGCAAATGATTAAATATTTCGAATGGATCCTTTCTATGGATTTAATATATAGATATCTGTAGAATCGGAAAGTGTTTTAATTATTGATTAATTAATAATTTTTATTAAAATTTTTTTTCAATTTTTAAAAGAAACTTTTATATAATTTTACTACAGTTTAAACATGAATACGCTTCTTTCTCATAACAGTTCAAGAAATTCGGTTTCAACAGACATTTTCAAGAAATCGAACTTCAATTTTCAGTCCACTTATTAGATTCATGATTATTTGCGCACTAGGTAGGCAGATTTATTGCAAATAAACTGACATCTCGAGTAAATCATAAAATTATGAAAAAGGGAAAAAAATCAACAGAAATATGAATTTGAAAAAAACTATTTATGTAATAAATAACATAAACTTATTATCTAAGGAATAACAAAGCTGTTCTTGCCAATCTTTAGATTTAAATCTTAAGAAATCCCGTAATAAGTTTCTATTAGAATTTCTCTTTCGTGTGTATGAATTTAATTACCGAGTGTAATCCACAAAATATGTAGATACCTTGTGTCAGGATAAATTGTTGTTTACTATACATATCTTATATAAGTTCTTATGTACATATTTAAAAGAAATTCCCACTTCAAGAAGTCTTCACTTCCGTTGAAAGCAAGGTTTCTTATTTCTCACTACAAGTTTTCTATAACTGATTGACACAAAAATGTAGAAATTATTAGACAAGAATTGTGTAATATATAGATAGAAGATTTTGAGAATTACATATTTTTATGAATGGAATGTAAATGCAAAAAGGATCATAATTTAAAAGAAAATTTATATAAATGTTACTGGCAAAAAAAATAAAACAAAAATGTTTTTTATTCATATAGTTAAAAGGAATTTAAAATTAATAACTGCAGTTGCTTTAATAATAATAATTTTAATTGGTATAAATAGCTGTGTAAATTAGCTACTTAAATGCAGAAATCCAGAAATAAGTAATCATATAAATTCAAATTTTTGATTATCTACTTTTTTGAGTTGTCTTTGATTTTTCATCTTTAGCTTATGTTGGAAATGAGAAGAATATATAAAAATCTGTGATAATGGCATGTTATGCGAGTTTATTCTATTTTTTAAAACTAACTTGTAAGCATTAATACCATTTATATAGTTCTAGTATACAATAAGCACAATTTAATTCCTTATGATTTCAATATTGTTTTAAAACTAGCATTTTATGAGTGAAAGCTCTGGGAAATCATCGTATAACTTTTACTCACGGATAAGAAACAAAAGTAAATTTTCAGATTTTATTTCAAATTTTATTTTAAATTTTCTGCATAAAAAAGTGAAAAATCTAGGGAATATTTAGTTTTATAGTATTTATATAGTTAGAGAAACATTACTGAATCATAGAAATAAAAACTATTTTATCAGGTTACTTATAAAGAAATTAAATTGTAAAAGAAAGCTGTGTTGTTTAAGAAAATAAAGAGAGGCATAGTTTTAATGTAGTCACATAGCCTAAATGATCTTTTTTGGTAATTACTGATCTCACCGATATAACTAACGTTGAATAAAGTATTCATATCTTCAAACTTAGCAGTAAACAAAAAACTTATATGAAGTTAATATTATAAAACTTATATGAACTTGATATTAGAAACGAGAAAAAGGACAAAAGAAAAAATAGAAATTTAGCAAAACAATTTTTTTTTTGCTTACTCAGCTGTGGATTTGAGCTTTTTTTTAAGGAAAGATCTAGAAAATATCCCATTTACATAACTAGGATTTAATCACCATAAATGATTTTGTTAAAAATAGTTAAAAAATTGATGGAGTAATTTTGACAGTGGTTTTTACATTAGATGACAAGCATTGAGCATCGGAATTACTATTAGGCAGAAACAAAAAATCAGTACATTGATGACAATTACACTTTCACTTTTAATTCATTCTAATTGTTTGCTTAGTGTTGACATTTAAAAAATTTTTTATATCGCAATAAGTTTTTTCATCATTGTTTAAAATTCACCACTTGTTTCATCAATGTTTTCTTTCCCTATCATTTTCTTACAAGTAACTGATTGTAAAAGGTCTGAAAAATGAAATATAAACTTAAAGTAAAATGAATAAGTAAGCCGAAAGAATCTAAAATAAAAAGGGTGAGCAATATCTTAATATCTTTAAATAAAATCAAAAATTATGTATATAAAAATGGAATAAATTATACGCTTAAATATTATATCTCTCGTAATAAATTCATACAAGATAGTACTTATAAGAATAAATTTACTATTATACATTTATTATATATAAAATATTTTTTATTAATATATAAAATATTTTTATTTTTTTTATAAATTTACGATAACTGATTTATTATATAGGAAATATTTTATATAAAGTGTTTTTTAAAAAATTAATTAATATTAGATGTAGTATTAAAAGTTAAAGAAAATTGAAATTTGAGAGGTGTGGGTTTATGAAGATCAAAAAAATCATTTTCATGAGCCAAATTTAATGATATATTCAGTGATAAGTTTCAAATCTTATTCACAGTCTGTGAGTATATATAATTTATATGGAAGTAAAGAGTTAGATATATTTTAAATTGAAATAGGTACTGTACTAAGCTTCGCATTAAGAATTTAAATTTTTTGTATGAAGTATGCATTCAAAATATTTGACGATACTTTATCAAATTTTTCTTTGATTTATCGATTTTAAAGTTTTTTCGTTACAGGTAGAAACAAAAATAGTGACATAAGTAGACTGGATCATAAAAAGTTTACTTATGTAAAGGTTCCGATAATATCTTTTTATAATTGAAATAAGTTAAAAATTCAATAAAATAGCATACGTCTTTTAAAGAATTTATAATGTATGAGCTTATCATTTTTAGAGAATTTAAAATAAATTTGTCATCCATATGAACGAAATAAAAGAATCTTTGCATTGTGTTTTGATTTACTTAAAACAGTTCTCTTTTTAAAATTAAATTAATTTACTTCCCAAATAATACCTGCTTTTCTTAATAGAAATTTAAACTTTTTCCATTATATTTGAGACAGAGACGAGTATATAATTTAAAAAATACCAAGTATTATTGAATATCGCTTGAAATAGTAAACACTTGAAATATCAATATAGGTTCCACAGAAATGTGTAAGGTAGTCGTAAGTACACATAATATTACAGTTTGATTAACTGTATAGTAAAATAAATTCAAAAAGCAGCCCAAGTTTTTTGAATATAGTTTATTTAAGGCTTTTGCGATTTGTTAATAGTTTTTTGTATTATTTGCTAACAATTAACTATATCTCTGCTTAATAAGAGAATTCAATAAAATGAAACCTTGTAAGCTTATATATATATATATATATATATATATATATATATATATATATATATATATATATATATATATATATATATATATATATATATATAATTTATTCATAATTCTCTCACTACTTATTTTATTTAATAGAATACAATATTGTTTAACAGAAATGAATTGGATTATTTAATGAAGTCTATTGATGAGAAATTTAAGCAGAAATTGTACTTTCAAGTAAATATCATATTAAATATATGCAAATATACACACATAGCTAACATAATTTAGGAAGTCATCAATATAACATAAATATCTGATATATCAGCACAAAGCTGGTTTTTCTAAGTTAGGAAAACTCTCAGTACTACTTTTTCAATAGAAATGTATCAATCAATTGAATTGAAATGAAAAATTGTGTAATTTAAAAATATATGTGATCTTTTCTTCATTTATAAAATAACAAAATATGAACATTAAAATATAGCTATTATGCTAATTATTTTCAATGATTTTAAATACGAACAAAATGATAGAATTCAACAATATGTCAAAATAATTTTTTTTTTCCATTTGAAAATATTTAAAAGATTAGCTTTGAAAATTAATTTTTATACAAAGTGTCTTTAGGGATTCAATTACTTCATTATTTTGAAAATGATACACGGATTTAAATAACATATTAAAAAGCATTATTTTTAGAACTAACTTATCATACTTTTTATAAAATGCGAATAAAAGTTGAAACATAATAGTTTAATCTGTTTTACTTCCATGTTTTAAATGACAGGAAAAATATAACTTTACTTTTTTTAAAAAAAGATGTATAAAAATCCCTATATTTTGTATTTCTTTCAAAAAATATTTTCTGCTGAAAATGAATTTGATATAAATTTTATAAACTGAAAATTTAAATAAATCGGAGTTTATAATGATGATTAATTATTGAAAAAAAATATGATAAGTTCGTAAGCATGATGTGATTATCTATAAATTTCATAAAAGCTGTTGTGAATTATCATTGCTATTTATATTGCTTATGCAATGCTGGACAGTAGATTCGTTTCTATGGAATAATAAAATTGACATATAATTTCCTCATAAATTACATTACGTGAATCTGATACAGATTTATGAACTTTTTTATCTATAAAATATGCTAATCGAAATAAAACTGTCATACAAAGCTCCATTTAAAATATCACCGCATATTATGATTGAGAAATAGTAAAACGGTTCAACATCAAAAGATTATTTTTTAATATGACTTTCCCAAATTTTTGACTCCTAAATAATTTATAGTGCTATATTTATGACACTTTGCAAAATTATATTCAATGATATAAGAAATATAATGTTATACAAGCATGCTTTTATCTATAAAAGATAACATTAATAGACTTATTTATGTTAATCAAACAGCAAAAATGACTATGTGAATATATTGTAATCGAATTGTAATCAAAATTATGGAAAAAAGGATTTGTTTTTGAAATTTTAATATTCAATGATAAAATTAGACTTTTAAACAAGTAAATTAAATTTTATACAAATTAAAATTATTCTAGCAAGAGTTAAATGAGGGTTTTTTTTAAAGTGAGCCGTGAGATATAGAAATCTTAAGGAAGATGTCGGGAAATAAAATTTATTCTATAAAAATGGTGGTATCTAAAATGCAGTAGCTGTAGTTTTCCAATTTAAAATAGAGGAGTTCCTGCGAATGTATAGGATTAGATGACAATAGGATTAGATTTAGAATACCTTATAACAGGATAGAATGAAATATATAAGATTATGAAGCTTAAATATATATGCTTAAAAATAACTGCGAAGAATAAAGTTAAAACCGCTAAGACTAAAAATTGACTAAAAACAACCTGAAAACTCCTGGAATGACTATAAACTTTGCATTTTAATAATAAAAAATTATAATATATTGGAAATTGGAAAAGAATTAATATAATATAAATATGTGGAAATAAAAATTTTAAATCAAGTAAAAATAATAATATATAATGCTCTTATTGTTCCACTGAACTTAATAGCAATAAATGAAGGAAAGAAATATCATCAATAGAAATTCATCAATAAACAAAATTCATGTCACTTTCTATTTTTGTATAAAGTAAGAAAGATATTATCTTTTAGTTAAGTCTTATAATTTCATATAGTAAAATATGTGACACATTTTGCTTTGTCAATTTGGAGTACAAATTTAAATTTTCTTCTTTATTTTTTACCACTACTTATCATTGAATCTCCTTTATAACTAAAACAATAAAATTTTAATTTTCAAATAGGGCACTTGTATATTTTATATGACGAATGTTTCAAGACAATCCCTGGTGCTTTTGGCAAAAACGAAATGTAGTAATTGTTTTGTATTGGTTAGTAGTAATTGTTTTGAACGAATGTTTCAAGACAATTCCTGGTGCTTTTGGTAAAAACGAAATGTACTAATTGTTTCGTATTGATTTTTTATTCACATTTAAAACCTTGTTAAATCTGATCTTTGTAACAACTTACTGTCTGCTTTTACTAATTTAGAATTAATTTCGCAGTTATTTCGTAGAAATATTTTGTACAATTTAATATACTTTGCATTATGTGATTTATAGTTATCGTTTTTTAATTTGTGAAAATCTTCACATTATTCTTTTATTTTAAAAGGTATATGTTATCGTGGCAATAATTTTCAAAATATTTCTGAAAGATGATATAAATAACTGAAATTCAAGGAAGTACCCGAAGGCAAACTATTGCGAACGAAAGGGAGTGAATTCGAAATTGACATATGTCGAACATATCACATAAAGATGAGAAACATATATATTAACCAGTTACCTAATTTATCTCCTTTAATGAGGCGTAGACAATAAAAGACAACTCATTCTTCAGAAATTATTGTTAAATTATATATGTAAACGATAATGAAATGGTAAGCTGAGTTTAGTGACTGAAATCTAATTGACAGACATTACAGTTAAAAAATGAATGCAGTCAGAGAAATAACAAGAGGTTCGATTTAAAACATAAGATCGAATCAAACAAAAAACTTTATTTTTTAAAAAAGACAAAGAAAAAGCCAGAAGTTTTCTACTTTTAATATTTTTGAAATGAAAAAACTGCTTTCTAAAGCATATCGATAACAATCTGGATAGTTTATCTAGAATTAAATTTGCGACATTTATTTCATACCTCTCTATTGCAATAATTCATATACACTTTTAAGTAATTTGATTAGGATATCAAACACAATTAAAAAATACAAAGTATGGGCAATTTTATAATGCTAAGTCAATAATATGCATGAAATTTCTGTATCATTTATTCAAGTTAAAAGGCATTCTTGAGCGACAGCATGTAACAAACTTTTTTTTGTACCCCAGAGCAGTTCGTTTCTTTTTTACGTTTGCAAAAATCTGCAGCACCGCTGAATCTGGTGCTTTTTATAAATATTGCTGAAACCTGCAGTTTCCAAGTGTTATTTTCATTCAACCAAGAAGCTATTTTCCGCATTTATAAGTTAATTACGGATATTTAATCAATACATTTCAGGTAATTACCTTCGTCCAATATTTTCCTGATGCTTCTACAACGACAAATCAGTACTATGACATTTTCCCCATAAACTGAGTATTTCAAAACGTTACACACATTTGTAGTTTAATCTTTAATTTATACTTATTTTGATGTTTAATTATTTTAGGGGCAGAAGCTAAATGTATTATTTTAAATAGGATTTGGCGATAAGATATTTTTATACTATATTATTGGCAGAAAATGCTGTCTAAATGAATAATATACAATATGTATAGTTAACAAAATATTTTTTTTATTTTACTCCCAATTATTTTTTTCTTCCTAAAAAATCACTGAAATTATATTATTCAATAAGTTTGCTTTTATTCAAAATATTTTTAAATTACGAATACATTTTTATTAAATAGGAAACAATTTTAAACGAAATATTGTTTGTAAATTTTTCATCAAACATCGTATCAAATTAGCAATTAAAAATATGAACATAAAATGGGGTTAAATGGACTCAGAAATTGTTCTTCTGTAATATTTTGTAAATTAAATAAAAATATTAATAAATTTATAATGCAAAATTATCTCCTGCAGAAACACAAGAACTTAAACTTTTGAGGACCAGATGAAAATAACAAAACCTCTTTCGCATTTCATGGATAAAGAGATAACCACAAAATATTGAGATATAGCTAGAGTTTAAAAAATTGAAATAACTTTATTACATATATTAATTATTGAAAGAAAATTTCCTTTAGTATGGATAGAACTCCTAAATTTATGATGCATATGTATGTATTGTATGATTTTAAAACTGTTTGGTTTTTTTAGTTAAATTTCAATATTATTTTTCTAAAAAAACTTTTCTTTTTATAAAAATTTATATGACAAATAGTTATATAAACTAAGCTAAAAAATTTGTAAATGGTTTGAAGTTTAGATTCAGATTCAGAAATTTTTTATTAAAAGTAGTCATTTTTTGTTTAAAAATTATCAATTATATTCTTCTCACATAAAAGGCAAAATTCATCAGCAAAATAGTTCATTTCATCTTTGAAGGGTGTATTGCAATGTGTAAGTTTTTACTTGATTGTATAAGCAATTAGTTACTGCAGTGTTGTGAAAGCTAAAGCAATTAATATATATGCGTGTGTGTGTATTAAAACACAATAAATAATCTTGCACAAAAATGGAAAATAATATAGAAGACTTCATACATTATGATTTAAGTTATTATAATCATTCAAATGTTTTTCAATTCATCATAAATTCTTAGTTATTCTTTTTTTTCACAACAATGTGTCATTATTACATTCATTTATTTAAATCTTTTAGAAATTTTTTAAGATTTTATATATTTGTGAAGATGTATTTACTTTCCAAGCATTTAACACAACGATAATTGCAATCATTAATGAAATACTTTTCTAAACTCTTGAGTATATTATTACTCAATAAAATTGTACTTAAAATATTTCCATAACTAAGTCACCTTTCACAAAGTATCTTAGTACTAATGTTTCACTGATCTTTGATATTGATTGTCATTAACAAATTTATATCTATCATAAACTTATAAATGGAAATTAATTTTAAGATATCAAATATTTTGTAAGCAATATAGAGGTTTTTCATGTTATGAATGAGGTTATGTGAAATGAAAGGTGAATAATAAAAAAAAACAAAATAATAAGATGCATGAATTGCTTTGTGCCAATAAAAATTTGTGAGCTCAGATAAGAATCTCATAATGAGACAACAATATTTGTTGTAAACACAACTTCGAAAATCCCTGCAGCTTCAACAAAGAATTTTTCATCATTGTAAAATGCCCTTTTTTTTGCTATTTTTGGAATTAAATTTGAGTAGTGATTCAATCAAAGATAGAAATTTATGTAGGCAGCAGTAAATCAAAAGAGTTATCAGCAATTTATTGAAAAAAAACTTTCATTAATAAATAACCACTTAAATGACTATCGTTATTAAAAGTTTATTTAATGTGCCTGTGTATATTACAAAAATATAAATAGAAACAAATAAGAAGGTGGATACCTTAAGTTTTTAATATTGCTGTCATTAGCCCTGTACAAAATGACGAAAAATATTTTTAACTAATAGAGTGAATCTTAAAATTTTCAATAATAAATCTATCAATTTTATTTACACAAGAATAATTATTTATGTATCACAAGACACTTTTTTTAGTGAAAATTTTAGAGTCGAGGGGAATTTCATATTTCTGATTTATTACGAAAATGTATTTCTGATTTAGTCATACACAAAATATTAAATGCAATTAAAAAGTTTTCTGGTAGTAATATATCTACAGAATATTTATGTTACAATTGTTTATATAGAGGTATCTTAAGAGTTTAGCATGATAATGTGTGTGTGTATATATCTTTATAAGTAATACATTATGATAAAAATATTTGACAATATGAGTTTATTTTTTTTAATATTGTAATTTTTTTATTGTTTTTATTCAATTATTTTAATTTAAATTTTAAAGTTAGGCCATAGTTTTCATTAGTCATTTTTTGCTTTTTATTAAAGAATAAATTTATTTAAATTTAATTCTCTTAAAGTTTTATTAAATTCCCTTAAAATTGCTTGAAGGATTTTATGTGACATTCAAATTATTTAATGCTTTATAAATTTTTTTTCTTTATTATTCATTTGATAAGGAAAACAACTGAATTCAGTGGAACAATTTAAAAGAGTTGTTAGTCCTTAAATTCTCAGTCATTACTACCATTAAGAATGGGATAATAATGTTGATAATTACTTACCTGAAAGAGAAGATCTCAAAGTTACACATTTCAAAAATTAATCAGGCTATTGAGATATCTTAAAACTGTTATTACCCAAATTACTTTGTATTTTTATTCAAGTACTGAAGAAATTTGGAGTTTAATTAAAACCTTATATAACGACAATAATATCTTTTGTTGTCGTTACTTTAAAATTCTACGATATTAAGCTGCAAAATCAAAGAAATCAATGGGTATAAAACAGTCAGCTAAACTGAGTACAAAACATTCAACTAAAAGATTCGAGGAATAACTGTGCAAAAGATAATGAGGAATTAAATTTTATATTAAACCATGCATAAATAGTTGCAAATTAAGATGATGTTTTGATGATTCATCTTACGGTCACAGGTTGCAAAGTAGCTGAAAAGAGAAAAGTAACTACTAAATACTTAAAACGTTTTGAAGTATAATAATTTTAAGGATTGCAATGTTCTAAATACAGCAGTAACAGATTCTCGTTTTTACGTAAAGATTATTATTTTCGAAATAAATTTAGTTTAAACTTTTATATTTGGAAGGTGTTAATTGTCTATCACTTATTATAATACATTTTATATTACTTATTTTAACACAAGTAAACAAAATTAGTAGTTTTATAGTTGTAGAAACATTTATTTGTATTAATGTCTGCAGTAACTCGATTTAACGCTAAAGCTAACTATTTTTGCCTTATAATTTAAAGACCCTTATTTTTAATCATGTTAATTTATTACAGTTTGAAGATTTTTTATTTATATTTTTAATAACAATAAAAATATTGTAATAAACGTTTACAAAAGAATCCATATAACATATTTTCCTAAAATATTTTCAGTACAATGTGCTTTCAAGTAATATTAAAATTCGCTCTACTTTTCGTTGATATCTACAGTAGAAGAAACTGTGCCGTAATTTTGTCATATTTTTCTTTAGCATTAATCAATTGCTTTATCAAAACACATCTTTTTAATAAAAATTAAATTAAAAGGATTTTATTGCTTCCCCAATCAAAAATTCACAAAATACAACTTTCACTTCAAAATGATGCTTCAAAAATTTTAATGAATAAAATTTTTATTTAAAAAAACTGCATACAAAAGTTTTTTAAAAATTTCTTATTTTTCTCAAATATCCTTATCAACTTCTTTTCAAAAATACTACAAAATATCGCGATCTTTAAAGTCTTGAAATTATTTAAAATTACTTGATAATTATTATCCACTGTGTACCAAAATAATACCTGAACCATTATTTGATAATTATTATCCCCTGTGTACCAAAATACCTAAACCATTACTTGATAATTATTATCTACTGTGTACCAAAATAATACCTAAACCATTACTTGATAATTATTATCCACTGTGTACCAAAATAATACCTAAACCATTACTTGATAATTATTATCCATTGTGTACCAAAATAATACCTAAACCATTACTCGATAATTATTATCCACTGTGTACCAAAATAATACCTAAACCATTACTTGATAATTAATATCCACTGTGTACCAAAATAATACCTAAACCATTACTTGATAATTATTATCCCCTGTGTATCAAAATAATACCTAAACCGTTATCTCATCAACTTCCGTAGACAACTAGAGGTGAGTGTTAACCAACCATAGAACACATATGACAGTTGCATAAATGATAAATTACTATGAATGAATATAAAATTATTTAAATGAGCTAAAACCTATCACAGTCTCAAATTAATATCCTTAACGGGAGGGCTTATAAATAGGAGCATCAATTAAAAATAGCTGAGTTGTGTGAATGTAATACATTATATTTCTTTTTCCTTGGGGTGCATAATGAAGAATTTTATTTTCTAAATATGCAAGAAAAAGCCTGTTTTTATTTCCTAAAAATGAGTTTATAAATCCCCTCTGATTTTGTTTCCAAAGAATTGTATGCCTTTCTTACCAATACTTATTTTAATATTAAATGGGATGAATTTAAAAAACAACGCTCATAGATTTTTTTCTTATTTTATAGAATGCAGAAGTTATAATTTGTTTTCTTTTAAAAACTGCTGCTGTTATTTTATATGGTATACACTGTTTTCATACATAACAAATATTTGACGTTTTCGTATTAAATTATTCTATCTGACTGTTTTAAAATTTAAAAAGATAAATTTTAAAGGAATTATAAAAAATACATATGAGATTGATCTGTATTACAATTTAGAAATACCTGGTTCAGAAATTTAATATGAGTAATTAAAGTTTTCAATTATTTTATATTCAATGGTTCTATAAGCTGTATTATTTATAATAAATAAATATAGTATTGTATAAGAAATCATTGTAAAAACTGAAACAGCTCTTTTCTTTAAATAATAAAGTAGTCATATATTTTGGCTGGATGTAGCATATTTGATTAACCTATCAGATTCGGCTGGTGTTTTGAATAAATGATGTAATTATAAAGCACAAAAAGACTAAAATCATAGATAAAAATAATACAATAAACAAGAGAAATATGTAATTTATTTAAAGACATTTTTAATCTGATTTCATAACTTCAGACTTAATTTGTCTCTGATTTTGAAAACAAAATTGAAGAATTTAAATGTCTTTACTAGTTTGATTTCCATTATTTAAATTTTTTGGGGGGATACAGCATTGGAAATAAATTGAGCTTAGAAAATTTTCTTGAAAATACAAATACAGGAAAGGTTTACAAGATAAAAATCTATTAACTATAAATTTAAAATACATAAAATTAGGAATGAAGTGAAGCAAAAGCAAATTGATCTCTGAAACATAAATTTAAATTGTTAATTTTGACGAGCACAAATACTTGAAGTGAAATGAGTGAGGAAATTAAATTTCTTATGTCTATAAAGAAAAATTAACTAGAATATTATTCTGTATCCTATCTTTAAATCTCTTGAAGAAAATTTTTATTTAATATAGATAAATACATTTCACTGATAAGTATTAATATACTATCTTTGATAAAGATAAAAATTCAGTGATATTGTATGACTGAAAGGTTATGTAGAAGACTCTTATGTTTATGACAAATTTTGAAATAAAATTTATAATCAATAACGAAAGATTATGTAGTGCTTAAAGGTTTCATCAACACCTTTATAAAAATGCAAGATAGAAGCTTTATATTAAAATTTTGATCACTAATATATATCAATAGTTTACAAAAATTCATGTAAACGTGTCAAAAAATTATGCAACTTTCGCTTTCATTGTTGCCAACAAGATTACTGAAGAAATTTTTAATAATAAAATGTAAAGATTTAATGTATTAGTTCATCTCTAAATACGTATTTTCCCACGTTTCTCCCTTGAAGAGTTGGTAAATGAATGAAAAAATAAGGATGAAAGCAATTTATTTCTTAACATGAAATGAAGTTATTTTTAACTAAATTAAATACAGTTGTTACTTTGAGAGCTATCTATAAAATACTATCCTACTAGTACGAGTACTAGTACGAGAATGACTGTATTTCCAGTATGTTGGAAGGAAAAAAACATTGATTGTGGTAAGGGATACCATATACTGTTTCAGTAAATAAATGGAATTTATTAAAAAACAGCCCGGTACCTTCTTTGAAACGGTGTGTGGTATACAGGAGTAAGAATTAATTACATTAAACACAGAATGTCATATAATATATTTTGAAATGCCTTATAATAACTTATGTTCCAGGAAATTTATAAAAAACAAACAAACTAATTTCCATTATATTCTGTGAAAATCATGTTTAATAAGCAACATCATGAGGACAATTATTAAAAGTATAAACGTATATTAATTTCTGAATGGAAAATATATTTTAATGGATCATTATAAAATTTTAGTGAAAATGTTTTACCATTTAGCGAATTCTTAGTAATCTTTTTTTTTAAAAATTTACTATCCAATTATTTAACGAAGATTGTTTTTGTGTTCATGAAAGAGGTTCAGAGTTTAGTGTACCCTTGCATTTAAGAGCCAGAAATCTTTCTGGATGTTAATCCATTAAAGAAACTTTAAAAAATTATTTGATGGGTTATTATTAATCGAATACGATATATTCTTAAATTCTTTTGGTTATAGTAATAACTGGTGTGCATATTGTATATTTTAAGTAAATGATTGATTTTTTTAATAAAGAGAGACCACGAGATAATTTTTTATAAATTTTCTACCAGCCTAAATGCTTACATACAAATGATAGAGATGTCTGCTCAAAAAGTGTATTTAAATACATTATATTTTTTTACATTCTTATTTTATGTTTTCTTCAATATAATTATATAACTCATAATTGCAAATTTAAATTTCTTATGCCTTACAGAGTTATAGCTCTTATATTATTTAATATATCTTGGAAACAAAAATTGAAGCTGAAAATGAAAAGAAAGTATTAAATAGGAACTGCAAATTGCATTCCTAGTACAAACTTTCGTAATGAAGTTCAATTAGAGGAATGGACAACACAATCCCTGTATCCTCGCACATAGTTCTGATGAAACGACATCAGAGGAAGCAAATTGCATGTAAAGCAAATCTATTCGTTGCAATTACTAATGCCAGGACAAAGAAAAGAAATGATACTGATTTTGTTGTTAGTAATATCTTCATAACAAATGAACATCAACATTATATGTTTAGACTTGGCTTGAAATAACAAAAATGGTTAAAAAAATGTAATTAAACATTTTTTATTTATTATGAATATAATTCCTTTATCAAAGGATACTGTTTTAATAGGTAGATAAAAAGGTAAAAAAAAAAAAAAAAAAAAAAAAAAGCTCTGCATTGAAGTCGATTGAATGAAGAAGCATTTTGACGTTACTGAAACATCAATACAATACCCAAATATAGAAGCAAACTTTATGCAAATTTAATGGTATATAAATAAAAATGCTTATAGAGAAAATTTAGCAATGCTTCTCCTTTTAACTATTTCCATCAAAGATTTTAGTTAATAGGAAAAATTTTTAATCTTTTTTCAAAGCTATATAAATAAGATAACATTATTTTCTAAGGTAATAATACTCTCTTATTTAAAATTTTTCCTCTACTTCATAATTATATGAAATTAAAATATTGATAAAATATTTGTAAACACGTGAAAGAAAATAAGACATAACTTTCTGTGAATATGAGTTAAATTATAATCTTCATTTTTAAATGCACAGTATTAAAATCTTCTGCTATATCTTATTAATAAAATCATATAATGTTTAATAATTTCTTAACATTTGTCATTTATATTTTTATTTTAATAATAACAATTCCTTACTTATTTGTCCTTTAAAAATTGTTAGTCTCAGAAAAATGATTTAATATTAAAAGTTTCACTCTTTTATAAATTCCAGAGTAAACTTTCCCAATATATATTCTAAAAAATGAAATGTTTGTCGAAATATGTTACAAAATGAAATGATAAACAAGAATCCAATTAAATGTAACTAAATGATGATATTTAAAAACAATAGTTTTATGAAGGTTAAAAAAAATATTGGAATAAAAGAATAATTTAATGATATATCAGGAATTTTTCTTAAAATTTCTTTCCTTTTCCTAAATGGAAATTATCTCTTTACTCAAAACATATGAATTCTAAGGATTTCATATTTTAGGATTTTTAAAACATGATTTCACTTCAGGATTAATTTTGATCTGATATTACACACCATTTTCTTTTAATTCCATCCTACATACTAAATGAGCAGAATCATGCAGTATCACTAATATCAGTATAAATCATCAGTATTACTAATATTGATATACTTAATATATCTATTGATTCAATGAAACACAAAGATTTGTATTTGTTCCTGCTCTTCGGCTTTCAAATTTTTCTTATGTTATTTGCATTATCTAACATTAATGCAATATATTCAAATTAAAAATTGATCATATTAAAATTTGATAAAAAAACTTACTAAATTTATATATATAGAGCTTAATTAAAATATCATATTATTGATATAAAATATATCAATATATGCACTCATACATACTGATATAAAAGCACACTAGCAAGTACCAGTCATTTATAGAAAATCTGATCTAAATGAAAGAAAAGTTGTTTATACATATTCTATGTCATTAAAACTTCTATATGGACATCAATCAAATCTAGTAAGCATTAAATTTTTAATTAGATTATTTTGATTCCTGAAATCAGAGAAAGTCGAAACGGTAGAACAAGGAAGATGATGAAATATATAAGCTGCTATAGTTGATGCTTATATGATGATATACAAGATGGTATAAAGAAATGCATCACACAGAATAACTGCTATTGTTGACGACTTTAAATAAGCAATTGTGTCACGGAATACTAAAATTCTAATACATCGTCACAAAGGTATTTTATAAGGAAAGTCTTCACATCGCTTTGACTATATATATAGAATGATATAATATTAAATCAAAATAGTAATCTTTGGTAATTGAGCGGTATAGTTTCCTGTTTGTTACGATTTGTTGAAGAGCAAGAAAATAACCCGATATAATTACACTGGTGTGCAAAACTTAAGCAACAAGTACGTTTTTTGTCATAACTCTACAAGAAATTATCCGATTGACATGAAATTTGAATATGATGTACATTATTCCGTACTTAAGCGATGGTAAAAGAATATTGGCTCAGAAATGAATATAAAGCTTAAAGTAGGGTATGGAACAAAAAAGGCTTTATTTGACATATAGTGGCGCTACACATGATTGCCTGAAGAAGCGTAAGTACAACTGGCAGATGTTCCCTAGTATGGGATATGCCCTCTCCTTATTGTAATTGTTGCTTGGCATCGTCTCTCCATGCTAAGCACCAGATTATCCAAGATTTCTTGGGGTAAACGTCTCCATTCCTCCTTTAACGCTTCTTTCAGCTGATGGGTGTTACCAGGAGGATACTGTCGTGTCGCAAGACGTCTCCCTAATGATTCCCACACATGCTCTATGGGATTTAGATCTGGAGAGTAAGCTGGCCAGTCCATTCGTGTGGTATCTTCACTTTCCAATAGCTCTTGAACATTAGCAGAACGGTGTGGACGGGCAATGTCATCCATAAATATGCAGTCTGGTCCAATGGCCCCTCGGAACAGACGCACATGGGGTAGGATTACCTCATTGCAGTAGCGGTCTCCAGTTACAGAACCTCGATCGAAGATTTGAAGCTCAGTCCGCAAGTTCAACATAATGCTGCCCTAGACGAGAACTCCAGGACCACCGTAACGATCTCTTTCCGCGATGTTATTAGGATGAAATCGAGCTCGAACCTCTCTCCAGATCAACTGACGTCGAGAATCGCTTGTAGCAGTAAAACGACTCTCATCTGTGAAGAGGGCGTGCCTCCATTGATGAGGTGTCCAGGTTTCGTGTTCTCTGCACCACTCTAAACGGTGCCGCCGATGGCAAACTTTTAAAGGTATGCAGCGTTCAGGACGTCTAGCAAATAAGCCACCTTTGTGGAGGCGTCTGGACACTGTAAATCTTGATACTTGTCGTCCTATGGCTGTGCACAGTTGCTGAGATATGGCGCTCGCTGACTGAAAACGGTTTCTTTTCGCCTGGAGGACAATGTAACGGTCAACTTTTGGTGTTGTTTTCCTTGAACGGCCACCACCAACCTTCCGAACAGCTGTACCAGTAGTTTTAAAGGCATTCCAAGCACGAGAAACAACACTTTTGTTGATCCCGAACTCTTCGGCGACACTGGTCACATTACGCCCCTCCTCAAGTTTCCCAATCATTCTTCCTCGAGTAAAGTCGTCTAAATGATTTCTTGAAGACATGGTCCACAAAACAAATCACTTGCACTTACAGCGAATGTCTTTAACCACGGTGCTCTTCATCCATTTATCACAGTTTTGACCTGCGCGCGCCGACCCACAAGGTTTACGTACACTTACATCAGCTATGACGTTTTATTTCGAAAATTTGCATGCAAATAATCTTTCTATTGAATTACGTGCATATTATACTGCAATTTCATGGCTATCTTATACTTTTTTGGGGAGCTGTGGCCGAAAAACCACTTGTTGCTTAAGTTTTGCACACCAGTGTATTAAACACAGTATGGAAAAGCGTAGTAAAATGAATTGCTAATTATAGTGATTTCAGTGAAAATACTATTATGAAAATAGCTGTGCAAGATTAAGAATAAATGTATAGTCAGTATATAAGGTAATAAAAACTTCTTTAAAAATATAGATGCGTGAAAAGGAAATAGAGCTTGGTAATAAAATTTAAAGCTTTTTGAAGGTTTCTATAAATATTGTTTATTTGTAATATATTTTATCAATATTTTCTATAACAAATATCAGATTCAGTTTTGTAATATTAAGGTGAAAATAATTTTAATAAAAATAGAATTATTGAATATGAATAATTATTAAAAATTTTTCAAACATCAAATTATTCAAGTCCGATTGGAGTTATTTTATATTTAAACGCTATAGAACAAAAAAGCATGGATAAAATTAGAGCTGGAAAATATTGTGAGCACTTTTGTCATTTTCACAACGTTTCAAATTCTGGGATGTCTTTTAATGGATAATGCGTATATTCACTTGTAGCAAGAAAATAATCTAAAAAAAATCTTAAGTATTTATGCATGAAGTGGGAATACATATGAAATATTTCATTATCCACTAAAAATAAAGAATTAAAAAACCCAAAATTTCTTTACACTCAACTTATTTCTCTTAATATTGAATTGAATTCAATGATTGCAATCTACTTAAACGAATTTCTTCAGATGATTTGTAATTCAATTAACAAAAATATGCAACCATATAGAGTATGAGCAATTACCATTTAATTTAGAAGGTTAATTTTTATTTATTTATTCATTTGTAGATTTTTTCCCTTACAGTATAAATGTTAAAATAAGAAATTTTAAAGTATCAAGGAAAATTTAACATTCAAATAGATCAAAGGACTTCTAAGAGCTTTCGTATTACATTTTCTTTAAAAGTTGAATTTTCAAGTAATGTCTCATATGTTTTTTATTTAGAAGCTATTTTAAAAGGAATTCTGTCTCATTATATAATTAGTATATTCATACTTAGAAAGAAAAAAATAAGCTTAAGAGGGGGAAGAAAATGTAAAAGGAGAAAATAATTGGGTTGCCGAAAATAACAACTAAAGTGCCATTTTATTGAAAAGAGATGTTTAGAATTAAAAGATGGTTATTATTTATTTCCTTTGCAATAAAATGTTATTTTTCTTTTAGAGAAAGAGAAATGATTGCTATTTATTTCCTTTACAAGATAAACTTTGAACTTTAAAATGCATTTACTTTCAAGAATTTTAATTTTCATTTTAATTTTAGAGTTTTATGATAAAGAAACGATTGCTCATTTTATAAAAAAACTCAAAATTACATGATTTTTTTTGCCTGTTCTATGTACCATGCTAATAAAAAATTCGATAATTATTAAAAGTACAGCTAAATGTATTGAAATCTATAAATTTGATTAAAATAACATATGTGTATGTATAAAAATGTCAAACTTAGCTTCCAACTTCTGTAGTGCACATATAATGATGAAGTATATATTGAAATTAATAAAAGCAAATCGAATAATTTCTCGTAAGAAATTCTGTAGTGCACATATAACAATTATTTGTATAAAAGGATACTACAAAATGTATTTGAAAATAAAGAAAATTAACAAGAGCAATTTTAAGACAAAATTCATTTTAATAAAGTTTTTATTTAATAAATATTTATTTATTTAATTGAAATTAAAACCATAAAGATAATTATTAAATTAGATTTGCATTTGGTAGCATATTAGCAAAGGTACTTATTTAAATTTTTCAAAATACGAACTAAAAATATTGCATATTTTAAACATTGCTATTTACAATTTTCGTCTATCCTTTCAGTTAAAGATCCGATCGAAATAACGGATAGTGCAATTGTTAGATTTCCTTTGTTATGTATATTTTTCTCTTCCATTTCAAGCAACAGGGTTGGGATTGTAAAAATATTTTATAAAATATGTTCTTGCATTTGGGGATACTCCAGTATGTACAAATATAGTTTCAAACATAATTTAGTTAAACATACATGTAATAAATTTTATTCAGTGCACTAAAAATGTATTGCCTTAATATCCTAAGTTCAGTATTGAATTTAGAATATGAAAAAAAGTTTTTTTCTGTTTCCAAAAGAATTTTATTTGAAAAATAAAATATTCTAACGTGACGAGGAATGAAAACCAAAATAAGTTATAACCTTCGTTGATACTAAATCAAAAATGTATTATCCTCCTTCTGTTATGTACAGATGCGAAGTATGCATAAGTTTTATATCTTCACAAAAAAGGTACGATATATCTTTTTACTATATATACATATATATATATAGTATATATAGAGTATAATTTATTTCTATAATGTTTTAGCTGTTCGCTTCATTGTATGTATTTATATATCTTTGGATGTTTCTTTAAAACTATTTATTTAACAGTATTTATTTAAAATTACTTAAAATTTGATTACTACTTAGACTAACTTATAGAAGTATAAATTCCTAGAAATTCATTTTGTCTCCAACATTAAAAACCCTTAATGACAAACGCTTATTATCCTTCAATAAAATAATTTAATCATATAATAATTTAATAAAATAAAGATATTGCATTTAATTTAAGCATGATGGAAATTTCCTATCTACTCTAAATATCATAATTAATTAATATACAAGAGAATTTTCTCCTATGTATTAATTAATATATAATAATAGAAACCTTCAAAATATTTATTTTAGATAATAGATTTCTATATAAAAAGGTAAAATTAGAATAACCATTTATGAGTGATAATCTGTTTAGTCTCAGATCTTATAAAAGATACTAAGATCTTACAAAGTCTAAAAAATGATTGATAAGAAATTAGTCAATTTTTTCCTGATCTCGTTGCAATTCCAATTTCCCAAAATGTTCTGAAGCATCTCAAACTATCACAAATCTACTATTGCTAATATTTTGAGCTATCTGCTGAAGATACCTCAATTAATATATTATGCCAGTTATAAATACTATCGTTCGAGCTATCAAAATGGTGTTTTTTATCTGAAAAATATTTTTTTCCAAATACTATTTCAGGTTATGAATCCCTTACACCACTGTTATCCAATTTTCTTTATAATGTTTTAACAGTCTTGGTTTTCTTTTAGTTTTCGAAAAGTAAAATTTAAAATTGATTTTCACATGAGCCAGAATGTTCTATGCATGACAACGTTAACTGTCTGGAGTGTTATTTTACGAATCGATAAGTTTTATTTACTTTAAATTTTTGCTTAATACTTTCAGCTGATTAATTATTTTCTCCAAATCTTTTATACTTTTCATATAATAATTTTTATGCTTTTAGCATTAAAAGAAAAGCGAAAAAGAAAAACGAAAAGGAAAAACTTTTAGCATTAAAGTTTACGAATGCGTAAAGACATTGATTATTTGCCCTTTTAAAATTTCCAGAATTTTAATAACACTAAATTTTTCAAATTTCTCTAGCACATTAAATTTCCCTTCCACATGACATCATAAAAAATGAAACAAATTTGAATTTTCTTTGGTCTTTTTTGTAATGGGTAGTTATAGTTTCCAATCAATATCTTGAAAACCGTTTGGGTTTGAAGAAACAAATGCTTTTGAATACAAAGTATATATATGGTTCTATATATATAGAGCTCTGAATTTCTAAGAACGTTTTACTGTGGGAAACTAGCACATATTTTTATTTAATGATTTATTTGAGGCAGTGCAAATGCATCTCAGTTGCCTTTCAAAATTATTTATTTTATGTTGTATAGTATTTTAATAAATGGTATTATGTGTAGTCTTATAATTTTGAAACACACTATAATATTATTGTAAGGTAAATACCTTTTGCCTTCTTCGAGCAAATTCGATAGGATAAATTAAGAAATAAAATATACTTCTCTTGAATTGAAAAGCGTGATAAATTTTTCTGGTTGAAAGTTTTGCTCCAACAAACCTTTTTCGAAATTTTCTATAAAGCTTTAATTATTATCACTTTTCCGTTGCACATGTGTTCAAAGTGTAAAGTCAATAAAACAGTTAAGATACACACACACACACATGCTGAAATGCAAAGTAATTCTTCCAAATAATATAATATAAGCGAAATAAAAAGAGATAATAATTCTCCAAAATTTAAAAAAAAAAGTCAGTACCTTTCTGAAATTTCTTGCCTATCTGGTAGTCGAATGGTTAGCGCATTTGCCTTCAGCTCAAAAGTTAGTGGGTTTGAATCCTACTTTGACCTTTGCTGTTTGTAGTGTATTAGAACCCACTTTTTAAAGTTGTACTTTCACTTTCGTGGTGCTCTGACTAAACGAAAGACTCTCCCTATTGACTTAATTTCATATAGTCAAGGCATAACAAGCTTGGCTTGTACAAGTATCATAAATAACAACAACATAATCCACTTTAAATCCTATTATACCCCCTTTTAGTAGCTCTTATGTGCGAAAATGATACTCACGTCACAAACTAAGATTGAAATTTCTTTGATTATCAGAATTAAATTATTTCTGGGAATGCTTATGATGATATCAGCTTTTATGTGCGCAACGCATATATTAATGCCTTTAAAATGTATATACAGTACTTATCTTTTTTTAAGAAAACACTAAAAATTAACTGAAAAGCTTGTGATCCTAAAATGATGTATTATCATTCAATCAATAAAGATTTTCTGTCACATTATTGAAAGCTGCAAAAAGTACTTTTCAATAAGTATTACAGTTTCAAATATTATTTATCCATCAATCTCATTGATTAATAAATAGAAGTATCTATTAGGGGACACATCATTTAAATGAAAACTCAGTTTCGTAATCATGCATCGAAAATTAATGTTAATGATGCTCAGGTGATTTTGCAGAACGGGCAGAAAGTTCTTCCCAAGCTGAAAACTTAATAAGTTCTTCTTTTCACTGTTTATTCTTGTATTAAATTCCTCAGGCTCTTCACTTTGCAATGAAACATTGCACAGAAAGCTCAATAAACAATTCATTATTTCTTAACAGAAAATTTCAGCTCAGAAATTGTTATTTCAGTGAGGGAGAATGAACTCATTTATAAATTTTAGTTGCAAAACAAGAGTTGCTTTTAAAATAAAAGATCAAATTCTCTCTCTAACAACAATTCACTTCATGTTTCATAAATTATTTTGTGTATTGTTATTTTAAAATTTATATTAATAAATGGATGCTTATTTGATTCATAGTTTTAAGTTTTATCGGTTCAAAACGTACTCTGATGCAACATAGCACTATGGTGACTTTTAAAAAATTTTATTTATTAAAGAAAAAAGTTATTGCAGAAAAAAGAAAAAAAAATTATGTAGAATTATCTAATAAAATCTGTAAATAGTTCAGAATTTTACTCTTGACCTCATTCGGGAAGAAAATATTAAATTTTTTTCAATTATTTAAATTATAAAGAAAGGGGTAAAATTTACTGACTTCTATTAGCACTGGAAAATTGAAGCAATTTTATAAATAGAAAGTATCATAATAAAATAATTTTTTTTGAAAATCAAAATTAAATTGCTACCACTCATCCAAAATGCATTTTAAATTCTTTCCTATAAGTATCGTGTAAATATAAAGTGGAAGTATAATTTTGATGTCAAATCAGTTTTCATAATGTAGGTTGTTGATTGAAATTCATTCATATTTCTCATCTGTTTTTGATGAGAAATATAATTTTATTACTTTCATTTTACTAAAACTGTACTGAAATTTTATTATGTGCATTAAGGTATTTAAAAGTATACATAATCTTACTGCTTCATTTTTATACGCATGCCTCTTAAAAGTAGTTAAAATACCTTTCATTTCATTAAATGAGAAAGATCTTTATGAGTCCTAATTAGTTTTGTTACTTGATGCTTAGTGCTTAATTTGAAGGTTTTAAAAAATAAAGATCTAATTAGTTCATTAGATTTATACCAGTTTTCTATATTTGAATAGATGCCTGTCTTTAGAGGTAGGATAACAGAAATTTTTTTGCTCAAATTTCTGAAATAAAATTTTTAAATTCTATCTCTACTGTTTCTAAGCATATTTTTCAAACTGGACAAATTGGCTACAAGAAGTTTAGTTTCTTTAATGTCAGGCAATTATACTCTACGAACAACTTACAGGAAATTGCGTCTTAAATAATAATAGGTGGAGCAGAGCAGGCTTCTCTTTTTTCCAAAAAGTTCCACTTTAATATATAATCTGATAAATCAGAATGCTAAAGGGCACGACTATCGGTAAAATTCATTATTTGCTCACAAAAATATATAATTTGGAGGTAAAGACATAATTTTTAATGATAATACTGAAAATTATCATACATGTCCGTTCAAAAAGCAGTTTAGATAACTGACCATAAAAAATATATGATTGAATCACTCAGATCCATTGCTTACATGTATTTGGTAAAAATAGAGAATTTTGCATCACTATCATTTTCTTTGAATATATAATTCAAAGAAAATCAGCTCTATAAGGAGATTGCCCATAAAGTAGATAAATGATAAACAACATTTAAACATTTTTTTTCTAATCACCTATAATTCCAACAAACAGCCAGCAGAAAGAGAAACATTTTTCAAGTATTTAGTAAGAAACTTCAAATTCTTCTTGATGAACTCTTGACTTTTAACTACATGACTGAACTTCAAAATGCTTTTAAATATAATAATAAGAAAAGGGAGAAACTATTCTGATATTATTTTAAAATAGAAATTTTGTTTGTATACAATAATTTATTTTTAAGAGGACTATAAATTGTAAGCTTTTGCTTCTCTGCAACAATCAGTATTTACAGGAGTTGTCCAAAATAATAGAAAACTCATATAAAAAGTGTTTTGTATTTAGTATGATGCGGAATTGTTTTTTCGAAAAATTATGTCTTTATCTCCAAATTATATATTTGGAGGTAAAGACGTTTTCATTCATAATTAATTCTAAGATTACACACCTACCCACACACACATACACAGAATTTATTCAGAAGCAATTTCATGTTAATAGTATCAAATAAAAATGCTTAAAAAGACATGTTGATTCTGATATTAATTTTTTAATACTTTATTTGTAGCTTCTACTGAATGTCATGGCAGCTGTATTGCAGATAGTGATGTACAGCAATATATTAAGAAAGGGCTGCTTATGGTGCTTCTGACAAAGATGGGGGACACTTAAAAAGAACTTTGGATAAAGCCCGGTCTGATGTATATAATATGTAAAAAAATAATAATAAACCATTCTCTTTTGTGAAAATTTTGTATTTGGGATTAAGTTCATAAATATTGAAATGAAGAGTTTAACAATTTTTTTTAAAAATGCAATGATATAGGAATACTTGTAACTGAGAATATAACTGTATTTTTAATGTCATAATAATAATAAATTGAATACACTTATTACCAAAAATTTGTAACTTTTTATCACCCTTAGCTCTGCAAATATTTATTTAAAAAAAAAATCAAAGAATATTCATATTTAAGTCAATTTTTCCGTTGTTAATATAAAATTGATGAAAAACAATATCAAAAAGGAATTAAACAAAGTTGTCATGTGATCTATATTAAAATAGAATCAATGTTCTATTTGAAATAATTCAAAATCTCTTGTTTAGATATTTCTACGTTAATATATACCTTTTGTTACAAATACATTGACAGAATTAAATGAATAACTTATAATTTAAATCTTTAGAACCACAAACTTCTGAATGAATTTATGATGACTTGTTAAAAATATATGTCTTATAGAAGCAATAATAATTTTTTCATACTTTTACTGTAAAATATCCGTTGTAAAATTTAATAAAAGTATTTGAAAGATAATTTACAATCCGTTAATTCAGATTTCATTTTCTCTAAAGTTAGAAATTATTTAAAACAAACAAACAAACACACACACACACACACGCACGCACGCACGCACACACACGCACGCACGCACACACACACACACACACACACACACACACACACACACACACACACACACACACACACACACACACACTACAAAAGTGTGACAGTTGGCGTATTGGAAAGGTAATTGATTATTTGACTATTTGATGTAATACTATTCCTAATAGATTGTAAGGTAATTACTCTAGAAATTCACATCTTTCCAACCATTAATAGAATTGATTGATTGTGTTTGAAGTGCATTGAATTTATCTAATTAACTCTTAAAATTTCAGGAGTATTTAATGCAAAATGAGATTTACAAATAAAAAAACTGAATCTAATTTATTATAACAGCAAAAATAATCAAATCTTAATAGACAATTCCTTTTACAAAACTTAATTCTTTTTTTAATTTTAAACAAACCCAAATTAATAATTAATTAAGTAGAAATATTCAACTCTTTTCAATCTCATTTAATCATATTAATAAAAATACAAATTCTGAATAAAAATTCATTTTGTATTAAGAATTCTCTCTTTAAAGTTATTTTATCTTGAAAAATGAATATTTATATGTTGATGTTTCATACTTTATATAAGTATCCTAATCGGAATAGAAAAATCAGAAATTAATTCGATTGCGCGTTGTTGAGAGAATAAATCTATTATTTTAATTTATATAATGTGATAAAAATGCTTGTGTAATATTTCAAACAGTAGATAATTAATTATTTGTTAGTATTTTCTCTTAAATTCAAGTAAAAAAAATTATGGAAAATTGACGTTTGGAGCATGAAAGTCTAATTTTCTTTGGAATTGATCACAAGATAAAATTTTTGGTTTTTCATATTTAATGTTGATATTAGTCTTAAAGTAGTGAATCATAAAGTTCTTATGTATTCTCATAAAATTCTTATGCACATACCATTATGAGGAAAGGACAAAGTTTGAGTAAATTATCAAGCAAAAATAATTTAATTATTTTTTAAAAATAACATAAATGTTTTATCTTGGCGGAAATGTACATATTATTTTTTATAAAAAAACCTAATTTTTCCCTAAATTTATTCATTACCTATGATATCAAAGCCTTTAAATTTAATAGATTAGGAAAAACATTCAGTGCACTGTTTTTAATCACAAAAGCCATATATTTTTGCATATAATTTCCAGAATTTGAATATCTCTGATATTAATTAAATCTACTTAAGGTTTTCAGTCATTATAATGATCTTTAGTTACATTTTTCTAATCCCACATTTTCGGTATGATTTAAATTTAATGTCTTTTGTTAATACAGATTTAACCATTCGAATTTAATTGACGATTTCTTTTCAAATTTGATATCAAAGAAGAAAAACTGTCAAAGGAAATTGTTAAAAGCATATTTTTATAATCACTTTGACGGTTTCTGTAATATTGAGAGTTAATTTCAGCAAACGTTATAACTGTGGTAATGAATCTTTTCCTTATTAAGTCAATTAAATGTTCACCGATTAGAATTTCAACACAGAATAAAATAAAGTTTTTAAATTGCACGCCCTCTTACATCATTCAAGACATTGAACATTCTACCATATGGTGCGAAAATATAAGATAATAAACTGAAGTCAAACGTGGTTAAGCTTATTAAGTTTATAAAAGCAGCAGATTAAGCTTATTAATTTTATAAAAGCAGCAGATTAAGCTTATTAGGTTTATAAAAGCAGCAAATTAAGCTTATTAGGTTTATAAAAGCAGCAGATTAAGCTTATTAGGTTTATAAAAGCAGCAGAATAAGCTTATTAGGTTTATAAAAGCAGCAGATTAAGCTTATTAGGTTTATAAAAGCAGCAGATTAAGCTTATTAGGTTTATAAAAGCAGCAGATTAAGCTTATTAGGTTTATAAAAGCAGCAGATTAAGCTTATTAGGTTTATAAAAGCAGCAGATTAAGCTTATTAGGTTTATAAAAACAGCACTGTTGAAAAAGCTGAAAAGTACCTATATCTAGTTCGAAATATTTCAGTATTTCATGAAACTAGGCTTACTGAAGCAATTTTTTCAGTATTGTTTACTTAGAATTTGTCTGCAAAAGGATGATAGAATTGATATGGAATTAAAAGTGGTATAAGTTAACTAAAACCAGGCTCCTCTGTATTTATTAAAATTGAAGACTATATTTCCAGACTTAATCTCATTGATGTTACATCTGTATGCTTCGAAATTAATCTCGAGAATTTTGTTTTTTCATTTACCGAATTTTTAAATCTGTTTTCATTTGTAAGTTTACAAGACTGTTGTTGTCTGTTGATTCATGCAACCACAAATTGAATTAGTCTAATGCTTTGCTTTCATTATTTATATTTCACATCCATAAAATACTACTTGATTATTTTTATATGTCATATCATCTTTCAATCCAGCAATCTGTAGATATAGGTGCATTTATTTCATTACAGAAAATAATGGAGCAATTTTAAACATACTTTAATCTACTGTACTGCAAATGTGAAACCAAACTTACTTAAAAGAATTAAAAATGTGTTCAAATAATTAGTAATAACTACGTACCAAATAATGACGTTAATAGCTTGAAACTTCTACAGTATATTATAATGAGTTCCTCATCTAGGCAAAATATCTCTTCCTAAGAAAATATTATTTGATATTATTTTTTAAAAATATAAAAAATACAAGTTTCAAATGATCTGAACAGAAATATACTAAAATGAAATATCAAGTTATATTTTTTTGTCTATTTAACCAATTATAATCCAATATGAAAATAGAAAGGAATCGTTATAATAAATAGATAAAATTCCAAATATAAGTGCTTTCTCTTTTTAATAAAAAATTACATCTATATTTTGAGAATAATAGCAAATCTGTTACTTAATACTTTTGAAAAATTACTAGAATATATTATTAAAACTTATTATCAAGAAATCAGATTCTTGAAGGACTGTTTTTGGCATACAGCATTAGAAAGCCAATTCTCAAGTAAATGATATCGTGAACTCAAGTAAAATATATTTCACCTAATTTCTCATTTTACAAATGAATTAAATTTATAATTTACTTCTTCATTATTGTTCTTATAACACTTAATGATTGTAAGGACTGGGTTTTTAATAATGTGTTTTTGGTTTAGATGAATTTTATGAAAGGTACGCGAAATGTTTTATATCGATAATCTAAAAATTTGATTAGCTTTTTAGACTACACAGAATTTCTTAGTTTTCAGAGAATATGTGTCTATAATTTACATTAATAAAATAAATACATTTACACAGAATAAAAACAAAATAAAAACGCTTCTGGAATAGAAATATAATGAGTTTTTGAGCTTCATTCTTCAAACTAATAATTTAGTTTTCTTTTAAGAACAAATTCTGTGATATTTATAACATTTTATATTATTTTTATTACAAAAATTTTTAAATTAAATGAAATACAGTTTATTATTTTTACATATAATACTAAATAATATTATTATATAGTAATAATAACAATATTTATCTTATCCGAATTTTATACTTTGTGTTTATTTTTTCTGTCTCAGTATAAAAAAAGTAAATAACCAGAAAAACATAGTATCTTATCTCATGAATTTTACTTCAGATTAGGATGAAAACAGTAAAACAATATGATATACATAATTTTTAATTTTTCAAAGTTTAAAACAGAATTAAATATTATATTTGACTCTTAATTTTCAATTTAATTTTTGCAAAAACCACATATATGCAATTATATCAACAGTAGGCAGCTGTATCAATGAAAAGATTATTTTTCAGAAAAAAATTACGTTTTCTAAGACGAAAATTTGTAACACTTATATTATTCACTTTACAAAACTTTAACAATGACGCCAACCTTTTGACATAATTATGTTTTCCCTTTTAACCCAGATATTGAAAATATAAGACCAGCAACACGAACTTTTTTGACAAGGAGTTATTAATTTTCTATGTTCTATTTTGCCAAAACATTTATGCATTATACTGTACGTAAAGTATTATAATGTAATGTGGATTACTTTAATTTACTTAAAACACAGTACAGAATTTATAAACGAGTATAAATGATCTTTCATACATCTTTCATATTTTCTTTTATATGTTCTTCGAATTACACTTCCTTCACACTAATAGTTAATTTAAAATTATTTTTCTTCGAAAATCGTGGGCATTAAATTCCTTTTTAATTCTAGTGAATTTTTAGAGTATTAAACTATATAAGTAATCTTCAAAAATAATTTAATTATTCTCTTTCAACTATATAGTTTTAATTCCAATGAACTTTTTCCATTCTCTTACTTCTAAAGAAAGATTCAATTTATTAATTAGCTTAAGATTATTCTATCAAATAATTTGAGAGAGAAATACGGGAAATGCTGTATGTCTTAAGAATTCTTAGATATTTGTAGGCATGCCAAGCAAGAGAATAATTAATTATTTTAAATGATTGCATTAATTAAGGAGTAAAAGTTTTGTATTCTAAATCACATCGCTAAAAATTTTCATTAATTTGATTTTAGAAACATAATTTAATACGGCAAAATATTTTCAACATTTCTTGGCATGAAATCAGAAATACTTTTTTTTGGAGTTTTTAAGTTTTCTAATGAAAAATGAATGTGTCACTAAAAAATTTATATACCCTAAAATTGCCTTTTCACTGATTATTTCAATTAGTTAAACAGTGACTTTCTATCTCCTGCATTGATTTGAATTTCAAGTAGCTTTTAATTAAATAAATAAATATGCATCGTTTTACGAATACTTTAGTTCTGATAGCACTGCAGTAAAAAATATAATATATATATTATTTTTTTATATATATATATGTTTTTTTTGCGTTATTTTCATCTATATTATAAAAATTGCTAATGAGTGCTAAAAGGAATGAGGATAGTTAAAAAAAATTCATTTAACATAAATTACTCAAAACGCAGTTATAACTCAGTAATAAAATAAACTATAGAGTAAAGGAGTTTAATGTTGTTGATTTTAAAATGTTTGATATGTAGAAAAGGCTAATAAAAATTAATCCAGATTTGTGATAGAGTGAAATAATTATTCATTTTATTAATGCAAACCAACGTTTTTATATTAATTTATAAATCGTATTTAAATTAATTGAAAACGCGATTGGTAATTTAAGAAAAAAGTTTAATATTTTGCGATTTTCATTCCTTTTGATATATTTATATGTGTTAATAATAGTTAAATTACAGAAACTAAACCCCCCTGTAATAATAGCTTGTATAGCCCACAAACTGAGATTGTAAAACTGATTATTCATTTGACGTTAAATAAAGATAATTTTATGATAAATGATATGATATTCATATTATTTGTGTAATTTTGACGTGTTTTTTATTAAGTGCATTATAAATAATTCCTCTGAAATTCTAAATTCTTAGCAAATCTGTGATGGAATCTAGGACAATAATCAAAATGAATTCAAAATTGCTTATAAACACACACTCTAATTTGTTTGAATAAATTGTATAAATGCTCGTAAATAAAGATGTCAAATTCATATATATTTAGTACTGACATTCCTTGCAATTATTCAATGTATAAACGAAATTGAGTAAATGTGTACAGATAATTTATTAAATTGTTGACAGAACTGATATTCTTTTTAATAGATTTTTAGCAAGAAATATTTTGCTTCCTTTTGATATTTTTCAGTTATATTGTTTAAAGAAAAAGTAAAAGTGAAGCTAATAATAAGTTTTTAAATATTTTTCCTCTTAAAATTTATTTTATTGATATGTATTTACGAATGCATGAATTTATTTAAATTGTTTTACAACTTCTTCTAGCTTTATGTTTTTAATAAGTTTTATATTAAATATGAATTCAGAAATATCAGATAAATACACCCTTTCAGGTCTGCTTCTTTCGTTCGAAAACTTAAATTTGAACAATGCTTTTAATAATAAACTACCCCATTTTCGAAAATTTCAAGGTTTTGCAACTTAAAAATCAAAATACTTATAGGTAGAAGATTTTCTTGAATTTATAAAACGATGAAAATCTATATGAAAATTAAAAGAATGCGTTGTGAAACATTGAAGCTCTTTTATGATTTTCATTAATAATACTGATCTTTCTTATTCAATATTATAAAACTAGAAATTGTTTTTCATATAATGAATTATACTATGTTTTTCAGAAAGATACAATGCAAATATCTCATATTCCCTTATCTTAATCACGATAATAAGTGTTTTAACAGTCTATTTATATTCTCGTCAAGAACATTTTATTTTAAAGGGAATATTCATCATTTTTTTTTAGATATTTTCAAACTGACCAAATAACACTACAATAGCAATTTATTTATAAATATTACGCTTATTATAATTTTGATCTGATAATTAATCTCGAACCCAGGTATTTTCTTAAATTTGTTTGTTTCATTTTTTTTCATATCATACAATTTTATAATTGCTGGAAGAGGTGAAATTTTTTAAAAATTTATTCTGGATGGAATTATCAAAATTTTGATTAATTAAAGTTTAGAGTGATTATCGTTTTACTTAATTTTCACTGAAGACATATATTTTGGTTGCATAAAAAATTACTTTTGAATCAAACTATTTTCATAATTTATTAAAAAGAACAATTCCTATTGCATCGTATTATTAAAAAGAGAAAACATATATATTCTTGAAAATGTTAAGAAGCAAAAATTTTAAAAATGAAACATTGTATACATAGACTAAATATTTAAATTTAAGTTCAAGTGTATGAATAAAGAATTCTAACTTGTATCGAACTTTAAATAAAATATACTTGCTACATTCATCAATAACTTTATTTAACTTCAAAATATATCATTTTGTTGTTTTAATCTATATATATTTATTTATATTACTTGCATATATTAAAGAAAAAAAGGAGTGGAGGAAGTAAGATCAGATAAAAAGAAGAGGAAAGAACATATGCTTGAGAATTGAACATTAAATTGTAAGAAAATCAATAACAGAATAATGAATAGCTCATTTCAAATTTTTAAAAGGAATATAAAAGTTTAATGCAAGATTGAATTAGTGACAAAAGAATTTCATTTCAATAAATACGTATTTGGTGCATGTAAATTTCATTAATGAAAACGGATATACCAATAAAGTTATACTATTTTAATATTTGTTATTCCAGTCATAAAAAGAGTCAGATTTAAATAAATGGTAAGGAAATTATTGAAATTAAAACCATGAGAAATTTTATTTTCATATTTTCGCAATTAATTTAATATTTAAAAAAGTGAAATGTAATTTTGAAAATCAAAGATAATTTTGTATTGGAATCATCAACACAACACACACAGTTGCATTCATTTTAAGAATACGATTCAAAATATCGCTTTTATATTTATTTATATATAACTGTTTTCTTAAATTAAACTAAATAACATTAAAATTGTTTTGGCTTATATTAAAACCAAAATCACTTATAAAAAAATACAAAAATGAATTTTCAACAAAAACATTGACATCATTGATCTCAGTTTGGGACCAGGTGGTGTTCAGGTATGGGAATTACATTCGATAAGCTGAATCTTCAGAATACAGAATAAAACTCCTAAGATGAAGATATAATTCTAACTACAATATATTATTAGCTAAAGTGGATGTTTGTTGTTTTTAGGTTAAAATTTTATATTATATTGTAATATGCATCCTCCGATATTTCATGTTTAAATGCCTTTAGTACATTTTAATAGAAACATGTGCCAAGAACTAAATTTCAGTCTCAAAGAGAAAAGTAAAGTTGTAACTATCTGAATTACTTAAGCAATCTTATTTATTGCATAAGTTCTATCATATCTATATACAAATTTTTTGAAATTAAAAAAAACCCAGCACACATAAACATTATGCTGTAATCATATGTAATTAAATGAGTTAAAGCAGCTTAGAAGAAAAAAGATGGAAACTATAATTGAATTAATATAGTTTTTGCATTTGCTCATCAATTTGGAATTACATGTCATATTACTGCAAAATATATAGATGACAAAATATGAGAAGTTTCATACGAGATTTGTCGATTGATAAAACTAATGTGTCACATTAAATAATTGAAGCATTCAATATTAGTACAGATTTAATAGAACTTGCAGAAGATAATTAGATTCCTTTGGGACTACCGCGTATTCTTCAAAAGCCTACTAAGATTATTCAGTATTAAAACAACACAAGCAAAAATGAAACAAATTTAACAACTGTAGATTGCAGAAAAGATTTAAGCTTAAGAAAAGATTTAAGATTAAGAAGATTAGCATGAATCAGTGTCAAGGAAATGCATTCGATTAAAATCATTTACTATTAATCGAATGATAAAACTTTTTCTTGTCCAACTAACTTCAAAATATGAATTTTATCAAAATTCTTTAATATTATGAAATATTTTAATTATTAATTAATAATGAGTGGTGTAGTTTAAATGGATGCATTTTGTACAAGATTAGCAATAACTGAAATCTCCATCATTTAAAATAGTACAAAGTATAATTTAATAAGAAATTCCTTTTAGACAAAAATACAAATTAGAAATATCCAACAAGAATATGTGTACTAACAATTGAGATTAATTTTATTTTAGGAAATCATAAATAATAAAAAAAAAATTTGAATACTTTCTTTTCCATTGAGTTATTTTTGTATGAAAACAATCTTTAACAATCTGCAAAAAATATGATCTTGAGTGTCAATATAATTTAGCAATTCTAGTTATAATATAAAATATTTTGCATAACTGACGCTTAGAATAAAATAGTTTATATTTTCTAAAAGTCATCAAGTCATCAGTTTTATGAACTATTTAAATTTACATAAAAATTCTAATTTATTTTTCAAAGTAAAAAAGAATGCAGCTGAACATCTTTAGTTAAAGAATAAATTTATTTAAGAAATGAATTCATTTCTCACATTTATGAATTGTTGGGAAAAGTAAAATGTTATAACTTAATGAAATTCCAGAAATCAAACAAAATCATGAGTTTTAAATACCATCCCTTCAAAAATGTTTTTAGAATGAATTATTAAATTTTAAGTTATATATATATATATATATATATATATATATATATATATATATATATATATATATATATATATATATATATATATATATAGATAGCTAGATAGATAGATAGATAATATAGAGATATATATATTCGTTTCAGTTCTGAATTTTTATTCTAATTTTCTTGGTGTGTTGAAATTTTTATTATGAAAAGAAAAATAGAAATTTTTATGTTTTATTTTAAATCATTAATTCAGCAGACTAATATGCACTGGAGTAATTTATTTAACAGTCATGGAATAGAAATGCTTCACACTTATATATTAAAATTTCCAAAAATATGTAACCTGATTTAAAAATCTAGAAACAATTTACTATCATAAATAATGATTATATTATAACGATAACAGAACTTGTATCTAAAGTAAAATTTTAAACCAGATATAAATGTGAAATTTATTGTAGTTATTTTAATGCATCATGACAAAATTTGATCATACCTCCATTTTTGACCATGATATTTCTCCATCATCTACTTGGACACTGTACAGTGAAGAGCCTAATAGACTAAGGCTGTTGTGAGACATTTAAATTTGTTCCTTATAAATTGGAAATATAACACTTTGATCTTTAAGTTTATATAATCATCCTAATTTGTTATTTACACTCTTTAAACTACAACTGTTAATAATTTTTTCTTAATAGATTATTCATTGAACTTTTATTTAGTTAAAAGTTCTTTTCTTTATTGCAACAGTTAGAATAACCTTTATGTTACCTTCTCTAGAATGATATGCAATATTTTTAATATTAAGAATTGATGCACATCTAACTCATTATATTACAGATTGCGCTATTAGTGCTCCGATTGAATGTAACTCTTAATCTTTGTCTTCGCTTGCTGCTGTCCTTTGTGCTGTTATGCGTAAAAATATATATATACGAAACTCTTGGGTTCTCATTCGATTAACTCAAGCATACGACCCAACTCAACAACAACAAGAATATTGACATCATCTTCAGTATTATCCTTCATGTTATTATTATATTTTATAGACAAAAATATTTGAGAGATAAATCTTTTTTAGCATTTTACATTTTTTAGATGGAAAAAAATGTGTATTATACAATGTACTACTGATAGTATGTAATGAAGTGAATATGATCAAAGATGTGTGTGTGTGTGTCCTATATTATTAATAGCTTGTAATTAAAAAAAGTGAGCAGTTTCCCACAAAATGTGATATGAAGATTGCATATAAGTTAGACTCATGGAATTTTAAACATAATTTATTTTAAATATATTTACCAAGTGCCACTATTTATTCTATGAGGATATTTAATGAAAGAAACAAACTACATGACACATGCATTGATTGATTAATCATTAACTTTCGCATAAAGTGATCTAATTTGTTTCTTCAAGTAACGTTTCTTTGAACAATTGTGAAGAGACTAAATTTGTGACTTTGTATAAAATAAATAGCTGAGTTTTGGAGAACAAAATTAAATGTAGACTGTTTGTTAAATTTGTTCATAAAAATTTAATGAGAATGTTTATCAATATTATCACTTATGAAGTTTTGTAAAGTTTTCTGAAAATTACTGGTAAAATATTTTGACCTGAAATTTTGTACATGAATTGTCTGAAAGTGTATTAACAAAATGTTTGGTTTCAACTGTGAAGTTATAAGAAGTATTATAAGCTATAGGTATAAGAGTGCAAGTTTGTGTTGAATGTTATCTGTTTTTCATACCCACCGAGTTAACTTCACTTTGTTTAAATTATAAATCATTCATTTAATTCATTTATATTGAAAAGTATATAATTAATTGTAAACGCCAATTTTAATGCTTTCACTAAATAGTGCAATGTGTGTATCACTACTATGTACTGTAGCATAAAAGTCATCCTTCTCAAAGAATTTGCTTATTGTAATTTAAAGTTTTAATCAAAATTACTTAAGTTTTGATTTTTTCAACATTTGTACCGAATTTTCCAAGCAAAAACACTTATAATGATTGCGTATTCTATATTAACTGTTGTACAAAATCCTTATTTCTATTGCTTCAAGAACTTTATTATTCATTAAAAGAGTAGGCTTAAAATTTTGTACTTTCAAAAGAGTACTCAAATCAGAAATTTGAAAAACACATTGAATTGAATTATTTTATTTGTTTGGACATTGCTTTTAAAATAAGTCGCAATATTTTAATTCTGAAAGTAAACAATATTTTAAAATATATAACGCAAGTAAAACTCTATTCTTTTATGAAATATCAAACAGAAATAAATAACATGTCATTCTAAAATGAGGGTTTCATTCTAAAAAATAACAATTAAACTTGAAAGTTCTTCGTGGCTTTCCTCAAACTTATGCTATTAAAACAGCGATGGGGAAATTAATTATTTAAATAATTCTAGAAAAATACTATTTTCATACTTTATTTGCTTAATAATTGAAATGGGATATATTTCTTAAAACGATTAAAAATTTATTTCAAAGTAATATGAATGAACTTAGATTAAATTCCTTCCATTTATTGTTATCCTAGCTATACATACAAGAATTCATTGCAATTTTCAATCTCCAAAATAAAAAAGTCGATAAAATTCTCAAAGAATACTTAGAACTTTTCTAAATTTGTGTTTCCTATTAAATTGTACTTTTTGTTGTGATTTTAAAACTTATTCTGCTTTTTTCAACTTGATCTTCTCTCTCACTCTCAATAAATTTTTCCACAAAATTATTATAAGTAATGAAAGCAGGGTACTTAAGTAAAAGTATTTCTTAATAAAACAGGAGTTTCATTTATTAAGAAAAGAAGGAATGATGTTTCCTCGAAAAATAATTTGATTTAATTTATTAAGTCATGATTCCATTATTTAAATATATTAATTACAAGTTTAAATAATTCAATTTTGGAAATGAAAAAGAATATTCCTTTTTCACATTTCAAGGAAATAAAGTTATTTTTTGTCTAAATGCTGCGCCAATTATTTTTATCATTTATTTACAATTAAAACATAATTTTGAAAATCTGTTTCTTTTTTTTAAAATTTAAAGTTTGATGTATTTTGAGATAATATTTATAAATATTGATTAATTTCTGATGATAGTAATCATAAATTTATATATTTAAAACAAAATATAAATATTTTATGAGTTTTTAATTACTATTTAAGGACAATATTTTAGGATATAATGACCATGATCATTTAATCTCTTATTGTGCTCTTCGCTAAAGTCAAGTGAATCTTTGGCTTTTGTTGAATTTGCAGACCGGTGCTTTTTTACATACTTTTATTATACACTGTATTTTTATCTTTGTTATCTCTTAAATTGGATTTAAATAGATATTTGAATGTGCATGTATTTTTTAAATATCTTGTACATTTAAATATCATCAACAAGAATTGAAGTTGATCACAGTAATCCATGCCATATATTGTACATAAGCCATGCAGAAGAGCAAGTGGCTCACCTGCTCAACATTAGTAATAGGAAATAAATGAACAGGCATTGCTAGTAGTGAAAATGCACAAAACTTCGTTTTCTGGAATAACCTTATAAAAAAACCTATACCAGGCTACTGAAAATTACATATAAAACACTAATAGACTTAATTTTGATATTAATGTATTTCAAGCTTAATTTTGACAGTACATGTATACATTTTCTGCGATCAGTTGATGTTCGGAAAACTAAAAAAAAAAAAATTAAAAAAAACAAAAACAGAAATGAAGTTAATATATTATGGTTTGTATGAAATATTTGTTTCTGTGTTATGACGACTCTTAACATTTATGGAAACGTACTAAATAAACTTTATTTTATGAATAAGTAAAATTATAGTGGTATGCATTACCTTTAAATGTTTCCCAAAAGCACAACGTAGACATTAAAAGATAAGATAAAATTACAAACAAATAAGTAAATAAAACTTATAGCATATAAAGATGTACTGACTTGTATTTTCACTACCTTCTATAAAAAATGGTTAAAAATACGTGAGGCGATAAAGCTTCAAATTTATAAAATAAGAACTAAAGTTTCACAATAACTAAAAGTCTAGTCTAACATATGTTATGTTCGAAAAGATTTCGAGAGAAAAAGTGAATCAGTAAAGCTTATATAAAAGAGCTTTTTTCAACCAAATGGAAGTTTCACGGAGTTCTAGTAAATTTCATAAATGGAATAGAAATAACCGAATAAAAAGGAATCTTGATAACTGCAATGGATAGACAGGTTGATAAAATAAAAATTTTGAGATAGCTATAGAGAAAAAAATTTCTGTTAAATCTTCTGCCACAGTATGTATATTTAAGTAAGGTTTTTGATTAAAATCATTTAATTATTGAAGTATTTTTAACCAAATAAGTATTAATTTAATCAAATTTTTTGATAAAATGAAGAAAAACTTAATATATCGTAGTTGAAAAAATAAGAGAAATATTTGACAAAAATACCGTTTTCTTATATTATTCATTGAAAACAACTGGTTAATTTTAATTTTATGTAATTTATTAACAAATACACGAGATCAAAATTAAGCCATTTAAAACTGTTGCTGGATTGCACTTGTTGGATTTGAAAACCGAGCAATTACGAATTGTAATTTCACATAACTCCAGAGTAACCTGTAAGAGTTGGAGGTCCTGAAACGCATACACATCACGCAGCACAAGTGGATAGCTCTAAAAGAAATTCTGTGAGTTGAAACCTTTATGTTCAACACATGGAATAATCTTTCAGAATGTACAGTAAGGCAAAAAGTTTGCATATTGAGTGCTACAATCTTTGGATAAACATATTTTTGGGAGCAAGCATTCACTAGCTTGGATATGATAAAAAGTAAAGTCAGAAATCAACTTACAAATAAAAATCTAGAGTCGAGCTAAAATTAAAACAACAAGTTATAAGTCAGATCTAATTTAATTTTCAAAAATCATGCAAAGTCAATTCTTCAAAAAGCATGCAAAGTCATATATATATATATACTGAAATGAAAAATTAGTGGTGAAGAACTGAGAAATCGTAAATTGTAGCTTTTGACTCCCCATTTAATAGGTGGCCGATAACGTTATTAAAAATGATCGTTAAAATGTAAATATATTAAAGTTTATTTAAATTGAAATCATTTCAATGTATATCAATTTGTTTTGGTTTTAACTAAAATTAGATAAAAATGTTATTTTAATTAAAACCAAAACAAATCGATATATATTGAAATGATTCCGATGTAAATAAACTTTAATATATTTACATTTTAACGATTATTTTTGGTTATATAGTAAATAAAAATCTTATTTCTTTCCAAAGTGTTTTTGGGATTTTGTATAAAAGAAGCAGTCACCAATAATGTAGTGACTTAGATGCTTGTTCATGTGAGATTTTAATGCACATGTTCAGACAGAAGTGTATCGCTTCAATATCAATTGTTTCTGAGTTCATTTGGAATCATTAAAGTTTTTTTTCCCCGAGATTTCTGTAAATTTCATCTCAGAATTAAAAAAAAAAATTCAAGAGCCTACTTTACAAACTTAGCTCGACTTTAAGCTACAGTTACAATTTCCATAATTACACCAAAATTAAGCATGATTTGCTATGATCACTGATAAAGACAATGGCCTTATACTCTATTGTTATCAGCTCTTGTTTTTGTAACCCTCACTGAGGTAAAATTACTTTTGAATATTTTCTGTCAATGTTTTCGGCAGATTGTTTTCTGTAGTCTTCTTGTGTAGCCTCAGTGCGAAAGTGTTGTAAAAATTAAATTTGCTGGTTAGAAAAAACATCAAAATTAAACTTTACTAGATGCGGTTGGTATTTGCTAGCACAGGCATTTATTCTTTCATTGTGTCATATTGCGATATTGTAATGAAGAAATTCAAATATATATTAAAACAATCATTCACGATTGATATGGCCCAATAGAAGACCATAATTCACGATAAAGCCTATTTAATTACTTACGTTTTTTTCTATCCGCAGATGTTGTTTAAAAGTTGATAAATGAAATTTTTAATTTTAGTGTTATTGCGTTAGTTTATGAATACTCAAAGTTGCATAGTTTTTGATAACTAATTTTGTGTTCATAGAAAATGTAATTTGATATCATCAAATCTATTTCAACGAAAGAAAAGTTACTAGATTCAGGTTTGTAAAATTGTCAGAACTGTAATTAGAAGTTGCGGATCACTCTCCCAAGGTGAATCTTGACATATTATTAGGACCTATTGGTATTTATCACATTAATCGAACTTTAAGGAAACATATGATTTTAATGAAATTTCTCAAGCACTTACTTTGATAACTAGTGTAAATGCTTTAGTGGGTTCACTAAATACATTTTTTTTTTATTTTAAGGGGTAACAGGAACCAAAAAAGAAAACTTCTTGTCCATAAACGTCTTTGAAAACTAGAATGAGGATATAAATATAGAAATTGTGATTTTATAGATCGATCTTTTTTCATTGCCTAAGTTGTGAAATTTTAAATTATACGCCTGATTTCATGATTCTTCAATATACTGTTTTGTAAGGAAATTGTAGAAAAGTATAAATGAAATTAAAGTACATGATTAATTTTCTTAAATCTAAAATCGTTACCTTCTTGAAGTGTGTATCAGATTTTTACTCTTTCATTGTTTGCAGTTTGAGTAATGTGAGATTAAATAAAATTCTGCAATTGTTATTGCAAAAGTTTCTGAGAATTTGAAAAATAAACTTTATTTTTTATATCATGCACAAGCAAAAATCGTCATTCTTGATAGTGTTAAGTTTCCCCAGTACAGAAATAATATACTAATCACCCTCTTCATAATAACGCAATTTATTTTATTAAACCAAAAATATTATATTTGTTGATTTGTTTCATTTCGTTTACTTCAAAAATCTGAAGGTAAATAAATTAAATGGATATTTTTATCTAAAATATTTATGATATGCTTCTAATTTATATATAATTGCCCGTAAATTATTTTCGTGATTACTTTCTTTCTATAATTTAAAAAAAAATTCTTAAATTAAACATAATGCATCTTATTATTTCTTTACAAGAAAAACGTCATTAGATTTATGCACTTAGGAAAATTAAATAACATTGAAATTATATACTCTTTTTAGGGGTCAAAGTAAGATTTAATTACATACTTCTACTTAAGTGCCCATTAAGGTATTTATTGTATTCAAACATTTTTTATCAGTTAATTGCGCGATTCCGAGAGTTTGAAACTGTTGTGATTACTGAAAAAATTCGAAGCCGAGAGGAAAATTAAACCATTTATTTGAAACGAAAAATTGCACTTTAAGTTTATTACAGTTGATTGAATATAAATTTTTATTATTTGAAGTTTTATACGTTAAGGAGCGTCATCCATCTCCATGCTTGTATTTAAACATAATCTTTTGGTAAACAATATCCCTAAGGACTTTATAGATTATAAGTAAATATTTTAATGACTCAGTATAAGAAAATGTTTTGAAAGATGAAACATGAAGACAAAAAAATAACATTTGTCATTTGCATTCTTTGAAAAGGAAATGGATTATGTTGTTTCTCAATTTACTATATGTTTAATATTTTAATATAGATCCATATTCTGCTTAAATTATGTTTCTGCATTTTATATCTCCTCTTTCATTCTCTACTTTATTTAAATAGCGAGATTGGAAAAAATAGCATTTAATTTAATTAATGCAAATACCAAATTCATACAAGTCTCCAAAAATCTCAACAGTCACATATATTAAAATTATTTGCTTTGATTTTCAAACATGCTTAATAAATTAATGACTAAAAACTTTTAAACTTACAACTCCTAACATTTGAATCAAATGACAAAAAGTATTCAGCTGAAAATCAATTATTATAAGTAGAGGGAATGCATTTCCAGTCCAATTCCTTGCAAACTATGTTGACTAATGGGACAACGTTTACTTGATATAGTTTTCAGCTAGTAGATATCTGTTTCCAATAAAAAAAATATAGATTATTTCCCGAAATATATTCTTAGGTGATAGATGATTTTATATGTTGCATTAATTAGCATATTAAGGGGACAATATGTACAGGTTAATCATCTTGGGTCACTAAATTATTAAATATAATATCTTTAAAATATTATCAATATTGCTTTTCATGATTCATATATATATATGATGTTTTCTTCATGTATTTCTTTATTTAAAAAATCATGTCTTTCAAATGTTACAATACTATCTAAATAACTGTGTAATATTTCTAGATTATTCTACATACACAAGTTTTTAAGGAAGAATAATGTTCGATATCAGTAATCTTATAGCGAGAAATTGTTTTACGCTTCGAAAATATCAAATCTTCACAAGTATAAAAAATAGATAAAACGAGATGCCGCATCAAATAAAAACCAAAACATTATCACCTATATTTTTCACTATTGCAGTAACAATAATGAAAGCTATTGTTGAAAATGAACCCTGAAGTAAAATTTAAAATAGCACGAAAATTACGTATGTCACATTATACGACAAAGAAAATTCTTAAAATTATAAAATTTTTCGCTTTACATATTAAGAAAGGAACATCTCTCGTTTCCTTCTCTGCAAAATTACTTGTAAGAAATGCTGAAGATAGCTGCTATCTCGCTCCTAAATTCTTCTTGCGGATTGAAAGAAAATCTAAATAAAACTTGTCTCATTTGCAATCACTGCTTTTCTCTAACTGAATATCAATGTACATGCAATGGAAACTTTCTTACCTATGCAAAGTTCATGAAATAAGCTTAATGAATAACAGTTCAAAAATTACAGTTAGAAAATAGTACAAGAAAAATGGCAGTAATAATATATCTTGATATTTAACAAATAAAATCTTGAGAACAGAGAACAATCAATGACACTATCATAACGATTTACTTTACTAGACTTGGTGAGTTTTTATAGGGTTTGCTACTTAAGCTCCCCTAATCTAATAAATGATAGTAGAAAGACTACTTAAACTAAATGTTTTTTATTTGTAAATGGAAATTTGTGGGCATTTCGCAGCAATACATGGCTGTGTCTACACATGCACAATACTATTTGGATAAAAGCTAAATATTACAGAGTGGAAGAAATGAAATTGTTTTATTACAGTCATATGACACTTTCCATAAAATAAACACTATCTGTTACAGATATTAGAGAACTCTGATATATTTAATAATTATAAATAGAAATGAGTTTTACAAAAATTCTCCATGAATAAATGGGAAATTTAATTTTTTCTCATGATTTATGCCGCTTTTCCAAAAAAGCCTTCTAACTATTAAGGAATACTTACAAAATCAGTAATTTTTTCCTTTTAGAATTCTGCTTACTAAAGAAATATTTTTTAGTGTATGAACAATTAAATGAAACTTTTTTGAAGAGAAACTTGAGAAATATGCAAAACTTTATAACTTCACTACAAAAATTTAAATATATATATATTTATATATTCGAATGAGGGAAATTAAAATAAAAATAAATGAAAGCCGAAAGCTTAATTTTTTGAGACTAATCAAACGTAATGTAAAAAAATTAAGGCAAAATAATAAATAACGCTGAAAATAATTGGTGGTAATACAGGCAGAAGCAAATCATAACCATAAGCAAACACAAGTAAAATGACGCATGACATAAGTTACGTATACTTTAAGTGACGAAACTTTTTCTAGCAATTTAATTTAGAATGAAATCAAAACTTAATTAAAGTAGATAGTAACAAAAATGTATCCAGTAATAAGCAAAAAAGAACATTTACGAGCAAAATTTGTAACCAAAGAAATTTTTTTCAGAAACATAAAGAGGAATATTATGAGTGAACCACAGACCACTTTGTTTTTATGTAATCCTGAAAGCGAAAAATAAAAGTTTATTCACACACACATAAGGAAGACATTGATTGGTTTTTTCTTTCCTTTATTTCACTATTCCCTAGATTCACATCTGCCTCTCTCAAAATTGTATATTCAAAAGTTACTGTACGTTAACATAAAATTTCTAAGAAATTTAAATCAGAAATTTCATTTTTTAAGTTTTAATCTTAGATTTTTGCAAAATAAAAAAATAGAAGAGAAATAAGAAAAAAATGTATCGAGTCGTAAACATCACCAAAAATGGTTTTGTGGGAAAAATTGTTTGTAAGAGTGATATTTAAGATCACAATGTTAAACGCTAAAGTGGTATTTAACATCGCAGTCTGACTAAAATGTCAAAATCTATCACTTGAAAACTTCCTGTTGCCACACAACTTCTGGAAAAAGAAAACCAAATTAAAAAAAAAACAAAAATAACAGGTTATTTGTCCTCACAAACAAATAAAAGCAGAGAAAATTTAAAACTGTGTGCGTGGACATGACACACACACATTTTTTGAATGTATAACTGCACAAACAAAAATTATTTCCAAGACCCTGCAAATATTAAAGCATATTTGAGGCTCTTTGTACTATTTACTACAAAACTTGTTGAAAAGTATTCATATTTTGCAGCATATCATTTTTATATCTGACGTAAAGACATGAATAAATAATAAAAATTTAAAGGTTTTTAAAAACATCATGTCAAATCGACTTTTTATTGACTTGTAGTAAGTTGTGAAACTGTCTGTTTGATGTCATTTGAATGTCGTTAAGAATTATACGCAATATATTTATTCATGAAGGCGATTTTTTGATGAGTTTTATCTGTGGACTGCAATTTGCTTTAATTCTTGCAATAATCTAGACTACTCTTCATGGAATTCTACACTGAATTCCATCTCTCTAGTGATGTTTATTATATTTAATTCTTTCCACATCTGCCATGCTCTTAACTTATTTACAAACGCGTATAACTTCACAAATATATTAATTTCTCCCTTAACTCACTAAGAATTTCCCAATAATTTCTGTTTAGAGTCTATCATCATAAAATTTTTCCCTATAAATTAACCAAATATCACGTTTTATAATGCTCATTACCGATCGCATTTGAATTTAGCAGGGTCAATTATTCAAATTTCAATATTTTGTAAAACATTTCAATATTAAATAGAATATTTGTTATATAATAATCTATAGTGATATTCTGATACAAAATGTAGTATTTCTTAAAAATGAAAGCAGACTCTCTTTAAAATGATATATTATATATTATAATAAAATAAAACACACAGAAACTTTCATTGAGTAAACCAATCTGAATAAGGAAAATAATAATTTTGTATGATGCATGTTAATAGTCTTCAAAAAATAAGAAACGATTAATTTTTCTCTTTTAAAAAGGATAATTTTCTATGCTTTATAGTTAAAGAGACAAGATTTATATATGGTGCATTGCAAATAAATGGCTATAAAATTAAAAAAATGTTCAGTATACTCTGAATGAAAATTTGATGTTAAAAGTTTTTTAAAATAACTTAATTATTTTATCAGAAATTGTTAAAAAAATAACTGGACAACGTTTAAAGATACGTAACAGTTCGATTACGCTTGCGTTTTGAAGATAAATAAATGATTGAAGATAGGCAAATAAAACGCATAATTATTTTTCTCTAGATTAAAAATTAACTTTATTATTCTAAACATCAAATTCCCTATTGAATTTTATTAGTAATTACATCTCATTCTATGTAAGAGTAAATTTTATTAATATTGATCAAGGCAGAGAAATTCATTTCAGAATCTGAAAATTCGAGGGAAATTGCTGGATAAATGGGATAGAAAATTAATATTTAAAATGAAAACATTAATGCTATGTAAACTTAATACATACATTTATAATAAATTTGCGTTTAATGCATTTTGAAATCTTCTGGCGCGTGAATATGATTCTGAGTCTTTGTGGAGTTCTCTCTGAAAGCAGTGAATTCTCGTTTTAATAATCTAATTTTTAAAACAACATTGAACATTAATACTATCCACAACGTAGAGTAAAATCCATCAAATTGCCACATTGATTCGTAAAATAAATAAAATTATTTTCATTAATTATGCGGAGTAAGAATGTTTTTTAAGATTAAATTCCTTATATATTTCTAATGATATTCCTTTGAAAATAATTAAAAGAGTTAGTTAAAATATTTGAACTATGTAATTTTAATGAAAAGTTAACTTCTTAATATTAGTTCTATCAAAAAGTTCAAACCATTTTGAAATAACACCAAATGCAAAATTTTTGTAACGTCAATAAACTTTATTAAATAATATAATTGCTATTATTATTAATTCTGGTCAGCATAAGGGTAATTTGCATGCCTTATTTTTGAAAAAGTTTAATCTTTCTATGCGAAAAATTGAAATAGTGCTTGATTGATATCTGCTTCATTTTTGACTTTTTTTGCCCTTCAAAAAATTCTGTAAGGACAAAAACAAGTGGTAGTTGAAGGGTGATAAGTTCAGAGAATATTATGTGTGGGACAGAATTTCTCAGCGTAATTCTGAAATTTTTTGATGAACTCTTTACTTGACTTCTTTTTTGGATTGCCTTTTTTTGAAACATTGCCGATCTCTTTTCTTGGACTACTCTCTCAAAATTATCCACACAGTTGCAGATAATACTTTTCCGAATTGAACCTTACGTTCAATTTTTAATGCTCCTAATGAATTGGCCCTCAAATTCCCCATAATATACGCAGCATTCTCTCATTCAGAGTAAAATTTGTTATAGAGTTGGAAGGGCTAGATCTTCAGCACAATGTACACTTTTCCTTATGGTATTTACCTATGTAACTTTTCCTCCCCAGCCGGCTCAAAACGGGCTTGGTTTTGTTCTCAACGAGCAGAGACGTGCATATAATGAATCGATCATCAAAATTCTTCTAACTTAATGCATGTGGCACACATTTTGAATATTTACACACCAAATATATCTTCCGAATGTGGTCAGAAATGATTTGCTGAGCTGAATTATGCTTCCTGCAATCTCCGATGTTGTCAGAAAAAGATTTTGCTGTAATATAGTTTTAACAACATCTTCATCGATCAGCGAACAGAACTTTCTGGTAGATCTAATAATAGAAATTGACCTAATATGACATGATTAAAATACATACATGTAATGTGATCATTAAATAAGCATATAATGTGTTTGCAATTTAAAAAATACATTTTTGTATAAGATATACTTTTTTTTTTGAGTTAGAAATATCTGTGTTTGTTTTTTAGAAATATACTTTTAAAAAAATCTTACTACTATTTAAGCAATCACTTATAATATCTATATGTATTAGAAAATATTGATTTCCTGGATTAAATTAATTTTATCTAATTAATTAATTAATTTCTTTGTAAATTTACAGTATCTACTATAGTTTCAATTACTATTTTTGAATCTCATAATTATATAATTAGATTTTTCATACGAGGTGACTATTAAAGTGTTTTTTATACGGTGAATAATATTTTCAATATTTCCCAATGAAATCCTCCCCCCCCACACACAGCGGATTAATTTATTTTTCATATAACAGTGCAAATGTAGGTTTTTTTATCTTCTAAACTACTTTTGACCGTTTGAAACAATGTGACTAGGGCATAAATAAATTTTCAAAATATTAAATTCTAGATTGAAATTAGATTATAAATTATTTTAAGGTAATTATATTAAGTTTCTTTTATAAGCATAAAATAAAAATATATCAGTTGGAAAAAAATAAAGAAAAACATTATAAAGTAAAAAATAATTTTTTTGTAATCACTAACTTAAATAAGAATATAAAGTTTCAGATTAACCAAAATACAAATGAAAATTTTTCCCCCCCAAGAACAATTTTTTCTTTTTTAAAATTCTGTTGCCATGCAATTTGACCACTTATTTAATTGAGGCTTTTTGAGGGTTCTCATTTCAGCTTTATATAACTAATGTGCACATATTTTTAAAATAAGAATCTATTTAATCTTAAAATCGTTTGAAGAAGTAGAGGAGTTCATAGTTTTGTTACGAATCATATGCAATGTCAGAGAATATTCTTAATTTATAAATTCTTGTATACGATACGATTTTCAGCAATCATTAATTCAAATCACATTTAAGTTGTTATTGCAACTAATGCATAAAACTGAATTCCAGCAGTTGTGATTCTGTGACAGACAATTAAATGTATTTTTTACTGAATTAAATGCCTGGATGTATTTTTTACTGAATTAGTCCATTTTTTCACATTGCATATAATGAATCGCAGATATTTGTACACAAAATTTCTATTTGGTGACAGATCGAAATACATTTATTAATATATTTATTAATTACAAATTCCATAATCAAAGAAATTTGTTTAATGTTTAAATTTGCGTACACCTTTACTGAGCTCCATCTCGGTAGATAAATATGAAGTCAAAGTGCTGTTTAAGTTGTGTGAAAGCTACTTTTTTTATTTTAAGTAATCTATATAAAATCAATACTTTGCATCTTTTGTTAATCTTTATTTTAGCTTTGTGAGTAGCACATTTATTTAACTGAAATGTGCGTGAGGGCTTTTATTTTTTAAAGTTTATTTTTACATAATTTATAATTACTATTCCGCAACTCTGGCTAATCTTTGTTTTTGTTTTGTGAGATACATATTCTTAATTCTTTCTCTTGCCAAAAATTTCTCTTCCAAATTTTAATTTTGGTTTCGCATAATTTATTATAGCTATTTTTCACACTTAGTTAAATAATATTTGTTTCAGTTTTGTAAACTACCCATTGTGTAACTTTTTCATGAGCCGAGAGATTAAAAAGTTTTTTCGACTGAGCTTTCTCTACTGAAAGTTTCTCTAACACAGAGAGTTTCCAGTTGTTTAATTTTATTTTTATGTGATTCATTAGCACTATTTTACAATTGTTTGAAGAACCTTTGTTTTAGTTTTAGAAACTGCAGATTTATCGCTCTTTCCACGCACAAATTGTTTATGTGGAAGAACTTTCAGTTTTTTTATTAGTGTTCTTTAGATTTTAATAAATATTTTATGCGAGAGATTTTTTTGTTTAGTTAAAATGAATATATTTTAGAACCTGAGGTATTTTATTACTCATTTTTATATTTTTTAATAACTCTCTAGCATGATAAAAGCTCTTTATTGCACTACAAAATACATACATACAGATGTATCTATCTATCTGTCTATCTATCTATCTATCTATATATATATATATAATATTTTTTAATAAAATAATATAGTGCTTTATTATTTCCATATATTTGTTATCAATATCACTAGAGGGTAGTGAGTAGTCTCTGATCAAATTTCATTAAATAAATAAGAAATTTTTATTTCTAATTCATATTAAGGATTTACTCAACCTCTTGCGATGCAGTTATTTTAAAACAGTTATGCTCTCTATAATAATGTGTCTGTTAGTTAATTAGGCTAGAAATTGATTAGTCATTGATAACATTGATTTAGTCAAATAAAATAATTTTTTGTATATAATAATATTATTTTAGCTGGTTTCCTTATGTTTAACAAACATAAACTAAAAAATTGTCATCCAAATGCATTATAGTTTTTCTAATGATTTATTTGGAAAAATAAAATAGGTTCTGATGATTTTCTGAGAATTTATCAAATTTTATCATTTCTATTTTATTTGTTTTGTCTTTGGGTACTGCATTTTTTTTACAGAAAATACCTTTTTTCGGTAATTTCGACTACAGGAAATCCGAATCAATTTATCCATGAGCGGTTTGAAAAACAAGTGTTTATTCTTTTGCTCAAATGCAAATCATAATCCAATTTTCTTCTCTGCAGGTATGAAAAAAGTTATAAGAATAAAGTTTTTCAGAAAAAAATATTGGAAGTGTTATAAAATTATAACATTTGTTATTGATTGTGTAAATATACATCTTTGTGTTCTATTTGAGAATCAACATTAATTGTTTTTATGAAGATGAAAACTGATAATAAAAATTAACTCGCCAATTATATGCAACGACTGATGTTTCAAACATGTAATCATTTGAATGTTAGCTGCTGAATCAATTTAAGAGGGTATAAGTGCTTTGAATATAAGTAATTTGATTTTTATAATTATTAAAAATTGTGCCAACCACCCTGTCTAGTGGTCAGAGTGCCTGACTGCGGATGGAGGTCCTGGGTTCGAATCCCGGCTCGGGCATGGATGTACTTCTTCTATCTATCTATCCTGTCTTTGTCCTTTCTGTGTATGAATGAGGCGTAAATGGTTGCCTACCCTATAAATGGGTCCCTATGGCATGTGTGTGTACTGAAGCAGTCGGACTCCACACCAAATATGGTGCAGTATGAAAAAGTGGAGCAGCGCACCCCATATTGTCAGCCTAGCTGGCTCAAGACAAAAAAAAAATTAAAAATTGTAATGATACTTCAAGTTATGTTCAGCTGTTATAATTATTATTTACCAGTTTCATCGCTGAAGTTTTGTAGACGAAACTTTCAAATTAAGTTGCTATTAGAAAACTGCATAATAAACGTAGTGCTTATCCATAATTTAAACAAAATAATTGGTATGAAAATATTTTTTGAATTATATTTCAAAACTATATATCACAGCATAAATTTATTGAAGTTCACTAAAAGCAAAATTTACAACAGGGTTTGTTTCAACCAAAAATGCAATTATCTTTTATTCCATTTTCATGACATAATATTTTAATTAATACGTCAATATAAAATCGCTTGAGAAGTATCGTTTATTATTACCATAAGTTTTTAATAATATAACTCATATAACAGTACTTTGCCCCTTGCATAATATTCATATTGATTGGCGTAATCATGATACAGATTATATGATTCGGGAAATCCAACTAATGAGAAAAGTTATTAAATATTACTACATTTTAAAAAGGGTATAAGAATTCATATAATGTTAGAAACTGTAAATTTGTTAAAATATTCAAGTTAGAACTCTATTCAATTTCAATATCTAATTTTGAACTAAGAAATTAGCCAAAAATGATTCTAAAATTTAAGCCAGACACAGGAAACAAGAGATATTGAAGCATATTAGTACACATTTGGTGGCAGTGTTTATAATACCGAATCTAGTTGGAAACGAAAGGAAATGTTGTACAAGGTATTCATGTTTATGACATCCATAAGATCATAAATTCTCCTAAAGCCTGATAATAAATTATATAAAAATAGGAAGTCACACGGTATGTGCATTAGAAAAAGCGTTGTTCTTACAACAGGAATATAATGAGCTTTATACCGACTCAGAAATATCCCTTGTGTTAGATAATGGCGTCGGGTACTCATAAAATTGGTCACAGTTGCAATATTCTCCATGTGAAACGAAGACCAAAAATGAAGTTCTTCTGCTTGCTCCCTGCTTCAAAATTACGAGCTCTCACGGAATTTTGGGATAATGCTTGCACACTGTGTGCCTTTATGTATATAAAGTGCTATTTCTCTTTTGGTGTTAAAAACCGGAATCTAATGACGTTATTGCCAATTGTTCGACACTTGAAATAAATAAATAAATGTCAATAATGACTATTATCACCACAATATCATATAGAATTTATAGAAGAGAAACATTTAGAGAAAAAGCACTAGAATTACAACAAGCCTCTAAGAAGGATCCTATAAATATTTAATAGAACTAAATTTTGAAAAAAAAAGGCTGACCGTGCCATTTTCACTTTATTTTTCTTTCAAATTATAGGTGCATAATGTGAGCACAACGAAGACGGACCTTAACCACATGTAAGAAGATATTACTGATTGTTGCAGTCATGGATGGATAATATAATTCAATATGTCCTTTCTGTATTTCTGGGTTCTGAGAGGGTTATTTGGCAATCCTTACAGATGTGTACATTCTCCTAAAATATTTCTCTCCATATAAGTGTGGTACCTCCTTTATCCATGTACCTTTTCTTAATGTTCAATGATAGATATAGTTTTCCTATTTCTCTCTACATGTACACATGCTGAGAGTCATTTAATATACTTAATTTATGAGCTTAAAATTTAAGAACTAAGGTGGACTTCAATAATAATTTTTTTTATCCTTCATGATTTTTTGTTAGATAAGTGTTAAACTTAGTTAAAAGATATGTAGTTTACTGGTTTTTTTCTTCTTTGTAGTTCTATGTTATTTTTTACACTTCAATGTCAATTTGAGATGAATCTTCAGCTTCAAGTGAATTTTGAATAGCTAAGACAACCCTTGCTCAAAATGATATGAGACAAAGGTGACCACTTGAACTGAAAACACAAACATTATTCAGACCAGTTTGGAAAAATATTTGTCAATAATCTTACTTTATAATAGCGTTGTTTTTGAAATATTGATGGAAAGTACATTAGATACAATAATTATTTTTCCTTTTTATTTAAAATTATGTAAAACATTGAACCAAACATTACTGAGTCATATAAATTTGTTTTTTTTATACTATTTTTGACATTATTATCAATATTTGTTTCACAGACGGCAAAAATTACGTAGTTAAAAATTTAGTATAATTCACACACAGCACACAAAGTTTTCTTCTTGACACATTTTAAACACTCTGTTTCAACTTTTAATAACTATTTTTATTTTAGAAAGTTCATATCCTTTCAGAAGAATATTTTACATATAAACTTATCCCGACATAGAAGTCCGGTTGAATTTCTGTCACAATATATTTTACAAACAGAAAAATATTCTGTATATTTAAAATAAAATATAATTAAAGAATTTAAACTAGAGCTAAATAGCTCTTAATTGCTCACTTATGCAAGCAATGATAGACATAGATAAAGTCCTCTTAAGAAGACATTTGCTGAGATGAATTCAAGAAATCAATAACATTTACGGTAGTAGAGAAAATGAATTCGCCTCCCTTCTTTTCTTCGATAATTTAGGGAAATAACTATGATGCAGAGTTCCACATATTAATGAAATTTACTGTTTGAGAAGAAAAATATTAATGCATTATTTAATATCGATAGTATTTAAAATATTTGAAATCATAATAAATTAGTTAGATAAAAAATTTGAATTTTGGTGATCTTTATTGTGATTTATATTATAAATTTAGAGAGCTTAAAATCAAGGTGGGAGATAAGAAATTTTATGAGAGTTGTTTCTTATGCGTAAATTTTCTGAGAATTCAAGAAGGTTGTTCAATGAATAACCTAAATATATCTATAATCCTATCAGATCTATAAACCGCATTCTGCAAAATTAGATAAATGAAATTGAAATTTTATACATTCCCTTCTGTTAAAATCAACTTATCTTTAAGATTGGGTTTTATTCGCTGAAAAATAAAAATAAATACTTTTTTTTTGTAAGTTCACACAAATTAAATTAAAAGGATTTAATGAAATTAAGTAAATAAATAGTGTAATTATAAATTTATTTATTTTGTATTTTAAGAGGTAAAAAAGTTGTTTTGGTTTTCTAATTTTCAAGAAAATTATATATATATATATATATATATATATAAAGAAAGAAAGAAAAATTCCCCTAAAAATATAGAATTTCATTAAAATATGTGATAAGTAGAGTTTATTTACTTTCAACATAGTTCATTTGAGATTATCTTTTTCAATCGTTTGCAGTCTACCATCGAGAATGATTCGAAATCATTTTTTGAATCCATATATATAAATAAAATTGTCAATACACTAACATTTTACACTTTACTTTTTACTTTATGTAACATAAATATGTGGGAATTCAATTAGAATACCTGAAACTGTAATGCTTACAATACTTGATGATAATAAGTTTATATAACTCAAATATTTACAATAAGACTGAATTTATGGATAAGGTGGCGGACGTTATATTGAATTCTTTACTTATCTAAACTTGAAATTAACTGGATATTCTTGCAAAATATGAAAATATGATTCAGAATTTTTTCGTCACTTAAGGTTATTTTTTTTTACAGTATGAACTTATATTCGTTTGAATGTTAAAAAAAAGAAAAAAAAATTCAACTAATTAGATAGCAAACGAAATGTTGTCTCATGCTTAAGATTTTGTTATTATTTTCTACTACACGCAAGGTACACTTGACATATAGAAGCAAATGTTGTATATAAAATGCTTACGATATGTTTGATATACAAGATTTGTATATCTGTTCAGAAGCAGCAGTTTTACATTTAGCTGTCGCTAATTCGATAAAACACTGACTTTTCTTGATTTTGAAAATTTTGTAGAAAACAACTAATTTTATATTTCCCTACAAAATTTCACTTTAATAATCTCTAAAAAAATTTAAATAAAATTCCTTTCTAAATAAAATACAAATGAGACAACTTGTAATTAGAGAGTAAGAAAAACATTTTTTAAGTGAGAAATTTGACAATAAATTTTAATTTTATATAAGTTCATGACAAATAATATTTGTTAAAATTGTAACTCTTCATTTTTATGAAATAGTTTTTCGATAAAAGTAATCAAAATTTGATAAATATAAAACGCTTTATTTAACCCATTCATGTCTAATTAAAAAGCAATATTCCATTAAGAGAAATACTTCAAATTCAGTCGCAAAAGGTTCAAACTTGGGATACCTCAAATGAAATATATTTTCATGAAAATCTAAAAAATGTCTTTGATAATTTATAAATGCTTCCAAATTAAAAATATATATTAACAACAAGATAATCAACAATCAACAAAAATTTATTATCAGCTTCATCTTCTCATAAAGATAGTAAAACATACATTTGCCAAAACATTCAAAGTATTCAAGAAGAGCAACTTCGGTGTAAGTTAAATAATTTATCGATAAAGCGATTTTTGAATGAATGAAAATAAATGTTACAACATTTTGATTCCATGGGGGGTTTGACTTCCCAGTTAAATTGATTCAACTGTGGTCAAATTTTCTTTTTGACTCTTAAATGTAATGTCACTTTGTAACAATAAATTCGAATGTTTGTGGAGGGTCTGGAATATATATATATAATCCAATAAGCATTTTATAAGACATTCTTTGACACTATTGGAAGAAGTCCAACGATAATTCATTTAAAGCTATTCTAAGTTTTGGAATACACATCCACTGAAGAATGAGGTGAGAAATAATTGATCTATTACTTTGCGATAATTTTGAACTAAATATTTCAAAGATTAAAATTACGAGAATCAAGAATAACTTTGATAATATTAATAGCATTTCCTTTATAAGTTGCCAGTTTTAAAAATTTCACATTGCTTTACATTTTATGGATTTAACCCTCTTAAATTTGAGCTATTAATCCAATGTTAACATCAATACACACTTGTTGTGTAGGAGTTAACCTGATCCATATCACTCATTTGAGGAAAATTCTATTTTCATCAGGTAATATATAAGTATTATCCTATAGGAAAACTGTCATCATAACATATGTTAATAATTTTATTAATAATATATTTTAAAATTCAAATCGGATTTTGCATATAAAGTTTTGTAAGTAGCAATATATTAGTTCAAAAACCATAGTAATAAATGTAATAATTCTATTCACAGCTTTGCTAAATTTAAATATTTTACAATTCTATCGACCTGATAGTTCTTTCTGACGAATAAAAATATGGGAGTAGGAAGTAGGTTTGATTTAATTTACTCCCCTTTCTCTTTTGCATCACTTGCTTAACTGAAATTTGGAGGATAAAGTACAAGTTTCCACTGAGTATTCTTACTTAGAACATATTTTGTTATGTTTACTGAGAAATGTTATTTGAAAAGAGAGAGAAAGAAATGATACCCATCCAGAGCCTCCGCTGAGCTAAAATTTAATTCTGATAATCAGGTAGAAAACTCGGAGACTCTCATTTTTATAACTCCGTTGTTTTTATAAGCACATTTAAAAATATTTTGTAGTTGAGTTGCTTAGAATGCATTTAGTTCAATGAAATTGTAAGGTCTCTTACACTGAACAAAAAAGTATTTTAGTTCAGTTCATTTCTATTATTATTTAATAAAATTTAATTGCTTTCTCTCTAATGGATTCCGTATTAGGAAATTAAAAATAACGCTATCCAAATTCTTTTTACAATAAAATCATTTAAAAATATTTTTCATTGTAATACATTTAAGTACTTAATTTCACCATATATATGTTAAAAGTCAAATATTACATATGAGAGTTGAGGCACAGGAACATCAAAGTACATAATACTGAATAAGATCTCGAGTAAAGAGTAACTGATCATTTTGAATTAACTCAAAGCAATTAACATTTGTAATGAATTTAATAATAATTTAATAGTTTTATACCATATTTTATAACTAATCCTTTTATTTAATCATAAATCTATTTTAATTAAGATGCATATGCTATATTTGTTAGGATTCAAATTAAAATGAAAATCTCTGAAATTTGAAAGATTTTACAGTTAGAAATTTCTCTACTCCCTATGAAAAAAACTTATTTTCTTTAAATATGACAAAATGATCTTCTTAATATGATTATTTTCTAATGACAAAAAACAGGCTAAATTTATCAAATATAATTTCGCTTAAACTTTTCGCATGATTTAAATTTTTCGTACTAGCATCTTTTTTAGTGATGTCCATGAATAAAAATTGAAGATAGGATTAAATTAAATAATTTTTTTTCATCAAAAAATGTTTTTCTATTAAAAATGACAAGCTCAGGGTAGGACCCATTTTTTGTTAATCAAATTTTCACATCACAGCAATCAAAGTGAATGATTTATTAACTAGTACATCAATATTGGTTAATAAATCATTCATGTAGAAAAAGAATATTTTTTCTGTTATCATGTAAATAATCTAGATCAAAACAAAAAAATAACTACCAAAAAACTTTATTATTGAAGCTCACCGAATATATTAGTTAAAGAAATATAGGAGAAAAATAAAATTTTCACCTCTTTTATTTATATGACAATGCATAAACTCTCTATACCTTATTACCTAACTGGATTATTTTTTAAAAACAAGAGAACTTTCTTAATCATGGCAACAGTTTGGCTGGAAGTTATTATTCCAAGTGTAATTTTCATTAAAATTTGATCAAGTAAAATTTTCATATTTGAATAAGAACATCAAATGTTTGAAAACAGCATTTATATAGTCAAAATATCTTTTCTGCAATTGAGCGCATAGATTAAATTTAATTTCCCAATTAATGATATGAAAATTATAGTTATAATTAACTTTTTTAATACATTTTAATTCATCATAATTATGTAATCACATATACGTTTATGAAAACTGACTGAGAATTATCAGTGTAAAAATATTTTGCACTAAAAATGGTTTCAGTATTTACTTCTGATTAAGCATCAAAATTATTATAAAAACTGCACATAAAAAAGAATCAGGATGATTAAAAGAAAGGAACTAATAATTGTGAGTTCCTTAGCCTTTTAATGATAATGACAATATTATTAATTTGCACATTATTTGATGTTTCGTGAATTTATATACGCTGTTTAACACTAATCACCCAAGTAGCAAGTATTTATGTCTACCAAAAGGACTCATGAAAATGAAGATATCAGGAGTTCTGATCCACGTCTTAAACATTGTGTAGAAAACTGCACTTGCAATAGTCACATACAAAATGCCACGGAATGCCGAGTTGTCTGACCTCGAGAAAAGTTGTTGAATAGCATAGAAATGTCAGTTCCTTAAGTACGTATCTAGAGAGTTAAACATTTCAAAACTGACGGTGCTTTTAGTGATTGAGAAATGGAAGTTTAGAGGTGATTGTCAAAGTGGGCTTCGAACCTGCAGACACACGAAACGAAGTGATAGAAAGGGACAAGCGCTATGCAAAGAAATTCTCATTTAAACCACCCAAACCGGGGGTCCTCATATTCAGGGAGATCCAACCGCCTTACGCAACTGTTGTTTCGAAAAGCATCATCGGTATAAAATCACATTTGTATGTTTTAATGGTCGTGTTGCCGCTAATAAGTCATTATTACAAAATCCAACTACTGTTTCAAATGTAAACGCTTGAAAATTCCTTTGGAAACCTCATAATTTGCTAGCGTCTAGATAAGTTCATGTTCATAAATTCTACTAGAAATTTTATGAAATGGACGAAATTCAAAATTTATTTAATTCCTAACTCAACAAATAGACAAAACTTTTATCATCAAAATATTTCACACATGTTAAAATATATAAACTTAACATATGTTTTTAACTTGGTACATCATCTATTTCTCTATTTTTCATGCACACTTTCATTACAAGTTGATACTTCAAAATTTATGCATAATCCTACCAAAAAGAATGAACGCTTGATATATTTAATCAGTTCCAGATGTACATTTATTGTTACACGCGTTTAGCAAACAAAAATTTGGACTAAGAAACTAGAATGAAAAATGATCAAATTACAGTTAAAAAAGATATTTCTCTCTCTCTTCCAATTAAAGTTTCATTTAAAATTCTCAGTAAAAATCGATTTTCTGTGGTTCATTGAGTGCTTAAATGTTTCTTGAGCTTTTAATAATGTGTTGAACCTAAATTAAGACAAACAAGGCAGCTTTTCAGTCATGTAAAAATAATATTTGGATTTTATTAAAATACATTTTAGTAAACTTTGAAGAACCGTTAGTACACTGTCACAAATCATAAAAATATTGATGTATAATAATAGTTAAAATTTTCAGTTAAAGTTTTCATAGACTAAAATTTAAGCCTAAATATCTAGGAATTTATTGTTTTTCTTAAAAGTTTTAAGCTCTTTGATGACTTTTCTAATTCTTTTGGCATTTTCTGTTCTATTTTACCTTTCAGGAGAACCAACAACATAAAAATAAGGTTGACATGTTTGTTTATTGAAAGCAGTACACTGGTGAAAGCAGTATATTTTCCACATTTCAGACACACATACATCAATTTTATACAGTACCTCCCATACAAATCAAAGAAAGAAATTTTAAGCAAATTCGTCCCCGTGAATAATTTTCAACTATGTTCCAAATTATTGAGGAAGACGTTAATTTTTATGAAAATGTATTTTTTTTTTGTGGTGGAGAAATTAAAGATAAATATTCATGTATCTCACACAAATTATACAGTAATATTTATTAGTTGACAAAGTGGAAGAATATTTCTCGGTTTAAATTTAAAAGAAATATTTGATTTTATGCCCCTTCAAACTTAAGCACTCAAAAGATATTTCATATTTAACCAAAATTTCATGCTTGTATATGTGATACTGGCTTATCAACTAAATACGAAGCTGCAAACAATCTTAAAAATAAATAGATAAGTTTCAAAATAAATAATGTAAATCCATATCATAAGAAATAAACATTGTTAATTATCAATGTAAAAATCATACAGTTGTAAAAAGTACAAGTTTTTCAATTATTTCAAAGAAAAAAAATTATATATCTTAAAACTAAGTAAATACTTCATGCCTCAAATATTTCCAAATATTATTTAATTTTGATTTTTATATATTTATATGTGTGTGTGACCAAATATTATTTAACAATAAATATTAAACTTACCACAATATCAATTTTGGGGCAAATTATTACATATTAAATTTCTCAGGATTTGGAAGATATAATTATGTAATCACATATGAGAGAGATTACATGAATCACATGCAACTTGTTGATGACGGTAGTAAATCAGTCGTAGACATCATTGTTTGCCTACGAGAAATCTGAAATTACTAAATTTAGTAATAAGTTGTTACGAAACAAATATTTTTCTCTCTCTTTTAGCTTAACATTATATTTGCTGTTATCAAGGTCACTGGAGAGTGCCTTAAATAATTCATTTAACCGCTTATTCAAAATATTATTGAGAACTTGAAAGCATTCAGAATTAACCAACTTTAGAGTAATGCAATCGTTGCTTACAAAAGTACTTAGAGAATTGTGCACTATTTACTTTTAAGATTCACAACATTGGGAAATGGAAAGCACATACAGTTACATTACAGCAGGGAAAGAAAAATAAATTAGTGGGATCATATTGAATTGAAAAGTTTCAGAATATTTTGTTGCCGTTAATTTGTTGACAACAACGGACATAGGGAAACTACCAAGGAAATTTGATTTCTGAGCTTACTATTTAACATTAAAACTTTTACACAATATATCATAGAGCTTCCGGTATTAAAATGTAAATTACGAATAAATGCAGACTCAGGATAATACACTTTATCACTGAGAAATCAATGATTGGAATTTTATTTTTCATCTTAGTCAAATGAAAGTTTCATAAGTAATGTATTATAAATTTAAAAAAAAAATTCATTATAAAAAACGTTATTATATAAATTTAGATCATTACAAAATGACTTTATAATTTTAAAAAAGAAAGTTAAAAATTGGTATAGTTCCTAGTTTTTTATATTTTATATCTTGTTGGTTTGTTTGAATACTTAGAAAGATTGAGATCCTTTAATTATTAATATTTTCAAGGAATTAACGAGTAATTGATTTCAATGCTTAGTTCAACTAAAATTTAGAGTTTAAAATAGATTCCGAACTACTAAATGTACAGAACCAATGACAATTGAGATGAGAAGAAAGTTTATTATTGAATTGAGTATCAGAAGAGTGAAATTTCAACACCGTGTTGATGATTTCAAAGGTGGCGAATGAAATTCATCAATTTTTATTGAATGCTGATTCACTTTTTCTAAAATAATCGACTACTGAATAATAGATGGAAAAAATATGAAAGCAAAACCTTTTCAAATCTTTCTCGTAGTTGAAATTATGAATGATATATGTATGTAATCTATTGCTCTATTCTCAGCAGCTGTTGTCCCATTGCTTTATAGAAAAAAAATTGTATTTTCATGTTTTCCATTCCCTCAATTTTATTTTCATTCTTATTTTATGTGAAGAATTTTTTTTGATGTTGTCCTGAACTTGACATCCTTGAAAGACAATTCCAAAGTCTGTGTGAGTCTCGGGAAAAGATAAGTTAGGCCGAGAGAAACTTATTTACATAATGCAAGGCATTTCCTGAAAGGTGGGCGTATTTAGAAAAGTCAATGTCCTCTGTGGGAAATCTACTGCTGAATAAACTGGTATGCGTACTGAAATTCTATTTTTATTATTGCTATGGACCTTGTAAGTATTTGGAAGAATGAATTTTCTATATGTTTCTCAAGCAAATTCATTCCTTTAAATGCTACAATTGTATTACTTAATTTCTTATAAGTTTTTTAATTTGTAATTTTTTAAAATTGTTATATTAATTTGAAAAATTGCAGTAACTTTTTATTGCTGTTGAGAATTAGCGCAATTTAAATTTTTATTTATGCTTTTTTAAAGTTTGAGGAAGAAAACTAAGTTTCCTATCTTTCACTCTAAGATTTTCAAATCTAATTTTTTAATGGAATCTTCATTTCTCATATTTTTATGAATTTAATTTAAAAATTTGTAGCTTTCTACAGGATAGTTCAATCCTTAAATTGTCTAATATTACTTTAAAATTATTAATATTATTGTCGCTGCTGTGTATACCTGCAATATACAATTATTTTTGAAACAAAGAATACATGGCAAAATTATTTTTTATTTAAAATGTTTAGTTGTTTAGTATCGCATATACTTAAAAATATATATTGTTTTAAAGTAAATTAATATTCTCAGCATTAACGACTTATATCAATTGATTTCAGTAAATTTTGCGCGTGATTAAACTATTTAACATACCAGTTTTCTTAATGCAGAAATTGAATGTATTCATCCTTTCATTCGAATTTACACTTCATTAACTTTTTACACAATAATAGAATATTGTTTTCTAAATTACCTTATACGATATTCATTTTTCAATCAATTTAATAAAAAAGCTTTATATAAAGACAATTTTTTAATGTATGGTTCTGAGATAATATATGTTTTTTGTCTGATTCAGTTCTAAGGATGATTTCATGATCCAGTCTAAATTTAAATAAGTAGACATCATTAGTTTATTAATTATTTTTATTGTTTGTTTAAGCAGATGATTCTAGGGCATCGTTTCTGAAGTTTTTTATGAACTTTCTATAAGTTTCTGTTTGACTTCAAAGCTAGTATGGTGGAATATTTAATAGCAACCTAATGAATCTCTCGCAATTCAAAACAAACAAACAAACACACACACACACACGCAGGCACACACACACGCGCGCACACACACACACACACACACACACACACGCGTGCACACACACACACACACACAAACCTTGTTTATTAAAAAATTCGATTAATTTAATAAGTATTTAGAATATGTACTATTGCCTAATTTTAATTGTTGGATATATGAAGTAGGTTTTATCGACTTTATCTCAGTAATTTGTTGTTAATCGGGTTTTTGCGAAGGTTATTTCTTAATTCAATGACCACAAAAAATTCATTCTGAAGTTGAAATTTAACATCCGTTTATGGTTATTTTTTCTGCCCCATCTAATAAGTTAATAAAAAAGTAATTTTATATAAATTTTATTCGTTAATCTCTTAAGTTTGATATTAAATGTAGTACAATATTTTTAATCAATTTTTACACACACTGAATGTTTAAACATTAAAATATGTTAAGAAAATAAAACACCCTTTTCTCCTTTTTTAAAAGTGAAACATAGATTTTTTAGAAAATTAAAATATAGGAAATATTTGAAAAAAATAATTTATCAATAGTTAGTTTTAAACAAATAAATTTATAAGAAAATGTATGAATATGTCATATCGATAAAATATTTGTTATGCCGTAAAAATTAATTGTATATTTATTAAAACATTTTAAAATTCTGTTTTGATTGGAATATTTCAATACTAATATATAATCTAATAAATTACTGAAATAGTTTTTATGAAAAAGAACATAAAAACATGCCAGAAACCTGCGACTAAATGTTCTTGCCTTCATTCAACAGTTTGTAGCGTAATTTTCCGCCTTGAAAGTATGTGTGCATCACCGTTTAAATCGTAAATTCTAAGAGAGAGATACATGTGTATTTTTAAGTAATATAGTCATCCTTCTTACTAATTATCAACAATCAACTTGTTTCATCTAAAACTCTTTTGTGCATATTGATATATCTAGGTTGTTTTACCGCATTCTATGGAATATTGATGCATTAAAAGTGGTTAAAATATTATTAGGAATATAAGTACCAATAAATTGCAAAAATCTAAAATTAGTTTTGTTGTTTCTATATTTCTGTTAGTTTTGTTGTTTTTATATTTCTGTTAGTTTTGTTGTTTCTATTATTCAAAAATTGAACATTAAAATTACTCCTACAAAAATTTTGCTGCAAACACAATTCAAGAAACTTAGTCACCATTTATTTACCTATATTTTGACTTCTTGAAAATTTATTAATTAAATAATTTATGCGTGTATTTATGAGACCATTTTATAATTTATTATTTCTGTCTGTAATCAAATTATGAGACCATATTGTTGTAAACACGCTCTTCAAATTTCTACACAGAATCAGTGGAGAAACATTCATTAGTGAATAAATAATGTAATAGTACTTATCAAAAAGGATATTTTTAATGAGATCAGGGAATAGCAATCCTACACTTATTAGTATTTCACTGTTATTGCATTTTAAGCCAGTTTGCAGTTTTCTTTTATAATTTCTTATACTTTCAATTGTTAAAATGGTTTAAAAAAATAAAATATTTCGTTAAATAATGCAGTCTGGATTAAATTTTAAAAGAATGACATTAAGCATACAGAACAGCCTGACTTTGCGTGGAGAGAATGAATAAAAATCTTGTGTGTGTGCAGTGTTTGCAGAAGGATTTTGTACCAGTCTACTAAAATAAAAGTTTTAAACTTTTTTGAACCGAAAATGGTAAATCATAGTACATTTCGATTTTCTCAAAAATCACCTGAAGGACTGAATAATACTTGAGTCAAGAAATTTAGATGACCGAGAGCAATATCATGATCTATATTTGATTTTCCTATTTTATATACGAATTTCTGCGTATCTTAATTTGTTTGATTTTCAATTTCTGGCTCTAAGGAGAAATCAAGTTAGATCTCATTTTAATAATATACACACATCTATTTTGCAAGCATGTACCGCCGCGGGCACTCACTGTTATTCACTTTTCAAATATCAGTATAGGAAGATTTGAATTTTTGTAAAGTAATGACAAATCTAAAAGACATAAAATAGTTTTAAGCAGACTTTGAATTTATGTTCAACCACCTACAACAACATTTATGATTAAAATAAAATAGATGATATATTTTAGGTCATACAGTATTGACTTTACTGTAATAAAGATAGGAAAAATATTTACTAAAATAAAATTATTAATAGTAAATATTAAAGTAGTTTTATTTCACGAGAAGAAAATTGAGAAATGTCACAAGATTTGAATGTCATTAATTTATGATTCATTGGATTTAATGTTTCATCATATGCATTAATTTTTAAAGATAGTTATACCAGATAATGTGATTTTTTTTCACCAGAAAATGTAGCAGTACAATGTGCATGATCTTCACACATACATAACGGATACACACAAACGTACAATGCACATGTGGAATCAACCATATTTAATGTCTTTCGTTAATGTGTTGGCTTACATTGAAAGGTAGTAGATGAGTCTTCAAATTCATCAATTGATATATATTAAACGTACGAAACGACTTCTATTATATTTTACAATTTCGAGAAAGTAGAAAATTATAAGTAACCAAAAATATATCAATGGAAATAAAAACCATTCTGCCAACTAATGCGGGGAAATTGCACATACACAATGACACAGCTGAGCATACAAAATGTAACACCATGAAGGATTTAAGCTTAAAAATTGTCTATAATATATGCAAAAAAAAAATTAGTTACTGACAATAATTTCCAAAAATCGCGAAAAATATTAATTTATTTTCTTAATTTAAGTTTTAAGAATTGTAAAATAAATTCTTATTAGAGATAATATTTTAAATTAAACAATTGAAGCTATTAAATATATAGTAGTGTGCACACAAAACTTAACCAATAAATGTTGTTTTTACTGTAAATCCTCGAGAAATCATTTGAGAGGCATGAAATTCTGAAATGAGAGACAGATTTCTTATTTATGCGATGAAAAAAGTCCAGTTGTTCAAAAATGAATACATTGCATACAGTATGGAATCAAATAAAAAATGATTTATTGAATTCATGGTATAATTACACATTACATATGATTGTCTGTCCAAATTAAAATATTATACGAACAGGCAGAAAGAAAGAGTAAAACACATGCCCATTAAAACTATAGGAGAATTTTTAGGATAATTAGATACGTTCTTTTCACATTTTTCAAGCAAACCTTGTTTTATCAAATACTAAAAGTAAATATTCATTCATTTTCACATAGTAATGTAATTATCTACATCTGAGATCTCATTGTGCATCTGTGAACAATTAAAGTATTGTTTCAAATGATGCACTTTCATTATTGGTTCAACCTGGATGATGCATGACATTAAACCATTTTGTTGTATTATGATTTATCTTGTATTATGATAGGATTATTTCAAGTGTTCTTTATCACAAAATCCTAATCAGTTATTGGTTAGTTCACGATTAGTTATTGTGCTAGTATAAGGGTAACCTAGTCATGGTTAATATCTGACCATTTTATAATTTATTATAGTCATGGTTAATATCTGACCATTTATTATTATCTGTAGATGATTCACTAAGTTATATATTTCAGTGATTCAAGACTACCTTCAACATTTTTTATCAAATAATATTTGAGCAAATCGATTAACTGAACTTTTCTGGAAAGCTTCTGGAAGAGCTCAGCATGGTGTAATAGTGAAACTAGTGTCTTCTGAGGGAAAGTTTTATGAAAGATACAGACTGTTACACCATAAGAGTTGCTGCGTTTATGTTTTTTACTTGTTCTTCTATCATAGTAGATGATTAAACGCTTTTTGTTTTGGATTATTTTCATCAAAACACGCAAATATCAATTACAATATATGAAAATCAGGAATTCAGAGCTTCGTAGAAGTCGTGAAAGCTTTTACTAAAATATCAATACAATAAAAATCTGTTTATGAAGTGTTAAAGCTTTTGTAGAATCCCCATGGTTTGCAGTTATCTGTATTTTCTAGCTATACAGGCACGCACACACACACGTAAATATATACCCACATTAAAATAAGCAATTTTGTTGAACATTTCAAGAGATGCTTTTTAATGTTATTTTAAACTAAATATTCATTGAAGTCACTGATTTCTTTAAAAATGTGTGGTTTTGTAATTTTCTGTGCAGTGCATTTTTAAAATGTTTTTTTTACAAATGCAGATATATTATTTCTCTTCCCATAATTATTATAATAATAATGGCAGAGAGGTTATTTTTATAAATTAAAAGCTTTATTAAATAACTACTTCAATTTAAAATTAATGTTAATAGACTTCATTTAGTGACTTTAAAAATGTTATCCTATAATTTTTGTAGCGTTTTCCTCGCAATACATTAGAAATATAAATATGATTTATCGTCTCGCATAACCATCATATTATTGCAGATAGAATATTTAATTTTAGGAGTTAAAAATTACTGAAATAACATTTTTACTATAAATTATTAATTTAGGGAAGTGAACTTTTATTGATTTGTTGACAGGTATCTAGCTCTATGACCAAAGAAGCTAAATGTGGCAAACCGGCTTTTCATTTGGAACAACTATCATGTGGCCAATTGGTTCGAATCCTATTCTGGGTTTGGATGTTTTTAGTGGTTTGGAATCTTCTTTAAACCGTAGGTTCTAGTCTAATTAGCAAACTTGTGCAAAATATGACCATTGAGCGACAAGCCAAACAAACCCATTTACGGTTACGTGATGTGGTTGAAATTAGACAGACTTCCATTTCTCCTCAGTGCATTAGTGAATGAATATATGACCCTATATTTTAATTGGATGGAAGTATCTATCATTTTAATGGTTAAATTATGAATTTTATCGCAGAGAAAAATTGCATCAATTAATTGAATAACTGAAAGAGAGATTAGGATTTCATTTGAAAGATAATTAAAAAAGTAAAAATGTGCCGAAAATAATTGATTTTTATCATATAACATTACAATGAATCCTAGTTTAGTTGTTATTATTGATTGCCTTTGTTTCAGCCTTATGAAATTGTTAAATACCGACACTTTAGTAAAAACCAAAGGAAAGTCAATCACTCATTTTTAACTATACAGGAAAAAGGTAAAAAAAAATCTTTACTATTTTCGAGGTTATATAAAAGTTAGAGACAATTTAATATCATATCAACTCAATCTTTTTATTGCTTTCTACAAAAGTCTTTTATAATTTCGATCGGTTTAATTTTTTTATTATGTCTATTTCCTTTATTTTTCAAAATATATAAGCTAAAAATACTTAGAATTCCTTTTATGTTTAGATTTTTTTAATATATAGTATGTTATAGTATGTCATTTCTCAAAATATAATAGATATCTCAATATGGGAAACTGAAAATAGAACTTAGGATTAAATGTAAGTATTGAATTACAGAGCAATATATACTGTATTTCTAAATTATGTGCAAAGGTATGCATAAGAATTATTTCATTTTGTATATTTTTGTTAGATTGTAAGTGAAATTCAGCTTTAAAATATGCAAACATTTTTAATTAAATGCCCCATTTAGCCCATAATTATAAACAGAGTTTCTACATTTTCTATATTTTCATTAATTCGTTGAAGTTATTTGAAACAAATGTTTTTCATCAAAAATTTAAATAGTATCTTAGGAACTTCGATTACTTCAGAGTAATGTTTTCTCAACAAGAAGCCAAATATTATATAATATAAGTAAACTTTCTATCATTTCTTGTTATAAAATATCAGCTTCTGAGTAATGAAAAACGCGTCCCGTAAACCCGTTTTCTAATACTTATTATTTTATAGCTTAAAGTTCTAATAAAAACACAAGTACGCATATCTTTGGGTCTTCGAATTATAAATTCGTTATAATACAGCATTATTTAAATTTATGATAATTCATTTAAGTACACTTTAAAACTATTTTATTGCATTAGACTAACGATTTATACTACTATCTTTTATACCCTTATTTATATACAATTATTTTTCATTTTGATTTACAGTTACAATTGCTAACAATAATTAATTGTTGCTCAATAAAATTCCATGCAATGAGTAGATTATAATAGATTTAATATAATAATTTAGAAATTGTGCTTCGATTAAACTTAACGCAATATATTTTAATAAAATGATATGCATCAGAAATACCACGTCTAACACAAAAAATTCTGTTATAATGTAATATTCATTCTATATAAATATATCAAAAAGGGATGATGACATCAGGTACATACTGACTGTATCCTTCTGTGTCGGAAAGCCCCTCTCCAATTATTGGGAAATTCTACCTCATACGTAGGCGAATTTCTGTCGCAATAGAAATGATATCCTTGATCCTCCCACTTAGTTGTAGACTTGAATTGTTTAGACAATCAATTCGGCTAAATAGTCGGAGTCAGTTGTAGCTCACATCCCACTAATAGCTCCTAATTGTGTAAAATAAAATTAACCTTAAGAGTTCTTGGACGTATCATCACTGAGTGAACGAATTATTTGCCTCCAGATCATTCATTAGTGATTAATAATATTGTGTAAAGATCTGTAATGGAAATCTGAACTGAAGACAATTTTGTCACAGAGATTAACAATTATGATTTCTTTTTTATTCTATTTTACTGAAAACTATTATTCAAAAATATGTCTTTCGTTTTAAAACAAGCATATTTAAATTTAATTTAGATTTATCATAATCATGCATGTAATCATGAATTATCCTAAAATATTGCTGATTTACTCAAATATTTTTACAAAAATGATAATAATCACAAATATATATTGTTGTAAAGATTGCATTGAATGTGCATAATAATTAAGATGTTTTACATTAAGCCTGGCATTGCTTCATATTTGATAATCTAAGTTTGTTACTTAAAATGGCTCTGCACTTTGGTCGCCATGGCAATGGTTCATCGGTTGTTTTCTAATTAAGTCAAAGATATTTTTTGGCTCACGAATTATTATAATACCCAATGCGTAAATTGCTTTTCGGGAGGTCCTTTCACAGATAGTAGGCCGTATTTACGTATCGCAAAGGAGGAAAGTATTTTACCCCCTCCAACAGGCATGCATGCAGAAAGCAAAAATGCGACATCTATCTTTTATTGTTAAACAGTGTCTGAGATCATGAATGGGACGCTTAGCTATCAAAAAAGCATAAAAGAATATTGTCTTCTAAACGTATTAGGTTGTATACTTAACATTTTTAACACTAAACTATGGTGAGCTTATACATATTGTAATTATCCATATTCATACCCTGATTGTTGAAACGTGAACCATACACTCTACCTCTACACTTTAACACCATGTAGTGGCCAACCTAACAGCTTAAAATTGTTGTAAAACATTTAATATTCAAATATAGTTAGATAAACTGGCATCTGGGAGGACATGTTCATTCACAGTGGGTCATATTCATATGACGCAACGGGAGAAAACGAAAAGCCTCCCAACCACCTATCTCGAATGGCGCGCATGGGAAAAGCAAACAAGCGACACCCACCTTCCAATTTTCAACAGTAACTGGTATAAGGTTTGTGATAATTCAATCTGAGGAGTAGTCTCCTACCTTAAACCATAGTGACCTCTTCCTGTCTTTAAGCTTTGTGGTTTTCCACCATGATTCAAGGGAATGTCCACTGCTTAAGAAATGCCTTCTTTAGAGATAAAATCAAAATGTCTTACTGCAGCTTTTTGATTTGCACTTATAAAAATCCCCCCCATGTAAATTTTCGCAGAGTATTTCAATCAGTATAACTTGTTTAAATGTATCATTGTGTTTAAAATTATCCTAATTTTCATGTTATATTCAATAATACTAGTTTTTTATTTGTAATTATTTGTGTTAATATCATCAGTAAAATATGAATAGCATAAAACATTAGATGGCAATAATGTAATTTAACAAGCGGTAGACATAATAAATTTTTCTAATATCAAATTTTCAACTAAGTATCTAAAAGAAAACTGTCCATTTTCTATTATTTAAATTATTAACCATAAAGTAGTTATTTCTTTCGTTACAGTTGAGATCCTGAGTATGCTACTTTCTTATGATTTTCATTGGTGTAAAATAGCTATGACATCAGGTAACGTTTCATCCATGTCACATGGTATTAAGAAGGCTTTATCAATTTGACTCGTTGATGAATTTTCTGCCTACCTTCAAATCACATTATTCAAACAGCAGCAAATAAGGCAAAATTCCCCATCGAATGTCTGAAAATATTATCAAGTTTTCTTTTATTAATAAAAGGATTCCCTTCATAAAGAGCAAAGCATCGGTATGAGAAGCCGTATTCAATTGATTCAAGCCATTAACGCATGGGCAATTGAATAGCAGAAAAAGAAAGATGAAAAATATAAGACAAAACATCCACTTTATGGTTGCTTTAAATTGGCAAGGATGATTTATATTTTTTTAAAAATTCCCTTTATTAATATAATTCTTAATTAATAATATAATTTTTTATTAAAGTTTTTATTAAATAATACGGTAAATATAAAATGTACGAATTTTTAGTGTGAAATATTTAATGTTTAGCAGAATTTAAATTTATAAAGAACTTATTCCTTTAAATAACCAAATTTAAATTTTCTGTATTTTAATTTCACACTTTTAAGCAAAAACGTCATCTTTTATCAAATGAGAAGTTAGGTAGGTTGGAATTTGTTCTCAGTGGCCTATTTCTAGCGACTGAAACTACGAAGCACAGATTAACAGTTCATAAACTTAAACTGTTCATAAGCGACTAGAATAAACCTAAGTTGTCACTCAAAATCCATGCAATACAAGAGAGGAAACACAGAACCCCATTTAACTCTTATTGACCAATGTTCAAACAATAGTCTTTGGCAATAGTCTCTCAATAGTCTTTGACAAATCGAATATCGAACGCACTATATTGTGGACGGGAGTGAGATGGCTCTTCCTACCAGATCACAAAGTCCTCAAAGATTATCGATGTTCTAGTTAATAAGCTCTTAGTATACACATATTGCAATCGTTGCCCACTATTATGTTGATTTATTGGGTGATGTAGTTCATATTTATTAATCATTTTGAATAATTTTGATTAGAACAATTGAGTTTTCAATAATAATTCTAATTGAATATAGATTTTAAGAAATATTGCAATCCATAACCCTTAGTACTGAGCCGGCTTGAAACTTTTTAAAATATTATGCAAAATGAAAAACAGAGTTGCATTTGAACAAAACATGCTATGTCACTTGGAGCCCTTAAGTTTAAAAAATTTTATGCATCGAAATACATAAAAATTTCAAATTGATATGTTTTAATAATTGAATTTTATTCATTCTGTTCTATTTCACACCAACTTTGAATTTGACACTAGAAATAGTCGGTTTTATACAGAATTGGAAATTATTTACAATTGATTCAAGTTAACTTTTACCCATAAATGAAGTAATTTAAAAACATAACTCAAAATTATGAAGCATAGTTTAATCTTAACTTATTTATTAATCTAGTATATTGATATAATCAATAAATAAATCACAAATACTTGGTTGCATAAAAATTCAAGTGAAAAATGACTTTTGAAAAGGAAACTAGCAAAGCTCCATTTGAAGTTATGTTTTACCTGATAATTGTGTAATCAGACAATGTATAGTTCAAGCTTCTTCTAATAAGTATTTTTCTGTTGAATGAAAAACAATATCATTGATATGATTTATTTACTGATTGTTGAGCTACTGCCATTGTGGACATTTGGTGATTTTTTTTATATGCGTGATGCTTTATTCGACAAACTCAAGCTCTGAGTTTTTCCATCATCATAGTTCAGCGGTCAGTTGCAAGTGTCCTCTTTCAAATCCCTCGAGATTTAGGAAAAAAAAAAGTATTGTTTTCTTCCGCCAAAAATTGCTGAATTGGTATTTATTTCCGGGGATCACTACTATTCTGTCGCTGAACATAACACCAATAGCATTATGGAGCATTACATTTTTTGCTGCTTACAAAAATATCACCCTAGTAACGACAACAGTAATATTCTAGAGAGAATCAGCAGAAATGTGGTGATAAAAATCTTTTTTCCACCAAACAGAGCTCCTGATAATCGGAACTTACTAAAGAAAATATTGTTTTGATATACGCTGAGATTATGCATGTGTCTCTTATTGTACAATATATATATATATATATATATATATATATATATATATATATTTGAAGATATTTATTTAACTTGTATATGTATATTTCCAAATATACATACATTTATAAATTTTACATCAATTTATTGAATAACTATAATGTGCTTTAAAATCTAAAATTCATTGCATTTTAACATTAAATACAAACAATGCCCAATGAACACATTACAGGGCATATTTTTGTAATTAAATTAAATTTAACGCTAATAAGCTGCGTGCGCATTTAATTGAGGAAGACATTTTGTGAAAACTGTATAATAAAAAAGTAATGAGTATCAGTGAAGAAGTAAAGCTTTGCATAGATTATATATAATATGTCATATATCTATAATATTGTCTGTCTTTCGTAAGTGAATCTGATTTCTATGTCTTACATACACATACAAACAAAAGATTGAAGTAAAAAATTTCTTAATTTTCATTTGAAATATAGCTATTGATGAAATACAAAGGTAGACAAATTACACAACTAATATTTCTTTATTTTAAAGTAACGCAAACATTTTCATTGTAGGTCAGCAAAATATTTTAGACAAATCATTTAATAAATTATTCATGATATTGATGTAAATAAAATAATGTAAGTTTCAACACCCTTAACTTTACTTTACAAATATAACGTGTTTACTTCTAGATTTACATAAACGATTTTCTTAAATATTAAGAAAAAAACATGATAAATATACAATTATAAATGTATACAGAAAGAGAAAAATTCCTACCATTAAATAATTAAAAAAATATGTAATTTTTTATTTCTTTTAGATTCAGTGATTCAGTGGGAACTCTTTATAAAAATTACTGTCAATTTGTAATTTGCATTAAGTATTTTGTTAATGTTTCAATCAGAAAAACAATTTATTGACTTTACATCAAGATACACTGCTTCTCTGTTTAAAATTTAAATTTAAAAGCTTTAAAAATAATGTAACTAATGATATTTCTGTTTTTAAAATTAATATATGCAATTAAATATTGAAATATGAGTTAAAATTCACAAATAAATTGAAATTCGACAGACTAAATTATCCTACAGTTGTTAAAGTCGAATATGAATAGATATAATTAGTTTAATAAAATGCACAATTAAAATATAGAAGAACCTATTTAAGATGCTGCACAAAATGCATATCACTGCATGATAATAAATATATATAAACATTTACAAATGAATTAGATTTAATATTGAAGAGTTAATATAAGAAATTTAACTGTGTGATTTCTCTCTATTTTAAATATATTTGAAGTTATTACTTACCTACTTCCCCATATAAGTATAATTTAAATGTAATATTCCTACTAGTAAAACATTTTATTTACATTACTATTAATATCGTATTATATATAACCAAATATATAAGTATGATTCCCAAGTGGAAAATAAAACAATTTTTATATAAATGTTACCGACAATTTCTAAAGGAAAACCAGTGAATTATAGAATATTTGAAACATTTTATGAGAGCATAAAAGTGTGATATATTATTTATGAATATTTTTATTGAATGCATTGAATGTATTCTTTACCACGAAATAACAAGGCAAACTTGTTATGAAAATGCTTGACGTTTCAACTAAAATGCAGTTTAAAAACAAAGTACTCTTTTTTGTGTAGATATATTGTCTTCGAAATAGTATTGTGCATGTGGTATATTGCGGTGATAAAAGAAGCAATAAAATTTATTTGCTATTAAATAAGTATAGTTACAAGTATATTGAATTGTTATTTAGGAACTTTTTTTTTTTGATGTTCGGTAAATCTAAGGTAAGCCTGTAACAAAGAATTTTGGCTTTAAATTTTCACTTTTCTCAATATTTTTAAGTATTCTTTGTTGTCGAGAAAAAATATGCAATACTGAATTTATTCTTTTGTAAAATACATTATGCACTGTTGAAATAAGAATAAAATAATGATTAAATTGATAAAATACTGTTCCTGCTATTTTTTGAATACTTTTTCTACTTAAATTACGTATTTTCAAATATTTTAAGATTTTTTTTTGTATAAAAATTACTACTTTTTACTATTTTTCAGAACAAAATAATTAAAGCAGTATTAACTTCTAGTACATGTTGAATGTTTCAGCTGCAAATGTTGCTGATGGTTAAAAATATAATTTTTAGCTCTAAATTGGTTTAAATGTTTTATCTACTAAGTTCATTAAATGTGATAATCAATATCATTACAAGAGCAATATGGTAATTATTATACGAAGAAAACAATTTTTGCTTCAAAACAACAATGTTTAAAGATTTCCCTTGGCATTTAATTCGCTGGCTAAATATAAGCTGTTAAGACATGTAAAAAGAGTTAAATTAATGACTAGTGTGTTATACAACTTTAGTTCATCACTGAATCACCAAAGAAATATTTTTTAACATAAGCATTTCCTAAGGTATGCTTTTGTTATTAGGAAATTTTCATTTTGATTTATTTACACAATCTATCATAAAATTTTATTTTGTGTAATAAACAAGTGATACTCAGTAAATTTAACATATGTTATGCAATGTCTCAGAATATTTTGTTTAATGACACGACACATATTAAGCTTAGAAATCATAGTGTTGCTTGGGTGAATAAAGCTCAATTATAACTCTGAAGGATCTTTTAGTAGTCGAACATAAACTTATTCAATTAATTATTTCTTTCATTTGACACGAAAGCAAAGTCCATATAATGAAAACTAATGTAAATTATGAAGTCCTCATTACTTTGCAAAGAGTTTTGTTTATATCTTAAGTCCATAATTACATGTGTCAACTCTTAAATTATGTAGCCAGCTTTTACCAATTAAAATCATGAACCATTTTCCCTAAGACATTTTTCATCATCTAGACTTAAACCATAAGGAATAAACGTTAGGTATATACTAAATTCAAAAGCATGTAATAAAGAAAGGAGTTAAATAAATTCGTATACGCCTTAATTTTTTTACACTGTTTTGAGAATACACTATTCAGAGTCCTGTTTAGATGTATTGTAAATTAACAAGGCAATTATTTTAAATATCAGTGTCACATTTCCTGCAAAATTATCATTCTTTCATTTCCAATGGGTATATGGAAAAGGATAATATGAAACATTATACTATGCATGGAACAATTTAACGAATGACGAAATAAATTTTTAACATTAATTTCATATACATTATGTTAATATAAAATCATAGAATGATTTGAATCAGTAAATATATAGCTTTGAGATAATTTTATGTATGTAATGCTATATTATTTTTTAAAATAAACACTACCATTTTTATAATAGGAATATCACACATAACCATTTTAATATAAATATCTTATAATACTGTAAAATCTATTCCTAAATTTCACTCGTAAAATTTCATTTCAAGATTTGAAATTCTCAAGCTGACAGTTTAGGATTATCAGTAGATTTTTCATCTCAAGGAATATGTGTGGAAAATAAGTATTTTTTACTGGCATTAACTGAAAACGAAAACAATTAAGTAGTTAATTTTATTTACTACTTCAATTTTGAAGTAATCATTCCTTTTATGTATAATAAAATTTCATTTCTTCAATATTCAGGAAGCATTTGCGTAGTGTTTACTGTAATTGTTTCAGTATGATGTTATGTATACATGAACATATAAAAGGACCCCAAAGGACACAAATTGGTATAGGGTTAAGAGACGCTGCACAATAAAATGCTTTGTCGTTTTGAACCGCAGTTAACAGACAAAATCAGCATTTGAGCTCACGAGAAGACATAAATGGGTTATTTTTTTCTTTTCTCATAAAATGTTTCTTATTTTGTATTAAATATATTTATTCTTATAAAGTTAGAACACTGCATTAGTTTCAAAATTATCATGTATGTAACTGTATACAAATGTAAGGATACAAGGAAAATTTCCAAACCGATGATGTTAACTTTGTTCATAGCAAACATTTTTGTTTCACCTCAAACATTTTATAAAACTGGCTGATGACTCAGCTCTCAGTGAAGACCGCATAGCTTTTAACTACAGTAAATAATACAAGAAAGGTAATATTAAAAATTTTAATAATCAACTTTCAGTAAGCCATAATGATTTCATGCAAAAATAAAACATGACTTTATGAAAATACTTTGTTGCATGTGGATAGTATAACAGCCTAAGGTTGTTTTAAGATATTTTAATACAAAAATGCTTTGATACCATGTATTGAACAAACAGCTCATAGCTATTATATATATGTTAATGCTTATCGAATAAATTGCTGTCTGAGAGAACCTTTTAATAGACAGTGGATCATATTCACTTGTCGCAAGGGGGGAGGGTACCTGGGTCCCCCCGAGCACTTATTCTGGCTGACGTGCATCTTAAGCGAGAAGCGCAATATCCATTTTCCATTGTTTAAAGTAACTGACATCTAATCAAGGACCTTCTGGTCGAATACAAAAATACTTTGAAACACCACAGTGGACAACTAATTGATTAAGGTTGCTTTCAGGAGAACTTCGTCTTTGATAGTGTTCACGTGAAACAAGAGCTGAAACTTAGAACCAAAGTACTTATCCGTCAGATGTACATGCAGAAAGCAGAATTCATCTCATGATTTTCAATAGTTATTGAGATTGAACTCTAGGTTTTTCGCTTTAAAGAGAGTTGCCAACATTTAGTTTAAAGTCAACTAGCTTTATTTTCCATATTATCGACAGAGTCTTCCACAGTTTACCATCAAAATTATCAGTTGATCAATATTACATAGAATTTTTTAATGAAACCCACTTTAGTCTTTGATAAAATAGTATTGGAATCCATGGATGGAGTGTCAGGAACCAGTGGTTGTAAAAGGAATTTGTCATATCAAAGCCCTCCACTTTGCGGTGCTACCCATTTTTACAGTAAAATCTTTTCTAGTTAAGCTATTCAAATTTTCATTTGCTCAGACAAAATGTTGAAGATACAGTAGCTAGTACACTACTCTTCATGCCATCCAAGAACAGTTTATTAATAAAAATAATGTCAAATCTCAAGGAATTCACATATCTCACAACTGTAACCTAGCTTTTTATGCTCTTCCTTGATCAAAACAAGATCAGAAAAAATTTCGTCAGTCGAGCACGTTCTCGCCTCAAAATGTAACAAGTATGAAGTCAACATTGAGGGATGTAAAACACATAATATATTATAAAATGAGAGTTTTAATATATGTTTTCATAAACGTATGTCAGCATTTATCATTTCTGGAGAAATTAATCAATTCCTGATTTGAACATTTAGTTCGAACTTTAAATTTTAATTTCCATTATTTGTCTATAAGCTTTAAGTATGTTTAATTTCAAGAAAACAATTATATATTGATATTTTTTAAGTATTTACTGCTGCCAATAATGATTTTATGTAAATTCCTGTGGTCACATATAATAAATATATTGCTTTTATAGTATCATGTTATGTCTACATAAATATATTGCTTTTATAGAATGTTTAGAGGGTGTAGAAATCCTCTAAACATTCTTAGTACTCTGAAATTCAATTCTGTCAATTTCCTTATCAGATTATTCAATTTAGTTTATACTCGAATATAGTTAATTCATTAAAAAGAGAAAATACCAAAAATAGAATTTTTTCACTCTTTGGTCCTTTTCTTTAAAAAAAAGATAGATAAGAAAGAAAGATTAAGGTATATGATTCAGGTGAAAATTGAGTTCAGAATGCTCTATTTTCATTTTTGTAATACACTTGTATTTCAGTTTCTGAAAAATGCAATGTGTTTTAGCAGTTTTTTTTTTGTAAAATACTGTTTCAAAGAACATTTTATTTTAATAAACTCTTTGAAATTTTAGAATATTTTCTAATATTATTAAAAATATTTTATTATGTTGAATAAATGCATGTATAGTTATGATATTCTTTATGGTTGGGTTAAAAACACACATTTTTAAATTATTAACGTTAAAAAATATAACGGAAATTTACTACAGTATTCACATGACAAAATTCTAATTTACATCAACGTTCAGATGTTCGAAATGAAATAAAAATATTTTTCATTTCATTCAGGTTAACTTAGAGTAACCCGAATGAAACGAAAAACATTTTTAACGTTGTTAGCTTAGAGTAAAAGAGATTACATATAAATTTATTCATTTATATGTATAGTATGAGTATCCACAAAACTCAATTAATAGTTCGTAAATAAGATTCATATTGCAAAATAATTTAATTATTGACAATTTTACAATTACTATATATTCTCTTATCATAAAATTATGTCTTTCGTACCTTTTTAGAATTATTCAATATCATTTTCAAATGTAAACATGCAAAGACCATATGTTATTTGTCATGATGAACTTAAGCCATTACAAAAAAGGTGCTTCAATTGTGCTTGTAGACAGTAGTTGCGCTTTGGAGCTTTAATAGCGACTTTTTAATCGACTATTTCTGTCACCTTTAATACGTATCATAAAATGAGTGTTTTAATGGCTTTCTGTATGAGATTTTTATCACTACACAATTTCTATTAAAATTCAAGTTTACAGGGGAGGATACCCGAAAGTAAATAGCATAAAATATCTTGAAAATCCTTTTTTAATTTATTAAAGTAATTTTTAAGACGTTTCTTAGTCAACTATAGTAATTTCTCGAAATTAATCAGTCATCCAAACTGCTTAACGTATTAATTATAAATTAGTTTTAAGTGAAAATATATCTTATGATGAGGTATTTAATTATTGATATATTTTATATAGAGTAAAATCTAGTTATTAAACGACTTCATTAAAAATTCACTTGATTAAAAAGGCAAAAATGCACAAAAACACTATTATCATTATACACATTAAATAATTAAAATTAGGAAAAGTTTAATAACTATTAAACACTAAACACACACACACACAGAAATTCTATGAATGTGCGTCCATGCGTGTAAAAACTTTAGTTTTTCTCAGTCATCATATTCTTATGAGTTTTTATGAAATTTTGAACTTAAATCAAATATGCTAGACATTAAAGTCTTATATTGTGACATAAAAACTCGATTTTTTAGATCTTTATTATTTCTGTATTAAAAGTAAGCATATGAATATATATATATATATATATATATATATATATATATATATATATATATATATATATATATATATATATATATATATATATATATATATAATAGCATACTATAATATGCATTCTTTTCCTAAAATTATTTAAGTCAATTTACAGCAAACATAATTTAATTTATTAGCTTTAAATTAATTTATAAGTAATTGTATTCATTTAATTTATGCATACTGGGGAATTTTTTAATACAGTAAATAGCTTGGGCAAATACTTAACTTGTAGGAATAAAGTGGACAAATGATTTTTTCAAGTTCATTCAACAGTACATGCTCTTTGCGAGATAAATTTACTAGTACCAAATTGAATTTATAGAATTCAAAATTCATTGTTAGTGTCGATGAAGTCAAAAAATTATTTTCTTCCCCTAACAAACAAATTCGATAGAAAATACTTTTTCAACTTGTAATTTCTTAGCCTTAAAAGATAAACTAAATAATGATTTATGATTTTGATACAAAAACAAATTATAGAGGGTTAGTTAGTAAAAAATTTATAACCTTGATCTTTTTGAGAAACAAAATATGTTATGAAAATAAATTTTATTTTATTTTCTAAATATTCAAATCATGATTTAAAAAATTAATGTATGTATTTTTTTAATTTTACAAAACAATTCGAACTTATTTAAATACTTATGGTGAGCACATGTTCTTCATTATACTTATATGCATTTTTAGTGGAAAAAATTCCAAAATTTTAGATTCGTTATAGAGAAAACGCACATCATTCGTCTTTCCTTAACTGTAACCAAATAAAGTCTCTCTCTCTCTCTCTCTCGTCCAAAGAAGTAGTTGCTCTCTTTATTCTCCTAAAAACTAAGTCATTATATAAATAGATATATATATATAGATAGATAGATAGATTTATTTTTCAGCTTATACCTTTAAAATTCAAAGGAAAAAATGTACCTGAACTTATGAATAAATAAACTCTCAAAATTATTGATAGTTGAAATATTCACTATTCCTGTTTTGAATTAGTTGAAAAATATTCGAATATTTAAGTTATTATTTATTAATTTTAGGTAAGTTGAAAAAAAAACTTTGCAAAACAAAAACTGTATTTCCTAAGTTAACCAAATATGTTGACATGCATTAGGCTTCAATTATTTTTTACTAACATTAATCCAGGTATTATAAATACTGGTGAAGCATTTTTAAGATATTAAGCATAATTTGTAAGTTTCTCTTTTTTGTACATATGCATTACCTTATTACAAAATAAGCAAAGTTTTCCAAAAACCTGCCTAAATAAAATAATTCGAATGGATTTTTGTTGAGAAGAGACAATTTATTTTCACAAAACTCAAAAAAAAAAAAAAAAAAAAAAAAAAACATTGTAAACTCCATGGGTAAAGTTCCTTGCCACTCAAAGTACCTGATATCTTCATTGAACTTTTAGAAATTTATCTGAAGCGTTTTTTTTCATTTTTAAAATCCTACTAATTTGTTTCACAGTTTTTCTGATTATTTAATTTAAATTTTATTCTACCAATAAACTTTATCTAAATAAAAAGAGATTTATTAATGAGAATGAACTATAGAGAAAAAGAAGCTTTTTTGCTTAAATAAAGCAGTATTTCTAAGTATTTTTAAGTATTTTAAGGAAAATAGAAAAACTTAAATTTTTCCAAATACTAAATATTCTCGATAGAATTCTGGTCTTTGACACTTGTGAATATATTGCCCATAAAACATTTTCTTTTTCTTTAAGCAACGTGAAGTAGTGCTTCAGTATTATAACAGAGAGTTTCTCTAGAAATGTTTTGGTTAGTATCCTTTTTCTAATTCAGTTTGTTAACAGCGTGCTCCTTGATTTTCTTTTAGAGATATATGGGAGTCGTTCTAAAAGTATCATTATCCCACATTTTTATTTTACATCATAAAGTAGCTATAAGCAACATTATGCAATACCTTATTTTTCATTGAAAGTTAATTTTTCTCACATTTCACTATACTTTTTATACAATTGTATTTCCTATCTTACGATTATAGGGCATCGTAAAAAACACTGAATTCAGAAATTGATATTTTAGAAAAAATACCTGTCAGTTTATTAAATCAACAGTGAATAGTAACTGAGAAGTGCATCACTCCTAACTGAATACGCAATTTTTGTTAACCTACATAAGGTGAATTTCAAAAGTGGCATCATTTCTATTTGAGAAGAAACATACATGAATTTCTAAATAATTATGTCTTTGAAATTTTCAAATATTGAAAACATGAATAAGCTTTCAGAAAGGAATTATTACGATCATAACATGTTTATTTAACACTGTAACCTTTACTGTCAGTTATTAGAAAACGAGCAATGCAATTGATTCGGTAAACGGATATTTCATAGAACCACATTATAGTAAAGCTATTAGAACTCCTATTTGAAACCACTTGACAGATTACAAGACCTTACATTCCCTAGTAAATGCTGAGGAGCCTATAGAAATGAAGAGCCCGGCTATAGTTTGGATGTGCCATTTAAGGCATTATTAGGGGGCATCAGTTTATGAGAGACGTCAATCAGGAATATAATGAGAGTACATTTGAGTTATTTGAGAATTTATACGTCTGTTGTTATGTTGGCCCTTGCAGCAGTTTATTCAGCTATTAGTTGCTTTCAGAACAGAAAGATTATTGTAAATATAATTCCAGAATTTTTTAGTGCAAAAGTCTGTAAAATTGTTTATCTACTTCTAAATTTTATAATATTTACAGTTTATAATATCCTTTGACAAGTCTTATATCACATAAACTTATAGTTAAGTATACATATCATAAATTTCATAAGTAAATATGAAGTAAGAATGTATGAGAATGAGAATAAGTACACAAACATTATAAGGGGAATGATGTGGACGCGAAGTTAAATTAATGTTTACTTAGTTGCTATATGTTCCATGCGCACTTCTACAGCATTCATATTTCATTTTAATTTTCTGTGTAATGCTTTTAGATAATATTACATACAACAGATATCCAAGTGTAAAACTGAGTACGATACTAAGAAAAGTAAATATTATTCATTTCAGTTCAACACATACATTAATAAACCTTTCTCCATATAAATAATATAAAAATGATCAGAGTATATAAAACAAATTATTTTAACATTCATAATATTTTAATTTAGTACTCTAATTATATATCTTTGATGTCAACAACATTTTCAAAAGTTTATTTTAAACATAATTAGTTTCACACCTAGTTCAAAAGTATTCTATTCACTTATAATTTTACAATAATTGTTTGATTACAATAATTACAAAAATGTATAAATATGCTTAAATGGATTTTAAATTTTTCTATGATTTAATAAGATATCTATGATTTAAGAAATAAAAGAAATTTTATAAATGTTAAATCAAAGATTTTGATCTGAAATTATCACAAAAATAAATTAAAATTCGCATGAAAATTGAATTATTTAAGCATATAGTGATATTTTGCTTACAAATATGGTTCATGTACTCATTTAATTTAATTAGGTATTCTTTATTGCTAGCTGAATAGTTAATATTTTCAATATACATATAATCATGTGTATTATGTTGGTTTACATTCGCTTTACAATTGATTGATTCGCTTGACAATTGATGTTTTAAAAATTATATGTTTAGAGATTTCCATTTATCTTAAAAAATTCAACTGTATTTAATTTCAGTAAATAAGGTCTGTATTTACACTTTTACATTTATCTAGCAATCGTAGACAAGCATTTCATCAATTTGCTTTGAATTGTATAATTATTCTAGTAAAATTAATTAAGTATACTAATTCATAGCAATTTTAACTAAATTAAGTTATTCTTTCAGGCATTTAATAGTATCCTTGCTTTATTAACCCACTGCTACAGTATTTCGCAATAGCAATTCAATATTTTTTTACGAATTCTTTATTTGGCTTTTTTCACAAAGTAAATTTCCAATTGGAGTTATTGTGAAAGAGTTTTCATATTAATTTTAAGCTTTTAAAACTAATGTCAAGCACTGATTGATTTTTAGAATAATAAGACAGGATTAGCTTACATCAAATTCATCAAGAAAAGTATATTTATTGTTAATTAATTCTAAGATTTACATTCATCAAGGAAATTATGAGCTATAGACACACATATAACCTCTTGTTAAAATGAATCGTCTTTACCATTTTTCATTATCCTTATATAAATAGGTTACATTTAAATAAAGCACTAGAAAAAGAAATTCAAATTCTTGCATTAATGATCTTTCGATTGATATGTATATTTTGTTTCACTGAATTAAATTCATCAATTAAAAAACATACACTATTTCTTCAATAAATGTAAAAGTTTTAAATCATTAAAATAAGAAATAAAATGTTTTATTTAGATTTCAAGCATTTTTGATATTTTGATTATTTTTTAAAATTAATTTTGGTAAACTATCAAACATTCAAAATTGTTACATTTGCATATTAAGATAAATTAAGTGATGCTTTCCGCATTCTTAAAAGCAAGTACCAAAATCATTTAACTTGATGAAACTGTTTTTATATGAGCATGCTTTGAATATTTTGTATTCAAACAAAATTCAAAATTTTCAAGCCTATTTCTTGAATATTGAACTGATATAAAGTATCTTATAAATTTTTATACTTCTAGAAAAAAGACATTTATTAAAAAATATAAATTAAATAAACTTTAAAAACAAAATAACTTAAAATAATAACTTGAAAATAACTTTAAAGACAAATATTTTTAATAAATTTGTGAATAATATTTTGGGTACTTGTGCACACACTGAAAAAGTTTAATCAGTTAATGAAAAATGCATGATTTGAGAGAAAATTTTGTCAAATAAATATAGTATAAAAATTGTGAATTATAAAGCCATAAATAAAATCTATATCAGCTAATGTTAAACACAGGCAGATTTAGGTGAGTTCTATCGTTTATAGTTAGCGATTTGTACAGAAAAAAACGGCAAACTGTTTGGATATTTATTATTTATGCATGTAAACTATATATTATTTATACGTGTAAATATTTGCTATGAAATTTATGATTTAGGTATTTTATGTCATTAAAGATCATAATATCAATCAGTCGCAATAAAGTTATCGGATTAAAAAGCTTTAATAAGCAAGAAAAATTCAATAACTGAATTTATCAACTCGTTGATTATAGATTATAGCTTAAATAATAAAATAGGGTTCTATAGTTCAACAGAAGATAGTTTAATATGAAATGGAAGTACGCGTTAAAAGAAATATTGAATACGAAGAAAATCTAAATTTTAAGACTTTAAAAGAATAAACAGTTGTTTTACCATACAACGATAACAAGAATAAACTATTTTAAGCTTTATCGGAAAATGAAGAAAGTTATAGGAATATTCAGGTAATTGAAAAAACAATATATATATATATATATATGTATATATATATATATATATATATATATATATATATATATATATATATGTATATAATTAATAGTACATTTTTATGAAATTAAGAATCAAATATTAGATGGCGAGTAATAATCAAGTACTAGATGGAGAATAATACATTGAAAATGAATAATCTAGTATTTGATTATTAACCATTTTGTATTTTCAATGCATATATATATATATATATATATATATATATATATATATATATATATATAATAAAGGTATTATTTATGCAACTCTATACCATAATAAATGCTTTTTCTTTCCTATAAATAATCATAGATGTATTTGGGACATAGTTTCCTAAAATGTTCGATGTGTTTCCATGATTTACATTGCTTTACAACTGCATTTTAAAAAACCATGCTAAAGTGAGTGATATTTTATTCTTATGTAAATAAAACTAGATCCTCAGTTTTTACGGATTTGAGGAGAGCATAGATCATATTACACCATCTTCTCACTAGTTTTTTCTAAATAAAATTGTAATGATAGTTAATTTTCAAAAAAGACACATTAATTTCATGTCAAAAATTGTTTCGAATTAACAATTTTATTGGTACAACCAATAACGATTATTAACGTTATAATTTAGATATATTTCAAATTTTAACATTTTTAAGAAATAAAATGTTTGATTATAGTCATGTAATATCGAAGAATTATAATTTATTGCTTTGCATTTTCACTTATGTCCTAATCTGGAAATATTTATTAATGAATATTTTATGATACGCATTTAAATAATAGCTTATAAATAATACTTTGGGTTGTAATTGTTCCAAAAAATTAAAAATTGCTACATTTTAAAGAAATAATGATTCTTTGAAATATAGATTTCCAATTCTGCTATAAATGCGTGTATGTATATAAAGATTTTATTTACTTTATACTTAATTAAAAAGGTACCTGTGCAAATCCTTTTTTAAGTTACTTTAATTCTACACACAGTAAGTATGCTTTCAAAAGGAAACATTTTTGTAGAAATTAACTTTGCATAACTTTGCATTTTCTGAATTTATATGTTTCAAATCGAAATTATTCTAATCACATATTTTTATGACACTTTTTAATAAACTATTTTTTTAAATGTGTCTTCTGAAAACAATGCAGATCTACATCTTGACAAATAAAACGGATAAACAGCATTGAAACTTATGTGACAAAAAAATTCAATTTATAATCAAATCGCTAATTGATTTCCAAAAACAGATGACAGCAGTTTTTAATTTTAAGAGTACTTTATTATTTTATTCAAGGAAACTAATAAAATGTATATCATTAATCCTACAGACGTCTTCATCTTATATAATGTCTAATTTACACTAATTTATTCATATTATTCTTCTAGATACATATATATTAGTGACAAAAGGCACAAAAATTAAAAGTAAAAGCAAAACAATTATAATAACAATATCGAATTCTCTTCACTTCAGAAATACGGGGGGGGGGGAGAGAATAGGTGTTTTAAATATATACTTATGAAAATAATTAGGAATAAAATGATTCCTCACACACAGATGTCCTGTTAATTTCTGAATAGTAAAAATGTAAGAAATATATATAGTTAGTGCAAAAAATTAAATGTAAATGAATAATACTTACTGTGAATTAAATTCTCGAAAAGTATTTAAAGAATTGAACATTTTTCAAAAAATCTCAAATTTGTAAGACGAGTTTATTAGTCTGAGGATCTACTGATTTTAGATGTAAAGATAAAATTTAATTTAAATTCATTTTTCTTTCGTCAGAAAATTGTAGAAATGTTTGCCTATTGAATATAAAGTTTATTTTACAATTTTAAACATAAATTTTAAGAAAAGTAAGCCTATAATCTGTTAGCTGTATAAATATAAAGTTTCTGAGTTATTTAAAATGTCTCCCAAAAGATTTCAACTATTGAAAACTTTTTTAATTATTGGAAAGATATAAGCATAATGTCAAAAAAGATAATTAGCTAAATGAATATATTGATAGAAAATATTTTTCACGTAAAAAATAATTACTACTCTGGAATAGTAATTATGAGAAATTTAATATTTGATAGGTATGCTGTGTTTATATTTATACTTTGATTATTTGGGTTTATTTTTATATGTTAATTTAAATGAAATGTCACACAAAAGGTTTCAACAGATGAAAGCTTTTTAAATATTAAAAAGATAAGGCTTAATGGCGAAAAGAAGAATTAGCCGAATGAATGTATTCATAGGAAATATTTTTCACTTAAAAATAATTGTACTTTGAAATAATGGATATTAGAATTTGAATATTTTCACAGGTACACTATTTACATGTGTTTATTTTTATGCATATGATATGTAAACCACATAAGTTTTCGCATTCGAATATTTTCTTTACTTCATGTAATATGTATATGAAGTAAGCCAAAAATTTGCATACGTGTCTGTAACTGCGTACGATTTGCTCTGTTAATAAGAATGAACATATTTTAGACATTGCCCATGAATTTTCCTATAATATCAAAGAAATGCAATTCAGTATTGTTATTAAATGCCATGCGCTTCAATGTTATAAATTATCCTAAATATAGTATTTATTGCATACAAATTTTCATAAACTTTGCGAAGATATTTTAAAGTTCAATAATTTGACTTCTTATGTGTTACTTTTACTCTAAAAACTTTCTAAAGATAATATTAAAATGATAGGAAATTAATCAAGTAAATCTTCCTCCAGATAATCAAATTATTTCAAGTTATTTTATTCTAAAACTTAAAAATGTAAATCCCTGAAAAATCGATAAGGACTCTTAAAGTTTTCAATTTGATGGAAATCAAAAATAATCTCGCGCAGAATTCTGGTAAAATATATATACTAGAACATTTAAAACAATTTATTATTGTTTATTGTTTTTGAGAAAATTACTATTCCCTTTATATATGCGTATATCCTTAGCCAGTATGAAAAATTTAGGAAAGTATAAACTTAAAATAAAAGTTTTCTAAAATAGAGTAATATATTTGCTTACTAAACAATTTTTGTGTTTTTACTTTATTTAAACAAATATCATTATTTTAGAAAAGAAAATATCCTGATTATAAATAGCTGTATGAGTCAAACACAAATCTAAGTGGATTGCCAGCTTATTTAATCTTAAAGAATTTAAATAAAACTTCGCCTCAAAAGCTGGCTGCCTTTTTAAAAGCTTTAGATAGTAAAAAGATAAATTTGAGCAAATAAATGGCCATTGTAAAATTGAGGTCCAACAAGTGTATTAGTTAAAAGCAAGTGAAACAGTTCTGTGTAAACAGAGAAATATTTCTATTGTAGCTCATAAATTTCAACGAGTAAAGTAGTTACATAATGGTGCAAAATCTACTAAGGTAAGCAGACTTTTCTAACATGATTTTAAAAAAAATCAGAAAATTCGGAACTCAGCCTAGTTGTAGAGGTATCGATATGCCCAATTTCTTTGATTTTCTCATTTCAAATCCTGGTTAATATATAAAAAAACATCATGTTTATAAAATATCAAACAATTAAACGATTATTTCTTCATTGCGCATCTTGATTATTTAGAGTTATAAAATTTATTCATTAATTTTTTTTCAAAATGAATTAATTTGATAAATTTGTAATAACAAAAAGCACAAACATATTTTTTTTTCATAAAAGCATATTGATCTATAATTTTCAAGTTTCTTCTAAAATATTGAAAGACAAATAAAAATGCTAAAATTATTGAAAAAGAAATCTTATAACATATTTTACATTATTTATTTTAAATTAAAATTATTTTTTTATATTTTTTCTGGCTAAATTGAAATTATTAGATTTTTCCTGGTTAACTTATTATGAGTATTACAATTGTGCATGAGTAATTCATGTCTTTCATTATGCTCATGCAAAAACAATATTTTTATGATCACTTGATATTTGTTTTTTATTTGGAAAAAGAAAAATATCTCCCTGTGCTCCAAGGAATATTACACAGGGCCCGAAGGTACAACAAATGTACTACATAACAATTCCAAATAAATCATGAGATGAAAATAATGATAATAAAAAAGGCAGAGAGAAAAAAGTGATATAAAAATAAAAAGGAGTTAGATAACAGCATGGATAAATTTTTAAAAAAATTCAAAATTCTCTTTCTTTACTAGATTTACCAAAATCGGGAGCCACCTGTTATTTAAGTCTTTACAAAGTTCACGTTCCTTTCTTCTAAAACAGATGGGCATTCAAGGAAAATGTGAGAAGGGTTGTCACTCCCAGATTTGCACATGTACACCTCACTGTTTTTAATGTGGAAACGGTGAAGATAGCTATTGAATTTCCCATGTCCATGAATTGAGTAATTTTGAAGTCAATGTAGAACCAGTAGTTTTTAATTCTGATAGGAATTGATGGGAAAAAAGATTTTGTCCACTTACAATTAGGAGAGGACATAAAACCTGAATTCCATTCTGTGATAAACTTCTTTTTGGCAGTGGTTTTGAAAAAAGACTTGGATTAGCTGGTATCCAGTTTATTTGGAAGTGAAAGAGAAGATTTGGCCAGGAAATCTGCTCTTTCATTTCCATACACATCACTAATACCTTTGTGTGACATGGGAAATGGCTTAATATTTTTTATTCCTTTTATATAAAGATAAATCTTTGTGAATTGTAGGAAAAGTAATAAGAAATCTTGTTTTCATTCCTTAGTTTTATGAATTACTAATGGGAATGTGGTACATGACAATAATTTTGAATTTACTTAATTTATTTTAGTAATGATTATGTAAAAGAAATCAAAATGTTTCTTAGATAAAACTGATATAAATGTTATAAAAAATGTTAAAAATGTTATGTTAATGTTTAATTGCTATTTTATTGTGTTTACATATAATGTTAAAAATATCAACTTTAACTAAAATTAAGTATGCAATTTTTACATGCGTGTATTTACGACGAACTAAAGATAACATTGAAATCCAAGCTCACTTTTAATTACAAATGATTACTGTGCTATTTATACAAGGAAAATTTTATTTAAAATCTATTTTCAATTTCAATCATTATATACACTTTCTAAAGTATTTTAGAAAATTTCAAGATACCATGAGTTAATTTCTCGTTCGTATACTATTATTCCTAACTATACAAAAATAATTTTTTGAAGGAGGCATTTTTTATGTAATTATTTAATTTATTTTTGTGTTGTTACATGATATATAGTTTAGTTTAGCCCTAGTTTTGAATTTAGCTATTATTAAAGGAACGGAAGATTATTTTTGCAATTTTACTTTTTGAATCCATAAATGTTGGGATGGGGGATTCTAATTTCTTTGCTTCTTTCCTTGAGAGACATGATTAAAGTATAATGTCAATCTATCACAGATCATCTCTTAAAGAGTTAATGCCTTTTAAAAACTTTCATCTGTTAACTTTTGTGTTTTGCGTTGTCATTGTAACAATAATGAGTTAAACAATGGTCTTAGTATAAATATTCTTGATTAAATTCAAATTAATAAACCACCCTAACCTGGTACCTGGATCACTCTCTTTGAGGTGGAATTGGCGCAGCATATCCATTTTTGGACCTTCCGTCATAAAATCCAACCAACCAACCAGTTTTGAAGTGGAAGGTCTTCGGATAAATCTCAGCCGTTATTAAACAATGGGAGATGGATTTTGCATTTTATACTTACCTCGTGCTCATCTTATTGTTTGATTGAGAGTAATGGCAATTGAAAAAATTCATACTGTGATTGAAATAGTGGATGTTACGAAAAACAGCTTTTCTTTGTTAGCTTACTCATTACATGGTATTGAAGTATTAGAAGATAATAAAAATATTCTTTGATGTAGATAAATTAAAAATTAAGATAATGTGTCAATGACAACAGTTATTATTAATATGATAAAGTAATTTATAATTATTTTATTATTAAGATTTAAATCATTTATACTATGATAAACTGTGAACTATACCATTATTATTAATTCTTTTAAGATTCTCATATTTATAATGTTGCTTTGAAGCTTCACTTCTTGTGTTAGTGGTAAAAATTCGTAAATACATTTAGCTGATTCTTGACCCATTAATCACATTTATAAATATAACACCGTTTTCATAAATTATTTTTTATTACCTTATAAAATATGCTGATACACATATACACAGTTTTTTTTTATTTTATTCCGATCATACAAAATATACTTTCATTTAAAATTAAAAGTTTAAGAATAATGCTCAAGTCATTTTAAATTAATCTTATTTTATATCAAGTCAAATAATTAATATCAAAAAATATATTTAAAACATGCAGAACTAGCTTGTATCAATGCATAATACTTAAGTAAATTAAAACAATTTTTAAAATTCTTTGAAAAATATCATACATGGTTTCGACAAAGTAAAAGAGAAAATTAATTTTAGAATTTTCCAAACATTTTCCTTAAGATCAAATTTATGTCTTATAATTGCTAAATTGGGGAAACTCATTTGTAATAAAATTTGTAATTATGCTAGTTGTGTAAGCCAAGAACGGCAGTATTTAATTATGCTCTCATTCATACGCAAAAGTTTAGTGATTTACACAAGTCTTTAAATATACGTACATCCTAGTTGTCTACATTCATATTGAAAAAAAGAAACGTGATAGCTGAATTCTAACTTTTCTTATGATACGGCAATTTTTATTCGGTAATAATAGGACTAAGCTTAATATACAATTGAAATAACATGTTACATAAATTACTGATTTAGAGCCTAATTATGCAATTAATATTGCTGAAATATAACCACGAATTTACGGGAGATAATAATTGTTTAGCATAGCGCTCCCTAATTTCATTCTGTCGCTTGCACTAGAACAAATTAATAGAATGTCTTGCTTATACTAGTAACCTAATTTGCACTACCGATAAAATTGTGTTTGTTTGTAATGAAACAGAAACACAATTTAGAACTAGCTAAATTAGAGTTTCAAGACATACTATATCATATTACTCTGTATTATAAATATATATTAAGGTAAACTATCACACGTTGTAGTTTTGTTTCTGCTAAATTGAGTAAAATATTGCAAGCTATTTAAGAACTTTGTGTTTGAAATATTCAACAATTATATTTTCTTATAAAATAGTAATCAGCCAATGAATGCTCTTTTACCATAAAAATTATAGCTTTGAATATTTGTATTTGTAGAAAGTTATGTGCACATATAATTAAAATAATATATATATATATATATATATATATATATATATATATATATATATATATATATATATATATATATATATATATATATATATATATATATATATATATATATATATATATCATTTTCTACCAATAATAATATTCATTTCATTATTTTTAAAATATAAAAACATTAATTTTATTAGCAATTACTAAATTAATAATTACTAAATATTAGTATTATAATAAAAGAATTATATCAGTAAATTAAACTTTAATACTTATTGATTTACTAATTGCTAATTAATAAAGCCAAATAATTTTAATCTGATCTTTTTGTTTCATCTGAATAAAATAATGAATTTTCAATCCGCTAATTATCATTTAGATTTTATCTTTTGAAAATAATACAAGAAAATTATGTGTATTAAACTTTTGTAAGTTCTTTCTTAGCTTAATTTAGAATTTCCCGAAAGGAAAAAATAATGAAAACCATCTTAAAGCTCAAAATACCGAAAACCTCAATTTTCAGAATAACTAAGGGATTATAGAGTCTTAAAGAGATTACTCAAGTACTTAAAAGAAAAAATTATGTGAACTAAAAAATACTCACAATTTAAAACATAGCTGAAAGTAGAAGAAGAAAATGTCATATGTAAATCTACGGTCATGACATCAGAAACCAGGAAAGGGATATAAATGTACTTAGAGAAATTTAACGGAAACTTTTTTTATTGCTCCAATTGTTTAATTACACTATTTAACTTTACCATTCAGAAAATGTATTTTGAAAATATCATGACAATGGTAATTACAGGAATCTGTGGCTTGACACAGTATTGCGAGATTTGAATTCACGCAAAAAAATATTGTAAATGCATTTAAAATAGCAAGTAAAGTAATTTCGAATCCATGAGATTAATTGGAAGATTAAGGGAATACTAGAGGTTAATAAGGGCAAGTTCTACTCACTGGCACAGAAGAATTGGTCAATGTATCCAATGAACACCTCTTCGAGAAAAGACATGCAACGCAATTTATCTTGAAAGACATTTTCTTTAAGGTGTGCAGAAGGAAATATCAGATGCAAGAAGTATAAAATGGGTTTCCTCGTAGAAATATTTTCTTATTTAACATCGTAGTGTGCATTATATTATTTTCAAGACATCAAGTGCTTAGAGAAGGAAAGGTTCTGTGCATTGAGATTAGATGCTAAATAATTGGAATCAAGTGCTGTATACTTGGCACTTCTTGCACGAGTTTAGAATGAAACCAGGACGTATTTTGGCATAAAAATGTTCACGAAATAACCAAATTTTAGTTAAAAGTTTTTCGTTAAAATCGAGGCAGGTTTATGGTATGGGATAGGATCAGTACGGATCAATATACAAACATATATAATATTCAAAGTATCAAAACTAAACTGAATGTTATGCATCTCATAGACATCACTCAGGTTCGCATTCGTCTCAAAGGCGCTCTAACGACGAATTCGTAAGGCGACTGAAATCTAAAAGTATGCAGATGAAATACTGCGACTACATTTTATTTCTTACGCTATTGTCATAACTGGCTCCTTTTAAAAAACGATAATACTAAAACCATATATAGTTCTTTCTTATGAGTAATATTCTTTAACTGTATAACGCAAGGATACTGTTTAATTGTACACTTCTGGACAATTGCTAAGGACGGATAAAACTATCATCCATAGCAACACAAAATGAAAGGAAGCAAAATGTGGAAAATTAGAATAAGTGTGGGATATAGTAAGAAGAAGCACGCGTAAGCAATTTTTTTTCCACGTCTGTTCATCACGTGATAGCGTTCATAAGAACTTTAAAGGTTTTGACGCGTGTGGACAGTTGTTGTTTCAAGTCAAACTTTTACAGGAAAGATTTAGTAGATGGAATTGAAATTTTTGGCTAGTCTTCCCGATATCACTTAGATGATTTTATGCGTGGCCGAATTATTGGAAAGATCGAAAAAGGGCGAAAAATGACAGATGTTGCCAGAGAGTTCGACATCGCTCACAGCGTTGTGTCACGGCTGTGGAAGTCATTTAAAACTACTGGAATGTGTAGTAGGCGGCACGGGGGAGCTCGTGTTAGAAGTACGAAGCTTGTAGAAGACAGATATGTCGTCCTATCAACAAAAAGGAACAGGCGCACCACAGCTCAGACAGTGGTAAATCAGTTTCTTGCTGCCTCAGGAAAGCAGATTTCCTGAAAAACTGTTGCCAGACGTTTGAAGAGAGAAGGACTATACGCCCGCAGACCTGTTGTGTGTATTCCATTGACCAGACAGCACCGTACTGCCCGTTTGCAATGTTGTCGTGAGCAACGCAACTGGACTGAACAGGATTGGGCATGCGTACTATTCTCAGATGAGAGTAGGTTCAGTCTGTCATCGGATTGTAGACACCAACTGATCTGGCGCGAGAGTGCGTACTGCTTATCGTTCAGAAAATATCCAGGAAAGGGACTGATATCTGACATGCAGTGTCATGGTGTGGGCCGGCATCATGATCAATGACTGCACGCCCCTACATGTGGTAGCGAATGGGACTATGACGGGCCAACTATACATTAATGAAGTTCTACTTCCTCATGTTCATCTTTTCCGTGGTTCTGTCGGTGATTAAAGTGTCTTTATGAACAACGCAACATGTCATCGAACACTCGCTTTTCAGGATTGTCTAGACAGCGAGGGTATTCAACGCCTCGTGTGGCCATCATCCAGATCTAAACCCCATTGAAAATGTGTAGGATGCTTTGGGGAGGCAAGTTGCTGGTCGAAACTATACTCCGACAAACAAGAACACCCTCATCCGTGCACTCACATTATCTCACAGAGGAATGGGATAAATTGCCTCAACAGCTACTGGATAATGTTGTGCAAAGTATGATACGACGTGTGGAATATTACATCACACTCCAGGGTGGACATATCCCGCACTGATACTTTTCTTCAAGGTACCTGTTGAATTTTAGATGCATTGTTCCATTTTTCCGTATGCAGCATCAAATGAACATTTTTTTCTTTTTGATGTTTCACAGATTTTGTACTTTCTAGAACAATAACTATTCTTTATTCGAATGTCTGAACAGTGTGGCAACTATATTTTATCCTATTATGCCTCATGTCTCGCTTAATGTTATGCTACATTGCAATTTGTGATCCGTCCTTAGCAATTGTCCAGCAGTGTATAACACAAAGAATGACCAGAATGTTTTTCTGGTCTAAATGTGATTGACCATGTTTGAGATAAACTTTAGCATATGTATGAGCGATGCGAGTTTGTATGTGTGTGTTGTTTTAGTAACATATGACATTTCTTATGACTTAACCATAATATTTATTATGTAGCTTAAAGTTTCACTTCATGGACCTTTTTACATGCTTTTTTCTTTTAAATTCTAATTAATGCAATGAAGAAATTCTAAAATTTAAAAATTAAATCAAATATTTTTAAATCTTCCATATAATATACCGTTAAACATGACGTAATATTAGATAATAATCTCATTGTGTAATCACGTGAATAAGAAATTATATCCTGGTGTTATGGATAACAGTTATCCATGTTACTTTATATGAATGTAATATATAGATATATTATTTATTTTCTATGTAGATGGACTATAAATGGATCCCTAAATTTGTGAACGCGACAAATACTTGGCATTTTGTTCTTAAGACATTTGTTATTGAATTTTTCTTTTCGCGAATCACTTGTAATACGTTTATATATATTTTGGTGTTATATGCATATAATAGTATTTTTAAAGTAAATAATCGAGTACTTTGTATAATTATTTTCTTCAAAAAATTCTGTAAGCTAGAAAAATTTCATTTGTTAATTATTCAATAATTTCTTAGTAGTGTTTATATATATATCATGTGAAACAAAAATTCATTAAAAATTTAAAAGCATATAAAAAAGTAAGAAATAATTTTTAAAAAAAACCTTGTGTTTCTCGAGAAAGAATCAGAATAGTGGTTGCAAAGAAATCAAGTTTTCTTTTGAAGCATTGAACAAAATTTGAATTAACTTCATCTTTCAATATTTGATCATTTTCTGTGAAGATTCATCATGTTTTAAATCTGGAAGGTAAATCTACATAATGATTAGTGCGCATTATTTCATTCTTTTGCGTAGAAGTGTTTATATTTATACATTACCTCAAAAAAGATTGCTATTTGTAAGCATTTTTATGCAAGATGGTGGTGCTCTACTGCACTACGACGCTATTTCTGTCCAGTGAAATGATTCTTTTTTCCACATCTTTGTTCAAGGTAGAATGATCAGTCCTGGTGCAAGATCGTATAGTCTCCACATTCACCTGATCTCAAACTGCCTTATTTCTGGGTGTGAGCTTATTTGAATGTACTTGTGTACCACTCATCCCCTTCAACATTGGCTGAACTCAAATAGTCTATCTTTCGTGAGGTTTCTCGAATTCATTTTATTTTGCTGTTGGATGTGAATAGCCTTCGTAACATCGTAGTGTGTGCTGGCGGTCACGTTGAACACGTGTTATTGCACAAAAAATAAATCAGCGCCCAAATGACTTTCTTTAGCCAAACTTAGTTTTCTTTCATATAAATTCTCTCTATCCCTTTTTTGAATAATGCACATCTTTATCATTATACCTTATTTTTTAATCCATTTTGAAGTTTTAATGAAATTTTGACTCACCCAATATATTAAACAGTATGAGCGTTGTAATCTAAAAGTGTTTAATTACATAGACATTATATAATTTATCAATGTTTTTCACAATTTAAACATAGTGCAGTAGAGACAATTCACAAGATATTCTGTTACTCAATAATGACTTGGAATGTTAATTTAAAATTTAATCACAAAAGAGAGAATAAAATAGTTACACAGTAGTTGTCATTGAATATTTTGATAAATTGATTGACATTATTGATAAGAGCTATGGTCCGATGTATAATCCTGTTGACATCTGAAACATTTTTTTCAAATTAACCCCAAATAATTCATAAGTTTATTACATTTACTATTAAAGTGTAATAGGGTTATGGTTTTTGATTCTCATAGCCATAATAAAAAGTGATTCTAAATGAAAAATACAAAGAATTTATTATTTATAATTTTTTTACATTAATTACAGCAAAAAAATTTATGACATTTCCATTGCTCTAAATGTTTGTTATTAAATAAATTTGTTGGTTTTTATTATTTTTATGTTAAAAATAGTATAAATTAGCTATTTCTTTCAAATTTGTTCAAACTGTAATAATTAAAATAAAATAATCGTAATTTTATTTTAAATTTTTACAGATATAAAGAATTTGGGGGAATAGTTAATTTGCGTTATTTATAATAGAACATTAAAAATTTCAAAGTAACGTAACTATAAACATTTGAAATGATAGAAACATTTCTCGTAAAACACAAAAATAGAAAAAAAAATTGCACGCAGGAATTCAAACTTTTATGAAAGCTTTACTTTATCATTAACTCTTTGGGGATTGTAAATCTTTTTATTCCCGTAAAATACTGTTTTGAAGCTATGTGATTTTGATGCAAAAATGTCTCTGCATTTTTAAGTTCACAAATTATAGGTTAAAAACATATCAATACAAATGATACATTTTTACAAACAGAATACTTATATATTTATATATATTTTATATGAAATATGTTTTTAATACAAAAAGAAGTTTTTATATTGCTTTTCCTTAATGGCCCAGAATTGTTGTCTAAACAGGAGTCGTATTATCATCATGAAGGATATCGATCCATCAAACTCATGTCGAAAAAAAAAAAAACTATTTTATAGTTCCATGGGAGCTATGGTTCTTGGTTTTGACGATAAAACTTCTGACTCTAATAGCTTTAACTAAAATAATCGTATCCGACTTGGGAATAGTTATCCCACAATCAATGGTATCATAAAAATGCATTATTGAGGTAAAAATGTAGAATGATTTTGAAGTCTACAAATATTCTTATTATGAGATGTGATGGATACATAATATCTATTAGAATATAGCCACCTGTGTGACTAGTGTAAAATATCAGTCAACGCAATATCAGCAGTTATGTCACGTATTTGATTTGATAATATGATAACAAAATTTGATTTTTTTTTATCAAATGACAACTGACAGATATTACCCTTATTTCATCTTTTTTCTAGTGTTTCTCTGCATGTCCTAATACGTTACGTCGTAAATCGATTATTATTTCCTTATTTCGTGAACCCTTCTTGTCAATAATATATATATATATATATATATATATATATATATATATATATATATATATATATATATATATATATATATATATATATATATATATATATATATATATATATATATATATATATATATATATATAGAATTGCTTATTAATTTTAACCATGGTTTTGAGAATATATGAAAATGACGAAGTGGAAGGAATTCGCTCGTATAAATGGTTTAGATATAACTTTAACTTCTAGGAAGCAGCAAATGTATATGTAAAGTACAACTAATTTAAAACAAATATTGTTATTATAACAAATCACAGAATTAAAATGTTTATATAATTAAAATCCCAAATTTTTTATTTAATTAAATTATTTTTATTGATAACATATAGTTACAAAAGCTGCACCTAAACGTAGAGGAAACTATCTTACAGCAATAAACATTTGCAGATTTAAGTAAGCAAAAACTTTGCATTATATTTTATGACTTTAATAAAAGTGAAAATGACAGTGTATTCTTTTAAAATTATTCTGGTATAAAAAGCAATACAATTTATTTATTACCATGTAAAACAGATTAAAGTATGAAATATTTCTTATCAAATATTGCTTAAATCTCTAATGTATTTCAATCCTTTATCAACTGATTGTCTATTTTTAAGACTCTTAACAAACAATCAAGTTTTTAAGCATGGAAGATATATTTTGATGCATGATTTTACTGTGAATGTTGTTTAATTTTATTTAAATTACAGATATATAAAAAAATATCTGATAAACTTGAAAATTTAGAAAAAAAGATAAAATATATAATTTAAAATCTTACTAAACTGCTAAAAATAAACATCCATATCCAATATTTTAACAAAAAAATAATAAAATCAATGTAAAAAATGACGCAAGGATTTTAAGTGAAATTTTTTCAAGACACGCTAGAAAATGAATTAAGTTGTAATAATGCATCAACATATTCCAGAAATTACTCACGTATAAAAAGAAATCCACAAAACTCTTCAAGTTTTCAGAAATAAACGTGATTGGTCTATTGCCTAAAGGGTACTGTAAAACAATAGTTCATTAATGGTGAGGCAAAATCACGCGCGATTAAAAGTCTTAAAAAGTTTTTACATATGCTTTTAGTGATTATTTAAGTGCGATATTTTTGTAGTTTCTAAATGTATTCAGTGAGCTTTTGATCTATAAGCTGTGAATAGTAACCGAAACTTCTTTTCGTTAAAGATATTTAACGTTATTTCGCAACGAACGTTTCATATGAAACAAATATTAACAGTGTGTTCTGTAATTAATATTATTGAAGTAAATTCTGCATCGTAAATTTAAGCATACTGCATACATTAAAATGCTTTAATTTTTTTATAGTTTCATATTCATTATTAAACTGAGAATATTATGTATTTTTAATAAATTTTCGCAGATATAAAAGGAAATTAGAAAAAAAAAATATTTTTTGATAAAAATTTACAAAATATTTTTTGAAATGAAAAGATTAATTAGAAAAGTCTTTTTCACATATGATAGAGTTGTCGATAACTTTTTTGAAAAAAAAAAAAAAAAAACAAAGCTGTTGTCAACTGTTTGAGCATTTGCTACGTATTGCCTCCTGGGGAAAAATTTCAGTGATAACGCTCGATATTCTTGTGCTACAAGACTGAAATTTTGAGAAAATTTCCAATACATACTCGACTTGTCTGAAAGCAAACATCAGAAATGCAGCACCCATATTCCAGTGTTTAACAGAGTTTTGAAGCGACATGGGATCAGCCAATTCGAAGTGCATGGAAAAAAAAATACCGGAAAATTCCCAATTATTTACACTACATGCATGCTGAAAGCAGAAACGCGACACTTATCTTTTGCCATTCAATAGTGGTTGGCAACAAACCCGAGACCTTCCACCCCAGAATGGAATACCCTTCATGGTCCATAACAAATTTCTTCTAGTTAAATTTTTACCATAACTTACCATTTTCAAGTCTTACAATAAGAGGAAATCCGAAAAACTCTCAATCCAGACAGATTTGTACTCAGAAAACAGGAGAGAAGCATCCATCTCCATTATAGTCTTATGGTTGGTTTAGGTATTCTCTTTCAAATGAAAGGTCCTGAGTTCGATCCCAACCACTGTTGTATATAGGAAGATGGATGCTGTGCTTCTGCTTTCTGCATGCCTGTCTGTCGGGTGGGTGAAGGAGAATTTTCTGTATTTCATGGACGTGAAAAATGACTAATAAGAAAAATGACCAATAAATACAAGAAAATTTCAAGGAGGGCTATAGGTAGTTAAATTTCAAAAGTCTTACAAGTCTTTGGCTTTAGATTGTCACTTAAACAGTGTCAAATCCGTTTCCATTTGTAGAACAATAGTTGGAATCGAACCTGAAATTCTACATTCCACATTGAGAGGTTCCGCCATTGGACTTTGATGATCCCTTTTCTTTTCAACATGTAAGATTTGACAACTAACTCACAAAACTATATTTTTAAATTTTAACTTTTATATTAGATTATTATTTAATCCTGTGCGGCATGCTTTCATCTTTTCTTGTGAATTCTTGATAATTTTTTCTAAAAATAAATAACATTTTTAATCATTTACCTTAACAAATTTTTTGTTACATTGTAATTTGAGTCATGCTGTTATTTAATTTTGAGAAGACCTTTATAAAAATAGCGGTAGGTATTTTGTGAATATTTTAATATATTTTTTCAAAATTATAAAATTGTGGGCAAAAACATATTCTTAGTATAAAAATCATATTTATATTTTAACAATAAAATCAGACTTATTAATAAACTTTTACATAAATTCAAGCATTAATTCTTCTTTTCTAATTATAATTAATTTGATATTTTCATATGACACATTTGAAAAGTTTCGCGAATATTTCTTTTTATCTGCTAATTGGAAATTAAATTAGAATTTAGACTGCTAAAATTTTTAGGTTTTCCTTCAATAATTTAATATCATTTGCTGTCATACTGTGATAAGACAATTTTAAGACAGTGAAAATGAAAAACACAAACTTTTATTTCCTTCATTAATATGATTAATGTGAAAAATAAAAAAGAGTTGAGGAAATTTCTGATTCGTTAACGAACGCAGTAAATTGAAAAGAGGAAATGAATTTTGGAAGACAATTTAGTATCTGAATAAAGTCTAGAAAAATGTTATTCTTAAAAGTATATTGTATGCAATTTATTAATTTTCGTATAAAAATATTCATTCTTTATTTTAAACATTTTTTAAATAAGAAATAAGATAAAAAAAACATCTGTCATGTAACGAACAGAATATCAATATATTGGGTTGTTCGGAAAGTAATTTCGTTTTTCAAGTCTCTCGCTTTTTGCTAGTCAAAACCAACCACTTTATGACGTGCTAATTCCAGAAGGATGTTTGTCGCTAATACTTTTGATTCAAATATTCTAAAATAAATTTTTAAATTTCTACTAAGTAGGTTGTTTCTTGTCTATTTTAAGCTCAAAGTGTGATATAAGATCGATGAATAACTTTATATCTTTTTTTTTTTCATTCTCTTGCTTATAATTTCATTTTGTGGTTGAAGATCTATCACTCGCAATCAATCACCCACTAAAAATAAAATTTACTAGCTAATGTTTGTTAATCTTCCATGATGGCCTTACCAAGAAAAAAACATGACTATATGAAATGTAAAAAACTTAAAAGGAGCTATGAAATCAAATTAGCTACTTCAATTTTTAAATTTTCGATTTCATATTCACAATAAAATATAAGTAAAATGTTAATAATTTTAAGCATAGCAAACTTCAGTAGTATGATAAAAAAAAAGACAATAATCGGAGAAATAATAAGAAAATAGTGCTTCATTAATTTATAATGGTATGAAATTATTAATGTATTATCCATCGTCAAAATAGCAATTGCATAAAAATTTTTAATGGTGACTCGCTCAAATGTTTTGAAAATGTATATTAATCATTAAAATGGTTAATAATCATAGATACTAATAAAAATTTAAAATAAAATTGTGAAATCCTCATAAGGTGTCCCAGAGTCTTATATCTGTAATTTAAGGTGCTTAATTTCTGTCATGAACCATTAAATCGTGAAAATGATGCTTACAAGATTTTTATTAAGAACTGAAAATACACTGAGCATCCGCATAAACATCACTGTCTGAAGTATATTACCTATTTATTATTGATTCTGTGCTTTTGACAAAAACTTCAAGTTACTCAAAAAAATCAAAAATTTAGAGTAAAATTGTACTATTTATAAGTACCATGTAAATTTATTTAAAACGATACAGAATATGTTCTTATGCGACAGAATATGCTCCAATTATGAATAGTAAACTAACGAAATTAAAGATAAGAGAACCCCTAAGCACATTTATAATTGTACAAGTAGAACAAAAATATTATAACAGATATTTTTGTATAATTTATAAAGAGTCTAGTTTTTGGCCTTTCAAGGATTTAATACACAATTTTTACTTTTTAAAGAATATTTTTTGGAGCTATCAAATTTAAATCGTAGTTTTCAAAACTTCAGTGTATCGATTGTACATACACATTTTTGATCGAGTTCAAGTACAAACATTATTTCAAAATGCCAGGCGTACAATGATTTGGGGATTGACAAATATAATTTGAATCCTGTTCCTTGGATCATAATCATGATTAAAGCAAAAGTTATGATCGATTTCTATTTACATTTTTTCTCGAGATTTTGTATTAGAATATTCAATACTACCGAATGTTTAACAACATAATCTACTAGTACAAATTTCCATGATCAGCAGCCAGTTTACAAGCCAAAATATTATCATTATATATAAGCGATTTTATAATGTAAGTACAGTATTTAAATTTTGTGTCTTCCTCTAAGTTACACTTTTAATATTTCCATAAATAGGGGGGACATTATGCATATATATTTAAGTTAAAATATAACGTGAAATAATGAAGTGCCTTATTTTTATTGAAATGATCTCTTGCTTGTAATTAAGATTCTTTCTTTTCTATTAATTTTATTTATTTGCAGCATTTCTTTAGCATTGTTTACTAGGTATACAAAACAATGGCGGATTCCTTAAGCTGTTCTCAAGATGTTAACACTTTATTGAATCTTGCTTTAGCTTCAATTTAAAAAGTTTCCGATTTTTCTTGACTGTGCTGATTATGTTTAGTTCTTCTCTGGAGGTGAACTCTTGAAAGCTTACATTTTCTTTTATTGAAACTTTGGGTGTATATTATTGTATAGATATATTTTAGTTTTATATATTTCTCTCTTTCTTTCTCTCTCTCTCTCTCTATTTATCGATCTATTTATCTATCTTTCTATCTATCTATCTATCTATATATATATATATATATATATTCATCTGGATATTCAAAATGTTCAATTTGAATGATTTGTTGCAATGAGAAGTATTTTCTCTTAATTAAATTAATGTTTAGCTCTCCTTTTCGGCAGTTTTCTTTCGATCATCAGAATCTGACATAGTGATTGGTAGGACTTTGCAGATGGTTCTCAAAAAGTCAACTTTAATATGATCTTCCTTAACTTTATGTTCAGAGAAACTTATCATCTGGATAATTAATCAACTTAGATGAGTTCCAGGTTTTGAATGAAATTCAGGTTTTTTAACTACAATTCGTCACAAAGAAAATATTTTTTGAAAATTTCGCGAATTTTTGATATTTGTATATATTAAAACATTCCTAACATTTGAATATTTTTTTATTCCTTCATGTCATTGTGGCCAAATGGTCCTCTCAGAGCAGTACTAACGAGTTTAATACCAGCCACTATTAATCTGCAAAAAATGGATGTTACGTCTTTGCTATCTGCTTTAGGCGGGTGCTTGGAAGTTTTCAAATTTCTACATTTGCGACACGGGAATACAGCCCACTATCTATGAAATATTTTCCAAGAAGCATTTCTTAAAAAGCCATACAGCAACCTTCATCTTTTAGGACGTCCACTATATAGTATCAAAATAATTTATCCAGATTATTTAAATAAAAGAGGATTTTTCTGTCCTCTATTGTTGTTTTTGTATTTCTTATATGCATTTTTGTGATAAAAGCACCCATTTTAAGACAACACATGTTATGTCTAAACTTTCTGTGTCCAGTACAGTAGAAACTGCATGTATTTACTGCACTGGACACATGAAAATGTTCAAATTCAGCAAATGTGCATCAGAAATTTGTTAATTTTAATGCGTCAATGATTTTCTGTGCTTATGTCAGTAAGTAAAATTTAAGGTTTTAAAACATGCATTTAACAGTTCTTAAAAATTAGCATATTACTTATTAACGTATTTAAACAGTTGTAAATAATAAACTGCTTATTACACACTGTAAATTTTAAACAAAACTGCATTTTCATATTTATTTTCTTCTGACATCTCTTAAAAATTCTAAATGCTCTTATATTGCTACCTATTAAAGCAAATGTTTGTTATTAATATTTATTGTCATCACTTATGTAAAAATTATTTATCTTTATATATATTTTTATCACACACACATTAATTTTCAATAAATATTTATAAACACAATACAAAATCTATTTCTCATTAGAACTCTTACTTATAGTTTTATTAACGCAGTATTAGATAATAAAGAAATGTGTTACGTTTTTAATAGTGCAAATTACCATCTATTGTGATATTTATCAAAATTTTCTGCTGTTCATATTGCCTCAAATATAAAAAAATAACTCCTATATCTTAAAAAGTTAATAAATATTTAGCATTTTAAATTTTCTATAATGTTCACAAATTAAATTGCAAAATTAAATAAAATAGCTATTAAGCTATTTAGCTTATTAACGAACTTAGTATATTTTATTTATAGAGAAGTAAGTCAAAATGTTTTGTAAAATCTCTTTATGTGAGACTTTATTTCCTTAACTATTCCTTTCACTTAGAAACTAATTTTTAAGGGATTGCATTGTGTGCTAATAAACAGTAAGAAAATAAATTATATAAAATGTAATAAAAATAATCAGAGATGTTTTTATAGTTCACTAATGAGATTTCTGAATGAAGAAAAAGAGCATAATTATGAAAAAGTAGCTTTAGTCACAAAATGTATCATCTCATTATTCAACAAAGTTTTGATTATAAGACTATTTCTCTTTTAATAATATTCATTGATTAAGAATAATAAAATGTTATGAATTATATCTATTGGCTGCCGCAGATAGTATGAGACCTTAGAGCTTAAATTTCTTCCAAAAATATGTTTAGCAATTTAAAATTTAACAAATATAAAAAATCTTCCCCGTTCAATCTAAAATATTTTTCAACTAGAAGGATGCATTTATTGCAAATCGCTGTAAAAACATTGATGATGCAGGGCTATTCTGAGCACACTGTAAAGCAGAAATCAATAAATGTTGGAAAAACTTGGGTAAATATAAGGGAATAAAATGGAGGTGAATTTAAAAAAACAAAATTTATTTTTCATTTCTACTACTTTCAAATAACAATCTGAGAGTAAAGTTTTGATTTCATGCATAAAAATAACAAGCAAATGAAATTAGCATTCTATTTATTATACTACATAACACTTTGCTACGAAATATGCGTTTTTAAACTTATATATATATATATATATATATATATATATATATATATATATATATATAACGTTCACAAAGTATAAAGGTCATACAGGAAAAATGAGGTTAGAGTAATAATACATGCATCTTTTATATTCATAATAATAAACACAGAATTTTCATTGATAGAAGGACATTTTTTCATACCAGATGAAATATATGAAAGAAAACACAAAGCATGAACAATAAAACGTGATATTTTTATAAAGTTCGTTCAAAGCTCTTTCCTTGTGAAAAAATGTTATGTTTAACTAACAGAAGAATATATCAGTGGTAGAAATAACTTTGCGTTTATGTCTCCCCAACTAAACAAAGGTCTTCTTTGTTAGTCATTGTACTCACTGCAATTATTAAACAACATAGGAATAAATGGTTATAAACCTATTATAGTAATCATCTGCTGAGGATCAAACTCAGATAATGGTAGACGAAAGATTATTTATCTCTTTATTTATTTTTTATTTATCTCTTAATATTCAACAGGAGATAACTTATAACTATCAGCACATTTTGCATCTTGTACAGGGGCCACTCGTCTTATACAATAGACTGTAACGTCTTGTATCGGATCACTGAGTTTCAAATTTTAGTATTTTCCTTCGCATTTTCTTATAACTCGATACCATTTTCATGCTCGTAGCTATTGGCATTTCAAAATCGTGAGCCTTAGTGACATAAACTTTTATTACGTACCCTGTATTTTCATTAATTATACTGTCAAGTAAATTTAATAAATTTCTAATTCATTCATCGAAGCAAGATCCATTTCATATTCTTTAATGACAAGTGCTTTATTTATTAAAATTAAGTTTTATAATATTTTAAACTTTATATTATTGCCAAAAAAATAAATATTTTTATGCTGATGAATCAATATGATATTGAAAAATGGAGCACATGCTTAGATCGAAATTGTAAATACTCTTTTGGATTTAACTTTTGATAGATAACAATAGCAAATGACCAGTTATGTTCAGAAAATATAATAAATAATCTTATAAGTTTAATGTATCATCTATGAGAGAAATTTTTTTAAGTTTTAAAATTTTTAATTTTAAATACTTAAAGATAAATTAACAATTAATTTAATGTTAACTTAATTCAGTTTTTTAAATGTTATTATTCTTTCTCAAGTTACATTTTTAAATTTTTCTTCTAATAAAATACACAAGTAATATATATATATATATATTATTTTTTTTTCTGAAATCTCCAAAAATTTCTGCAAACAATTGTATTATCACATAAGCGATAAAAGTACTTAAACTATAATTTTTTTTATGTTTTTCTAAACATTTTTGATGGCACGTTTGACGATATTAAGTCATTTAAAAATTATTCTCGAATTAAAATGCATCAAAATGTCATGAAAAAAAATCAAACTATAAAATTTATTACTGTATATATTCACTATAAATAAAAACTTCCTCAGTTTATATTGCTTTCTGTCAAATTTAAATTTTGAATAAAAATGTACTTAGAAATTAAAAATAACAACCATTTAATTAAATTTAAAGCAATTTAATTAACTGTTTAAAAAACTTTTACAACTCATACTTATATTCTGTCATGATGTTTTTGAAATGTAAAATGGTTGCTTATAATTTTCATTTGAATGGATAAGAGAGAATTAAGTATTGAAAATGTTTTATATTATACGAGTATTTTTCATTGAAAATGTAATCCAAAATTAATCGTCAATCACGTTTTTTTCCTGTTTGTTTAACAGAAAATGTTACATGATATAAATATTTTAAATATGGAGACAGAAATTCATATTTGCACTTTTATCTGTTAGAAATAAATTAATCACGAACTTTCAGTAAAAAGGAAATGGGACTAAAATACCCATCATTCATTGAGTCATAGGATTTGTACTGTACAATTGAAATGCCACGTAGTCCCACACCATTCCAAAACTGCTAAAAATCAGTGTAAATATAAATAACTCATTTTTAAAACTGTTTATTTTGACAAAACGGTTAGGTTTTTGTGTCCTTTTTTCTTTTCTGAAAAGACTGCGTTTTTTTCTTTCTTTTTATGTTGCCTAAACCAGACCAGCTTAAGGACTGCTGCTGTTTCGTTTTTCAAGGTTCAGTAGGAATGGTAAAATAAGCTTCTATATATTTTGAACATCTATTCTTTATTTTGAAAAGAAACTATGACATTTAATCAACTTTTCCATTATTCGAATTTCAAAATTCTACTCTTTTTTTTGATTGCGTTTAACTAAATGTTAACCGAGCATGTTTAGACATTCGTAAAGCAAAAAAAAAAAAAAAAAAAAAAAAAAATGAAAATAATTCACGTTTTTGAGTTATTGACAAAAGACTATTTCTCACGTAAAACGCACGTTCTTTATGTTCGTATTTTTTTTAATGCAGTTTCGCTGTTTAGATAGGAAATTCAACTCAGAATCTTTTCCGAAAGATGTGAATTTTTTTTCATTTTTTAAATTATTTTAAATTTTTTATCATTTAGTTTTTTCTGTATTTTTTGCTTTGCATGTTCTGTTGAGTATATTTTTAATAAAGTATTATATTAGACATTAAAGGCATAATTATTCTGTTTTACATGAAAGGATATGTATTGTGTAGCCCCAACTTATGCATGTTAACTTGAAGATGAGAAATATGTTTTCTAAGCATTACTACAACATTCCCTATTTTTTTAAATCAAGTTCATTTATTTATAAAATATTTCTTCACGTCTGGTATATGGGCTGCATCAAATATATATAAAGTTTTAGCACTTAAGCAACAAAAATGGACTATTTTTAATACAAAGATCTAGAAAATGGCTTAATATTTGTATTCCACTTAAAATGAAATCTACTTTGTTGATACAAAAGATTACTCTTCAAATACATTCTTTCTTGGACAAAATGAAAACTACCAACTTGAAGATAAATAAAAACTATTGTTATATATTTTTTTGATTTCATTTGATTAAGTTTTTGTTTTTGGTTCATTAACCTAAGTTTCTAATGGGGATTTATTTAACTGAAAATAATAGAAAAGTAGAATCATTAATTTAATCCATAAAATTATGATAATTATTACATTAGTCAGAAAATTCAGAAAAAGAATTTCTATAAAATATTTTCACTATAGAATTTTTCACATTAAAATAAGGATATTTCAATATGTTAGCTTCGTTTAACATTTCGATTTTATACGTGATATATGTACTTGATTATTAAGTAATTTTTCATTCGGCAAATACACTTTTTGTGAAGAAGAAAATTCGCAAATACATATATTTAAAGTGAAGTAGAAAATAAACTGGCATTTGATGAGTAACTTAAAAATAGCAAAGTCGCTCCTCAAATTTAGATCACTAAAAATATTTAAATTCGCGAGGCATCCGACCTTCAATATTATTTTTAATTATCTTTTCAAGCTATCATATTAATTTTTAGCTATAAAAATTTATCTTCAATTTAAAACTTTTTCAGCGTATTATTTTGACTTTTTAAATAGTAATTTAAAATTTTAAATGTACTATGCTATATGTTTCTACATATTTTACAGAAATGTTTAAAATTTTAGCATAAAACGGATAAATTTCTTCAAGAGACTTATTACATTCTCATTAATTACTGTTTTCTTATCTTTAACTACGTGGAATCCAAAAATACTTCTAATAGATTTTAAAATTATCTTAGAATAATGCTGAAAATTATTTTATTAATCAATCACTTAAAATACAAACGCAATAGATATATCAATTTAAATTGAGACACCAGTAGATTATCAGGTAGCTTTAAAGTAATAAAAGTACTCAAAATCAAGTACAGAGTATTTTGTAAGAATGTCATCGTTTATTTTAGAGAGAGAAACCAAGTTCATCTTTAAGAAAAGCGTCCTTTTTGTTTTCTTTTTTCTTCACAAAAAGTGGAAAATAAATTATTCATGATTATATTTAAATAATTAACACTTAAAGCATGCGAGACATTGTTAGTGCCAAGTAGATGGCACTTTGGAATACCCAAAGTAATTAATTAAAAAATAGAAGTCAAACAAGTATTCAAGTTAATTTTCAGTATTTTCATTATGACTTTTATGATGACAAGAATTTCTCATATCGTAGAACGAAGATCGCGTGATATTCAAAATGAAGTCACCGCAAATAATAGACATTAAGCGTCTGGCGTTAGAATGACGAAGTTATTAAATGGCACATTTTTGCAGTTGTATTTCTCAGTTCATTTAAAAGTGCGGTTCATTCAGACAATTTTTTGCAAGATATTCCCCCCCCCTTGTTGTAGTCTGAAAAGAAGAAAAAAGTAACGGAAAACTTGACATAATAATTTACTTTTAAGCTCTTCAAAATAAATGAAAATGCAAATAAGAAGCATTTGAATACAAGAGAAACTTTTTTTTTTCATTTTGATGCTACATGTCTGACAAGAATAATTTTGAAACATGATTATGATTAATTCAATTAATATATAATATAAAAAATGATTATTAATTTTCAATTTTAAAATTGAGATAGAAATTTTTAAAGTATTGAAATTTGTATAAAATATTATCCGAATATAATTTAAATAAAATTCTATCATTTCCTATTTTTAATTTGTCTGAAGTTTGTTAAAATTATGTATCATACAAATAAATTAATCACATTTCCTTTAAAAATAAATTATTTAAATAATTCACATTTTGTGCAATAGTTTATATTTATAGAAATGCAGCTATATGTGCCTGAAAGTTTTAATCAAGCTAACGGCAAAAAGTGTGAAAAAAATATTGAAAAGGAAAGTTATTTTAATGTACAACAATATATAAATAAAATACATTAAAAAAATTACATTGATTTATTTGGAAATCCTTCAAAAATGGATTGTAAAACTGTTTTAATTACAAAATCTTTAAGCAGGATAATTAACTGATAAAAATTAATTTAAAAAATAATCGTTGAAAATTTCACTTTTATGTATAAATCATGTGAATGAATTTCGAGAATGTATGTTTTTTAATTGTTTAAGTATTATGATTTTTTTAATATTTCCATGAATTATTTGATTGAATAAAAACTTTAGTATGCTTCTCCAAATATAACGGAAATTAAAGGTAGCCTTAGAACAATTTTCAATTGTTAGGCAAGTGGTATGAGTTACAACCAGAATAGGTTCACTACGACCTAATAGTAGGATCAAACATTTCGTAGTGGAACGTCCAGATTCAGTTAAAATCATTGATGAACAACGGGTTATGAATGTTGCATTTCAATTAGTTGATTTATTGACGCACTTGGAAACTTCTTGCAACAGTAAAATTGTTGCTACAATTTTATTGTTGTAAGAAGTAATTGTTGCAACTATTTCCGTTTTCATACATTTCTGTTGAGGGGAGTGAAAGTGTCTTTTTAGGGTATCTTTTCATATCACACATGATTATAACCTACTTTATGAAAAAGTTCTCATGCTGTAGATATCAATCAAAGAATTATTACTGCTTTCAGGTGATAAACTACCCACTACTTGGTGTCAAATTATTGCCATATTATCTGTGTGTTCACTGGCATATTTCCCCTAGTTGGGCTCGACAAGTTAAGGTAGAAGATGCAGGGGGGGGGAGTTCTTGCAATTTAGAAGCAGTAAGCAAAAGTGTCTCCAATACTTCAGGTATTATTTCACTTGAATGTTTTTTTATTTTACCATCCAGAAACATAATTTTACTTGGATAACATTGGGACCCCGACCTGTTTAACGTAACAGTTCGTAAGTATTAACTCCCTACCTTACGATAATGAGAACGAGACCCTAACCAGCTGGACCACCACGGCAACATAATATAACCTGTTGTTAATATTTTCAACGAATTTTTTATGAATAATCAAAATTGAATTTTGTTTCTTATTAAGTACAACGTAATGCCTATGAGAGTTGTTCTTTTGTTAGTAATAAATATCAATATTAACATCCGAAGGAAATGAATAAAACTTATTTCATAAGTTTTTTAATAATATTTTATCTTACGTTTTAATGGTAAATGTATATTTTATGCTTTAAGCAAGTAATAACACTAAGATATAAGATTACTAAGCTTTCATAGTCAAAGAAAAATTAATACATATTTCTGTAATACGAGGGTCACTCTGAAATTTTCGAGATACAACTAGGTTTTTAAAGTTATGCTTAAAAATTTTAGGTGTGTTCAAAGTAGTCTCCTCCAGCATCAATGCGCTTTTGTAGACGAATTTTCCACAGATTAAATGCCTCAAGACATTTATTTCTTGGAATAGATTAAAAAAATGCATTTATAGCCACATCAATCTCTTCTTCTGAATTAAAACGACGTCCACGTAAGTTTTTTTTAGATTAAAGAATAACTAAAAGTCACACATAGCTAGATCAGGTGAATACGGCGGATGTTCGATCACTTTAATTTATTTTTGTTTTAGAAACTCAACTGTTAATCCGGCTGTATGTGAAGATGCATTGTCATTGTGAAGAATTAGTTCCCTAACATTCAGTTCTTATAGAATTTCTAGAAGACATTTAGTGGTATACCAATTTGCTGTTACTGTCTTCTATCCTTCCAACTTGATGGCTTTGACCAATCCCGTACTTCTGAAGAAAACGGCTTACATAACTTTTTTCAGTGCGTGTTGTTTTTTCGCCATTGTCGGCGTGGGATCATCTTCAAAGCACCATACTTTGCTTTCTTGACGTGTTGGAACGTCAAAAAACGCTATGTACGTTTCCTCACCAATTACAATTTTAGAAATGATGCAGTGGCCCCCATCATTTAGCAATTTAAGAGTTTCTTTATTGATTCTGACACGCTCCTCTTTTTGGTGTTCAGTTAGATTACGGGGAACCCAACGACAAACTACTTTTTTCATATGTAATTCTTCATGAATCATTTTGTGTATGGCTGCGGATCCAATGTTAAGTTCCTTCTGTATCATTTGATAGGTACAACGATAATCAACCATTGACATTTTTCGTATGGCAGACACATTATCCGGGATTACTGCCGACGGTGGCTTTTCTGTGTGTTCTTCATCCTAAAGAAAATTGCGACCTCTTCTAAACTCGCTAAACCATATGAATATAGTAGCACCAGCGGAAGATTTATCACCAAATGCTAATTTCAATCGTTGAACTTATTCTACTTGATTTAATCCTGCTTTAAAATCGTAAAAAATCATAACGCGAAAGTGTTCTCGCGTCAACTCCATTTTCTCTTCTGCTTAAAATTTATTCTACGCTAAACAAGTTGAAGTAAATCAGTAAAAAATCATCTTCTGTGTTAAAATATTTTGTATTTTAAAGTTAAACCGTTATTTTTATTTTGTAAATTTTCGTCTGCGCGTATCTCAAAAATTTCAGAGTAACCCTCGTATTAGTATTGGATGAAGTATACACATTTTTAATATGTTCATTTCCATATCTCCATTTTAATTTACTCACTCTGAATTTCTGTTAACAAAAGTTGTGTCATACTGAGCTAAATATAAAAATTTTAATGTAAATTTATTAATATATTTATATGGTAAACATTTAAAAATCAAAGTAATAAATCTATTTATAGTTTTACTATTTAGAATAATAAACTGATTTGCTCGCGGATTTGGTGATGTAATTGATAGGATTAATTCTATGTATAAAATATTTATCACAACTTCTTAAACTGTAAAGATACAAACTAATTAGTCTTTTTGAACCAGAAAGATGAAGCATATGTTTTAAATGATTTAAGCTTGAAAATGTTTATGCAATTGCTATTTTGATGATGGATAATACATTAAGAATGTCATACCATTATAAATTAATGAAGCACTATTTTCTTATTATTTCTTCGATCATTGTCTTTTTTTTATCATACTACTGAAGTTTGCTATGCTTAATATTATTAACATTTTACTTATATTTTATTGTGAATATGAAATCAAAAATTTAAAAATTGGAGTAGCTAATTTGATTTCATAGCTCCTTTTAAGTTTTTTACATTTCATTTAGTCATGTTTTTTTCTTGGTAAGGCCTTCATGGAAGATTAACAAACATTAGCTAGTAAATTTTATTTTTAGTGGGTGATTGATTGCGAATGATAGATCTTCAACCACAAAATGAAATTATAAGCAAGAGAATGAAAAAAAAAGATATAAAGTTATTCATCGAAGTCTAATTCATCGATCTTATATCACACTTTGAGCTTAAAATAGACAAGAGACATCCTATTTAGTAGAAATTTAAAAATTTATTTTAGAATTTTTGAATCAAAAGTAATTGCGACAAACATTGGAGTTTGAAAGAAATAGTAATGTTTAAAATTCACAAAAAAATGTTGTGAAACAAAACTTTTACGAATGAATATACAAATTATGGTTTGAATAAAATAATTTTAAAAGGATTTGTAATCTAAGAATGTGTGGAAAAATACAAACTCAAAAACGTAATTTATTGATCTGAATAATCAAAAAAAGAATTATTCTTATAGATTTTTTTTATAAGATAGAAAACTAAATTTCTTACAAAAGATAAAAAAGAAGGGAATTCAATTTAAAATATTGTACTTACTTAACAATTTTATTCTAATACCTGAAACTAAAAAACTTCTTTAATTCACAATGCAATTATCTAGAATTTCATTAAAATAATCAATCAGCAGTTTTCAATGCTAATATTTTCTCATAAGTAATAAGATACGATAACTAACATAATTTTAAATGATCTCAAAATATTTTCATAATTATTTAAGACTATTGGGAGTTTCTGATTTTAAAAAGAAGTGACTTTTCAATAGGAGAAAAAGTTCAGATGTCAATGTGTTACGAAAACTTACATATAAGAAAAATAGAATAAAAGTTCACCTCCCATAATTTAAAAGCCTTTTTTTCTTTTGAATCAAATTGCAGATAAATAATGCCTTGAAAGTTTTCACACTCAAAACTTTTAAAAAATACATATTTACCCAAAAGTTTTTGTTAATATTCTATGGATTTGTTCTCAAATTACGAATATGTATATTGAATTCCTTCTGTTTACTTCAGTTTTATAAATCATCCAGGTTTTGCGAATGACGAAGGAAGAATTTCAAATGCATGAAATCACTAAAAACTTCCTTAAGTTAATCCCAATAACTTTGCATGTTGGGCTATCTTTCGTAAATATTAAACCCTAAGGATATATGTTTAGTTTATTGCAAAATTGCTGATAGATTCTTGTGCAAATAAACTCACTGCCAAATATAAGTCAAATAACGATTATTTTTCTGTAAGTTCAAAATGAAAATCTCTAAAAGGTGTTTACGTATCGTTCCCAGAAAACTCTGGAATTTATTTTTGAATTCCACAAATATTAGGTTCATATTTTAATGTGGGAATATAAATTAATTCCGAACTCAGAAAAAGTAATTTCTTTACTTGGGAAAATATTGATCTGTTTATTGGAGTTAACTTATAAAAACAAAATGAAGTATGCTATCTATATTATAAAATTTTTTTTATTTTCATTTAATAATTTCTGATTAAATCTTGTTGAAATATTAAATTTCTTTTAATATTTTACATCTTGGCATTTTCTTTCCTATTTATAATAATTCACTAGTTGGAAGATAAACCTTATTTTATGTCTAATGATCTTCTATTTTTTAATTCGTCTTATAAGATCAAGGCAAATTATTACTTATCATTAGGGCCTCAAATTATTTTTTTTTCCAATTTTATTAAAATTTTTGTTATTTTTATGAACATTACTATTGTTATCATTGTTATTAAAATTATTTTGTGTGTCATTGTTATTTATATAGTATTTAAAATTAAATAGACTTTCTTACAATGATTTAAGCAACTATTCAGTTTCATTTCCTTCTTATCCTAAATATTCAACTCATTTTAGAGAATCATTATCACTGAGTATAATGAATACTTTTTCTGTTTGAGATTTATTTTAAAGAAGCTATATATCTCTGAAGCTATATTTATTTACTGATCTTTTCAATTCTTGAAAATAAGTTTTGCCTCTTTTTCTTATCTTGTTTATCCAATCAATCAAAGAGCGTATTAATTATTCACTATAAATAATCCTTATTTGCTAAATTAGAGTTGTATGCAAAAATATCACGCATACCACTTAAATTTGTATCTCAAAAAATGAGTCAGTTTTCTTACAAAAAAATACAGTAAACATTCGTTTTTACGAATCCTGTGGGACTTGTTAATTCTTCGAATCAAAATTTGTAAAATAGGAAACTAAGTATTGTATCTTTTTTTACCATCTTGCCCTCTCTTTATAAAGAACTAATAAAAGTACTTAATGCGCATGGTAAAATTTATATTTAAAAACCATTTTTAAGTTTATTTTATTCATGAAAAATCAAGCAAAGTAATCTTATGATCTTCTCTAAGCTATCTTTTGCGAAACGAGAGTTTTAAAACATACATTTTAGTTTTTCAATATAAAAAAAAACATTTCACTGTTTTATCATTTATTGTCTTTATATTTTTTTTTGTTTTTAATGTTGAAATTTTGCTAGCCATTCATCTGTTTACTTTTCAGATGTTTGAAGTACTACTCATTTTCTTGCTGTATATTTGAAAGATCTTTTTCACTCTCAGCTCTTGAGTTTTTAATAAAATAATCAATTGATACTTGTTGATTATTTTATTAAAATCTTCAATAGTTATCAAGTAAATATTTTTACTTTTTCAGTTATGGGGTGATAAAATCTGCACATCAAAATGGCCTAAATATAGATTTTTCTGCAAAATTATTTCAAGCATAGATTGATCAGTGCATTCATTATTCCTATACTGTCAATTTCAAAAGGCAATTCCAATTCTAAAGCATTTCCAGTTTTCTAAAAGTAAATAATAGTATTTGTAGTTGAATCTAATGATTGCATACGGATGCAGTGAGTTGTATGACGAGAGTTAGAGCATGCGGGAGAAATTCCTAATGATTTGTTAAAAAATATCAAGAATTTGAACATTTGCAGTGCACTTAGCTATCAATTGCTCGAAGAATTTACGATTCTCCATAAAAATTTATTCAAGTTTTTAACAGAAAAATGAATAAAATCGTGTAAAAATAGATGCAAATGAAAGTTACATGAAAATGAATTCTCAAAGATATTTTTGAAATTTTATTTCGTAAATGGGAAATAGAATTATCATATTAAACTATCCTATTCGTAATGGGAAATAAAATAGACCATATTAAAGATGAGTCACTGATTTGTAAAATTATGAGTGTACGCAAATTATAGATAAGTAAAAAAAATCCGTTTTAATTCTTCTTTTAATGTTCGGCCATAATCTTTCAATTTCTTTTGCTATTCTTCAGTTTTATTATCTTGTATAACATCTGGTATCAGATTGGAAATTAAGTCTCAGTTTAACATTAATATAACCGAAGATAGCATCTTCAGGTACTGTTTACTAATAGAAAAAATCACAAAACTTGTGCTATTAAAAAATTAAATTAGATAGAAATGTATTTTTTTTACTATGCATTCAAATACGTAGAAAATATTTATTCTTTGCTAAAGAAACATTAATTATTTACTTACTATTTTTAATGTCGAAAATTTAAAGCTATGTGTAATTTTAATGTCGATTAATTTTATTTAAAGGATCTTATCATCTTAATAAAATATTACCTCCCTCCTATGAAACTATAAATATCGTAATTTAATCAAAGGAATGAATATCCTAAGCCATAGGTTTATTATTTTTTCACTTTCAAGTAGAAGTTTCAGAATCGCCAACTCAACGAGATGATCAAACTTGAACTTAATGAAAGGATTTCAAATACCATCACGGAATTATTTTTCCTTACCAAGCTGGAATGAAAAAATCTATAAAATTTTCTTTAGAATGAAAAGTCAGTAAAAAATTCGAACATTTCACAATAATATTCTTTCAATATTTTATTTTATCATTCAAGATTTATAATAAAAAAGTATACATTAAATACACTGTTTTAACGAGGTATTATTTGACTAAAAAATCTTCTAACACTACCCATTCGTGATAATCAGTGTGGAGAAAATATCAAAATTAACACCATCAAAATCTTTGATGGCTCATAAGTCACTCTTACAGAGAGTATTAGCACATTTTTAGAAAGATTTCGTGGCCGTTTAATTAATGTTTAAAATGTAAAGATTATTTTTTTAAATGTTCGATCTGATAGCTTTTTTTCTGGACTATAAGTCTGCATCGTGATTTCCATGATAGAAGAGCTTTTCGCAATATTTCTGGAGGTATTGCTTTCCATTCCTCTTCCACTACTTTCCAGAGTCTTTCTATCGAGGTGAGTTTGCGTTTATAAAGAGCCTTTTTAACAGACCAAAGGCACAATAGTCCATAGATGAAACGCCAGGAGACCTCATAGGGATATGTTGAAAATATATACATGCAATACCTGTATTAGTCATCATTTTTTCTAGGAATGCAGTGGTAGTTTTCGAAGTATGACTTTTACTTTGTCTTGATGAAGTTTCTCTCTTTGAAAGTTACTGGGATAAAGAAGTGGAATTTTTTTTGTAATATTGTGCGTTAAACCTTCTCCTGATAGTACGATGAGTTGATATTAACATTTCTTTCCTCTCTTCTTATTTTTAATTTCTCATTGTAGGAGAAACCTGCGACAATCATAAGCCCCTTACTGAAACTTTCTTTATATTGACGGAAACGGGTTTGTATACTTTTTTCTCCTCATTTTCTATAGTAAAAATACCTTTTTCTGTTACAGTCATTTAGGGAAACTCATGCTTCATCAAGGGTCACAATGTTTTTTCCGTTTATCTCCTGCTAAGTGGTTTTCATACAGAATTCTACAAAATGTTTTGCGTTGAACTACATGTCTCGGTAAAAGCTGGCGAACATTATGTTTTTCGGCATATTTAAGTTGTAAATACTGGTTTATTATTTTATTTATTTTTGCTACAGATAAATCTAAAGACTTTGCAATTGATTTCTGTGTTGGCGGATTTTTTCTTGTTTCCTGCAAATTCATTTTAGAAATATTTGAATAAGAACGTTTATCTTCGGAAAGCCCAAAAACATATCCTTCAGTTCACATCATGTTTATATGTGATATTTTTAAAGAAGAATAAATTTAAAAGTAGAGGACGATATTTCTCATTTCAAGTAATAAGCTGTTGCCAAAAAATTTTATTCTAAAACATTTACATTTTTTAATTTGTTATCAAAATCGTTCTAAACATGTGTTAATACCCTCTGTATTTTGTGAATTTAAAGAGTACATAAACTTATAATGATCCTTTATTCAATAATTTTATAATTTCTTCCTACTTCTAGTTACTATGAAACTTTGTCTATTATTCACTACAGGTTAAAAATAGTTACTTCTGTATCATACGGATTTTTTTATTTTAACGTATTGAATTTGCATGTTAGTCTGCCTTGAAGCCAAATACCTTGTTATCATTTTCATATAGCCTTTGTGTGGATTGCAATTTTTTTTTATCAAAGTTTAATTAATGGATTTCACCATTTTTGAATAGGTACTTTAAGCTAAGTGTTGAATTCTCTGACTGATATTAGTATGAAAAACCGTTCTGACGTACAATATCAATTTGTTTGAAATGTATGGATTATTTTTACTTTTTTATATTCATTTCATAAACTGATTTACTTCTTCAGCACGTGCGGTATTATTAATGTTACCTAAATCTAATAAAAAATTTAGTTTTAATTCACAGTCTATAGCAAATATATTTTTTCTTTCAAACAATTTCTCTATGACTTTTCACATCAATAATGAGTCATTTTTACAATGATTATATGAATCACATACAAAATATTAAATATTGGAGTAGTTTTGGAAATCTAAAAAATGAAAGTCTGGCACACTATGTTCCTGCAAGGTACATTTAAAAAAGATATTTCATCTTTGAAATAATACATTTTTAAGATACTACCCAACGTTGTGCTGAAAAGTGAAATTTCCTTCCAAATATTAAATTTTATATTTTGGTGCATCAATTTCATTAGTGTATTTAATACACTAATAAAATTAAAGCATCATTTAACTGATATATTAATTTCAATAGTTTAAGCAATGATTTTCATTAGATTATATAAATGTAACTAATAACATTTAGTGAAGTTTTGATAAATACTCCTCATTTTTATCGAAGCCTTACTTATTATTTTCTATCATTTCATTTTGGCATTCAAGTTTTTTCTTAAATATTAATTTTTATATGAAAAATTTTGATAACATTTTTAATAATTACTATATTAAATATTTAGGAACATTTTGACTACATAAGATATTTAGATATTTACTTAACTACATTGAAATTTCCCTGAATTTATGCAGAAGATAATGAGGAATATTAATAGGAGAACAATTATTATCAAAATTTATTAAAATAAAATGAAACTTTTATCGAATGCATGTAGTTATAAGCTCTAGTATTGTGAGTAGATTTCTTAACTCTTACTTATTCTTTGAGTACCAAAAGCAAGCAATAATTATTAATTTCAATGAAAAGGAATTTACTAAGTTTATACAAACACAACTGCTTGTGAAAGAGAAGCTAGTTAAAAAAAAAAAAAAAAAAAAAAACTAATGAAGATGACATAGACAATTAATGTAAGCCCCAATTGAAGTTTTTCTTTAAAACACAAACTAATTTACTAACATCTTTTGTGTACTATTTGTCTATTATAAATTATATAGAACGATTAGATGTATTATTAATAATACACAAATATTACATTTTATAATGTAGCTTAATTTGATAAATTGATAAGCGAAAATTTAACTGAAAGACTTAACTTTTTGGCGTTTAGGTTAGCGTATGCTATTCTTAATAAAAGTATGTTAACCGAAAAGACAAAAAAATATTTTTTGTTAGACCATATTTCAACTTCTAGTGATAGATATATTTTTAATTGTGAAGCTTTTGCTAGTTTCTGGTGATTCAAAATGGTATAAAATTCGAATTGCAAAATTTAAAGATTTGTAAATTTCCAATGCCAAACATGCAGTGATATATTCATATTGGAACTATACACAAAACATTAAAACTTCACTTTCCATTAAAATTTTTAATTTAACCAACATATTTAATAATATGATGCGTTAAGAATTCATCACACTACAAGTAATATATTCTCATGTATTAATACGCTTTGAAGTTCATGTTGTATTACAAATTAGGAAGGTATTTTAAACATTTTGATAGTTGTTCAGAGCAATGCTCGAATGATTTCAATGGCGAGATAATGTAAGGGAGCAAACAGTTTTAAAAATTTTCACTTTATTATTTCATAAATGTTGTTATTTTATAAATGTGTACATAAATAAAGCAAATTTAATGGATAATGAAATGGTTCCTACAATGAATCATGATTAGAAAAATTATGTTAAATAAGTGAAATTACGTTAATGAGAAGAAATATAGAATTAGTTTTCCTATTTGTAATGGATTTATAACAATCGTTTGATTTATATAAGTTGATTTTTTTAAAGCTTTGTTTTTGTTGGAAACATTTTGAAGTAATGCCATTTTAATACCGAAATGAAAATATGAATATTATATTTCCATTATTATGCTGTCTAAAATATTTTAAAGATGTAAAACATTACAGACACTATTGAAAAAACCTATTATGAAAGCGATATTTCTGTGAAGTGATACAGTATTAATTTTAGTGATATAAACATTTTTCTTAATTTGTCGTGATGTCTCTGGTGGGATCTGATATTCTAACAGAATGGTTTGACACATTTGCTGCAAAACTTATTGCTAAAGTAGATTTTTAACTGTATTATCGTCTTCAAAAGAACACTTTTATTCCTTTGAAATATTTCAAGTAACTGTGAATTTTAAATGTGAAGCTATGAAATTTTAATACTAACTAATACACTCAAATTTCATTTTAATCTGCAATTATTAATGTATAACAGGATATTAATAAATATAGATTGAAATATAAGTATCATATCGTCCATTTCAAAATATTTTATCAATTTATTTTGATAAAACTGAATTTTACGGTTTCACATTGGTGAATTTGGCGAAATATTGTTTCGCGCCAAGCGAAGGAGACAGGGTTATAGGAAGTTGATTGGCAACCCAGAGTGGGTCCCAATCTCCATCAGAAATCGGGGTTTCCCCCTCCCACCACCTAACACTAAATAAGAAAACAAAACAAGCGTGTAAATAAAGTGGGGTTTCCCCCAAATTTCAAATTGCTAAGCCTAACCGCATGCAAGAAAACGGTAATCATAATAAGAATTGACTAAAGATTCTATTTAAAAATATTCAGAATTAAAATTATAAAGGAAATAAAGCAGCAATAATAATTAAATTTAATAACATCTAGGAAAAAATAAATAAAACAATGAATTTCAGTGATTAAAGATATAGTATGCTTACAAATCATTACTACATAAAAGTAGACAAATCTAGAATAATTTTAAAAAATAGATTCTATAATTTCGTTCCTTACTGGAAATTTAAATACTTTACATACAATTCTAGGAATTCTATGACTGCAGAAAATAATTAAAATAAAATTCTTACCTTCATTTTTAGTCTGGAACTTTACATTCACAGCAAAATCCAAATTGAATATAAAAGACAAGATTGAAATTTCAGTACTATATCCACAGCGAAATACAAAACGAATATAAAAGACAAGATCGAAATTCCGGGGCTATATCAATACGGATACAAAACGAATAGACAGGATTGAAATTCCGGCACTATATCCACACAGAAATAGAAAATTTGAATATAAAGGACAATATTTGTATTCCGAGCAACATCTGAAGTAAAAAAAAAAAAAAAAAAAAAAAAAAAAATTTAAATTACCACGTTTAAAATCCGATAAAAAAAAAATCCAAAATTAAAATGGCAAAAATTTCTGGGATGTGTGGCGGTGAGGCATTCCGACGCTGTATTTGGTGACACATTTGGCGACTGAGCGTTTTTAATGACGTTTGGGCGAATAAATTTGGTGAGGAAAAAAATCAGCTAATTTTTTTTTTTTTTTTTTTTTTTTTTTTTACCAGATTTGGCAATTTTTCGCTGAGACATTGGCGACATTTCGCACTTCACGAGCTGAGACCGTAATACTTAGTTTAGCCATTTTTTTAATAGGAAGAAATAATTTATTAACCTTTATTTAGTGAAACTAACATTTTGTGTTGTTTCATTAATATTTCTGAATAAATTTAAGTGGGAAAATATCTGTATTATTATCATCTGATTTTTTTATTCATTTGTTAAATAATAGTTGCTAAACTTTGAAATAATTACTATTTGCTAGCAGATATTTTCTTTACAATACTTTTAATTTAACAGTTATTCAATCAGCATATTAATCAATAATATTCGTTAGTACAACTCTAGACATCAAATAATGTATATGAGAAGTTCTAGCTCAACAGATTATACATAATCCAAATAAAATACTTCAATAAAATTAATCACACAGTGCTGCAGAGAGAAAGTAAAGAATACTTATAGGCACCACAATCAACTTGCATCATAAAATATTTTTTAAAATGTAAGTGAGTGGAATTACCAAACTTACTTTTAATCTATTAATTCAAATGAAGTTATCAAGAAATACAGTTACTATTTTGACAAAAAGCTTGGATAATTGCATAAAAGCAGGCTATTTAAGTTATTCTTGGGGTGATTTTTTTCAATAAGTGTAAAATTTCATTAACCAAATATAATCTTATGTAAATCGATTTGCATCAATGTTTTAATATCTGTGTTTTAACATAAGTAAAATTTATTTAATGCATTATATTTAAAATTATATATATATATATATATATATATATATATATATATATATATATATATATATATATATATATATATATATATATATATATATATATATATATATATATATATATATATATATATATATATATATATATATATATATATATATATATATATATATATATATATATATATATATATATATATTATATATATATATATATATATATATATATATATATATATATATATATATATATATATATATATATATATATATATACATATATATATATATATAAATTAATTTTTTATTTTTTACTAAATTTTATTTTATTATTAATTTTATTATTTTTAAATTTTATAATTAAAAGCAATAATTATATTATATTTATATTTATTTTTATTACTTTTTTATTTATTATATTTATTATTATAGTAATGCATTACATTTAAGTTTATTATTAATAAGAGTAATAAACAAATTAAAACTTAATATTATTTTTAATGTAATAAAATTACTTTATAATTAGGTATAATACTATCTAAATATTTAAAACAAATATAACACATTTTACAATAAAAGATCTTCTAGAGTAAAATAAGGGATTTTCCTGTTTTACATAGTAGGGAGATAAATAGAACTCGGGACTTTTACAAATCTTAAAAACATTTCATTATTATAATGTAACAAATTAAATCATTTTCAGTATATGTTTTTGAGAAAATTATTAAATATATATGTATGTATGTATGTATGTATATATATACACGCACACATTCATTTATACATTTCTCTTGACCAATTAAACAATTGATCAATTCTCGAAAAATAAATCTATAAAATTGATAAATAGCATAAATATATTTGATGAAAATTTAAATTTCTCCTATTTGGTGTTAAAATACTTATATAAGACAAACATTATAAATTTTTAAAAATAATTACTTAATATATCACTCCCATTATAAAGTAAGTTTAAAACAAATTACTGCCAAATATTTTGAAATATTAATCATCATAAATTGATTAAAATGTTGGAATATCCTCCAACAAAAGGAAAATCAAGAGGTATATTTCTCTTTTCATACATAATTTCCCTTGAATTAAAAGTATTTGTGCCATCGTTTTAACAAGTCAATAAAAGCGTAGTTAAATAAAAAAAAAACTTAAATATAAGACAACCACCAATATAATTCCACCACAGTAGAAACGCGGATAATTTATAGAAAATTACATATTTTTGAAAATTCAAATATGAATTTTGCATTAATAATTTCTAAGAGCCTCAAAAAAAAAAGATAACATTATCTTATATCTGAAACAAATAATATAATCACAATAATCTATCGTATAAGATATTTATCTATATTTTATAAAATTGAAATCTAGAATATTTGTAGGATTATTAAAAGTATATATAAATACATTAATTTCATGATTTTTATAAAATACTTAATACAAAATAATTCATTATGCATGATTTAGAGAGAGAAATTATTTGTTTATGTCAGCACACACATAAATAAGGCTTGCAGTAGCCAAACATCACATACCGATTTTGTAAAGATTTTAAACGGAAATACATCGTTAAAGTCGAATTTTATGATAAATGTTTTATTCTTTTGATTTGCCTGCCAATTATCGGTAGGAAGTATTACAATTTTTTATAATACAATTGTTTGCTATAAAGAGACTATATATCATGAAAGGAATGAATATTAAATTTAATGGGTGAATGTGAGACAAAATCGAAATTAATGTCAAGGAATCTTTAAATTAATGTCAAAGAAAGTAAATATTAAACACGGGTATTAGTTATAAAATGTCATAATTTATAATTATTACTGCAAAAATAAATCTACATATTACGATTTTTGTGATTTAAATATTACATTCAAATGCTTGAATTGGATATTAGCAAAGCATATTCTTTCCCTCAGGGATGTTAAAAACATGCAGGGTTAAGTTAGCATGGCGCATTTTTATTTAAACGGGTGACATTAAAACGACTTGGTTGTTGTTTTTATAAAAATCATTTATTAGAACAATAATGCATTATAAAAATGGAAACATTATTTCAAAGGTCTGAAGAATATAGATTTACGTCAGTGCTTTAAATTTTTCGATGACTTAAATTCTGAGTATGTGATGCATGTGTTTGTGTTTCCTGTTAGTGTTTATATTTTTATGAGCAATATTATTAAAAAGTTGCAGCAAAAAAGTACCATGCGTATACTTTAAAACATTTAATTTTTAAAAATTGATTTGATCAAACTTTATTGTATTTTTATTTATTTATTAATACTAGTGTGCACTGCTGTAAAATATTGCTTGATTTCAAAAAATGACATCTTGTTTAATTTTTGGGAATATAGAAAATTGAAGAAAGTGAAAATCATGTTTAATAAAGCCATGTAGCAAATTTAATTCATATTATTCTTCCTATTTAAGAAACTATAGATTTATTTTTACCTAAAATTTAAAAACCAATACACATACTGAACGTATTATGCTTGTGTTTCTTTTTCATCGAATACTAAATAGTTTTTTATGCATTAAAATACTTTGATTGATAAAGTTTATTATGGAAAAGGTATCATTAAAATTTAAAAAATATATATTAATAAAGTAAAACCGTGTTAGAATGATAATTTTCCTATACTCAACTTAAGGTCGAACAAATTTTAATAGAAAATGATAAGTGGGAAATACTTTTTTGTCATTTTTCATTTCAACACCTTCAGTTTCCATTGATTGATTTGTAAGGCAGTGTTTCACGCTCTTATTGAATGTTTTAAAATTCAATTTCGATTAAAGCTCGTATCATCGATTTTCTTCATCTTCCACTCAGATGCTAGAGACTGAAATCCCGAACAGGTAAATCAGGCGGAATCAAATATTTCACTTCTTGAGTTTGATTGTTGGTTTGAGTATGAAGTATTCAAACCAAGGTGAAAGACTGAATTAATGAAGATATCCTTCACTTATTGCTTAAATAATAATTATTAGAAACGGAATGTTAATAGGAATTTAAACAAGGAGAATAATTCATTAACTATAAATAAAATCAAATTGAAATTATTAAATATACCTCTTATGAGAAAAAGGTTATAAATTTTCTGGAAAATTTTCATTAAAGGGATAATTTTTTTGATTATACTAGCACACCAATAAAGATTTGCTTACTGTAAAAAATGGTGAGAATTTCCAGAAAAATATTTTTCCAACTATTTATCTTCAAATAAAAAACTTAATTTTTATCATTCTATCTAGTATTAAATCGAATGATTCGTTCTTCTCATATCCAAATAGTGTGACTTTAGCCTCACAAATTAAACCGAAGCTGATATATCATGAATATAACTTTCATAGTTAAAGCCATTAACATTACACATTCACCTTATTAGCTTACTATTGTACATTATAACAAATTATTAGACTATAGACTTGAATAAACAAAAAGAATATGTATATTGAGAATATAATTTTATAACAAAGAGTATTTTTTATTATTTGTTATTGCTACTCTTAAGAATTCACTTAAATTTATCATTTTAAATTACAGTAAAACTTAGCAGTAAAATTGTCTAGAAAATTAGAAGTAAAATTATTTTACGCACTATTATTTGTATATAAAAATAATTTAATTCTTAACTACAATTTTATTAATTCCAATGACGAGCTCCATTAAAATCATAATGTTTCTCAGAAAATAACATTTAACTAATGTAATTTTGCATTATATCACTTTTAGAAAGATTAACAACGTTGTCATATTTCCAAGCAAAATTTTTAGATATTTTCTGTGAAATCAGGAAAAAAAAACCTTATTTTAAAATAGATTTCAATTACTCTGATATAAAGTAAGAACATTCTTAAAAATATATTTTATTTTCAGAATTAATATTGAATGTTTTTTTTTCCAATTGTTAATAATTTACAAAGAGTTTCCTAATAAAATATCATTTTAAGGTAATTTTAATACAGCGAGCAAATTTTGGCGATCACATTCTTTTTTTTTCTTCTTTAAAAGAAAAATCCTTTTGGCTTAGTCAATATTTCGATACGCTTCAGTTATTTTTTTTATTCGTGATATCTTTTGAATTCATTCTAGCTTATAGAAAATCTCTCGAATTTATCGAAACGAATTTATCTGGAAAGAAAACAGAAATGTTTACACTTAGAAATAAAGTAAAATAAAACATTTCAATTGTAGTGCTATTCAAATTGTTCCAAGAATTTTTAAGATATTTAAGTATCTAATGAATATTTCAAAAGAGCTAAATTTGAATAATAAAACAATATTAATACTTTTGCGAATAGTAGTTAAATTTATCTTCACAGTACTAAACAGAAAACAAAAAATTCATCTTTAAACATCATAATTAAAATATTTATACTTAAAAAAATATATTTTAATTTATATGCTTAAAATTTTTAACGTGCATAAATTTATATGCTTAAGTAAATTCTAAAACGGCTTTATTTAAGCTCTCTAGTTTCTCTAAACACTTTTACATTTATGGAAATAATATTAAGTAATCATAAGTAAATTAAAGTTTTGAGGAGAATCAACTTTAACTCTTTCTCTTAATATTATGTGTAAAATCAAGTTATTTGGGAAACAAAATAAGATTAGTCTTGCTAAATACATAATTAATACAATGAAATTCAATAGACCTTTTATTAAAATTAATTTTTTAATTAAGTTTAAACTAAGTAATTAAAAATTAAGTCTTATGCTAGATCAACAGATTTACATAAAATGAAAATAGACAAACGTGTTGCATTAGAAAATGATAATGAATTCCTTTAAGCCAGTACAAAGTTTAATAAAATCCTCAAATGTGATGAATACTTTAGAACACACACAAACACACACATTTCTATTCATGCGGTTGGAGATTTGACTAACACTAAAAGTGTTAGCCTTACATCAAATTAACCTATGCCCTGGAGAATTCTAGAAACACGTAAACATTAGCCATGGTTGTTCGATAGCATATCTGTGTTTGAACATTTATTTGATTGTAATTTTCCGTGAAAGCAAATTTCAAAATAAAAGCCTACAGGAATCAAAGTTTTGTATCAAATGAGGATCTGTGTTTAATACAGGAAAAGTTTATAATATATACACGTCTTTGAAGTAATATATAATCATTGTGATGTGGTCAAGTCCTTAAATCAAAGACTTAAAAATGTTACACAATGTTAAGTATTATTCTCTAGCCCCTAAGAGATTTTAAAAGTCTAAAATCTTTAATATGGGATGCATAATAATACTAAATTCCCATCGCATTCTATTATATTTCCCATCATTTTCAAGGTCACATGAGAATCGCTTTTTCTTAAAGAAAGAGCCAAATCATATTATTTAAATTATAATAATTAAATTGAAAAACTGTTTATTTATACAATCTCAAAAGTACATGCATTAGAAAATATCCTTAAATGTATTTAAGATTTTAACATTAGACTATAATACAAGAAAAATTACATTAAAAAAAGCAGTCTTTATGTCATATCTCTATAAGAACTTTTCATAGCAAGCTCATTGGATGCTGATTGGCCCAGTAAAAAATTTATTGCTACTTTATGAATTCCAGTTTAAATATGATCATCACAAAGGTATGAAAATGTTTAATTCGGAAAAAACTAACATAATGTTTCATATACTATTTTTGCGAAATTTAATTTCTCTACACTAACAAATATGACAAAATAAAATATGTTTCTAATATTCAAATAACAACTATAAATATAGTAAAGCACATAAAAAAACAAAAAATTCACAAATAATCTGTAATAATACATCAAGTTACTCATGCATACTATAAAAATGTATTCAGTAAAATTTTAAATACTTTTTATAATTTTATTATATTTAGAAATGCAAATGACAATTTTAAATGCCTTCAGATTCAGATATTATGAACAAAGAGCATTTATAAACAAAGTATATTTAGATGAGCGAAGAACCTGGTATAAAACTACATGTGCTCAGGGTTTTATAAAATATCATGTTTCTGCGCTTCTGAAGCTATGAAAAAGAACTATCTCTAGAAATACGGGTCACATTTCTTTGACAATATATAATACACTGAAAATCCCACACAGACTGAATTCTTAAGATGCATCTCTTGTCCATTAGCAGTTCCTAGAGGGACACAGAATTCAATAAAATTTCTTTTTGCAACTTCTCTTCATATGAGAATGGGAATCATTATTATTCAATAATGTACTCAATTTTCAAAGATATTACTCGCTCGGCAGACGCAAGGTGAATTGGTTTCTCTTCTTCTTGTCAACAAAACACAGAAATTAAATGAAATTTTTACATGTGTAAGTACTTATAACCGTTAATTAATTTGTTTTTGTTTGCATTTTTCTTTACACTGCTTCATAGCTCTATTTTTTTTAATAACAATACTTATTTTTCAGGAAATAATGCTAATTAATTAGTCTTTCCATACAATGGGTGAATTTGTATTTCTATACAAATACGTAATATGTTTGTGTTCTAAGAACAGAAAATAACAGTTCTGCCATCGTATATATAGAGAAGGGATGTATCCATATCCATTTTATTAATCAACTATACTTACATTTATAAGCACATATTTTTAATTATAACGATCATTGTTTCCCAGTGATGATTCAAAAGTCGAACAATTCAGTCAGCAGAAATATCATTATACCCATTTTTGTGGTCTAAATATTTAATTAATACTGTTAATGCTTCTGGATACATTTTAATCATACAGTATTTAAAATAATTAAACATTAAGATGCTTAAAACTCCTGAACAGTACGTTATTTAAGTAAGTAAACACACAATATCTTTAATAATAGAGGACACAATGTAAAACAAGACTTGAAATAGACTCTCATTAAGTCATTTATTACACAGCGTCATTAATACTATGTCAATGGAATTGCTTGTTTGCACAAAATCTTTCATAAATTCCCTTTATTTGAAATCATTCTAAAATTTTCAATTACTAAAATATCAAAGCAAATTGTTTTTCATTCAGCACGTGAATCGTTTCTAGTTTGTATAAGATAGATAGAGTGGGCTTCTTGATTGTAAAGCCATTAAATTAATATCTCAAATTAACAATCACACATTTAAATATCTGTATTGCATAAGACAATACCAGGCTCGGAATAATTCACAATACAAATTAAATCAAATCTTAACTCTTATGATTGTGAGTAAGGTTTTGATTTGAATCCTTTCTTGGCATTGTTGAATTCAAAAAGGAATGGGGATATATATTTCTGCAGACTATATCATGGATTCGCATAAAAGTATATATATAATAAAAGTATATATATAATAAGTACATATAATAAATGGATTTTTAAAGGTACACATAGTGAGAGGAATTATGAAAGCTAACTTATTGGAGTGAATGTAGAAAAAACACTTCCAATGATAAATGTTATTTTTTCAAATATATTAGATCCCCCATTCTCCAAAATTATATAATTCATATTTATATTTTATCCAATATATATATATATATATATATATTATATATATATATATATATATATATATATATATATATATATATATATATATATATATATATATATATATATATATATATATATAAAGCTAATAAAGATAATACATGAAATACAGCTCATTAAATAAAAAAATCAACTAATATATAATACTAACAATCTTACCACAGCAAAAGCAGCTAAAGAGAGATAGACCAGTATAAATGAGATAAACATGACAAATAATAATATTAAGACGACAAAATTTAAAAATCAATGATACGCATCTCAGAAAAGAAATGTTTAATTTACATGGTTGACCATCTCCTTCCTTATGAAGATATGGTCCCTATGCTTTCGTCCTATTTTTTGTATTGTATGTTGTTTTATTCTCGTCAGTGATTTTAAAATTTTGTCTTTCTAGTTTTATTGTTCTCTTATAACATATAAGAGTTTTTTTTCTTAGAAATAACTTTTTAGAAGTAACTTTTTTAGAAAAATTTAATTTCTAAGTATTTTTAAAAAAGTTGTTAATTTTTATCTTAATGTCTAAATTGCAAATTGCTTGACGCTTCAAATAAATTTACCCTTTTTGATAATTTTTTTAAGGAGAAAAAGTAAAAACTAATTATTTGTATTATTCATCAAAGTTTTTGATTTTTTATTTCTTCTAACAATTGAGTAATGTAATCTAATCTAATTATTAAAAAGATTTTAAAAAATAGAAGATAAAATCATTTTTTTCTATAAAGTAATAAAAAAATTTATAATCAACTTTATTACACTACACAAAGTTTATTTTGTGTACGTTTAAAGGTTTTTCTTTATATCTAGCTTGTTAAAAATGTACTTTTATTTGGTTTTATAGTGGAACTGTAGGAGGTATGGCTATTTTGAGCAATTTGCTTAGTCTATTTTGGAGCCGTATATCCTTATTTATTTGGCTTTCAAACCAACTTCTACTGTACATCGAAAATATATTAAATCTACCTGCTTTTGAATGGCAAGAATTCAACTATAGATTGCAGATTTATTTATAAGATTTTACTTTATTTGTAGGAAAACTAAAATGAATGGCATAATCCAAAATGTGGACAAAGTTTATTCGATTTAGCAAAAAGGCGTCTCATATGTGTTTTTTTTTTTTTTTTTTTTTTTTTTTCTGCTTTTATTTGGTAATCCTTCTTTTTCATTACTATATGGAACACCTAATATATTACATTTATATTATGCTTAAGTATGACTTATTTATAAAATCTTAATTGTTATATGCAACTAATAATTATATATAATTCAGGAATAACAAAGTATTTTCTAGTGTAACAGTGCAAGACCATGTATGTGATTTTAATTATACTGAAGTTATCAAATTTTTTAAGAAACAGTTAAAAAGTTTAAAATTGTGACATTATTAATTCATAAGAAATAATAATCATAGTTAATTTTCGCACATCTTCTATTATATATGTTTAGAGATATCTCCGTGGCGTTCTGATTGAAAAGGGTGCCGTTGTCCTTACAGGAATGTAATGAGTTCTATTTTTGATCTAATTATAAATCCACTGTATTTATTAACAGCATACAGGACACAGAAAATAGATTGTAGTAGCAAAGTCTTCCATTTAAAATGATGCATTTAGGGATACAGATCAGATCTGAGAGTCTGCTTGGTTTCTGATTCTAAATTACGGAGATAAAGCCGAAGGGTAAAATTGCCTTGCTGATCAAGCATTATAGAAAGAAAAGAATGTTCAAAAAGAGATTTGTTATTATATTTAAATAATATAATAATATGATCACAAAGATTAATATGACGCCGACCGATGGCTGAGTGGTTAGAGCTCCTGACTCCCGAGCTGTGGGTCTCGGGTTCGAATTCCAGTTCGGGTATGGATGTTACTTTCTTTCTCTGTTCTCTCTGTGTTTCTCTATCTCTGTCTTCTGTGATGATGTATGAATGTATGGCGCGTGCAACGCTACTCGCCTCCGTGACTTAGTTCACAGGTGCCGGTTGGGTAACGACAAATGAGTAGCAGACTCCGGCCTTGTTGTGGTATAGGGTTCGTCACCCAAGTGTCTACCATTGGAAAAAAGTTAATAAGACACTCTTTAATTATATATTTGATTTACTTTATGATTTTTTCTGTTTGTACACAATCCGTTTGTTAAAACCATTTTTTTACATTTAAATTCAAAATTAATAAGCTTGCATCACACAGATAACCTAATACTTTATCTTCCTCTTAGAATTTTCTAATATTTTGAATATCAAAATTTATTCTCCATGTTTTTATATGTAGTATAAGATAACTTCCAAAATTGCTATCAAATATAATATTTTAATAAAACAAATTATATATACCCATAAAATAATGAAATTCATTTCATTAATTTAAATTTATTATAGACGATAAATATATTATAAATTCAAAATAGAAGACTAAATTTATCTTTTAGTAAATTTGATCCTCAGTAAACATTAAAAACAAATTTATAAAAATTCTTACGGACAAATAAATAAATATTCCAATTTTTTCAAAGTGCTTTGCATTAAATACCATAATATAGCATAAATGTCAGTATAATAGCGTTGTGTTAATACATTAAATACCATAATTTTGCATTTTTAATATACATTACTATGTATTAAATGGGAATTATTTAATAGGCCCGCTATTAATATTTATTATAGTTTTTATATAAATATATAAAAAAGCATTATCATATTACTGTTAAATCAAGTTTAAAATAATACCTTTCATTTTTTTATCTGCTATTTTATCTATTAATTACTTTACAAAGAAAAATATAATAAAATTTATCATAATAAAGTCTAAAGGTTAAAACTTATATTACAAGTAAAGTTTTCCCTTTTTAGTTGATATTACAATATAGTTCTAAAAATAAGGAAGTGTTTCGCCAAGAATCTACAATCTAAATAAAGGAATTTTTGAGTTAAATATTGATAAAAAGAAGCTTTAATTAAGTTCCTTACAACAGTAGTTTTAACATCCTTAGAACTTTACCGATATATTTCATAACAGAAGAATTGAAAGCAATTTTGTATTTGCACTCTGTTTTGTTCATGGACAGAAGAAATTTATTTGTTTTATTGATCTAAGAATTTGTGGTATTGAGAGCTGTCTAAAATGAAGGTTTTAGAACTTATTTTCCACCGCGTTTTGAGATTGGAAATAGTTGCTCGAACTAATTTAAAGAATTTATTTTTGTTTTCTTTGCTTATTCTTACAATTCTAATAGGAATGCTTATAATTTTCGAGCTATATGAACATATAGTGCTGAATTTGTTGAAATAATAATAACTGTAAAAATAAAAGAAATGATAAAATGCAAGTTGGTAAGCGTATATGTGCAATTTAATTTTGAAATTAAAGATAAAAAATTTATGAAAATTATAAAAAAATTGACCTGACCTTTATAAAAAATGAAGGAACAAAGAAAACATTTTAAAACATATAGATAAAAAAAGAAATTCTGATGAATTAGGAAGTGAGATTTCTAAATTTTACAAATTTATTGCAATTTATTGGGCCAGATTTATATTATTTTAATAACATTTTACAATGAGTTATTACTCTGGTCTAAGTGTTTACCAAGCAAAATAGGCCATATTAAATGTTTCAGTACAATTGCATAAAATTAAAATAAATGAAACACGCTTATTATAAAATATGTTTCGATTCAAATTTCTTGTGTATATATATATAATCCTGAATAAAAAGACACATCACAAGTAAGGTCTATTCAAGAGCTATTTAAAGTTATTTAAAAGAAGTTAATTAAAGTATTCTTATAGGAATAGATATACATAATGATACAAATATTTCCGTAAAATTATTATGAATTTCATACGAAGAAGTAAGGAAAGTTGTATTAATTGGCAATTTATCCTATTTTGATAACATTATAAAACTCTCAAAATACAACATTGCTGATTTCCTTTATCAGATTTGAATAAACTTTACACGAAAAAAAAGCCATACGTTGTTCTTGCTCCTTCAACATACTAAAATATTTAATTAGGAAGTAAAATATTTCTATAAAGTTAATGAATTAATGTATTTTATCGTGAATACTAAAATAAAAACTCTGTATTGATTTCTAGGATGAAATGTTATGATTCAGTTGAGTTATTTTTTTTCTCTTTGAAAGACTAAGATTTCAAATATTTTATTCACCTATAAGTGGCTTTTTCGTTTTGTATTTGTCCAGCAATTTTTCTATTAAATTGTCATATACTTACATATAAGAATATACATGTGTACTTGAGAGCAGCTTTATTTAGCTTAATTTTCTAATAAGTTGCTATGATTTTAAATTTCTTTTGTGTTTTTTCTTAGCTTCAATTTTAATGGTTAAAGAGAAATAAAGTAATATAAAATCAATAAAAGTTCCGTGACAGTTTATGAAAATTAATAAAAAAAAACACCAAAAAATTGAGAGTAACAATGTTGAGTGGGTAATAAACTTGGAATACCCCAAATTATCTTTTGATTAAGTATTTACTTTAAACAATCACAAATAATAGCATCAATTATATTCTAAATGTTTATATTTACAAAGAAGTATTAATGGAACTATAAGACCATGGGCCGTGCACACTTGCTGCAGGGCAGGAACCCGAAAAAAGATTTAAGGAGCCCCCCTCCCTGGCTTAAATCAAGCTATTGTTAAACAACGTGAAGTCAGCACTTCTGCTTTCTGTATGCGGATCTATCGAAAAGGATGTTTTTCAGTTTTCCAGGTTTTCTTACTAACGATACGTGAATACCTCTCTCATTTTATGAAAATGCGTTTCTGATGGTAAAATATGCAGTGAACACTGAATTGCCTTACAAGAGACTAGTGCTCTTAGGTTGTCCGTGGCGCGGTGTCAAAATCACCCATTCTGACTAACTACACTAAATGTGATTAACTAGAAAGTAAAAATGCAATAGTTAACATTCATTGTTTTACAGTGGCTGGAATCGAATCCAAGAACTCTACTCCAATGAATACGGTTCTACTACTAGGCCACAGTAAGCTTTAAACAAATAATATGAATACATTTTAAAAGCAAAATATAGTTACTTATATTTTTCTATCATTTATCGGTTTTTATATACAATAATTGGTATTATTTCTCAAATATTACTTCAACGGGATTAATTTTAATTTAAAAAATGTGACTTTGAGGTGTTCATATAAACTGTACAAAATGAAATTCACTGTAATAGGAAATTAATAACTTATTATTTTTCTCAGAACACAGGGCATTTTTTCACATTGTAGTTATACAACAATAACACGAGATTTAAAGATTATTGTAAATATGTCTTAGAAATATAACTAAATAACTATATTTAATGTTTTGTTGACAAAATGTAAATTTATAAAATTAAAATTTTTGAGTTGACACTGATAAATATTTGTGTGTATGAGTCTAGAGCATAAGATTTATCCATGTACTTACATATATGTACATCTATATCTATATATATATCTATATATATATATTTATATGTATCTATATATATATTTATATATATATATATATGTATATATATATATATATATATATATATATATATATATATATATATATATATATATATATATATATATATATATATATATATATATATATATATATATATATATATATATATATATATATATATATATATATATATATATATATATAATGGATGATTAGGTTATTGAATTTAAATAAATCTCTCTTTCTCTTTTACTTGCCTAGCAAAGCACACATATTTATGCTGCACCATAAAGTGTTCATATCTTATTCCTCAGTGTGAAGAGCGAAATATTTTTATATTTTTGCTACACAGAAATAAATGCTGTTTTGATATTTCTAAGAAAACGAAGGCAAAGCAAACATTTTTACGATAATATTTATCCTTTACCTTTTACTAACATCGCAACAAGTATATTTTTTGTTTACTGTAAACTAGCGATTTTTCTTTCGTCATCAATATTTCTTTACTTTGTATGAATTTTAAAAAAATGTATATATAGTGCCATTTTACTGTTTAAAATTTTAGATAATTTAGTTACTTTTGCTTACATGTAATGTAAATATTAATGTTCTTACACTTTTGATATAAGTGTATACTCAAATATTATTTATCAAAAGACAAAGATTTCTTGTCTTCCAAAATATATGCTATATGTATTATTCTCCGAAATTGAATGTAAATGTTAAAATTTAGTATAGAATCTTAAGCTAAATAAACTGAAAATTCTGCAACAAATTGCGCATTCATCTATTCAATTAAGTGTTCAGAGAATGAATAAGACTTTGTGTTTCCCTTTCGTTATAAGTGATTAGCTTTAAAATTTTACATATAAAAGTAATATATTAAGATATATATTTTTAAGGTAACCACTCAGGTAGTTTTTAACTTGAAATGATTGGGCTGCAGTTCATTCATTTTATGAAAAAATGCGTCATAAAGTATATTTCGCAAATGAATATTTCTTACCTTTCAATTTTTAATCTTTAAATTTGCAGATTAACTTCATTTATAATAATATTTTATCTTGATAAACTCATCACGCTTAATATTATTGGAAATCCCGTAATTTTCTAAAAGATTAAATCTAGAAAACTTATTCAACCCAGTATTGAATAAGAATAATCTGATTATGAATATTTTTGTGTTTGAGTAAAATATCATTATGTTAAATGATTAATTCTTCTTTATTAACTCTAAGATCTATGTTTTAACAAATAAAAACAAAACAAATGATTTTATTTTGTAATTAACCATTACAAAATATCAATATTAGTTAAAGGAGAGATAAAGTGCATAAAAATTTTATCTTGTAAAAAAAAAAAAGTATATTTTGTCTCATTCATGTTAAATTTAGCAAAACGTGATGAAAAAATTGAATAATTAGATCTAACTAAAACAAGATTTTTGAAATTTCTTATTGGTGGATAATTATAGTTATAACTTTTCAAAGAGTGTTAAATTTGAATGTATGAGTAATGACTAAAGAATACTTTTACTTCCTGCAGTTTGATAATTATATACAATATTCCAAATTTAATTCTTATGAAATTAAGGTAAGCCACTACGGTTTCAAAATATGTCAATCATTTTCATTAGTTTACTAAAGTGTGTATGAAGTGAATTATTGCTAAAAGCAGAAAATTTCGATAAATTTAAATAGACACGATTTGATTTCGATAAAAATGATAGCAACAACACTTTCTTTTCAATATAAAAAGTAAAAATATATTACCAATATTTGCTTGTGTTCTGTCCTGGATGATGCAATCAAAAGTTGGTGATTCATGAAGGAAATTATTTTATCCGTTATCCCCCCTTCACAATGCATGTTTAAAGAAAAGGACATCTTAACTATCATGTAATTAATATTTTAATATATTATTTGTAAGAATTCTAGTACTCGAATCATTGAGTAAAATAATAATAATGGATATTGTTACCCATTAAAATTCATACATCAAGACATTGACGTGTAACACTGATGATGTGATACTTAAATCATTAATTTTTCTGTGTAACTTTTGTAAATTAGTTTGTAGTAGAATATTTATAATGCGCTTAAATGGAAAAGTTTTACAGTAGGTTGCCACGAGTGAAAAAGTAAAAAGCAATGTATATATATATATATATATATATATATATATATATATATATATATATATATGTATGTATGTATGTATGTATATATGTATGTGTGTGTGTGTACATAGGCATCAATTTATCAAATGTGTCAATTATATTTAAATCTAGGCACATATAGTTATAGATCACGTCACTCATTCACGTCATGAATCGATGACATTAATGACATTCAAATTTCTCTGTCACTTTAGTATAAAGATATTCATCAAAAAATATTTTATTGTCAATATGAGTTTTCACAAAGACTTTTTTATGTTTCCTGTTATAGATTATTTTCACACTTAAAAAGTATAAACAAATTATTTTTTCTTAATTTTGGTAGTTAAAAGTATATACCACCACATTTAAAAAATTGTATTCATAAACTGCACTCTAAAAAGTTAGGAAATTAAAAAAAATTTACAGAATCATTTCAGAAATCAGAAATATGATCGCAAATAATTTTTTAATATTACACAAATTGTTTTCTTGTGATATAAATACATTATAGTTAATAAAATAAAAATGAAATAACGCTGGTCATAAAAAGTCATATAAAAATGAAATACGTCAAAGCTTTTAGAGGACATGTAGCTCATGAAAATAATAACTATTTTAGAAGAGACAAACTGCCTTTTTATTATCTGGAAAATGAGCTTTTTCATTGAAAAAATCATTCTTTGAGGATCCCTGGGTCAAGATTACGAGTATTTCATACTTCTTTTGAAGTAAATTTCGGTTAAGTGAAATCAGAAGATTGCTTCGGGCTAGAATTTTGCTTAGAAAGAAGGATAGATAATTATTTCTCACACATTACTTGTAATATTGAGAAATTGACTGCAGCCAGTCCTAACCTATAAATACCGATTTATTAATATATCTCTGACCAATAAATACTGATATAGATTGATACAACCATTAACGCCCCACTGGATGTATGTATGTATACGATACCAGTTAACGCTATCAGAACTGTGAGGCAGTTATTGTCTATCTTTGCTTAAGTGCTCCATAAAATAATACTTCGTATTCAATTATTCTCAAAATGAAATAGGAAGGCTTATTGCTCATTTGTTTGTTTTCTTTACTAATACTTTAACCCTTCAAATTTTTGTTAATTACTTTTGTTATTGTTGTTGTTTTATTCTTCATGTTCTATTAATAGACTTTGTCCTCGAGATCGTGAATCTTCAAAAAATCATAAACAAGAAATATCAATCCTATATAATCCCTCAAAAGTTAATATGTGATCTAGAGAGGCTTGCACGGAGATTTGCATTTTAATAATTTGTTTAAAATTTTCTTTAATGTCATTCCTTTTATATAACGTATGACTTCAGAAAATACTTTCATATATTTTTTACTTCTGGATACTTACCAGTAAATATAACATTAGGACTTGCAAAAATTTTGTATGGCTGATATAAGAATAATAATTGTCGAATTGAAATTATGAAGCCCTATCATATACTTTTATGATTTCTGAGTGTGGCCTTATTTGCAAAATTTACATACACTATTCTCATCATGCAAAACGAGATGGTACATTTCTAAATTACTGGGATACTTCTCAGTTTAATTTTTTGTTGTGAATAAAGTTTAGGCGATTGGAAATATATTTCTTAGAAATTATGCCTGTAATTTTCTTCAGTTGCATTTTATGTTTACACATGAAAGCTTACATTTCATTAGAAGAAAATAACAGCATTTAAAGTTTTTGCATAAAGTATAAACAAATTTTTTTTATTAAAAATAATATAGTGAAGATAATATATTTAACGTATTTCTTAAAATACTTTTTACAATCATTGCAGTATTTCAAATTCTTCATGTTTTCCCCTGCCAAAATTTTTATCCTCAGTAAAATTTATAATTTATTCCTACTGGTAAGTAAACTAATTTTATATCCTTTGAATTGATTTTTTCAGGCACCTTTTATCATCATTTTGCTATCACAAATTTCAGATCTCTATTCATAACAGTATATAGAACAATGTGCAATGCATTTGAATCATTCAGTTTCATAAACGTATTCAGCACGGAATAATTAAACTTACAAAATTTCAATAATTACTTATGGAGTATCTCAGAATCTAAAGAAGATTTCTAAAACTATAACTCTTTATCAAGTGTGATAGGAGACGCATAAAATTTTTTTTTATCGCTCTTCATTCCTTTTCTTTCAATTGTTGTTTCGTTGTAAGTGTGGGACAAAGGAAGAGAGGAAGTGTGTGCGATATGAGGAAAGAGAATATTGACCTGGGTTGAGGCACTTACTTAATAAAATACGGCCCTGAACTGTACATTCTTTTCTGCACTACACTGGCTTATGTGTTCGATTGCTTAGCAAACGAACCCACAAATAGTTGTGATACAAACAACTTGCGAAACAGTAAAAATCTTTAGATTTTATGCTTTTTTATTTTTAATTATTTCAGAAACTAATATTTTTTAATTAAATAAAGAAATAAAAATAATAATTTTTAAAAATAAAGATTCAAACTCAATGAGAAAATCCCATTTTAACATTTGACATATTTATAAGATTTTTCGAAAGAATTCGAAATGTGTTTCATTATGATTAACCCCATTTTATATTCATTTGAGAAAATTTAAAAAAAATATTACATAACTATAGATACCAGACATGTCTAGATAATATTTACCATCAGTTATTTAATCATTTAGGAGATATTTATAATAAAGTGTACTCTCATATTTATACAAATATTTCAAAGTACTCACTTCTTCAATACACGAATTCTTGCTGCTAAAATATTAAAAAAAAATTTAATTCACATTCTAAATTCGTTTAAAATTTTTAATAGTTTTGTTAGAAATAAACTGATTGTGCATATGCAGTATGCAAAATAACTGATACAAAATAAATATTTGTACGTATTTTATATAAATTGTGATTAATATTCAAAATAATATGCAACAAATGTATAAGTTTTTTTATGTGATCTTTTATTGAGAGAGAGAGAATCAATTTCTCTTAATTTCACTGTGGGTTCACATTACTATGGTTGTTATGCTGCAAAAATGTTTTATTCAAATAGGATATTTTTTATAAACCATCTTTTGGAAGTTGCATAAAATTTTAAAATGTTGATCAAATACAATCAAGACTAATCAGGTACAAAATTTTTTTAGGGTATGAACTTTTCAGCTTTGTGATGTAAAATTAAACTCCTCTGAAATGACCATACAACTAATTGACAAAGGGGCATTACTATAATTCTGAATTTTAATACATTGGTTTAGCATATTATTCATCATTATTTTAGGATGGACCAAATGTTCACTACTTTTTAGGTAATAAAAATATATTTTTGTGATTTTGTGAGATTTACTGGTGCAAGGTCCATTGTTGGACATTTTTACACCGTAAAATTTTCAAAACTAAAAGTAAAAATTCTCAGTTATAAAACTATTCAAATGTGTATAAGGTGGAGTATATTAAAATCCAAGAAAAGCTAATCCAAAAAAAAAAAATTAACATTGATAGAAATCTTAATTAGAATTCAAGACACCAATTGCACGTAAAAATGCAAGCAAATTTCTATGTGGCTTAATGAAGTCTAATAAAATTATATTTGTGCTATTGAAAAACACTATGCGTTAATCATTAAAATAGGGACAGAGAGATAATTAAAATGTGATGTACTGTATACGATTCATTACATATATCCCAAATCGAAGCACTCCGAGACAAGAATAAGTTTTTGTGTGTAAATCTAGTTTGTCCAATGAGAAGGCGTGTGGGTTTTACATGAACATTTCTCATGGGAGCAACTGGGAATGGAAGAATGCGAGAAGATATATAAATTTGTTGTTTATCTGAAAATCCCAAGTATTCTACTAGTGAGAGAAAATAAAATCTTTGACAATTTTTTTAATGTCAAAAAATGTTAATGCTTTATGTAAAATGTCAGAGGTATTTTAGCAGAATTGTCTGTAAGTTCATTCTTAGCAATACCAACATGATTTGGAATCCCACAAAACAAGATGTATAATTCCTTTATTCTTCAATATATTTAAAATATTCAATATTTCCACAATAATTGGATGACACTTATCAGTAGAATGGTCTAACTGCATGACCGCACTCAAGCTATCTGTATGGATACAGTATTTTCGACGAGAGCTGTATTTTATTATTTCTAGAACACGTAAAATAGCTACAGCTTCGACTGTGTACACAGAATATGATGCATGGAGTTCAAAGCTGCTAACTGTATTTCCAACAACAATATCACAATTAACATGACCACTTGAGTTTCATCCATCAGTATATACAGGGATGTAGGAGAAATAAGGAAAACGAATGTGTGAAAACATCTGCAAAATAAGGGGAGACGTAGCTGATTTATTGTATCCAGTGAAAGGTTTGATTATATTGACAATAGGAATATTCCAAGGAGGAAATTTTAGAGTATCTGTTATTTGGATTTGTAAATCGGGGAACACAGATGAAGACAAGAATGAGTTTGTACGCTCATAAAATGGTAGTACATTATATGGCCGTGCATTATACAACCTTCTTAGAGAGGAGCAAACACTCATAGATCTCAGAGGGTGTTGTGATGCTGACAGAATTTTAAAATAATAATCTAGAGACAGTTACTTACGTCTCCGATTAAAATGAAATTTGTTGCAAATCACATAGAGTATTTGAACAGGAGAAGCCTGGAATGCGCCAGAACAAATTCGTAAAGCTGAGTGATGTACACGGTCTAATTTTCGTAATACAGATGATTTTGTCCATAAATTACACTTACCATAGTCAATTTGATATAGAATAACTGACTGATACACTCGGAGTAAAGCTTTACAATCTCCATCCCAAAAGGTATTAAAGAGCACTTTCAGAATATTTAATAGTCGTTTGCACCTTTTGCGCAAATCTGAGATATGTGGTAGGGAATTTTTTTGTCAAATATATGCCCAAGAAATGATATCTGATTAACAACAGGAATAGTTGTGCCGGATATCTTAATTTCTGAATCAGGATGATGCCCATTGTTTCAGCGAAATGAATACAATCACTATTATAAGAAGAAAAAATGTGATCATTTTCATTACACCAAGCAACAAGATTATTGACAGAAGTTTGTAATCACCGTTCAATCAGCATATTGGAAATTTGCCACGAAATTCGGAGATCGTCAATTTATAATTTTCCATGGACTGATGGTTGCAATACATGAAGAATGTTGCTAATGCACACACAAATATTAAAAACAGTAACATTTAAGACACTTCGCTGAGAAACACTCTCAGATTGAATAAATGGATTAGATAAAACAGAGCCTAAACGGACATTACAAAAACGAAAACTTAAAAAATTCTGAATAAAAATGAGTAAATTTTGTCTGAAATTAAAATTATATAAAGCACGAAGAATTCCATAATGACAGGATTTATCATAGGCCTTTTCTATATCAAAAAAGACAGGCACCAAATGAAGTCTCAGTACAAAGGCATTCTTAATTTGTGTTTCTAGGTATGCCATATTGTCAAGAGTAGATTGACCTTTTCGAAATCCTCTTTGATAAAGTGAGTGATATATACTGATGGTTTTCAAGTACATAAACAAGACGGGCGTTGACCATACGCTCCAAAGTGTTAGCAAGGCAACTTGTGAGAGAAATTGGACGATAGTTTTGAGGATTAGTTGGATTTTTCCTAGGTTTCAGTATCGGAATAACAATTGCTTTGCTCCAGAGACTGGGATAGGCATGTTCACTCCATATGCTATTGAATAGAGCAAGAATGTTTATTAAAGATTCATGATTTAGATCACAAAGCATCTTACATGAGATACCATCTGGTCCCGTAGTATTTTTAGTTTAAGACAATGCTTTCTGCAGTTCTAGCAAAGAGTAATTGCAATTATATGGATGTATCGCTTTATCATGAAACTTTATAGGTTACTTTTCAGCTTGCTCTTTGGTTTTGAGAAACTTAGGATCATAAGAGGCTGGAATAGATATCCTTGCAAAAGTTTCGCCAAAAAGATTGGACAAATCATACTGAGAAGAAAATCTGGTAGCTCCTGTGTGTAATATTTGGACACAAAAATTCTGATATAAACCACTGGTTGTTTTAATTTTCATCCACAACTCTTTGCTGGAAGTTGAGGATGTGATGGAGGAGACATATCTTATCCAAGATTATTTGACTATTTCATCGAACTAGACGAACAAAAGCTTTAGTTTTTTTAAAGCTATGGGGTTTTCTATGGAAAGAAACCTGTGAAAAACAGTCAACAACTTTTTCTGTTTTTTGAATGACACTTGGCACTTCTGGTTACTCCATGGCATATGACATATGCGTGGAGTTGGGAAGCGCTTAAGAATAGTGCTTTTGGCAGCATCTAAAATTGCATCAGCAATTTTTTGCAAGCATCATTATTATTCTCACTTCTAATATATTTTTGGAGTTAAATTTAAATTTGTTAGATATACCTGATCGGTTAAAAACTGTTGGTTTCTGATTGGTACAACATATAAAGAAATTTCTATTTTGAAATTTAATTTTTTCAGGAGGCTCGAGATTCAGTATGAGCTATTTTAAATCACATTTAAATCGAGAATTAAAAATATTTTATGTTCTCATTGTCATAAAATGGTTTTAATAGCCTTTCTAAGAAAAAGAAACGTATGTCATACGAATCAAAAGTGTGTATCAATGCAACCTAACAAAATATTCTCTATTTTTTCATGGAAAAATTTGCTTAAGGATTCAAGGTTTTATTCTATAAGAAAATTTAATAACTTTTAGTGAAATTTTTTCTTTCTTTTATATTTCTGCCATTCTTAAGAAAATTACAAATTTTTACTGAGTCACAATTTTCTGGAAACCCCGTGTTTTTTAACAATAAAATAGAAGAAATTGATATTTAACGGATATGTAATTCTCGTAATAATAATTTTTGTAAATATAATAATTTTTCTCTAATACAATATAGATTTTATATAATATTTTTCTATAAACATAGTATAGATTCTTATATACACGAAAATGAATCACTACTTAATTTATATCTAAAGAACCGATTTAACATGCAGTTTTTCAATAAATATTGCATTAAAATTGTTATTTATTTATAAACATCAAATTAAAAAAAATTAGACACATGAAAAACATAGTAAATAAATATATATATATAATTGACTTGAAGCTGCAAGAAACTTTTTTTCTTATAAATATATAAAATGACTTTTAATTCAATCAATTTTTTTTTTTTTTGCAAAGTTCATTTCATTCACACTCAAGCACGCACGCTGTGGTAATGCCGTCACAAATTGTTGATGAATAAGTTTGAGAGCATTCTGGGAACCGTAGCGTCTGCTTCATATATTTCTATCATTAATTGATTATATAAACTTAAAAACCATGTACACACCAATTGGGGAGAGTAAAATTTAGGGGCTATTTGAAGAGCTGTTTGTGGCTGATCATTATTCTTCTTAAAATTGGAAGAACAACAATCAGAAATCAGAAGAACCTAACTTTGCTAATACTACTAGATGAAAAATATTAAGATTTGCAGTCAGAATATATTTCATTATAGGTTTAAGCTATTGCAAAAGATTACTTCTCGCATGCTTTCATGTCATAGTAATAATGATTTATTACATAATAAATGCTAAATTATATCCTACATTTTTCTTTCTCAATATCAATCGTAGGTGAAGTTCATATCAAAATTGGTAGTATTTTACCAATTGGTCACTGTGTAGTTTAATCTTGAATACCATTTCAAGTGATTATACCAACTATAAGTTGTTTGAGATTATTAATGGAATGATCGTAAATAAACTAGCTTATCTTCAGATTATCGTTTCAGAAGGGTAAGCTTGGAAATTGTTTTATCCTGATGAATAGGATATAAAAAAGTGACAAACTACAGACTTGAAGTTAAAAATACATGGAGGTGCTATTGTATGCACATGATTATCTTTTCAAAGAATTCAGATAGATAGGTAGTGATGGTTACATCTACAATGTTTTTAAATGACAAAATGTTTCAGTTGATTTCTCATATACACTTAAGTTTGAACGTTTCTTGGTGAAAACTTGTGGGGATGCTTCATGTAAAGAGAAATGCTTACCAGCTCGTTTCTAAATTTAATCAGGGTATAATTAAAGCTTATTGGGTTTGTGATTTACTGTACTGCAGTATTTCGTCTCGTGTCTGTCGAAATCCAATGATTTTGCAGAATAGGGTATTTATGAGTTCAGGAATGCAATACGGCACACCATGCTGGATTTCAACGGTCTCCTGTCAATAATAGTCCAGAAGACAGGCATGTTATCCTCATGACTTTAGTGGAATCTGAAAGCCACTTTATGAACCCTCTAGTAAAGAAATGAGGTCGTTTGGAAGACAACAAATACCTGTACGAACATGTCGACAACATTTGCAACAATATGGACTCTCAACTTGGAGACCATTGCCTCACAGACAGGAATACCTTCAATGGTGTGATCAACGATGATTCTGGGTGCACAAATGGCGATAAATCATTTTTTGGATAAATTGAAATTTTGCTTTCAACATCAAAATAATCGCGTTCTTGTCAGGCGGCATCGTGGTAAACTTACATTGGCAGCGTGCATTCATTATCTTCATACTAACCCATCACCTGACGTGATAGCATGGAGTGCGGTTGGATACACATCTCTGTCACCTCTTGTTTGTACTGATTGCACAATAAACAGTTCATGTTACAAATCTGATATTTCTCGAATCGAGGCTCTAACCTTTATTCAAGCCTTGCGAAACCCTGAAACCCTACTTTTCAATATGATAATGCACAACCGCACATTACTGGTATTGTACGAATCTTCCATGACACATGCGAAGAAGCTTTGGCCAGCATGTTCTCCTGATCTCTCCCCAATATAAAATTTCTGATCAATGATTTCTAAGGGACTCGCTAGTCACCATGTGCCAATCACTACAGTTGATGAATTATAGAATCATGCGAAGCTGCATGAACATTTGTATTCTTACCAACCAACTAATATTCAATTCAATAACTAGGTATATAAATGTTGTTAATACTGCTATATGAGATCGTTCTGATTTTTCAGGATCTATGCACCCAAAATTCTTAAAAATTTAATTATTTGTAATTTCCAGTATATTTATCCAATAAATATCATTTTGTTATTTGCATCTTTTCCTGATGTAGCCATTTTAATGATCAGTAGTATATATATTTACTATAACGTACATAAAAAATAAATAAATAATTTTTTTATAAAGCAAAAATGCCTTAGGAAATCATAAATTTTTATTTGCCCTAAAAAATGTTTCTATAATTGAACGTTACTTTAATTTATGAAATATGGAAATGTTTCAAATAGATTTACGCAATTTTTATATTTTAATTCTTAATTTTTTGAAAATATTTATCAAGTATTAAATTTTTTGATAATGTAACGAGATATTTTTTTGTCTTAATACTTATTGATGCTGCTATAAGTATTAAATTGCTCAGTGAAATTTGTTTTTAAACTTATATTTACATACATAGAAATGCCTTAACTAGATTGAACCTTAAAGCAACCTTTATAATATATCATAGTATCAGTTTCACAGCTTGTGATACAGTTGAATTTCATAATGCATGAATTGAATAAACCGTTAGTAATTGGATAGACCATGATTAAACTAGATTAGCATTCGCACATTTCACAAAACTTAGTTGAATCATAGAGAACTCCAGGTAAATTACCAGAAAGTGGTTTGTGAATACTATGAAAGCTGCTTATATTGTGATTTCTCTTCAGGTAATTAACTCACTTCCGGTTTTGATGGAAAATGTCTACGACACTCATGATTTAACTTAAAATTGTTTGGAATTATTAGACTTAAAAGTATACTGTGTTTTTTGCTAATGTCAGTAGGTTCTTGAATTCTTTTGATCTAGATTTGAATAAAATCACAGATTGAAATTATAAACTAAATTTAACTAATAATTGTTGTGATATGTATGAGTATTATATATATATATATATATATATATATATATATATATATATATATATATATATATATATATATATATATATATATATATATATATATATATATATATACAACCTACATCTATATCTCAAAGTTATCATAACATTCATATTTGTTATAGCTTTTGAACTACAAGGATAAATAGTATATATATATATTACATCCGTATGAATAAATATAGTCGCAGCATAAAAATAGAGACAAAAGATTATTGATTTATGAGCTATATAAAAATATTCATCTCAAGCAAATTATTTGCCTAAGGTTTTTCAACAGTTTAAATTAATCTTAAAATTCAAGACAACATTTTTAATGTCTAGGCTATTTTTTATATTTTAGTTAAATCGTGCTTGATTGCTCTTTCTTAAAAATTATCATGTCAGTCATTACTATGTTTAGTTAAGGAATTGCATTTAGAAACATACACACGTTTTAACAAATGCTCACAAAAAATACAAATTTGTAGACATATGAATTTTAATTGCCTTATGAAAATCCTTTATTGAAATTAATTTAATACTGCTTTGAAATAATAAACTTACTGTTTAGGAGTTGTTATTCATATAACAAAATATAGCATTAAATACTGTACAATTTTCAAAGTATCAATACTATGACTATTACTTTTACTGGAAGTAATAGTGTCATAGTATTGATACTTCAAAAATGTATATTAATATTACAAAAAAGGCTTATGTTTAAGCATTTTTTCCAGTTCTTAAAAAATTGATGCTAATATTTTGTGCGAAGTTTTTAAAAAAAGGTATTCTTTCTCGCTTTGTGTGCGGAAAATTACTCAAATCAATAGCTTATTAAACAATGTTTCAAAAACTAAAGTTTGAATTTATGATTCTCTATAACTTTAATTTGTGATTTCTATGATTATTTCTAGCTTTTATAATATTTATTCTTTAAAATTCAATCATTTTAATAAAATGATCTTCATAGGCTGGATTAATTTTCACAAATCGAAATTAATAAATAATAAATATATAAGAAAATAAAAAAAAGAAAACTATATATTCATGTGAGTGTGCATACAGTTTTAGAAAGTCATGTAAAGTTGGTGCTCTGAATACTATGAATAAATCTCAAGAAAATACTATCCAGTTTTAATGTAATTATCAGGAACAATTATCTTTATTTTTATATCATAGTAAAACTTTTTTGCTCCTAATTTTATGCGGGAATAAAACATTTTTCATTCCAAATCTGAATTTAATGAATCAATTTCGTTGATTGCATGATTCACGGATAGAGATAAAAGGCCAGTTAAATTGCTGATAAATAATTTACGACTAGAAATCAAGCGCTAATCGATTGGAAAATTGACTTTTAAAATTTCTAAATAAGAATATTTTTGCAAGTGATTTATTTCAGGAATTATTTAATTCTGATATAATAAGGAAAATTATTTTTGATATTTCATTGATTTCAATTACATTTACTTTACATTAAATCAATCAAATCATTTCGCATTTCAGAAATATGATTGGTAATTGATTATTTTTAATTTAGTTTATTTGAGTGCATCGTTAATTTAAATTTTTTAATTGTATCATAAAAATGCCAATAAAAGTTACCAAAGTACCCTGTAAATTTTTATTAAACATTGTAAGCAAAAAACTATTTGAAAGTTCTATAATATAAAAATTTTTTAAAAGAATAAAATAGTTATTAATTTAAATTTATTACTAATTTATATTAAAATTGTTAATTTATCAAAGCATTTTCTCTTTTAATTTATCAATTTTAAATTATATATTTTGATTCAACATAATAGAAAAATATTTCTATCATTAAATTGAAAAGTTGACATTTTAAATCTTAATACAGAGATGATAGTCTGATGGTTAGGTAATACTTTGCTCCTAAGGTCTAGGAGCAAAGTGTTACATGCTCCTAAGGTTTAGGAGCAAAGTATTACATGCTCCTAAGGTCTAGGAGCAAAGTATTACATGCTCCTAAGGTCTAAGAGCAAAGTATTACATGCTCCTAAGGTTTAGGAGCAAAGCATTACATAACCATCAAACAGTCATCCCTGTATTAAGTTATAGAAGTATTCAGTTATTTCCTAATAGAAGGTCATGGGTTCAACAATGTTGTGGTGTCACTGAGTGCGATGGACTTCATGTTTCTACTTTCTGTAAGTATGTCTGCTTGTTTGATTGACGCGGTACGGTCAGTCTTTAAAAGCAAGGACCAAGTAGACCAAGACCAACAGTTTAAAGTGGATCCTGAGACACTACAAACATCTTCTTTATGATGGAAATTTAATGCGTGAGCTGCCAAAGTGGCAACCATTTAACTGTCATCTCGACTAAATGTCTATTCTGGTGGGCTCCTAAGGTTTAGGAGCAAAGTATTACAAAACCATCAAACAGTCATCCCTGTATTAAGTTATAGAAGTATTCAGTTATTTCCTAATAGAAGGTCATGGGTTCAACAATGTTGTGGTGTCGCTGAGTGCGATGGACTTCATGTTTCTACTTTCTGTAAGTATGTCTGCTGGTTTGATTGACGCGGTACGGTCAGTCTTTAAAAGCAAGGACCAAGTAGACCGAGACCAACAGTTTAAAGTGGATCCTGAGACACTACAAACATCTTCTTTAAGGTGGAAATTTAATGCGTGAGCTGCCAAAGTGGCAACCATTTAACTGTCATCTCGACTAAATGTCTATTCTGGTGGGTACTAGAGAATCTTACTAGCTTTCCCACTTTCGATATAGTATATATCGATACATCACAATATGGTTCTCTATCTATGAAAAGTCCTTACAGGTAGCAAACACGCGGTGAATGCTAAAAATACTTTAGTTGTATGCGGTGTTATATACTTAAAAAATTAAATAAGAAAATTTACCGAGAGTAACTTAAAAAATGAAACTGTCATATTTTGAATTCAAATATAATTTTATTGCGAAAAATTTACACACGCAAATCAAAACAAATACGAAATATTAAATTGCAAGTAGTTAACTTGTTGTAAGAGTAAAATCTTATGTAAATCTCGCTTGTATGAAACTTGAAAATTTATATATTGTTAGATAAATAATAAAGGTTCTGTTATATTGAGGTAATTATTTTCTGTTGATTGCCACATGTATTAAAAAAACTATAAATTTGAAGTACATTGTTTGTAATAGCATCGACAACTCAGACAAAGCTTCTTCTACAGAATTCACTCTTTGTTTTGTAATTATAGGATATATTTTTCAACAGAAGTTGACAATTATATAACAATAAGAGGAAAAATATTGACTCTCTTAACTATGAATTTTTAAAGGGATGGTTCTCAAGTATCCTTTATACGTTGAACAAAATTTTTATTACATTTTTTTAACAAAAAAATGTAATTTTTAAGTTAATTGCTTACTCTTTTTATTTATTTAATAATATTTGAAAATTGTCATTAATCTGAAATTGAATGATTGATCGAATATTTTTTAACTCATAACGTGTTATGTAGTTTTAAGTCAAGAAATGTTAATTTTTTTTTAATTTCAAAACTATTTTCTTCATTTTCTTTTAAAATTATTTTCAGGTAACATATGAAACTCTACTAAATATTAAAATGGCACATAAGTGTCGTTAAACATTGAAGGATTAACAATATTAAAGAAGATTATCAAAAACCGGAAAACCCCAGTGAATGCAGTGATATCCAGAGAGATAACTTTGAATAATATGTCCTTGTATTCCTAAAAATATACAAAGTATTACCATAACCTTTGCAAACATCAATGTCACGCATGATAGAAAAACTCTTTCAAAAATAAAATACATCCAAACGTAAAACAAATATATACAAAACATTTAACAAAACATACTCCGGTTAAAATAATTAGTTTACTGTTATTAACAACTTTATATTCTTCACTTTGAATACTATTGTTAAAAATCACCTTAATTAAACTAAAGAGATCCCCTCTCACAAAAGAATGATTCTTATAAAATCTTCCACAATAGAAAGTTTTCTGTCCTTTTATTCATTTCGTGCATTAAAAAATTTGTGGCATAGCTGAACTCTTCTTTTCAGCAAATTGTAAGATTAATTAATTTCAATGCATGATTGAAAAAAATATAAAGGTAAACCTGATATCAAACAATAATAAAAAAAATACACACTTTCTCACTCTGATCAATACGTCTTCAAGAAAAATAAGGAGAGCTTTTTAGCTTAACTGAATAAAAAAAATTTAAATTCAAAAAAAGAAACTTTTTATATATACTTATATTAACATACATTAGTATTTAATATGATAACACTTAAACAAAACGAATTTTAAAAAATCAAACTAATGGCTTTTTCGCCAACCATCTTAATAAATTAGGTGTTTTTAAAACAGAAATGGGAATATATATTTAAATCACTTTTTAGTTCTTGGTAATATTTCAATCCCATTTAGAATTTTTTTTAAACGAAAAGTACATTGAGGAAATAAAATTAATAGGAAAAACATGGCTGTTTTTAAATTTACTTTAAAAAAATTATATACGAAATAAAAAATGATATCAAGAAAATGAAATGTATTCATGAAAAATAGTATCTGAGGAAGTGAAAGAAGTCCACTGTGACGTCATAACAGTTTCCCACGCGGAAACCGGGGGGCATTCCATCGAAAGGATGAGCTTCCTTCGTCCCGGCATTCATTGCAAGTATAATTCGTCACAGACGTAAGGGTGGTCTTAACGGGATAAAATGACCGTTTCTCAAAATATCCTGCTTCTGAATGCTTTTAATTAAGCAGGGTGACTTTCAGGTGACATTTTCCTAGAATAGGATATTTTTCGTTCTTGTGGGGTATTCAAACATAAAATTTCTTAAAAGTACTATGCAGGAAGCGTCTGTTTTTTGTCTGATTAGAAAAACTTATTTCTTTAAAACAGCCTTTTAAGCTCTTAAAAAGAACTCCCGGAGAGAATATTGAGTTTTTGAGTGAAAAAGAAAAAGTTGGCAGGATTATAAAATTGTTTCTTTTTTTTTTTTTCTACCTTGTTTTCCCCGCTAATGAGCTGCATGAAGCAATTTTCCTTCTCAGGAAGAGAGTGAAAAATGTTGCTCAAAAAATTGAATTTATTCAAATTACAAAATATAAAGCTGATGATTTTGTAACCACATAATATAGACAAAAATTGTTTTTATTTTTATGATTACAATACGGTTATATGCAAATAAATGTAATTAATTATGGATATTATTAATTCTATATATATATATATATGTATATATAATGAATAATATCCATAATTATAATGAAAGATTGAAAATAATTATATTATCCCTTAATCTTTTTTTTTTTTTACTCTGGGCTTTATTTAACAAACCAAAAGAGGATCAAGAAAAATCAGAAAATACTAGACTGAATAAAAGTAATATTTTATTATGTTTATAAAACGCATTACTAAATGTTTAACTTTTTCAATAAAGCATAAAATTTCAACTTTTGTATTAGTTTAAACCAAACTTTTTTAAAACTGTTAATTTTTATTCATTGGTATATTTATCAATGGTATTTTAAAGCTGCTGAACAATCAACATCCAAAGACTAAATTTAAATCCATAAAATGGATAGAATTTAATTTTAGTCATAATGAGGGGAATAGCATTGTTAATTTATAGTCTTTATTTTTAAGGATAATGACAATAAATTGATTGACAATTGATTGATTGACGAGGATACAAAAATGGAATGATCATTCAGTATGTCTTTATATTTTAAATATCAGGAGAAAAGTAATATATATATTTGTAAAACATGCACTTATGAGAAGCATTTGAATGTCTAAGAGTTACATTCGTATATAAAGTATTTTAAAAAGTTTGTTAGATCCAAAAATGAAATTTCACTGTGTACCATCCGAGTTATATTTCCAGAAATGAATGACAGATAACAAATAAGATTAATCCAAAAGGGAATTTAAAATATTGAATCTAAATTATATTTTATTTTCATAATACACGAATTAAGCACTAAAAAAGCAAACGAATAAAAAATAACAGAACTATACTTTTTCTTAATCAGCCATTGGATATTAAGTCTTTCTTCTGTAAGTAAAATATGTAGATAAGTTATGATTCAGCTCGTATTGACTAACAAAAAATATTATACTTTTAAAATTTGATCATTTATTATGCAATATAAGCGATCATGTTTATACTCTACAAAATGCAATCACATGTTAAGACATTGTGTTAAAATTTTTTATAATATGAATTTACTTCATTCTTTTCTTTTGTTATTCTGGTGAGCATTGTTTTAAAAAAATGATATTTTATACGTAAGAAAAAATTAAAATTGCTATAAAATTGAAAACGCACTCGTATGATTCGATAAATAGAAAGTAATAGATTATAGTATCTTAATTTCGATAAGTTTTTATTAAAAAATGGAATGAATATAAAATAAATAAAGGAACATGATTCTATGAAATTATAATAAAAAATTGAGATATGATTTTCTTCTATAAAGAAAAAATTATTTTATCTCTAGAACAAATCTCTACTGCATATTTGTATTCTCACATTTGTGTGTACTTTTATAACATTTCAGTAGTACAATAGGTTGTATTGGAATATAACTCTCTAAGAATTGAGAAGGAATTTTTAAAACTGATCAGAAGAAGTGCGGTATAGATCAATATTTATGATACTTTCTATGTAATCGAATCCTGGCCAAGTGGACTAAGAATGAAATACTCGTTGTTAGCTATTTTGGAACAGTTGAGTTGGACTTTCGATTCCAACAACCGTAGGCATTTAGAGCGTAGACAACCCCTATGATTCATATTTTAACAAAATGCAATTTTACTTTTTACTTTGCTTTGTAACTCAGAGTAATTGTTATACATTTTAAACAAAATTTTATATTATTTTGATGCATATCTCTGAAATGATAAGCAGTAAAAAATGCTTCTGAAAATTTGGAGGCTTAAATTAACACAATCTTTTTGAATAATTCATTCTTTATGATGCTTACGTTATTAAAAAATTTATTTGCAAAACATACATATCAACAAACAATTTTTTTTATTATTCTTGAGATTGTATCAAGATACAATAAAAAATTTTAAATAGATGTTTATAATTTGTTCATTAAAATTTTGTATGTGCAACTAAAAATATAATTTTTCGATGTAATTTAAACTGATGTTTTCCTTAAGCCAGTTTTTTAGTATAGCATTACCCAGTAAAATATTATGTAATACAAAATAAACTTATAATAATGTTAATGGTACAAAGTTAATTTACATGAAAAAAATTATAATCTTTGAAAATATATTTTGATTTGATAAAGTAATAATGAATTGCTCTTGCATAACAGAAAATGGTAAATCTTAAAATGAAATTACCTACTTAAAGAAACTAATGAAAATAGGAAAACAGCTTTGTAAAATAAATTTCACTGAATGTGTGATTTCGGAAATTAATCTCATCTCTTTTGTTTCGTAAATTATGATAATTTAATTCAAAACGTAAACAAATGATATTTGTATCATTATGGCGTGGCAGAACAATGATAAAGATTGTTAAGAATTTTGAATTTGCTTTCGTAAGCCAAAAATGTAAGATAGCGAAAAAATACATGAAGCCAAAAAAAGCAGTTTAGAGATTTTAAAAAACTCTCCCCATTTCGTCAATACCAAAAACAGAAAAAAGAAAATTAATTTAAAGAGATACGAAAAAACAAGAACGGAAAGCAAACTAGAGAAAGAAACACTCTCTATAAAGTAAAAATAAAAAAATATTTTTTCTTAATGCTAACTTCTCTTAAAACTTCCATGAGGATTTAAGGGAGACAGTCAAGTTTATCTTTTAAGCGAATTTATTTCAAACTTGATACTTTTTGCGGTGTACTTAATAAAATACCGAGAATTATTTTAAAGTTTCTTTCACACAATTCAATAAAGTTTACTATCTCCATTTCAGAGTTTTCACGAAATTCACATTCTAACAAATATTTTTTGTCGGTGTTATGAATAATTTTATTTTATACTCAAAAATAATATTACATTTTGATATTTGTAGTAAATATATATATGAAGCAGATTACCATATAAAATTACAAAGCCCACAGTTGTAGTTATCGACCTCAAAATAATTGTAATTTTCAAGCATAATTATAATTTCTAATTCAAATGTTGGCAGATGTTTGTACAAATTGTTTTGAAAATGGTGTATATATACGGATGCATAGGTATTACAAAAATGTTCCTCATTCATTAAGCAAATCCAATGTACATTCCAACTCAAAATCCAGTGCTCATTTTTGTGCTCAGATATGATGCAATGTTTTATAAATAATAAATACAGCAACACATTTTGCGATAATTATTATGATAACGTGTGAAACGATTAGTATTAATTTTATGCATACGGTATATGTTGAAGAAGAAAAAGTAAATGAACCTCTAAGTGACTATTATAACTTTTTAGAATTTCCTTTATTTTAGGTGGGCAATTAAGCACTAAATTACTCAGACATGAGTTTTCTAAAACAACTAATTTATTTTAAATTTTATATGAATATTTAATCTACTTTCTCTCTATTTGAATTTGTGTACATAATAAGTAGTACGCAATTATATCTTCTTATATTTTTATTTTATAATCCTTATAAATTAATCTTAATCTCTTTCATGATACGACCATTTACTTTAATCAATATTTTTATAATTTTGTCTCTGAAGAACTATCGAAATGTTTCTATATAATTTTAGTTTCCTAAAAATTTACTAATTAAATTTGATTTAATATTTTAAGGACTACTTTTTAACAATATCCATTTTTATGAACAAATTCACGTGTTTTAATTATTAAATGCTAAATTCCTCACTGCAGTCAACATTAAACCTTTTATACATTAAATATACCACTACTCTGATCCTGCTGTAATGCAGGTTTAATGCCATTAGAAATTGCAAATAATTTGTAAAATGTTTTTGTATATACCATTCAGAAGAACCGGCTGGAAATACTTGATTTGGAATAGATTTAATGAAACAAGTAAAAGTGATGCTAATAAATGTGGATTTCCCAGAAATACACAATTTTTAGAGTATTCAGTAATGATAATTATTAGGCTTAAAAGGAAATGATTGTACAACAATCATAAGAAATAGGATTTTGTCTTAAAAATTGTGATAAAAATGATCTATACTTGATGATTTAATACTAGGCACGGTTGTGTTTTAATTTTAAAAATATGTTCTGAAAATTTTAAGATACTAATGATTGCAAAAGAGAAAATCTACTTCAGCAATAATTTCATGTTTCATATTAATATACAATTTATAAAAATTTCATCATTTTTTAATATAAAAACACGGAACTATGTAAATAACTTTCTTGAAAAATCTGCCCTTAGATACATTTTAAGCAATCATAAGGAATTATAACAAAGAATAATCCTTTGAATAGCCATCATTATGTAGTAAAGGACATTCTAACCTACATGTGCGTAGAAGGAATTACATTAAAATGAATTAAACATCTGTTGAGTGTGTTAATTTTTGAATCACTTATGGGTGTAAAATAGTGCATGAGCAGATTATATTAAACAACATTAAATAGTATTTATAATTCAACGTCATTTGTTGACCTATTGCTAAAATTAGTCACTCGAGTACCGGAAAGTCCAATTTTTCCATTCAGGTTTAAAATTGAATGTCTGGTAGTTTCAAAATAAAATATTATTTATATTTTATCAAGAGCTAATAGAGCAGTGGGGCAATTTTTCTCTTATAAGCAAAATTTAAGAAAATGAACTGAAAAATTGCATTGAATGCTTAATGTGAACTTCTATTTTATAATATTCAATAAATTCTTCTTATTCATATCTCTGTAATCATGAGTAATTATTCAGAATCAGTATTTTTTTAATTTATTTATTAAATATGCAATATTTCAGAGATAAAGCATTTTTAAATTTAATCAAATATATTTGGTGCAGAAATTTCATCATTTTTTAATTTCAACTATTCTTTAAATAACTGTTTCTAGCATTTAGTTCAAGTTAAAAAACATTTCACTAGTTAAATTCTGGAATTGAGACATAATTAAAATGAAAAGTTACAAATATCATCTCTTAATTTTCTGTTATACCAAAACATTTATATTCAAAGGATTATCACGAAGTAAATGCGTTGAGGTTAAAATTTGTTCGTAATCTTTTCCAGAAAGATATGGTGTTATTTACCATTGAATAAGAGGAGTGTAAAGATCTTATTAGAAGAGAGCAAATTTTCAAAATAATATGACATTATCTGAATTAAAGTTGAAAATTTAATGATTTTAACTATGTAGATTAAGGCGATTGAATTAAAGATGCAAAGGCAGACCTGTGCCTTTAAAGTCTGCCTTTGCATCTTTAATTTCACTAGTGAAAATAATTGGGTGGTTTAAAAGGAGGTCAAATAACATCGTTTATGAGGAGCAGTGTGAACATATACGTCGATTCCTTTGAGTTTCAGTCTATGTGATAACTTTTAAAAGAGTATTGGTATCAGTTGTTGAAAAGTATCTATAGGTTCTTTCAACAGTCTGAAAAATCACTGAGAACAAGGAACAAAGGTACGTGTAAATAAAGAAGATCATAAAACTGTAATTTACAAATCATCGTTAGAATTATAATTCTTTATACTAGAAAGTAACTTATAGTATTTAGATAATTTACGATTTTATAAGAACTATATGTGAATCAATTTTATATGTTTATGCTTGAAAAATACATTGAACTAAAATTATTAACGCAGAAAACTGAACAAAATTAATTGCTTTTTTGATTAGAATTACAACAAGGAATTTTCGAAGGTGAAATATTTCAACTAATATATATTCATGAAACCATAAGCTAACCAAGAATTTGCAACACCAAGAAGGTATGACTTTACGAAGATCAAAATCGTATGAATGGAGGAAGAGATTGGAACATGCAAATGTTTAGCCTTCAGATCAACTCTTGTAGACGATGCAAAAGGGGCAAAGTAGCGGCAGCATTTTGTAAATAAAATATTTTTCATTCGAAGGCAATTTGCATGTTTTGAGTTTTCTCTGAATATTGTGTTAAACGTCAAATAAGAAGAAGAAATGTTTACCAGCAAACAAATCGCCTTCGGTTTTGCAAAGGCGGGGGAATTCAATCCCAACCAAAACATTGTCTATAGAGAGTAGGGATTATAATTCCATAATGATGTTTTTATTGATCAAAATACAAAAAGAGTTTTGTGAATATAGGGTTGATGTATTATTGAGAGCTGTTTATGGGTTTTGGGGAATCTCAAACAAATCCCTGTGAAGACGAATATATTGTGAAGTCTGCTTTGCAAAATTTTACAATTACATCACAGACTATCAGCCAGAAAATGTGATTGCATTACAGCACATCCGATCCCCATTTTGATGCTATATGGAACTATGATATATGGTCCTATTCACTGAAGCCTGGTTTGGTTCTAAATTTTTTGTTTCATACTTTTAGACTCCGATGAATATCATCGTGTATATTATAACTTCTAAAAGACCAATTTTTCGTATTTTACAAAATAATGCATGCTATGTTCAATCATGAAATTTCATGAAATGTTGTATAGCTAGAAAATAACCAAAAATAAAAATTCCTTAGTTTTAAATCACAAATTTAGAATATGAGGCTTAAGAATTTTTCTTTATTTTTACATTTATGTAAAATAAATTAATTTTTTCCATGTAAAGCTATTTTCTAATGAAGTAAAAAATAAATTATTCGTATTATTTTTTAATTGACAGTTGATAATGTCTATATTTTCTAGTTTACTTTCGAGAACTTTTATTCACATTACATGACTAAGTTTTTTGGCGCTTTTGGGTGTCTTAAAAGTGTATTTAAAATGCTTTATCTTTTGGCATGTACACTATATAACATATTTTTCTGTTTCAGTAAGTTTAAGTACAACAGAATATTAGACTTCTTTAAAATCTATGAAAGCAATTTATCTCTTCTATATTTCCTTTTATGGGAGAAAATTCTCCAAACTTGTAAAGTGAAAAAAATTTTATTCAATTGTTAAATATATATAAAAAAATGATCATGAAAATGTTTAAATTAACAGTACTAAATAAATCCACTTTTGATATAGCAGTTTCAAGGAACAGCATTGTTACATATAAGAAGTTTAGCATATTTAAACAGATTTTCAACAATGAAAACAAATTTACTGCAGAGAATTAAGCAAAATATTTAAGTTAGCATGTTTGTGTCATTAGATTCCTTTTTTTGCCAAAATCTGCATTAATACATTTGCAGAATTTTTAAACCAGTGAGCAGAAAGTATATATTTGATGTCAAGAGTTTATTTTCAGTATACGCAGTTTTACGATACATTTTCTCCAATTAAAAAATAATCTTAGTATCTCACTTTATGTTTTCATGTATCTCACTTTATGATTTAGGATAGAAAATTTAATATTGTATATATTGTATAAAAATTTTGGATCTTTATGAAACGTAATTGTTTTTAACAATATTTATATGCACATCAAAACTTAGAAATGGATCTTATAAATGAACCCAGTAAGAGATTAATATGTGGATTGATATTGCAGATACTTGATATTGAAGATAAATACAGTGAAAAAAATTAAACCGAGACGTTCCTGTAATGGAGCAAAACATTATTTGTGGAAATGACGAGAGAATATTACAATTCTATTTTGCAATGAATAATTAATGAGCTGTAGGATAAAAACAAAATTTTGAAAATGAAAAGTAATAATTTTGTGTTACTCAAAATTTACTGCAATATGTGTTGTAGTAAGTATATACATAATATATTTAACTTCATCCCACAAAATAAATTATCCATATTGATTTTAGCGAAATTTATTCAGAAATGTTTAATAGTTTAAAAGAGTTGCATTGATAAAAATATATAGTAGGTTATATAAAATCTATTTTTAGTTAATAAAATAGTTTTTAAGACGTTTTCATTCAAATTGGTGTATGAAAAAAAATTTAATTGTAAAGATTATATGGCTTATATTTAGAATCTTCTGTATTTATTAAAGGTAAATCTTTTTAATTGATTCATTTATTGATATCCTTTCTTTTTTTTCTAGTTTTTCTGTCATTTTGCTTTAGCATTTATTCTTTAATAATAATCTTATTGAAGAATAAATGTTAATATGTTCTACTTCAACTTCTACATATACTTCTTATTTAAGCATTCGGTATTTTCTTTGATTGAATTGGTATTAATATAAGAAATTTATTTTTTATTCCATAAATATTAGTTCCTTTAACAAGCACAACTAATTTCTTTACAAAATGCAATGAAAATATTCATTCCTATATAGGAATTTTACTCTTATAAGACATTAATTTAATATAAATGATCATTTAAAAATTTTGAAATAAAATTATGTTTTTGATGATCTATATGTTTTAAATCAATTTTAATTCTCTAAGAGTAAAACAACTCTTTTTTCATAGTACTCATACATATACGACACGCCATTGCGTATGTCCTAAGTTTGCTTAAATAATTCCTTTAAAAGCAATTTTTCTTAATTTAGTTCATGCGACTGATATGCATATTTAATGTGACAGGATATATATTTAAAGGTGTATCAGCTCCTTTTCCATTAATTCTAATTAAAATTCTAACATAATATCTCTTGAACAGCCGGTTTTTGACTGACTCTAAGCAGGCAGTCAACAATAAAATTAAGGCTACTCCCAGCTTTTAATTCAGTCGTGAATAACATTTTCAATTTAAATTTCGATTTCAGTTAATGAAATAAGAATACTGCGAAATTATATGATAGCTACAGAAATCGCATTTAATACATAAAAAATATATATTCATAAAGTTAAATCTTCAGCATTTTTAATTTACTATAACTTTTAGCCAATACTCAAATTATGTATTATTTCTTAATTAACATACAACTGCATAAATAATTATGTTTAACAAATTTTGTACTAAATACGAATCATTTTACTTCCAAAAATATATTCTGATTTCGATCGCCTTCAAATGTAATTTTACGTTATTTTGATGCAGTGTAATATATATATATATATATATATATATATATATATATATATATATATATATATATATATATATATATATATATATATATATATATATATATATGATAGAAAATATAATAACATAATAATACTTTGTTTCCGCCTTTGCAAATAAAGTTGAAATTGATATGCAAATTTTGCTTTCGAATTTGGTTCTGATTATTAAATTATAAAATGTAAGTTTATGTGTCATTTTGTATCTTAAATTGTTAAATTTAAGTAATATAAAGAGTGTATTTTAGGTTCATCAACATAAGTTTCGAATATTAATCAACGTGATTAATAATTATAAAATATTCTGCAATCTTTGTTGTAAAAGAAACAAAGATTTCAGAGAAACTTTAAAAATGACGTTTTATTAACCCCGGTGAATCTTTAAATAACAGTTTAAAACTATTTTGTACATAGATGTGTGTATGAGTGTTCATTGAAATAATATCCATTTATGAGTTACATAATAACTATAAACTGATTGTAAAAGGGATTTAATTTTGATATAAGAAAGCAAAGAATTTATTGGTTTCTCCTCAAAATTAATCTTATTAATAATAATCTCTTTTGTTTTTAAATAAAAAAAATTGTCCCTATCCTGAATATACAAAAATAATATTGTAATTCTTACAAATAATTAATCGAATTCAATTAAAATATTTCTTGGAAAAGTGAATTTCTTACTTAATTTTATTAGGATAATAAAAATACAACTGTATTTTTAAATTAAAATTATTGATATTTTGCTGATGAGATATTTCACAAGCAGATATATTTCTGCTTATGAATTTTGTTCATTTTCAGAAGGTTATATATATTTATATTTTACAATAAATATAACAATTTAAATTCAAAAGTTGTACAACTGTTTAATTACCTATAGTTCAAAATCCTTAATTACGACATTAGGAATGAAGTCGAAATTTGATTTTGACAACTACGTTAAGTAAGGACTTACTTCATTTATTATAATCTTACCTGTGTCTTTTTTCCATGCTCAAAAATGGAATATTTGAGACATCATGTTCTTTAAATGAATAAATTGAGAAAAATATGCTTTTTATTTTGGTACTTCTTTTATGACATTAAATTTTATATTTTTCTTTTTTTTAAGGATTATGATAAATTTAAACATGATAATATTAACATCACAAACTTAATACAATTATTCTCGGCTTTTATAATTTTCATTTCGTATTGCACTTTTTTATAATTTTAATTTACAACAACAATTATAAATACTCTCACACCTCCTAAAATCTCATAAAGAATATATTATACACATTCCTTAATACTTTAAAGATTTACACTATTTTTTAACCTTTTACGTGTGTAAAGTGAAGCATTATATAAATAGAACCTAAATACTTGCAAGCAAATTTTGAGTAAATTTTTAGCAAATAATATCCATTATTGTTAACAAAATTAGTACAATTTTGCATTGCGTATAAAATTGGTTTTTTTTTTTAAAAAAAGTACCTTAGATATTCAATCCTCTGGAAAATTGAAAATCATTTATTTGCGCTAAATAGATTTTGTAGCAAAAATAATTGTTTTATGATCACTACAATCATTCCCTCAAACCTCTTTCTGTCTCTCTTATAATAAAAAAGCAGTTTTATATCTGAGTAAATTCATTCATAAATAATTTCCTATTTACATTTAATGCAATGCTTTTCTATTTCATACCATTTTTGATATTGTCTACAAACAACATGATATTCTAAAAGTGTGTGCGGATCTTGCGTACAATAGCTGGGGAATAAAAAATTGTGTTTATGTGTATCAAAACTCAAAATTTAATGGACTTTGGAGAATTTTGCTAAAGAAATTTTACATATTGGGTAATAAAAGTGCTGTTTTCAAATAAAAATCCAATCCTGTTTTACCTGTTACTTAGACCAATTTCTAGTTTCTTAACTTGCCAGGTAAGCTATCCTATATACAATTCGTTAATATGTATATACATATAAAGCTCTTTAAATTTGAATAGTAAAAAGTATGATTATTCAAATAAATTCAATATAATATATAATTATAATTTAATAATTCTAAACTCAAAAATGTTTACTGTACAGAAAATCTAGCACAACTCATTACTACACTTCCTAAATTATCAAAATTTTCTTCCGTGGCTTTTAAAAACATGCGCTAAAAAGTATCTGAATATAAATCACACTTAATTATGTCCTCTCTTCCTCTTTAAAAATATAGTCTAAGATATTCTCCTAATTCCCCTCATCTTTCTTGAATTTTAATTTAAATACTTTTTAATTATATCGTAATTCTATGGAAGTTGCTGGATATAAAAAAATCCTGTATCGTTCTATAGATCGAAGTAAGTAGATTTCAATCACTTGTTAGCGCATATTTCAGTAATTCCAGTCTCCTTTCAAAGATATATATATATATATATATGTATATATATATATATATATATATATATATATATATATATATATATATATATATATATATATTCATACATAGATTAGATTTACTTTTAAAAGGCCTAATTTCAATTTAATTAATTAATTTTTGTGAAAATAACATGGAAATAATTTGAAAAATAATTATTTTATCGATAAGTAAAAAAATAAGACTAAAAGTAAAATATTAGCCAACAAAACATCCAACTATAAGAATTACTCAGACAGGACAATCTCTTGCAAAAAATTAGGACAAATTAATAGTTTAAATCTGCTTGTACTGAGCGAAGTTATCTCAAAAATTCGAATCTTAAGGTGTAGAAAATCATTGAGAAATATTTTCTGAAATTTCATTACAAATTGATATTTTTCATGGAAAAAATACTCGAAGATATATTAAAAAAGAAATAGCAACTCCTAGGAAGTAAAGAATTTCTTTCTCGTGGACATACAAGTGATAACAGAACAATTAGAGCTCTTAACTTCTGTTCAGCAGTTCGTAGGTTCGAGTTTCACCTTGGGTATGGATGTTTCTAGTGGATTCGAAGCCACCTTAAACTGTGAAAGAAACAACATTTTTCAAAATTAGCTTTCGATATGCTTTTCAGTCAATCTTTACTGCTTGATGAACAAATACAGTTGAAGAATTTCTAATTTTTCACAAACTGTTATTCCACCACAAACTGTAAGGGACTGGAATTTTATTTGTTCATTAAGAAGTAAAGATTAACTAGGAAACATTCCTGAAGCGTTTCAATAGTGCGAAAAGGTCCCTTTAATTCAGTTTTTAATAATATTTTACTTTCTTGTGTACATTTTTGCCCATTTAGGACTGCCTACTAATGTTGGTAGCAATGACCTTTAAGTGTGTTAAAATCTGTCAGCTTAGGTTCTTCCAGTTGTCTGACGGATTTACTTGGACTCTTCATTTGCATTATCATACTGCTTATTAACTGTATATTATATCATACTGTTAATTATCTATGAGTGTACGCACAACTAATTTTCATACATTTGTTTGATTGTTTTCGAGGATCTATTCTTAACGTAAATACATTTATGACACACCAGTGATACATAAAACTATTTAGTTTTAAAATTTACCCAAGTTATTTTTTACCATCCTGAATTTAGATATTCATTTTAAGTCTGAGAAAAAGGTTGAAAATTTCTACAAAAACTTTCCAAAGTTAATAATATAAGCAATCATACAGATAATTCTTCATTTGTTTTTATTTCCTTGTTTCACAAAAGCCTCATAATTGCGACTTGAAATTTTCAAAATTTATATCTTATTAAATTCGAAAAAATTACTGAGGGAAATGAAAAAAATATCAGAGATAAACTATTTCAATTATCTCATGATATTCAATTTTTTTTTCTAATTTCAAATTCCATTTGTTCTCATAAGCCTTTTTGATACTTTTTGAAATTAAAACTAATTTAATGCAATATTTTAAAATTGAAAATATTACTATTTAAATTACTATTTAATAAGAAATATGCCACATTTACATCTATTATGCAATGGGTGAATCACAAAGAAATCTAAATTTTTTTAAACATTTTTAGACTTAGAGCTATTAATAAGTGTATGTAAGGTTTTCATTTTAAATGTGAAAGATAATAAAATACATTCTACCTGATTTCCTCCAGAATATCAGCCATATTGAAAACTTTTGGTAGTAAACATAATGTTCAGAAACTTCTATCATATGTAAATCATTGGTTAAGTCCATGAAACTTACGCATGTAGTAACAAAAATTATTACTAGTCACAAATCATTTCTTTTTTTATTTATCAACTGTGATAAAGTTATATCTCTAAGCATAAAAAATTTTATTGGAGACAAAAGTCAACAATTATTCAACACAATATTTAAACTCCCCAAATATGCACCCATTAATTAAATTTATTGCTACTGTATAATCATAGTGAAGCAAAACCTTCCCTATTAAAAATGAAAAAACTCATGCATCGTGAACCAATCAAAAAACTATAAAATTTAGGATGAAAATATATCTTTATCATATCTTTCCATATTTATCTATTTTTATTAATTTCTTAGGGTATAAAATATTTTCATTCTCTTATGTTTCTCATGACATGAATATCCATAGATTTCCTTCTTTCTACACACAAATGTCAATAACTGTTTTTGATAATATTCCAAATAGTTAAACGAAGAAAAGTTACGAATCATTTGATAAGTTTGAAATATTAAAAATATCTATTCTACCTGATGACAAGAATAGTTTGTTATTCAATATTGAAGAAAGCATTACTATTTTAATATTTAAAATTATGTTTGCCACTTCAATGCTGTACTTTGATTGATAACTTGTATGAGATTTGTTTTAATATTACTAAATTTATATAAATTGTTCTCAATAAACTTCATGAATTACATGATTTTAATCAAAACGAAGAACATGTGTATTTTTAAGTACAATTTTACTATGTTTCATTGTTGGATAACACTTGCATTTCTGTTGGAGGATTCTAGTGTTGAATAGAATAAAGAGTAACTTACTTAAGAGACCTCACCTTCAAATGAAGGTAGTAAAAAATTGTATTTCATATTGGTAATTGTGTAGCATTTTACTTATATCAGTATTTTTATGATTTCAAGGACAAATTTTCTTTAGAATTGTATTCAGTTTTATTAATATGTATTAAATATAAATTAATATTCAATCTTCCTCAGTAATTGTGCATAAATCAAGAAATTCTTTACGAAACAAATTTAATTTTTGGAAGAGACTCTTTCATTCAAACCGAATTTTCAAATTTCAAGTAAATGTTTCTCAAATTGAAATATGTAAAAATAATTTAAAAAAAAAATATATATATATACAAATATCTTCGCTTACAAATAACACAATTAATTAAAAATTAAAAAAAAACGTGGTGGCATTAGTTTAAGTATATTTTGTAAATCTCAAAACAATGTTTTTTTTATTTTTTGTGTTTATCTACATGCAGCTTTTGGCATTTGTAACTAACAGTTTTGTAAAAACTAACAAAGAGTGTAAAAATTATATTTTTATCCAATAATCCAAGGAAAAGGTTTTAACAAACCGACATGTTTACACTAAAATATTATTTAAAATATTTAAATAACTATTAGCAATCACATCAAACTCAAGAGGAAGTGAAATATAAAGATCAGAAAAATGTCTATTATTTTAAAACATCCTTCTATTCACTAAAGATCAAAAATACATTATTATCAGGTAATATGTTTCAGTTTTATGCTAATTATAAATTAAGTTAAAATTAACATGTTGCCTTGACAAGTGAAGATGTGTTTGAAATGCATTGAGGATTAGTGATTTTTAAAATTTATCAAATATCTTCATTTGAATTTAAAACAATTTTAAAAATTCTTATAATTCTTCAAAATAAAAGGGAGCTGTATCATGACTGGTGAAGTATCTTAAAATTCAAGTTCAGGAAAAAAAATATTACGGTGTATTTTATGGAAATTAAAATTACTTTTGTCATTTTAAATTAAGTAAACTTGTCGAGAAACTTATTTTCGCGTTGTTATTATGATACGTTAATAAAATGAAACATTTTTCAAAAGTTATGCATATAAAATGAGGCACTGGCGAATGTTGATTATAACCTATTTTTTCTTTTAATTGAAATTTAATGTCATGCATATTTGTCAATATTTTGGGTAAATATGCATTAGGAAATATGTATTTTTAAATTTCCTTTCTTTCTACTTCATTATAACTGAACTATTTCTGGTTTCCTTATAAAATGTTAAAAAATGTTTTATAAAATATTATTTGCTTCTCATTCTTTTAGAATGTGCCTTATAGGTATACTTGCTTTGGTCTTCACATATTTTTCTCACTAATTCTTACTTTAAAACTTTATAACCAACCCTTCTCTGTTTACGACAAATGAACATATCATTTACTACAATGCAATCAATTAAAATTCTGTAAGACATTAATATAAGCTAGAAAAAGCTAATTGACATTGATGTTACTGTTTTTTGTGGTTTTATTTTTCGGTAGGGTTATGAATATAAAAAGAAATGTTATAGAACACATGGGTTTTAAATAAATCCCGCAAATATCTATATCAATGACATAAAGTAAAGCAATGTTAGCTTAAAAGTCTGTAGAAAGTAGAAGAAAAGCTTTCATTTAGAAATCAAGGTTCATAATGTCAAAACCAAAAATGAATACAAATGTGGTAATCATGTGACTACACAGAGCTTATTTTTTACTAAGTCAAAAGGGAAGTTAAACCACATGCTTTATTTGAGAAAAGTTACCGTTAAAATGTCAGGATAACACTTTAAAATGTGACGTCATATGAGTCAAGACAACATAATATAGTTGGTAATCTAGTTCACAGCCGAAGGGGCCCACTTGATCATGGTTTGATGTATCGTTGATGGTGGTGTGATTTTGAAACTTGAATTTGGGAAAAAGGAAGTATAATAAAGGATATTAAAATAGTAAAGGCTTTCAGTCCACATGTAATTGATTACAAAATGATGTTGGTCAGGACTTTAACAACTCCTAGTGCATATTTAAACTGTTTAAAGCTGTTTGTAGTCAGCATTTTAATATCCACTACACAAATTACTTTTTGAAATGATTTTTCATAAATACTGAGCCATGTTCATGTGTCAGAAGGGTGGAAGCCTGGAAAATTTTCAAGCATCTATACCGAAAGTGTCCATGTAGAAAGCCGAAACACAATAACAATTTTTTTGCGGTTTAACAATAGTTGGGGTTGAAATCGGGAATTTTTTTACTGAGCAGCGCTGCTTCACAACTAAGCAACGGTAAGACCAAGTTGATCAGTCCCATAGTGGTAACTTGACAGCCTCAAACATTTTAGCGTCCAAAAGTAATCATACTTTCCTTGACAAAAATTCTTGTTTTAAACACAAGTCCTGCCTTCTGAGAAGACATTTCATAGACAATAGGTCACATTCAGGTGTTCCAAGAGAGGCAATCCCAAAAACTCTCAAGCATCCAATTCGATACTTGCATGCAGAAGGGAAATATCCATCTTCCGTTATTCAGCAGTAGCTGAGATTGAATCCAGAATCTTTTACTCAGAAGACAAATGTCTTATCACTAAGAAACTGACCAGTACTTTTAATACCACGAAGTTCATATCCTAATGACCTAAAGCCGTAGTAAAGCCTTTTAGAATTTACCTCGTAAGTAGAATACAAAAGTTTATAGTAGGCGAAAGTGCCACGTCTTCTTGGTGTATCACTGGATTACATGACTTTCCAAGATCGAGTAAGTTCCCGTAATGAAATCATAGGTTAACTCATGTAAGAACACGAGGTCATTCTGACAAGTCATCTCTGGACAAAGATACTTTTAATGACGTCATCATGAAATGTTCGTTGCACCATCTGTAATATAAATAAAAAATTACATTAAATATAATTTTTTATATATTTTTTTTGGAAATAAACCGTGGTATACTACTACTAAGGTTTATAGTATGGGGCGTCATGAACATTCACATGACGTCATGTAATAAATTTAGTAAATAAATGCGGTAATATATTAAAGGACTTGTTTTATTTACTTTATTAAAATTGTGAAAATTTAAAGGGAAAATTTTTCATATATTGATATACTTAGACAAAATATTTTTCATAAATGACGTAAGAAAAATATCAAAATTTAAGAGTAAAATTGATTCAAACAAAACAAAGGAAATCCATTTTAATTATTCATCTGAAATTATTAGCATTTTAAAAACTTGACTACTAATGAAATTTCCAAATAAGAATTCATCATGAAATTTAGAGTCTACTAAGTAAAATACGACAACCTCTAAAATTGTAGCCAGAAAAACCATATATTATTAAATCTAATAAAACAGTTATTTTCTTACAGCAAACCTGAAAGAAATCTCAAGCATTCATTGGACAACAGAGCGAATTGCCGCAACTCGAGCTGTGACATCAAATAATGTTATCATCAAATGTGTTATCATAATGACATCATCAAAAGTATCTTGGTCCAGTCCAGAGAATCTTCTTCAGAATAATCTCGAGCTCTTATACGAGCTAACACATATCGTCATTACCGGAAGTCATGTGATCTCGGAAAATCACCTGATCCAGTGAAATCCCCAAGTGTGAGTTTCACTTCCACGTATTAGAAATCTTTGTACACTACTCCCCAGGAGAGCATTTCCATATTTGTAAGCCATGTTCACCTATCGTAAGGGAGGAAGTCGGGAAAATGCCAATGCACCCAATCCAACCATTATGCATGTAGAAGGTAGAAGTGCACTGGTTTCAATAGTGAACCAAAGACCTATCTCTGAAGAGTGCTGTCTTATCACTATGGCAGGGGTGAGCCCAAGCTCCCCAGGATTTGGTCATCTAATATTTTGAACCATTTAAGCAAATGGTGTGCATTCTGTTGACCTGAAGGTATCATGCACACTAAAGTAGTTGAATTGCTGAGAATCTCGATTGCATATAAATTAATCCACTTACAATTAATATATTCTTTGTCAATGGTATTTATATCATAATGAATTTACATCATAATGATTTGCTGCTTCAGAAAACATCTTAAGGTAATTTTTATCATTTCAAAAAACTAATATTTCTAAATAACATTTTTTGCTTATGAGTTTTCCATTATGTGTGTTCTCCATCGCTGTTGTGCAAAAAACTTTCTTTTTCTTCTACTTCTCCTAGTTTCCAAGAGCAGAGTAGACTGTCGTTTTTATTATACTCGGTCATTGAACAAAGTTTAATATGATAATTATTTTGCAAGAGTTTCTGGGGAGACATTCTTCTTTTTTTTTATAAAGTACTAGTTATAAGTTTTTAATAAAAAAATTGCTGCAAACTATTTTTACTACCGTAATTTTAATTTTAAAATAGTTTATTAGTCTAAAAGTAAAATTTTGCTCATTATTCAAGAAATATTTAATGATATTATTCAAAGTAATTTATATATCCTTAAATATATTTTAGTTTAATTTAATATTGTTTATCATATTCTCCACTTTTTATCGTAAATTTGATCATACAAAAATTTGATTATTCAATTAACTTCCATGGCAGTGAATTTAATAACTCAACTCATCCTAATACAACGAGAAACACAAGTCTACTGTCGTTGGAACTCCCCCCCCCCTCGTCTCAGAGATTAATCTTCATATTCAATAAGTCAAAAAATGTCCTAAGATAAATTGCTATAATTATTTCGCTTAATTGAAATGATTTATTTTCTGTTTAATGAATCACACAAAATTTCTAAATAGTTATATTACAGTGAAATTCTTTCTTGTATATATAATTATTCTGATGTACTCATTAATCTTAAGATGAACACAATTAACTCCATAGATTGTACATGGAGCTCCCGTCAAAATTGATTATGAATTATCTACGCAAATATTTAACTATACTTAATATATGATGTTACTTTTTTAAATTGATCCTTTATTCCAAGTTGTTTCTATGTTCACCTGATAAAGTACCCACTAAATATGAAATAAAATCTTTTAAATGCTAGAATAATAAATAACAAAGGAATTTATTTTCTTAAATACTTTCTATGTTAACATAGATTGAAATTATTATAGCTACAGTGTTATCGAAAACTGATAATTTATTTGAATTAAGGAGAAACAAGACAAAACACTATAGTATTTCAATCGATAAAATTATCTACGAACTAGATAACTTTCCTAGTTTCCTACAACGTTGTTAATGTTTAAAAATTAAATTGAAATAATACCTCAAAAAATAAAGGAGCGTCTTGCTTTTCAAGAATTTCACAGGACGTTAAATATTTGACGAAATGTAAGTATATATTCTTTGTATATTTTTCGCTGAATTACTTAGCCAGATGATAAGGATAATCTGAAACACACCTTAAAATACTTAAAAAATACTTTTATAATTTTGAAAATAATTAAATACCCAATTGGGGCACTTTTACTTTATCTTTCACATTTCTTGTATTGAGGAATATAGAGTGGAGAAATATATGTAACTTGTGGCATCTATCAACATGGCCATTCCAGTTATGGGGTGGGTTCTCGATGGATTTAGTGTAATATTATTTTATTTGTTTTTACTGAATTTAAGAGAAATTAACTAAATACCTAATTAGGGCACTTTTACCTCACCTTTCGCATATCTTGTATTGAGGAATATAGAGTAAAGAAATGTATTTTACTGCTTATGGCATCTATCAACATGTCCATTCCAGTTATGGGGTGGGTTTTGGGAGGATTTAGTGTAATACTACATGACGTGTTTTCAATGAATTTAAGAATTACTCTTTTCCTAATCAGGCTACTAAGAATCCGAAATTAAGGAAGAAACTGTGTTAGTTAAAGTATTATTTAATTCATAATTTTTTGTAAAGAAAAAATAATTCGGCTGGCCAATTTATTAAGAATTTCATAAAACTAAATGATCTCATTTTGTATTACGGAACTTTTTTGCTTACTCCTCTATATTAGTTAGTTTGATTGATTGTTAAAAAAAATTGCAATCCTTTCATAAATGAAAATGAATTAAATGAGTTTTGATCAGCACCATTGTAATGAATAAAAATTTAACCAAGTTGGTACTTACATTATATGTCTGGACTATTTTTTGCTTGTCTTGTCTCATTCACTCATCATTCAGAAGTTGAATAGAGTAAAAAACGAATTTTTAATTGAAATATCAAATAAAATAGCTCCTATACTTAAACTGTTTAATTTTGTTTAAATTTCTTTTTTCTGATTTAAAAATAGACCGAATTATTCAAAACACTCATTAAGTATGTTTTTCTCCATAGAAAACTTGTAAAAAAAGTTTAAACAAAAATACAAATGAAGGCACATTTAAGTGGGCACTTTAAATAGAAATGACTTGGTTGAAATAGGAAGTATGTATTGAAATAATACGATGTATTTTGTTTTTGAATGAATCCATTCATTAGCTTCAGATGACAGCTTAATAAATTAGTTATCTTATTTTCGTTTCTAAATAAATTTCTTATTACAAATATGGGTTTAATTTTAAAATGTATCTGTAAGTAAATAATAATATTAATATAAATTAAAAATAATAATAAAAATGACATGAACATGTGATATGAACAGATAATCATAATAAAAAAAGGGAAAAAATTTGCATATAATAGAGTAGATTTGAAGCAGTTATCGCTTGTTAACATTATATACAACATGACCTCATTATTTTCTAATTTATCAAAAACAGAAATATAAACTTTATTAAATATGAAACGAAAATAAAATATGACAAATTATTAATGAATTCTTAAAATAAATTGAAATTTCATCTTATTTTAATTAAATATTCATAATGTATGTAAGTAGTATAAGATCATTATTTAGTAATTTCGGTAAAAATAATAACATTAATTTTAAGAAATGATTTACAATGTAATTTTGAAATTTAAAGTGACCCCAACTGTTGCAGTGATTTCCCACAATTCTGAGATTTTTCTAAAAAAGGACAATGGTTATACAGTTTTAAAATCTTCGATGTTGATGCTATTAATACATCTGGGTGATGACAAGTATTTTTTGTAAAGGAAATTTTCTATTTATACCCCATCATACAACCAAAAAAGAAATTTCTCATGAGATTCGTTAATGAGTATTGGAAGAAGTAATTAAATTATACAAGCACACTTTTTAATAAGCTGCGTTAATAAATGAAACGCACATTTTTGTTATATATTTATATTTAATTCTTTATAGTTAATCAACTAATATTTATAAAAGTATTGTTCTTAGAGCGAAAAAATTCATGCATTTAAAAAGACATACTTTACAAAATGAATTTTCATTCAAATGATATTCACAGTATGAAATAATATAGCTCACAATGTCAACGTTTTACTAAATTTCAAATTATTGTAATAAATTTTTCCCTATTATGTCTCAAAATTTTCTTATAAGTAAATTACATATTATACTAAAGTTATTAAGTGTAAAATTATTTTACCACTGATTATTGTTATTATCTTTACAAATTACGATTATATATGTAAGATCCTCCTAATCATCTACTTGTGTAATTCTGATTTAGAAAATAATAAATAGAATAAAAAAATTACTGTATATATATATATATATATATATATATATATATATATATATATATATATATATATATATATATATATACACACACATATCTGGATAACGATTCCATCATAAGTTACTATATAAATATTACTACTTTTAAAGAAGTTTACTTAAACAGATGGAAAAAACTGAAATGACTCAAAATTCCTTATCACTACCTTTTATAGTTCAATCATTATAATGCATGTATAAGTAAATAATATTACAAGATGAAAAATTTATTCCTTGAAAGCTGGTGATTATATTAATTTTTCCACAAAATTATATTTCACTAAAAACTAAACATGAGTTTATAAAAGCTAGTTAAATTATTTATATATAAGTGAACTATAAACTCCAAAATATTTTCCGTATTATAGTAATATAAGCGACAAAGGTGCATAAATGATATGCAGTATGAAATACAAATAAATTCAAAGTATTTAACAAATACTTCTGAAAGTAAACTTTTTACCATGTTTAAAAGTTTTAAAGCCATATTTAACTTATTTTGAGAATTTAAGTTAAGCAAAAATATACTTCAGAGAAAAATAGAATTTAATGTCGGTATATCCTATGTATAAAAATCACGTATGTATCATATGAATAACCCCCCAGAAATTGTACAGGGTGATTAGTATGAATAATAATATGAACAAAATTAATTTATCTGTATTTAACATTTAGTAATTACATAAAATAATTATATAAAAATCAAATATTTCTCATTACAGTATCTGAAAAAAAAATGGTCTTAAAAATTTAAAAATGAAAAAAAAATAATATAGAAATATATTTACAACTGTAATTAATTAAAAATAACATTGACATTTGAGAATTTATGTACTTGTCGTAATACCATTTTAAACGATTGAAATTAAACTTCAAGTAAATATTTTTTTACGAATCACTTTGAATAGAAATAATTCAGAATTTCATTTCCTTTGTTGGATCAAATATTTGTTTTAAGTGAGAAAATGAATAAAAAAATCCTAAAAGTCTTTTCTCTAAAGAAAAGATTTGTCTAGTCGAAAAATACGAGAGTCATAAAGTCGAAGTTATAAAAATCCTGTCGTGCACTCAGATAAATTCCTTTACGGAATTAAAATGTCCGCATTCCGGTGGTTGTTGGAAAAGTGAAAAAAAAAAAAAGAATGCCGCAACGATAAATGAGCCTTGAAAGCGTTAAAAACTAAGAACTTGAAATTATAGCTTAAAAAGATTTTTCTAACTTGCCGTGTTTTGTTCTTTCAACTTTCTAATATCACTCTTCTCACGCACCAGAGGGCGTTCTCTGCTACGTCATTCGTAGCACCGCCTCTTTTCCTATTTTCCGGAGCGGCAAACGCTCCAATCTCTTATTGTCCGGAGAACACTTCATCTTGTGCGCAAATAGGAAATCCACCTCGTCATCGTTATTTCCTGGTCAACTATTATGTTGATAAAATAATCTGAATATTTTTATTTTATCAATTTAAAATTAAAAAGTTAGTTTCATCCTTATTGTTAGTAATTTTTTGACTAAATTTTATATTTTCTTAACTATTTAAAAGTTTGCAAAAGTTCGACAAATTATTTCAAACTTTTTAGAGTAAAGCCACTGTCAGGAAAAGTTTGTCGTTTTTTAGTATTGCACTCAAGTGACGAAAATAAGTGAAGAAAAAACTTTGGGAAAATATTTAGCATCAATTAAAAGACTTTATTGAATTCAAATTTTGGAAGAATTTTATTTCAAGAGTAAGTTTAGAATAAAACTATAAATTTGATTTCCCAGAACAGATAGTTCAGCTATATAAGCAGACTTTGATGTTTTTTCCAAAATTCTATTTTGTGATTTTAGATTCAGTTACTGTTGACAAAAACTCTTATTAATAAAACTAAAAATACAGTTTAGTTGTTACATTATCTTCTGAAATCAGTTTAACAGTTAACAAAAACTACAAATTTTGATGAAACGTTTTTACTGGTGTGAAAGAATTTATAAGTTATATCAAAATTCTAAATAAAGTCTAAAATAAATAACTGCCCATTGTCAATTAATTGAATTGAAGATTACAGTTGAATAGAAGACATTTTCCAAGGACTTACAGGAAATTTTGGAAACTCATTTTTAATTACGTGAGTAATACACGACTTTATACTTTTATTCTATTCAAAATGAATTCGTTAAATTCTTCTGATGACACAATACCTGTTTTTGATTTCGATAGCAATTTTGTTAATGGTAGTGATGACATGTATGCTATCAATATTAGTTCAACCTTCCCTAATACTCAAAAAAAGTTGCCTAGTGATGCACCTCTTATTATTTTCTCCTATTCTACCATATTTGTACTCTCGATTGTCGGTAATGCATTAGTCATCTTGACTTTGGTTCAGAACAAGCGTATGAGAACTGTCACCAACGTATTTCTTTTGAATCTGGCTATAAGTGACTTGTTGCTTGGCGTTTTCTGTATGCCTTTCACTCTCATAGGGAGTCTGCTGCGAAATTTCATTTTTGGTGAAGTTATGTGCCGAATGATCAACTATTTCCAAGGTAAGTTTCTTAAACATATAGGATTTTTTTATTTTAAAATGTTATGATGATTTTTTTGAAGGAAAAGAACTTTATGCTCTCTTTAGGTAAAACGTAGGTAAGTTTCTAAATTTTGTTATCATTAAAAATTACTTATGTAAGTGGATGCATAAATACTGTTAAATAGAACGAATTCATGATATTGTATGTACATTTCTAAAAAAAATTAATGTTAAAAAGAAACTCAACTGAGAAATACTGTACTGCGCAATTAAAGAGCAGCTTAAAAAGTGTGCTTAACAAATGATGTTTGAAATTTATTTAGTACATATTTCATGTTTGTTAGTTGCCATTTAGATATTTTTTATGACAGTAATAGAAAACGGAAGTTGTTTGAATTCTCTTAGTTACGAAAAACATTTTCAATATGTTTAGATGTCAATTCAAATGATGAAACGCTTTATGTAATATTCCCCCCTTAGTTATTATATATCAATAAATAAGTTTTACCATATTCAAAAAATAATAATATAGAAAACTATTGTTATAAATACTTTCCTATATGTAGCGCAAAAAGAAACATATTTTAATATCAAATACTTACATAAATCCAAATGGTGTCAGTCGTTAACCATCACTGACACGTTATTGATATCGAATCACAAGCTACTTTTTTAATTTCATTACGCTCTTCCATCATACTTCCTGACATAATTCTTATTATATGGATATTGTATAGCATGGTAAATTAAATGATGGTTACTAGAAGTGTGTTATATATACAAAGAAAAATTTTTAGCTTTTTTTTTAAATTTAAGATGCATTATTATTCATTTTTGTTTCACCTAATTTTTTATTTGTGACATTAATGTACTATTTAAGCAGGATGCTGCTAAAAACTATTTAGCAAAAATATAATAATCCTATTAATTGTATTTTAGTCATTGCTGTATTAATAAATAATACTTCAATAACTAAAAATTTCTCAACTGTTTTAGCATCCAAATCATGTGTGGTTCTACTGTATACATTTGAAGCTAATCATAGTTAGGTTAATATGGTATAAAGTTTAATTTTATGTATATTTGGCTGTGTAATTAAGTGTAATTTTTGAGAATAACAATCAAGCATTCATTACAAATTGTAAATGAGTGGTACGTCGGAAATATATAGATTATTTTTTAAATGTTTAATTCTTTGTAGTTAAAGTATTTTCATCTACTTCAATTTTGAGCTCATGAAAATTATTTTTAAATAAAATAATATGAAATGAGTTTAAAATTTAAATAAAATTTAAATATTTGTCTCACATTTTGACAATATTATATGCATATTTAAGTTAACATTTATAATTGCGTTATATTTGATAAAAAAAAAAGTAAAAACGAACATAAAATATTTCAAATAACAAATATAATATGTTAGTCTTTTGAAAAAAAATTACAAAGGTTTTTTTAAATATATTACCTAACACTTTCATAAAGAAATTAATATTTTATTTAATAAACATTCGGAAATTTTTTATATATAATTAAAAAATAATGTCATTTTTCACAACTCCATCAATCTATTTCGATTTTTAATTTTCTTGTTGACTGTATAGCATTTTTATTTTAATAACATACATTTTTTAATAACTAAGATTGTATGGTATTTTTTAGCAAATTTCACATCAATATTATACATACATGAGTTATTGTATAAATTTTAGATGCACAATTTTAGAATAAAAAACTAAAATTTAATAAAATTCTATTTATGATTTATTTCTAGTAACAGAGTTGTATTGAATAATATTATTACATATATAAATATTAATTACTTATTAAAGCCATTTATATTTTGAATCATGAGAATATAAATAGTGGCATAAATAAAAAATGTTGCTTAGTATATAATTAATTAATGTAATGATTAAATTTTTTCTGTGAAACATTTTCGTAAAATTGAGACTGTTAAACAAGATATAAAATTTACTTACATTTACAGTTATACGAACAAATTTTAATAGACGAAAGCTATTTTTTAAATAATGAATTAAAATCTATGAAATTAGTCAGAATTTTTAAAGTGATTTTTATTAATTAAATTTCAAAAATTATAAACTAAATAATAAAGTTATAAAAAATTATAAAAAATAATATAATTATAAAGCAATTGAAATTATAAAACTTCACATAATTATCTTTATAATGTTTTACACTATCATAAAATAGATCGTTTGAGAAAATAACAAATTTTAAAGTATTGCGCTCAAACTGTCATTGAATACTTAAATCATAAATGCTTGAAGTTTTTCAAATTGATAGCTTACTTATTCATCATGATTGGGTCACTTTTTAGAAATGAGAAATAATTGGATTAGACTTTACAGTTTAAAGTTAATTCCGATCCATCTCAAATATGCATTTTTGAATTGGAACTCATGATCTATATTGAACTGGAGTCCAAATTTCTAACCATTCAACTGTCTAAAATAATCAGTTCTTAAAATGCAAGATATCAAATAATTCTTAAAATGTATCTTTTTTTTTTTTTTTTAAAAAAAAAGTATTATTGTTCATGTTATCAACAATACAATAATTGAGTTCCATGGATTCAACTATTTAGGGATGGGTCCAAGAAAATAGAATAAAAAATGCATTTGTCAATTTTTGTATTTAAAAAAAATATATCGACTTTGATAAATAGCAAGCTTTTTATAGAGCTCACTATGAATTACTCTCTATCTCTATGAAGTTTCACTAAATATATATATATATTTTTTTCCAACGGCGGGCATTTGGGTAACGAACCTTACACCACAACACAAGACCAGTAACTGCTACTAATTTGTCATTACCCAGCGGGAACCTGTGAACCAAGTCACGGTGGCGATAGCGTTGCCCGCGCCATACCACCACAAACCCGTTTGTAGGGTGGGCCACATTCAAACATCATCACAGAAGAAAGGACGGAGAAACGCAGTGAGATCAGAGAAAGAAAGTAACATTCAGGCTCGAACCGGGATATGAACCCGGGACCCACAGCTCAGGAGACGGGAATGCTAACCATTTAGTCATTGTTCGGCAATATAGGTATATTGAATGCTTTATTTTTTCGTTTAGAGAAAAATACATACAAGCTCATTTCCTGAATTTTTTTTTTTCTAAATCCCATAATTATTATAAATCCCCTAACTCCTGAATCGTTTCTGTAAGATAAGAATTAGTAGGAAATAAAATAGGGTTTTATTCAAAATTAAATAAAATAAAACAGAATTTAAAATTTTTTGTCAAATATATAACATTTATGCAAAATACTATTTTAAACCTATAATAAATATATTTTAAAAAGGTTGACAAAAAATTTTTTTATTTTATTTTTTTTTTAACAATTTAACAACTTTTTGGAATGCCTTGCGTTTATTATTCATTATCAATATGTATTATCTGTATATAATCATTATTTCATATGTATTAGGGCTTATAAAATGTCTTAAATACAGTTTTAATTAAAATGAAATTTTAAAATACGAAAAAAGTAATGCAACTCTTTTTTGAAATAAATTATGTATTTTTATAGATTAAAGATTTTTGTTATATAAGTATACTTTCCATTTATGACAAAACAATGCATAGAGTAAATAATTTTTATGATATTTTGCTTCATGATTTCATAAATTTGTTTATGATAATTATATGATATTTTGATTGACAGATGTCCTGGAAAAGGTTATAAAATTTTATTTAAAAATTAAAAGTTTTTGTTTGAAAAAGGTTATTCAATAAGTATTTACAAAAACGGGGAATAAAAGTTATTTAAAATTTGAAAGAGAGTACCAAATTAAAATCTCATATATTATCAGATTTTTAGTGATACCTATTTTCGTTCATAAAGAATAATCCTGTTAAAAAAATAGGCTTAAATTGTGATGCCTAAATTTGTGCAAGAGTAATAAGTTTATGAAAAATGTAACTAATTCTTATTTACCTAAAATACTAATTTTTATTTTATTTGATAAAATATTTTAATGTATTGCTATGAAACAACACTAGATTTTAAATGAATTTAATGTATACAACTAAATTTAATCAATGTGTAATTTTCAAAAAATAATATTTGGTTAACTTTTTATGAAATTAATTCCTCAAGAATTCATAGAAATTTCTAATGATAGTTTATAGACTTCATAAAATGAACTACATTGACTTGAACTATTTATATCTTTGGAGAACATGAATATGATGATCTCAAGACATGTACACCAATTTTTGATTTCCAAGCCTTCACAAGTTAATTTAAGAATAAATTTAGGAACATGTGTATAATATTATAAAATTAATTCTTTAGATATTCAATCATCATTATTAAATTTCTTTTATGACCCGACTAAAAATAACATCAAAATAAATTAATAGCTATTTCAATATTTTATTTCAACATATATATTATCTTGTCGAATTAACAATATAAATATTATATGTTATATAAATTGAGGTTTTTTTGTTGAAAATACTTACACATTTTAACCTTAAAAGAGAATTAAAAAATTATATTTTAATTAAAAAAGAAATAATCACATATGCTTTAATAAATCATATATGATTTAATAAATCATATATGATTTACCGTTTCTACAGCCTTGTCTTAAAAATGATATGTTGAACATATTTCCTATTGTATGATTGAAATAAATATATAAAAATATTTTTACGTAATTACTTCACTATAAATAAAAAAAGTGTTGTAATCAATGTGCAAAACTTTGCTATAACAATACAGTTGTATATTTTGAGGCTGACATAAAATTTCACATATCTCCATTCCCCAAAATCTGAAATATTAATAGCTGCATTCATCAATGCATCTTTGAATACAGCTGGTCATACTTTCTGAAATTTTATAAACATTTCTTCCTTTACGTACGTTTTTTTAAATTCGACAGATATCAAATAAGTAGACTAAGATTATGTTAGTATCAACATATGCACTACAGAATTAAATGGTGGTAATAGTATGCCACAGCCATGTTCAAGCAAGAAAAATGAAATATGCAATAATTATGGTTATAAATCTTTTAATAAATCAATGGTACTTATATGCTTAATTCCCTAAATGTAACTCTAGGTTTTTTTCTATTTCTTGCTAGAATTACTTTCAATTACAAATCCCTAACCAATAAGGGCATTTGAATAGTTCATTAATAATTTTATATAAATTGTTCTGGTCAACGTTATTAGAAATTTTTAACAAGTTTAATCTTAAGGACATATATGAATCATGTATCGTGAACCAAGAAAATAATTTCACAAAATATTTTGCTCCTAAAATTTATAAATTTGAAATTTTTGTGTTTGTAAATACTATATTTAATGATAAAGTTATTACTTTCAAAAATAACAAAAAAAATATATATAGATTTCTGTGAAATATGAACTCAAAAGTGTGAATGATATAGAAAAATTTGAAATCATATTATAAGGAAAAACAACATTAACCTCAAATTAATCATGGTAGAATAAAAATTCTAACTGTTCTAAAGAAAATAGCAGTTATGTCAAGGCTTTGCCAGACACAAAATAGTTTTCTAAATTTTTACTCTACAATCTCAATTTTAGTTGCTTCAAAATGAATTTTAAATATCACTGATAAAAGAAAAACATGCATAAAACATCTAAGAGCTGACAAATTTTATAATTACCTATTTTATATTTGAATACAAGTTATTCTAGAAATGTAAAATTAAAATTGTTAATGAAGTTCACATTTTTAAATTGATAGTAGAATTAATTAATCAAATAAACCAAACTATAATAACTTTTGTTATTTGTAGTTGAACTTGGAATTGTCTTTATAACTTAAATGAAAAACTGATGAGTTATATTTAGTTACTTATAATTCGACAGTAACGGGAAATAATCAAAATGAAATCTAATTTCGGGTTTTTTCTTAATTTATCATTTAAATACATTGCTCTATTAAATCAATTATATCCCAAGAAAACTGCAGTTAAGAATGTTTTAAAAATGGACTTCAGAAAATTAAAACTAGAAAAGGTCTGGAGTTAAGATAAAGGATTCAATTTGCAGACAATACACAGAAAAAAAAAAAGCTTTTTTTAAATTTAAGTTTTGTTTCAGCAAATGAATGAAATTTCTAAAGAAGGTGTTCACGAAATTACACTTGAGACGCAAGGATAATTAGATCACAAATAATCCTATAATGTTAAAAATTAATCATAAGAATAGAATAACACAAATAGGATAATTATTTTTCTGATAAACTAATTGAAAATTTAAATACAGAAACTTTCTTTATACAAACGCCTGCGCAAAGAAATTAGAAAAATAGAAATTTACACCTGTTTATGAATAATTCCATGAAATATTAATAATTCCATATATATATATATATATATATATATATATATATATATATATATATATATATATATATATATATATATTGTTTATAAATAAATAATGTATATATATATATATATATATATAATATTTTTGTCAAATATTATTACCCTCAAGCATCTTAAGCAAGAGTGTAAGACTTCTAAAAGCATATTTCTTCCGTTAAGACAAAATACGATTCTACTTATTTTATTCTATAGTTATTGGTAGTCTTGATTATTAAATTACTTCATGACTGTGAATTAAGGTATCAACATTTTAGTAAAACTTAAGCAGAACTAAAAACATACGTTATTGAAAATATTAAATTAAATTTAATCTATTTATAGCGTATGAACAACATTATAAAAGTGATATTGAATTTAATAGTTTGAAAACGAATTACATTTTGTTTTCTTAGTTAGGAAAACACTTGAAGTTTCTTGATTTAGAAAGTTAGTTTATTGGTCTGATTTAATTTATAAAAACTAGTACTTGATAAAAAGACAAACTGAAATGTAATTTTATTTTCATATATATATATTATATATATATATATATATATATATATATATATATATATATATATATATATATATATATATATATATATATATATATATATATATATATATATATATATATATATATATATATATATATATATATATATATATATATATATATATATATATATATATATTTATATAATATATATGTATATATATATTTATATATATAATATATATATATATGAAAATAAAATTACATTTCAGTTTGTCTTTTTATCAAGTACTAGTTTTTATATGATAAAAATAAATTTTCGGAAATACATATACTCAAAATCTCAAATAAACTTAACTCCTCATAAAATAATGTTAAATAAGCACAATACAATCATCATTTCATTAATTATTCAAACAATTTCGTTCACTTTAATTTTTTGTACAAAATCATTGAGCCTTCAGAATTTGATTAATAATTACTAATTGACTGAAGAAGATATGATTAGATCATTTATCATGATAATGACTGTTCATTTTAAATTATAATTCTACAAAAGAATATCAGCAATGAGGCTTTTGGAGACTCATTTGTCTTGGATATGTAAGGAAATTAGAGCACATAGAAGGCTTTCTAACACAGAACTTAAAATAGCAATTATGATTACACATAACTAATATTGAAACTATAAAAATTATTTAGAAAACATAAATCTCAATAATAAACAGATCGTTTCGAATAACTTGTACATTTAAAATAAAACTCCCACCAATACCACCACAGTAAATATAAATATTATTGTATCAAAGGTTTTGCATTTAATTTGAAAATTTTCTGACTTCAAGCATTTTCCTATATATATATATATATATATATATATATATATATATATATATATATATATATATATATATATATATATATATATATATATATATATATATATATATATATATATATATATATATATATATATATATAAATATATATATATAGGGAAAATGCTTGAAGTCAGAAAATTTTCAAATTAAATGCAAAACCTTTGATACAATAATATTTATATTTACTGTGGTGGTATTGGTGGGAGTTTTATTTTAAACGTACAAATTATTCGAAACGATCTGTTTATTATTGAGATTTATGTTTTCTAAATAATTTTTATAGTTTCAATATTAGTTATGTGTAATCATAATTGCTATTTTAAGTTCTGTGTTAGAAAGCCTTCTATGTGCTCTAATTTCCTTACATATCCAAGACAAATGAGTCTCCAAAAGCCTCATTGCTGATATTCTTTTGTAGAATTATAATTTAAAATGAACAGTCATTATCATGATAAATGATCTAATCATATCTTCTTCAGTCAATTAGTAATTATTAATCAAATTCTGAAGGCTCAATGATTTTGTACAAAAAATTAAAGTGAACGAAATTGTTTGAATAATTAATGAAATGATGATTGTATTGTGCTTATTTAACATTATTTTATGAGGAGTTAAGTTTATTTGAGATTTTGAGTATATGTATTTCCGAAAATTTATTTTTATCATTTTTGTGATGTATCTAATTATTAATTACTATCAATCATAGGCAAATGAATTTCTTAAAGTCTTAATAATTTTTTTAAACTCCTTTTAAACTCTTCTCAAACTATACTATGGTAAGAATCACGTTTATTACTATTTAATAACAGTTTCTCTCTCTCTCGTTCAGTATTATTTAACAAAATCAAACATTACTAAATAAGCACTTTGTAATCAAATTTTTACTTAAAAATTTAATGTTTTTGTTAAACATAAATATTCACGTATCATCCAATATTAATGTGACTTTGCAATTTCAATCATTATTTTTTTAAATAATAAAGTACAACCTAATCTGGTCTGGAGTCTATCACGCATTTTTGATATATGCTGGAGCGTGACCATTCATCATTTTCCCAGAACATGAACTTTTATCTTTTGAATTTTCTCAAAAAGATGAATCCAAAACTTCCCTTCGAAGTTTAAGGCAACTTGATTTTATTTCATAGTTTTCCACCAATAATTTTAATCAATTATTTTTCACTCCTTCCCTCAAAACTGGGCGGGGGCACATTTGGAGGACACCAGCAGAAGCACATGATTGGATAGTGTTTATCACCTTCCAGCAGTCAAGCAAAGAGGACCTGTCGTGGTTTTATGTGGGGAAAATGTAGCATAAAGGAAGATCAGCAGTTACGGTATTGGCCTTCCTTCCGGGAGGGCTGGGTCCGATTCCCAATGCTGCCAAGGACCAACCGAATACATGCGATATACGTGCTTGTAAAATCTGTAAAATCGAAAGTCCTGAGTTCGATCGTTTAGCATTTATCGCGGGTGTAATGGAATAGATGAAATTTCCTCCCCTTCTAGATCAAAGTCAAAATAGAAGGAGGGTATCCTATGGTGGTACCATCTACCGGATGGGTCTTAGAACAAAGACGCACTTTCACTTTCTTAATAATCTGATTAAAACTAAAGACGCTTTCTTTTGACTTAATTTCGTAGACATTGGCTAATGAGCTTGACTTGTCCAAGTATCATAAGCGCTAATATTAACAAGATCACTGATGGAAAGTCTACAAACATTTCAGCTAATCAGGTTCATTCTATGATGCAATCCTTGCATCCTCCAAGCGATAGAATTTCCTAGTATAATGACACTACACTTCAAGAAAACAGATATAATCATGGCTTGGTGAACATGAAAATGAATTTAATTCTCTTAATAGGCCAGCACAATACACTGACCTCAATATAACAAATTTATAATGGTTCATTTTCGAGAATTAAATCCGAAATTCAAAATTTTCACTATAATCTCTCCTGGGGTTTTCAAATTACTCTGTGAAGAATGATATAATATTTTGCACCCGTTAGCGTGCTATTGTAGAATATTGGGCCTATCAGCTTGTTATTGTAAATTGCACACCAAACGATAATAGCATACCGCATTTGATGTTGAACTTCGACGAAACATTTAGGATTTTCCAGGGCTCAGTAATGGGTGTTTCGCCTATTGTATATACCATTCCGTGTGAAAAGCATGCCTCATCTGTCCACTTTATATCAAGAATGTTGGCTTGACCTGTATCTGATTCATGACGAAGTTGCACCATGCATAGCGTCGCTCGGCATCCCCATCCATTAAAGACTGTTCAGGCGTTGGTCGGTATGAATGAGCACCTGATGTCCTAACCTGACTTTTAGAGAGACAACAGTGTTGACTGATCTCTCTTACGCTGCATTTCGGATATGCGAGTGCATATGCTAATAACTCATCCGGTTAAACTTGTCATCCTACCTTAGCTGGTCTGCCAGATCGAGGTTGACTAGTAATGTAACCTGTCTCCCTTAAGCATTTTACAGCAGTTAGGATGGTTTGATGCGAAGGATGCAGGCCTGCAGGGAAACGTCGGTACAACCTTGCTGCTTATCGTGCCTTTCGTCGACATTCATCGTACAGTAAAACCATCTCACAATACTCAACTTTGGAATACTCAGCCATGATCAGGAGCATCAACATACTAAAGCCCCAAAAAGATACTCTTTCATAGCTGTCTCAGGTGAACAGGCGTGACGTTTCTTACGTATTTGCAAATTGCATTCAAAATGCTGGAATTATTTTTAATACTTTCGTTCTTCCCATTAATAAGTCGAATTCGAAATAAAAGTGAAAAATTTAATACGAAAACGATTTTTTGTTTTTTTAATTATGCACACGTACGATGTGCTACGTCACAGTACGAAACAACAAATACGCGTTTTAACCATTGTATTTTTCATATTCATGCCTACAAGGTATCGTTTCGTACTAAATCGAGGATGCTTTACAACTTTGTATATCACTTTTTCTCTCTATATCGTTCCATTTTAGAGATAAGAATGCTAATTCCACTGTTTTCCACCAGGAGGCGCTGTAATCTGCTTTATTTAGTAGCGCATGCCTGCTTTACAATACCTAGACACCACTTTTATGAATATAGCAGCAGCTGTTCCGAAGTTAAGAGGGTGGCAAGGGACTTTAGTGGACACCCTGTATATATATTATATATATATATATAAACATATATATATATATATATATATATATATATATATATATATATATATATATATATATATATATATATAAATAAACATATATATATATATATATATATATATATAAACATATATATATATATATATATATATATATATATATATATATATATATATATATATATATATAAACATATATATATATATATAATGTTTTTAACACCTACTTTTTCAAAGCAAATAATTTTTACTCCCCGATTCTTGAAAAACATACTGTTTCTTACATATGATACAACAATCCCAATTATATGTAAATCTTCTATTTTTATTATGAACATATAAAAAAGAATTAAATTGTTTTTTAATTAAAAATTTAAATGAAGATATTTAATTTCTTACACAACTTATCAAATGAATATTCTGAATAAAATGCTATTAATGTAAAATTAAAACTAACAAGGTGAAAATGGCTTGTCATTGTTACCAACGAAATATAAGCATCATAAATTCAAAGGTTAAACAAGAAGTTATTTTTTATTCAACACTTATATTTGGCATAACTTGTATTCAATAAATTTATTCTATTAACTTTACTCTGGTATTTGTCACACAAAATATTTTATCATTAGGCCAAACAAACGTGCATTTTCTCTCTCTCTCTCTCTTTTAATTCTTTTTAACTATAAGTGTCATATTATGAACAAAAAAAAATTCTATTGATAAATTTATATTTACTTAATTATTTTTGTAATACTTCTCTTTTCATATTCTAAATAAGGATAAATGTTGGCATTCAAATATTCAATAAATAGTTGGAAATATTCCTCAAACAATTTGGCTTTATTTCCTTCGACAAATCTCAAAAGATGTTAAGAAATATCCTTTTCTACACTTAGCTATCAATTGTTTTACCTTCTTGCAATGTGATATCCATAATTTAAGTATCGCTCTGAGGTAAAGCTATATAAATTGTTACAAGTATTATGTCTTAATAGTATGCGATAAAATATTATGTAATTAGTGTCTTTCAGACATGAAATATTTATCATTCTGCTTAATAGCACATAATGTACGTAGGCTAATGTGAATACTCAAACCAATTACTTCTACATTAATGGCTAATGGCTTCTAATTTTCAGGGTGACACAGTACGCTATATATATATTACATATATACATTATATCATTATATATATATATATATATATATATATGTATGATGTATATATGTATATATATGTATATGTGTATATATATATACATGTATGTATATATATATCTTTTTACTATGTATATATATATATATATCAGCCCTTCATCCCTTCATTAGATGGATAAATCTAACTACAGGACATATTCAACGCACCCATTGATCAAAAAAACAGATATGGCCACTGTAAGACATGACCTCATGGGTCTAGCGTTTCACTGAGTTATATGCTTTTTAAAATTGTGGCTTGTTTGATTATTTAAAATGGTATTAATTGAACAAAAATAATTACACATGAAAGATAATCAAATTTGCAACTTTAATATATAATCTAGCGAAGTGTTACATCATTCAGAGGTATAATATCAACCACCTTTTTTTGATATTGGGAAGATTTGGGTAGTAGCGTGAAGTGAAATAAAATGTATTAGTCGGAAGATTTCTTTAAAGAAACATTTTTAGAGAATTTTAAACGTCTTGAATAACGCTAAAAATTGGGAATCTTAGAAGTTTGATTATTTGGAGGAAGTTTCACGTGTATCCGAAATTTTGCAAAACATCCTAGACCTATGCATAGGAAATTTTTATTGCTATCAAAATATATAAAGTTTAAGAATGTTTGCATAGGATCAACATGTAGCTATACATATTAATTTTTGTTCAATGTCTTTTCCAAAAGAGTCAGAGAATCCATGCAGCAGAGCATTACAGAAATAGAATTATGGTCATTTATTTTATGTGAGTTAAGGTCAAATTTTTATCTATACCATTCAAGAAACTTACCAAAACTATATATTAAATGAAATAATTTTTTGCAACCATATTCACACACGTTCTCGGGTATTGATGCTGCCAAACATAATTTGTTTTTGATGATTCCGTATTAATAAAGAATTTCTTCTTGCATATACAGATAAGGCTATATTTTACTATACATTCACACTGTTTAATTCTGATCAAATTATGATACAATATGATGTAGTATAATTTGCAGGTGCGCATTTTTGAAATATTGCGTTCTTTTCAGCACTTGATGAATGTCAGATTTGCCTAACTGGTTTACGATATTAAATAAATCTTCTTCAGGATTTAATTAAGACAAAATATTTAATTTGGATTAGACTAAATTCACTAATATAATTTTATATTTTTAAAAATTTATTTTAATTCTTTATGATTTATTAAATTTTTGGAAGTAAAAGAACGGAAAGTCACTAGATTTGATTGGGGTAATAATAGTCTAGTCTCAATAGTGTAGTCAGTGATTCAGAAATACCTTTGTAACTTTTACAAAGGAAGTAATATCGAATACTTTTTAGTCTTTTTTATTTATTTTTCCCTATAAAAGAGTAGTTTTTCAAATTATTGACACTTCAGTTAAATCTTTGAATCAGTGAACAGAAAATGTTCAATAGTTTAGCCTCTCAGCATTTAAATATGCCATGGTTTATAAATTTTCCACCTTTTCAGTCTCAGTCTCCTTTATTTTAGTCTTCTTCATTTAGTTCATTTAAATCAGTCTCCTTTATTTTGATTGCTCGGTCTCCATGAAAATACTACCACGTTAGTTATCCTCAAGTGACTAAACAATTAAATCTAATGATACTGATCTATTGAATTAGATGGCTTGCAGGTGATGTTTCTAGTATCAAAAATTTTGGAGTATAAAAGTTTAGCACTGCCAAAATTTTCTACAATTATACTATCCAAAACCAACTTAAATTATGAAAACGTATTAATTATATCCCTAAATTATAAATACATAAAATATTTTAAAAATTACTAGTAAAAAAGTATATTTTATATTTGCCCTCTATTTATAATATAATTTATTATTATGTATTGAAATGAAACAATTTTCTGATATAAAAATACATAAAATAATTGAATTAGTATGGTATAATTTCATGAATATAGGAAATATATCAAAATATTGACATGTTAAACACATTCTCTAACAGATTTGAAACCAAACATTTTTGATATCATTTAATGAATACTTTTTATCTTCGTTAAACTTTCGAATAACCATCCATTTTCATTTCATTCAATAATTGCCCAGCAAATACGAGCCTATCGTCATCCTGATGGGCCGATATCGGCAATGTTGGGTATGATTTGGCATTAGCAAGCTGGTTTCGTAATGATAACTATTCCATATTGGCAAACAACACCAAAACTTTGTACTATTGTATGTTATTTGTACTTTTGTATGTTATCGGAAACAGGTATCGGTCCTAAGACGGCTAACTGTCTGCAAATTGTGAATGCCGTCTGCCGATGTAGGTCGCATACATGCTTTCTAATTCTAAGCCGAATATCATACGCGGTATAGGTCATGTTGCTGAATTGTTAAAATTAATGGCGCTATCATTTTTTTCCTGAATTCAAGACCTCAATGTTACAAATACAACAATGGTAAAAGAAATTAGAAACCAAAGCTATTAAAATTATTTGATATATGAGAGATCTTTGTTTAATATTCACACTGAGTATTAAAAAAAACATCTGCTATTGTTAAATAGTTATTTAATGAAAAATATTTAAATAATTTATATTTAATTTTTTTTCAATAAGCAAATATTTTGAAGATAAGAACTTAGTTTTATACAAATAATAAATTTGTGATCAATTAAACAATTACATTAAGGAAACTAATTTTTCAAGTATAAAAATATTTTAGGAGCCTTAGAAGCCTAATGGCTAGGGCATCGGCCTTCTGTATGGAAAGGCAGGGTTCGATTCCTAATGTCACCAAAGATCCACTGAGTACATATGATATATGTGCTCGTTAAATCTGCTTAATCGAAAGTCCGGTGATAGGTAGTTGAGCCTGTGGTAGCCATCGGTATTCGGTGGTAGCCATCGGTGTAATGGCCTGGAGAAAATTGCCTACTTCTTTAGATCATTGTCAAAATTGAGATAGTGGATCCTCTGGTGGTGCCATCTATCGCAGAAGCCTGGAGCAAAGTCGTACAGTGCTTCGTGGTGCTCTTGTTAAACGAAAGATGCATTCTACTGACTTAAATTCGCATAGCCATTGGCATAGCGAGCTTGGCTTATCCAAGTGTCATAAATAACAAAAAAAATTTTTAAATATAAATTTTGGTTCTATTAAAAATAGTTTTTGATGTAGATTAAAATATGTAAATCCATCAGCTTTCTCACATGTATAAATACTTCTGAAAATCCTAAAATTTTGATTTCAGTTAAACAGGAATATAATCGAACATATTTGAAATACTTACTTATTTTGTAAATATTACAATTATTAATATTTAATAATCATTAAAATGTTTCTGTTTGCGATTGTGAATAATATTAAGGCAGTAAGTAAAACTGCTTTTAGATGATTTTTTTCTGTAATGCACGAGATAGCTATTTTAGACGAAATCTTAAATGCAACATGGATCACCAGCGTAAGTAATATGGCAAATTGAACAAAAATTTTATCAAACAAATATTATGAACCAAAAACAATCGTGAATTAAAAAAATAAATAATTTCTGTTTAGTGATTTGTAGTCGGTAGTTAATATCCGCCAATGCTGGGCCATTTATCGAAAGCATTTGGTCCACATGTATAATGACATTGGTAAAATATTGGGCAAGTGGTCTTGTCGACTTTGTCAATACAGTTCCAAGGCCTCGCCCTACTTTGGCCCCACATTTGCTCTGAGCGGACATGTTTTGACGGGTAGTGGCACTGCTTGCCGGTATCGCTCCAATACCATTTGTATCGGCAAGCCGATTTAGGTCCTTACTGCAACAGTCATTACTGTGTTTGCTGCGTGCATATTAAAGAGCACAATGTAATTTTATATCATTTCAAAATTCTTATGCCTAATTTAAAAGTAAACATAATTTCGAATAAAAAATCATTTGAAATATTACAGTTAGTAACGTTTGTGATTTAAAATTTTAAGAATTTTCTAAAAGCTTTATGAAAAATAAAATGCTTTCTGGCAGTTTTTGTTACTCTGGTTTAACTTACCGCTAGAATGTAAGTGATAAGTTTAAGCTGCTGTCATATGTAATTTATATGACTCTACTACCATATATAATTAATATTTTAAATTCCAACATAAAATATATTGTGGAGGCATGACATGAAGGAAAAGACATTTATAGTTACATTGGGCATGAGTTTAACTTATTTGTCACTCAGTGGCCAATTTTTGACACAAAAAGCAATTCAATTGGGGCTTTGAGAGATATCAATGTAACAATGTTATGGTGTATAGCAGGCATTTCATTTGAATGTTGATGATGAACCTCATCCCGTTTTCTTGTGTGCTAGCAAAACTGAAAAAGAGAAGTTTTACCTGAATGATTGCTTATCTCAATTTTTTGTCGAAGACTGAGTTCAGAAAACAACTCTCTTTGAAGAAAATTACTGTGGGTTCAAACAATAGCAGATTATTTTGAAGCAAAACAACTAATGCATCAAATGTTAACCAAGACCAAATAAAGCAACAGCTTGTTTATTAATGTGTTAATATTTTAAAGAGACACTGAATATTGTTCTAAGTAACTGATGTTAAGCGAATGAATTCTTTTTCTTTGCGTAATATTCGATAAATATATTGTAAATTAAATCATATTTAAGTATTATGATCAACTATATTTGTCTAGACAACACAAGATAATGTTTAAGAATCAGTAATCAAGGTCTTATCTTCCTCCAATCTTATTCCTATAATCATACATAAGTTGAAAATTTCCTATGCCTGTGTTCTTTGAATGTGCAATTTGGTTTCCATTTTACGATACGCTTCCTTATGTTAGGAACATTTCCTAGTTTTAATATTGGTTAAAAATATTTGAGACTTCACACATCAATATACAATTCTCTCTTCCAAAAATATGCAGCTAGATTCATCCCATTTAAGCTTTTTAATGAATATAATGGTCAGTTTGTAGAAAGTAATACATATTTTGTTATATATTTTAAAAAACAATGTTTTCTCTTATGATATGAATGTTAAACAAGATTCCTAGCTCTTTAACGACGTGTCCTAACTTATTAGAAAATAAATGCAATAGCATTTAAATACAATTGATGCAAATGTCAATTATATTCGTTTGCCTGTTTGATAATGTTAAGAATCGTTCAACATACTTTGATTTGGGAAGCTCCTAATATTTCTTAAAGATAAATTAAGAACTATTATGACTTTTAAATCAATTATTTTTCATTAAAATTACGCAAATTAGTAGATTATCTATTTCTTTATTCTATTAAATTTCACTAAGATGAAATCGATATTTTAGCAACATATATATTTTTTGTAAGCAAATTAAGTATGTCTAATTCTGTCCTGGAAATTCTGATGTTTTATACTTTTTTTTTTAAATATTCCAAAAAGATAAAATTTAAATCAATTTTAATTAAATAAGTATATTTACATCATGGAAGACAGTAATTATTAATAAATTTAAGCAATATTAAAAATTTTTATGAATGAATCACAAGTATGAGAAAAAATGTCATAAGTTTACAAAACAATATGTGAAACTCTAATTAATTTTAAGTTAACTCACAATTAAATGACAGCAAAAACATTTCCTTAGAATCTATGAAAAGGTATAATTGAGAAATAATGAAGACAATTATTAATTTTAAATAATATTTGAATAATATACTTCAAAACAGAAATTCAAAATAAATATAAAATACTGTTTAGATGGTACAAATAAATAAGATTAATTAATGTCATTATATCTCTCTCAATACACATTTCACAATAAATCTTTTAATTTGAGATATTATGTATAATAAGAAAAATTATGCAGTAAAAAATCTTAATTTAATTATCTACAAATGGCACAATACAATTTGCATAAACATTAACTAAGCATATTTATATTTTTATGCTCTTAAATACAGATACAAAAATTTAAAATTATTTAAAATATACTATACAAAAAGCTTCCATAACTAATTCAACTACATTTTTTTGATAAATAAAGCGAAATACAAATATTAAAACTCGATAAAAATTATTCTAAATTTAACAATTTCTCTAAAAGTTAAACATGCAATATAAAGTACAATTCAAAAGGACTTCTTATCATGAGTTGCTTTTATAGCAAGTTTTCGACTGATTGAAAAAAAATCGTTCAACTAATATTAATGTTAGTAGAATGCATGACCAGAAATTTTACTAAATATTTTATTGTAAATTATTAATTTCGAACCTCATGTGAAAAAATGCCATAATGACTCTTTTTCTGAATGTTATTAATAAATATCTCTTGGTAAATAAAAATTTATACATATCAGAAATTAAATTATTTTGTCCTTAATTTTTGAGTAAAGAAAATTAAAATCATAATAATCAAAAGTATTTATTCATTCTCAAGTGGAAAAGTTTAAAAATTAATTTAGCTAAAAAAACATTTTTACTAAATTAGTAAAAACAATTTTTCTTATTAAATTGATTGAAATTTTCTTAATATATGATTTATATTATTACGATGTTCGCAAATGAAAAATAATTAAATGTCAATATTCATATTACATATCTTTCTCGGAAATTGTATGTGTACTACGCATTTTTTATATTGCAAAAAATAAAATTAATTTATTTTTTGTTTTGCAATACGATTTCATTTCTTCTTTAAATTTATTAATATTTACTATTTCAAGTTTAGCATGTTTTGTCATATTAGAGAAATTTAGAAATTTTATTTCAAAAACATCTTACTAATAAAAATCTCTTATTGTACTGTGACATCAGCATATACTGATATTTATATATAAAAATATATATTACACACACACACACATATATATATATACATATATAGCCGGCCAACTTGCGTAGTGGTCAGCGTGCCTGACTACGGATAGGAAGGTCCTTGGTTCGAATCCCGGTACTGGCATGGATGTACTTTCTCTCTCTCTATCCTTTCTTTGTACTTTCCTTGTGTGTGCTAATGAAGTATGAATGATGCCTACCCTATGGCATGTGTGAGTGCAATGGTGACCCCCCCCCTGTGGTGAACCCGGGACAACGCCTCAGCGGCTAAGAGGTCACTGTTTTTGGCCGATTCCTTGGGTATCAGGGAACAATAGATTAATAGACTATGTTGCAGTTGTAACTGTCTAAAAAATCTGTCATATATATATATATGACAGATATTTACATCATTCAGAGATTTTTACTTATTATATATATATATATATATGTGTGTGGGTGTGTGTATATATATATATATATATATGAAAAACAAAAATAAGATTTATGACTAACAAATTACAGCATTGCAGTTAAAAAGTGAAATACCAAAAAGTATTTTTATAAATTCGAAACCAAGTTGTGCTAGAAAATCAATTAAACATTGTGATTTTATCTTCACACACATATAATAAACTTGTATGAGATATTTATTCCATCATGATTTCTTACGTTATATTTCTATAAAAACTTAATACATATTTTCAAATTGACTGAGATTTCAATATATTCTCCATTTCTTTCTACAGTCTGGCTGATGTGTTTATTATTAGAGTAACATGACAGATTTACTTTTTGGAAACAATAGAAATTTACCATTGCTTAATGCTAATTTTACATTAGAAAAATATTTTAAATGATTTTTTTTATTTTGTTGGACATATATTTGATAATCTCACTGTGTCATTTAAAATTATTTTAGTTTTAATTATTTGTGCTACAATAAACTTATGTGATATCAATCAGATATAACTAAGAGTAAGTATTAAAATTTCTATCCATATAAAACTAAAATAAAAATATGAAAAGTTACATCCAAATTCTGTTTTGTAATAAATCTTATCCCCTTATCACAAGAAAGAATGCACGGAAAATCCCCAGACATTCACTCCGACAGACGTGCAAACGATAACGCAACGTCTATATTGTTCGAAAGTAGCAATTATTGAACCTGGGAAGATTTCATATATCTATAAATGAATGGAATTCTCATAATTATTTTTACCTTACAATTTATTATTATTTTGTTCTTTTATATGAAAATTAAAGTTCTATTTATCGGCTCCTAATAAGTAATTTATCTGAAAGTATTTGCACCACACTTTATTCACTTTTAACAAGCTCATTTTTATCACAACAAGATTTTTATCACTAAATATCAAATAGTGAGAATTACTTTCAACATAATTTTAATTTATAGTATCATACATATTTATTTTTATTGAACTTTATAAAGCATAATTTCTATGTCCATAGAAATTTATAAATAATATTGGCCATCTTTTAAATACTTTTATAATGAGCTGATAGCATTTTTATTGAATATATTTTGCAATATCACACATCGTGAAATCATTAATTATTTTTGTTTATGTTGCGAAAAATTTAAATAATGATCTTATATAGCTCAAGCCTTTTCTTTAAATGAAGCATATAAAATTTTAGGAGACAAATATTTTGAATATCAAGCTTTCAATTTAGATATTTCTGATTTTTGGAATATGCAAAAGATATTCAATTAATATTTAATAGTTAGAACATTAAATATGATAAAATTCACACAGAAGTCTTTGAAATAATTAATTACTTAGATTTAGAAGTTTATGAAACGTTTATCTAAAGACAAATTTTAACTTATTTTTATGTAAAAAAAACTCAACCAAAAAATGACATTTGTTTTTGAGAAAAAAATACCAGAAGATTATTATTGATAAAGAATTCGGAAATTTTGAAATATAATCTAAAAAATTGTTCTGTTTGTTGCAAATATATATTTGTCATAAATGATCCACATAGTTTTTATGGGATTTTAGGTGATAAAAATATGTTGATAGTTCAAAACAAACTCAACTCTTCAAAAAATAAAAAATTATGCTGTTAGAATTTTTTCCTTTACTTTTTTTCGAAACAAACAAAACATCTTGAATTACCTTTTTAAAGCCTTATACCCACAACCAATATTTTAGTAAATTGTGCATTATTAACTTTGATATATCGTACTTTTAAGACAACTTTCTTCAAGAACTTTTTCCATTTCATTAAATGTATTCTCTAATAATTTCGTTTCTTCTCTGTAACAACGTAAAATTGATGTCATTTTTCTAAAACGAAATAGATTTTTTCTGAATTTATGAGAGAGATGAATCACCAAATTACCGTGTAATTTAAACATCTTTTATGAATCATTATAGAAGATTTTTAAATTAGATAGTAATTTGGTGATTTATGTTTTTAAAAATTCTTAATTCTGATTCTATTTAACAGAAATTTATTTTATATAGCTGTCTATAAATCTTTATTTTGATTAACCAAATTATACGAATTTCCCTATAATCCCATTATAAGTACGTTTCACTCATAATTATTATCATATACTAATACCTAAATACTTTTATTTTTGATAGTTAGGTATAAGCATTAATCGGAAATTCTATGTTCGAACTATAAGGTATTTACCTCAGAAACTGTAAGTTATTTTAGTTACTATTGTTAGTATATTTTAGTTTAAACTCTTAATATAATATTTAGGTTTACGTATGGAAAAGAGTAGTTGAAACTATGTATGAAATCTCTGTAATGATTATTTCTATTTTTTACTAGTAGTATTTTTTTGCATTTGAAATTAATATTTACATAAAGTATAGAAAAAACAAAAGAAAAATTTATGCATGTTAGAAGCTTATTAAACTCCATATTTTTCGTGCATGTCTCATTATCTGCTAAGAAATGTAACATTTATTGTCTGTAATCAAAAATTTAAATAAAAATGAAACCCGCAACCAAATTTACAATAATTGTTGGTTGTTTTCTGTGTGCATTTTCAATTTCTATTATAATCTTTCTCTATTATGCAATTTTGTAATTTATTCAATAAAATATATTATGAAATTCCGTATACATTAAGTAATTTATTTTATTATTTGTTTGTTCTCACAAATGGATAAATTAAAGGATTTTGTATTTTACATCATGATATATGTCTAAAAGAAGTATTTATTTTACATAAATATATATTCTTATTGTTTAAGTTGTGTTTTGTATTTAGAACGATAGGTAACGGCAAAAAATTCAAAAAGGAAAATATATGATTTTGAATAAACTACCTAGTTATTTAACACAGCAATTTATGTTTTATTAATTAGGTTATTTGTTTACATTATGGGTCTTACTTAGATAAATTACCAGACACTTTTAGTCCTTAATAAATTTTCACGATTTTTGAGACTTTTCTTCAATGTTTGAAATTTAAGCATGTAGAAATTCTTCAATGATTTACATAGCTAATTGATAAAAATTATTGAATTAGAGCATATAGGAAATTATCTGTATTAGCATGTTTACTATTAACCTGCTGATTTTCTTTTGATTACTAAAAATAATAATTAAGCGTCTATCATACTACACCTGGAAATACAAAAATAATACATGTAAGAAAATAAGTTATAGTTCAAAAACAAACATTTCAAAAATTTTTAACAAAAAACATTTGATAAAACTCATTTTCGAATAAATAAATTGATTAATTTGAATAAATTAATTTACTAAAATAATTTTAAACAGAAACTCTTATAATAAAGCATTCTTTTGATAGTAAAATTGATTATTAATGAATTTTACGTTTTTATTTACATTTAAATATTTAACACATTATTACACTTTTTATTTCTTCTATATATATACTTATTATGTGGAGTGCAATGATAAAAAAATGTAAAATTTATAAAAATTTAATTATCTATTTAGTCATTTCTATGAATAATACATTTCACTTCAATTCAATCAATCATGTTTAAGAACAGACACTAGAATAGTTCTAGTTTATTTAATGGACTTGGAAAGAAATCTATAATAGTCACATATTCTAAAACCAATCAGGTGAAGTGATCAGTTAATTAGTGAACTCAGAGCTTACGCAGCTTGTTAGTACATATGTATAATATACGCTGTGCATTAATTTCGGCAACCATTTCACCGTCAATATACAGGGAGACCGGTTAAGACCTGTTGCCCTCTCTTAACTTTGGAATGCTGACTGATATGGTCATGAAAAGGATATCTTGTTGTACAAAAGTCGTACAAGATGTCCTGCAAGATAGAAGGATTTATACAGAGCTTCAAATATTAAAAATTGAAAGTTAGCAATCTTATGTCAAGAACAAGATGAAATAACGAAAAAAGTCAGTCTCTGAGACGTAAAATAACAGCGATTTAGTAACAAGCAACACTTTGAGCTCAAATAAAGAAAATGCGTATAACATACGATTTTTGATCGAGTTATGATACTGTTACGTCACATAACATGTCTGAAAAAAAGCTTCTGAAAATCATTTGTATGTCTCCTAGTCATGCAAAACATTACAAAAAAAAGAATTTAATTTTGAATCCTATTAAACTTCTTCCTGTGAGGCTATTTGAAAGAAAGTTTTCAAAAGATTCCTCCAACCACCCTATTACCTAACATGCAAATGTGCAAACTGAGATTATTCCAGTGAATAGATAATAATGTGGCTGAAAGAGAGTAGATTGAACACCGATGGTAAATGTATCTATCAATAAATAATTCAAAACCAATGAGTATAGTTTTTCTAATTCATTCAAAATGAATGTGCTGTAAGAGTGTTTTCTTCAAATGTCTGTCTGAAAGTGTTATTTGATTTCCATTAACATCTGTTTTACAATTTTGTAATTGAATTTACCTGTATCATGTTTAGTTTATTGATATAGGTCACTAATTTCTAAATTTTACTCTATGGGTACTTTAAGTAGTTTTGTTTTGTTGTTTACAGCCACACTTTCCTACACAATGACATCTTTTTTATGAACATAATTATTGACATTCCAAAGTTCAGGGATTTAGAAAAAAGAGTTTGCGCAGCCTGTTATTATCATATATTTATCCCCTATATTTTGATCCGTAAAACGTTTCTTTTAAAACAAATATCCTTTTCATCAATGTTCATATTCTATTTTATGATGATTTTGGTTTAGCTAAGCATTTTTCTTTCCAGACTACGCTATAAAATTAGATTCCTCTGTAGAGATTTTAGATATCTATTTAATATATTTCACATGGTTTCTTTTTAAATAGAACTGCACAACAATCTATTATCTATTCAGGAGAGCATGCACAGAAGGAATTTCGAAAGCTATATGCTTGATTTGAAAAACAATTAAATTCAGCAGTTGCGAGCATTTTCCAATGAAACTGAAATAATCATGTCCGGTTATGATTCTATATTTCTTTAATTTTTGAGTACAAAAATCTTTTTTTTTTCTCATTAGACTACTACATTATAAATTGTACTCCTGTGTAAAGGTTACAGATATTCATTTTCATGTGCAACAATTTGCATGTATTCTTAGTCACAGGAATCTGGCTATAATTTTCTATCTATTTAGAGAAACATGCATTTATGAAAATTTTTAAGGCAATGCTTGGTTTGAAAATTTTGTGTCAATATCTTTATAAAATAAAATTTGATAGAAATTATGCCTTAAAGCAATATATTCTTTTACAGATAAAAGAAGAAAAAACATTATCATTAAAAATGGATCTTAATAATGATTTTCGTATAAAATTTCAAAATCGAAACTGTATGACAAAACATGAGCAATTTCTCACAACCTTAATTTGAAGTAGGGAATATTCTACATGCTTGATAAGTTCATAATTTAAGACAACTAGCTTCACAATTTTCCAATTCTCAAGAAATATAAATATACACTTCTGGCCACTCAAAATACAACTTCAAGAAAAACAAGAGATACCCTAGAAAAAATTTATTTAGCAGATAACGTGTTAAATTAAAATGAAATGATAAAAATATTGAAGTCATTTATGAAGTGTGGATGATTACAAAATCAGTAGTTAGTATGGAGTACTTGTTGTCTCTAACCGTTACAACACGGCTTGGCATAGAATAAAAGAGGTTTTGGATGTATCCTTCGAGATAGCAGTCCATGTGATTTCTGTAAATTGCCAAAGTTGAATTGATGTTGAAACAGGTGGTGTTGCTCACACCAGTTGTTGTACAATTGTGTATCAGACATTTTCGATTGAGGATAGGTTAAAAGCATAAGAAATCCAAGCAAACAATTCAATATGATGAAAAAGGAACACTTGAAGATTACACGCAACGTGTGATCGCGTATTATCCAATTCGAATATCTGTTAATTGCAATCGCTGTGTCTATGGGACGTTCTCAAGATTTAACAACCAGAGATGTAACACTGGCTTTACAGAGCATTGATAATGGGTACTAGAAAGATGCGTGAATGAAACCCGATACCATCCCAAGCCATGATACCAGATGCAGGATTAGTGTAGTGATGCATAACGTAACAGTTCAGCTGTCTCTTACCATGGTATTTCTAGATTCCAATTCGACAACCGTGGTACTGTTGGCAGGAGCGTGAGTCGTTAATGAAGGTAATAACTTTCTTATCTGTTGTTCATAGCACTACTGACGCCACAAAAACCTATGATTTTGATTCAAGGTTAAAGGAATCAATGAATACTTATTTGTCTATCAACTTTATTTGAGCAATGGAACGAAACAATGTCTGATATGATTTCACCCAGTTGTATACGATGTCGAATGGTATGAATGAATCTGAATTATAAGTAACAGACTCAATTTATGCTATGTTTTGTAATGTGGCTAAGCAAACCATCACTGCCGTGCGCACCATATGCTAGTCATCACGCGCAGTGGTCCAATGAGATGGGTGAGTCTGTCGGTCCACTAATTCCTCCTTCAACCGGCAATTACAAATTCATATCACAGCTGCATAGTTTTGTCCCACACAATCATTAGTTTCTCTGGAGGGGGTGATTTGCAGATAATTCCTTTGTGGAACTTAGAAACTTGCTCCAAAACATGCTCGACGTCTTCTAAGAGACATAATTGAAGAACTTAAGTAAAAAAAAACAATACAGAAAACAATTGTCATTTTTTAGATCGACAGTCTCTTTTCCCTTGGTGGTGAAGTATAATCATCAATGATGTGCATACGCACTGCTACGTTAATGAGCTGAATATTTCATCACCACAAAAGCATAATGTATATTTCAAATGACATGCATGTTTAATTCAAAGCGTTGCATTCTGTGTGGCCAGCAAAGTAGTAACAAAAGCTTGAAATAGAAAAATGATAACAATGAAACCAGAACTTAAAATAAATATGCAATTACTTTGAAAATTGATAAAAGTTTCAACTACTTCAGATCCCTAGATGCATTGAATATATAGTTATAACAAAGTTGTTAATTTCCTCTCTTATTATGAAATACATTTATCATTTACTTTTTAAAACTCTGTCAATAGAACAAAAAATAAATGATTTTTCATTTTAAATGAGGTTATGTAACTTTTGTATTATTCTTATAGCATCCATCAAGCTATTCTGTGTCAGAAAAATTAAATATGTGTCATCATATTTCTTAAAGTTCTTAATAATTATTGTTTAATCTGTTGTAAGAAGCAATTAAGTGAGATAACATCATAAAGACGTAAATGGTAACAGTTGCTTTGTAAATTTAGGAAATATAGCTACAAAATCACTTTCGTAGCTATACTTTCAATAAGTTTTAAAAAAATACAATTTTCTACCTCAATATACTACATTTTTAAGAAAATGATACTAATGCTTCGTCTATACCAATATTCGTTTAACACAATTATGTGTTAATTCCTTAATTTTCCTAGTTATGAATTTAAATAAAAGAAAAAAGTATATTACGTTTAAGAGATACAGAATGATTAAAACAAAATAAAATGCATGTTAGTATTGGAAATTGAGTTATTCATTTGAAATGTGTTTTAGAGAGAAATTTGAACTGACATAGAAAATGAACCTAAATAAAAAATATAATGAATTAATACCTTGTTTTTATAAATCTCATAATTGATTAAGAAAACATTTAAAATCTAATCCAGTACAATACCATTACATATTTTTTACATATTTACATCATGTCATTCTATTATAAATATGCATAGATCGAAAAAGATTAATTTTTTTGAGATAAACTATATATATTGCCAAACAAATTTTTTATCCACTCGATTGTGCATAGTGTTTCTCAAATGCTGCTACTTAAAGTTTTCATTACGCATTACGAGGTATTCTGAAAACCTTGTAGAGCTATTTAAATAAGTGACCGATCATTTATTGCTATAAAAAGATTTGCATTTCTAAAAATATAACTTACTAAAAAATTTAAAATTTTTCATTTGAGATATAATCAAAAAGATATTTTGACATTTATAGTTTGTTATTTCGATACAGTTTTGGTTACCTATTTCTGTAAATGAAACCGTAAAGCACAGAAACATTACCTAGTAATTTTATACCTTCGTTAAATGAGGAGGTCGGCATCTAAACTGGGAATTTTTTCGCAGTGGAATGCCCCTCCACACACACAATAGAAGAACATATAGTGCTATTTTATCTACAGAACTATTAAATTGGAATAATATAGATAAAACTATTAATATGTATAATAGATAAGACAATTAATATGATTAGGCCTTCTCAGCAATGCATTCTCCGAATTTTAGTGGGAAGCGTAAACGAAAGAAAAATTTCATTTTTCTAGAATCAAAAATAATGAGTTATAAAGGAAAGTTGAAAACATTCATTCTTTTGAAATAGGAAATGTTTTGCCTCTGAGTGTTTGAATAAAAATAAAAGAATTTAGACTTGACTTTTCTGTTATTAGATTTATATTCAAAATGTACTCGTGATTTTTCTACATTTTAGTTAATTTGGCATATAGAAAATTTCTTTCCAAGCTAATTTTAAATTTCATGAATTCAAAAGTCAGAGTAAAATATTTGATAAAAACAATTTAATGAAATATTTATTAAATTAATTTTAAATTTCAACACAAACATATAACCCTCATAGCTCGCTCCAAAATAATTTACATATATTATTTAAATTGAATATTTTGGAATGTCATATAATTAATTATGAATAACAAATTAGCCTCTAAATGTAAAAAAAGCAATGAAAGAAGTTCATTTATTTATCCATGAATAAGACATACAAAGTTACGCAACTCATAATAAGGACACAATTTTAAAAAATTTACTTGTGATCCAAACTATTTTCATATTTTATTCAATTTTATTATCTATTGGAAAAAATTCAATGAAGCTTTCAAATCTAAAACTTCGCAATGTGTAAGATAGGAAAAGTGAATATTTTTCTTAAATTAGGAGAATTTCCTTTTTGTTGACGGTGAGAAAAAGGTTGCTGGAAGCCATTTAGAATGAAATTTCTAGTCATTTTTTTTTAGTTACATGACTATAAAACGTGAACAGTATCTTCAACATTCATTTTTAAAGTGTAGTTTTCAGTATCGTTCTTGATAAAATCAGAAGCAAATAAGATTCAAATTTTTGGATATCTTTTTAGCAAAATGTATCGTTTAATAAATTTGATAAAGAAAAAAGATTTAGTCTGATACGGGGTATATATACGTACACGTTGCATCTTTAACAGTGAAAGCCTTGCATGTTCTTCCCCTTGAGAACCACTTAAGAGATATTTATGCGATCATCTCATGAGATCGCTCTAGTATAGTTGATAAACATAAATTAAAAAAAAATTGACTTTTCTAAAAATTTTGTTATCGATTTTGATAAATGAAAAAAAAAACTACAGTTAAAACTGGTCTCGCTGGTTTTCTTTTTTTTCTTTTCTTTTTTTTTTTTTATCAAAGATTTTCGTTTTTTTCGATTTTCAAAATTGGAGAGCGTCTCAAGTTTTACAAATAAAATTAGTTAAATATTGCTGTTGCCACTCACAGGAAACCAAAGACCATTTTCTTCTTGAAAAACATTCCTCTCTTCTCTTTTAACATAATCCAACAATTCTTGTTTTTCATTTATGCATATTCTATATATATATATATATATATATATATATATATATATATATATATATATATATATATATATATATATATATAGCTCTCTTACCTCCTCTAATATTTTCTGCTGTACATTATGTACTTTTACAGTGAAATACGTGTTTTGAAAGAAAAAAAATCATATGGAATCTTAAATAATGTCTGTATATAGAAATTATTTTCAACAGATTTTTTAAACTTAGAATATGCACCATTGAACCAGAATTATTTCTATATGCGACTGAATAATACACTTAACTTTTGAATCGATTGTAAATATTAATTCGCATAAAAACAAAAACCAATAATGAAAATCTTAGTTTTTAACTTTGGACATAGTTATCTATCGTAATTAATTTTTGAAAAGGATAAAAGGGTCATATTTACATATGAAATGGAAAGCTTTTAAGTAAATCTCGTTTAACTGCACGCAACAGAAATGAGACTTGCTAGCATCAAATTCCACTCGCATCATTTATTAAATGCGATTACTTTCAATTAAGTTACGGTGAGTGAAAATAAATTATTACTCCACTTGATTATATAAATAAAAAATCAACCAATTTGAAAATGTTTTCTCTCAATATCTATCTGATATCACACTAGCTATTCAAACAAGATTTTAGCAATTTTTTTCTTAAATAATTATTTTTATTAATTGAAAATTTTCTGTATAAGCAAAGAATATATTGATTATCAACGAATATAAAATAATAAAAATATAATAAACTTACAATAGACATTTTTTTTTGCATCCTTTATTGATAGTAGTTTCATTTCATAAACGCCATCACTGAATGCGTTTGTGTTAATAATACTTAATTTATCAAAAATTATCAGATAGTCTTACATCTATAATAGTGAAATATGGTGTATAAATTAATTAAACAAGATTGATAAATCTATTTGATAGAGAAATTTTCTGCAAGAAATTATGAAACTACAATCATCAATATAAATATAATTAACGGTTAAAATACTTTTGAACTTATTAATGTCCCTCATTTCAATGAAAAATTAATTTTTTTCATGTTTATCAGCTGTATTAAATAGAATATTTAGAAGTTTTAAGAGACATACTTTGAAAATTTGAATATTTTATTACTGAGTGCATTCTTTAAGGTTAATTTTCAATAGTATATAATTGATTTTATTTTTCAAATAATTTCCTTTGCTTCCGAGGGCATTTTGATTAATAACAAGATATACTTAAATTATTGGATGAAATCATGAATTCTTATTTCATACCGCATATCTATAGACATCTCAGAATGTATTTTGACAGATAAAGGTTTTTTATACATTTAGATTATGCACAAGATGCGGATAAAACTTTTACAAATTAACTTTTCGACTCTCAGTGAGGTAAAAGAATCAAATAAATAAAACATTTTACATGTAATTATGCATGTTTATGTACTACACGTGTTTCAGGTTTTGAAAAAGATTTATAAGATATTATACTTAGTGGAAGCAAAATTATAAAATGTTTTGGTAATTGTTTTGAAAATTTACATAAAACCACTAATTATTTTGAATGAAATTCAATTAAAAGTTATCAGTCAATAAGAAATATTGTTTGAATATATTTTTCAAATAATTTGATTTGCTTTTCATGAAGCTTACTCAATTAATAAAGATTTTAAGGAAAAAAAACTCATGTTTACCGTCACGAGAACTAAAATCAAGGGTAGATAATTCATTTGATATGTCAACGGATACATTTATCATCAATTATTAATAATAGAGGCATTTGCCAGTTAATACGATAAAATTCGCGGTGAACTTCTTATTAGCTTAAACTAAACAGTTGCCATACAATTAAATCACCATTTTTGCAAAATTATTTTTAAATTTTATAATTTTTATCTAGAAAAACTAACACAGTAAAATTATTAGTGTCTCAATTTATATAATTATTAATAAACAAATATATTTGCTTAGATATCAATTTATTAATTTTTAATTAAAAATAATTTCATGTATGCATAGAAAATATGATTACCACTTTAAAATTATCTTTTATTCTAAAATTATCTCTTAGGTGGCATGGAAACAAATTTCATGTAATCAAATTGACGCCATAAAAATGCAGCTATTTTTTACAGAATTTCTTGTTAACTGTATCACACACATTTATTCGACATATGCAAACCACTTAACAGATGTTAAGACATTGTTTTTTACGAATTTTACAGAATTTGACAGATTTCAGTTTTTTCTTAAATTGCAATTCTTAAGAATTTACTTGAAAGCTTACTTTTAGGAATAACTTTAGAAGACTGTAACTTGTTAAAATAAACAAAACATACACCAAAGGAATCTTTCTTTCAAACTTATAAATTTCCTTTGAATAGAAACTACTGTACAAATGTTTTTTATTTTCTTTCTCGAGTATTCGGTACTTTATCTTATCACATTTACTAAAGGTAATAACATTCTCAGTTCTTTATAAGTTTGGAAGGCACTTGAAAAGGCAATACTCTTCCTTAATACAAAATTTTGAATAGATGACTTCGAATTTAAAAAAGGTTTTTGCCTGAATGGACCATTTTATTTTTCATGCTGGGGTGGTTTTACTTATCAGTCTGGGTACTTATATAAGAGAAGATAGTATCCCTTAAAATATCAGTCTTAAAGTATGATTTATAAAAATAACAATTTTAGAAAAAATGTAATTTCGAAGCTGAAAATGTTTCCAGAACTACAAATTTGTATTCTAGTTCACACAAAGATCTGAAAACAACATAATTTAATTTTCCCTAAAATTCCAATTTTTTTCAATCATTCCAATCACAGAACAATTTTAATATTGGGATTAAATTCCACTCAAGTAAGTAAAATCTAAGAATCAAACAAAGATTTTAGATTTTTCAGAATTGATTTGCATTTACCATTTATTTGTAGTTTAAATAACGTTGAAAATAAACTGAAATGCGAAAACAGCTATCCCGTAACTGTATACTCACCCAAAGGTAAAATGTAATCGTAGCTTGTGTATAGATAAGAACAATGTAGTCCTTATTTTACTTTGCAGAAATTGTCTTAAGACTGTTGTAGACATGCTTGCCTTTAGGTGATATCTAAGCTACCCTTTATTTCTTTTTTTAAGTTAGCAAAATGAAATTCTCAATGCTGTTTTCGTCATCCGCGTATTGAAGTCACTATTTGAACTTAAGGCTACATACTATGTTTTCATTGAATTTAAACCTTAGTTGTTTTTAAACCTTTGGAGACTTGTTCTGAATATTCATGCCAATTTATTTACTTTTCATATTTTTAGTTTTTAGTTATTTATTTTCAGTTAAAATACCTATATAATTTGCTACACAAATCGCTTAGATATTTTGTTTAGTACTTATTTTATATTTCTGACAGAGAGTTCTAGCATAAAAAAAGAAAGTACTTGCCCATAATTATTTTGATTACTGGTGGCAAAGTCAAGAAATAGCATTTTATTTAAATTAAGAAAATTAGGAAAATAGTTTACGCAAACATGAATTTTTCACTTTTTAAAATCGTGTTGTATAATTATGATGTATTTATTGTTATTCATACAGATGATGTTGACGATATATTATTTGTTTTTGAATAGCACATCATTACAAATTTAATTGTCCTAAATAATTTAAAACTACTATGCTTGCATATGGTTTAATATGCATATGTAGTATTGCAAGATATACTTGTATGATTAGAATATTTTCAAATTTTTTCTTTCATTTAAATGAAAAAAAAGTTTAACATATGTGATGACTTAATATTTTATAAAACGCATACATAGAATTCAAAAAGGCATCTCCTAAAATATAGCGTGTATAATGAAAACAGTAAAACATCTATTTTGAATGAGACATATTTTTATAGATTTCTTAGAAAAATTATTGAACGTGGTGTTTATTTTTATTTTTGAAATCTCCATATATATAATTATCCAAAACTGATATGTTTGCTGTTACTCAAAAATTGTATCGATATTTAAACTATTCAGAACTTTTTCTTAAATGCTTACATATACTCAAATAAAAAGTGTTTTGTTTGAAAATGAGCATGAATAGTTTTCATATCATGTTTTTTAGAAATAGGAGTGCCTTCCATATTAATCTTGCACATTTAATTTTATAATAACTCAAAACAAAGAGAACACAAAAAATGCATTACAAAGACTCAAAATCTATAGTTTTTTTGGAAAAATTAATGGAAAAGACATCATACGATTTTTAAGCAAATTCTATTGAACAAATGAATTTTAAATCCTGTTCATAAATGAAGGATACGTATAATGATAAGATCACAATACATGGCATTAATATTGCAATAAAATAATTATGTCAATAAAATAATAATGAATTTTTTGTTATTGATATGATAAAATATTTAAATAAATATTTTCATCTTTTTTTATCTCATCTTGAAATGTTTCGGTATCACATATTCAAAAAATGATTGGTTTTGATACATGTGCGTTTGAAACAATTTAAATACATAATGAAAAAAACTTTTTGAATAAAAATTATACAGAATATTTAAACACAAATACACTTTTTTATTTAAACATTATTTTGCTGTTATAGTAAGTTTACGTTATAAATACAGAGGGTATTAATTTAGAACGAATTTGCGGTCGTTTAAATAATGTTTAAAATGTAAAGATTATTTTCTTAAATGTTCGGTCTGATAGCCTTTTTTCTGGACTATAAGTCTACATCGTGATTTCCATGGTAAAAGAGGTATTCGTAATATTTGCAGGGTATTGCATTCCAATCATCTTCCACTACTTTCCAGAGTCCATCTATCGTGGTGGGTTTGCATTTAGAAAGAACCTTTTTTAACAGACCAAAGACACAACTGTCCATAGGTGAAACGTCAAGAGACTTTGCAGGGATATGTTGAAAATGTATATATGCAATAGCTGTATTATTCATCAATGTTTCAAGGAATGCAGTGGTAGTTTTCGAAGTATGACTTATAGCTTTGCCTTGATGAAGTTTCTCTCTTTGAAAGTCATTGGGATAAAGAAGTGGAATTTCTTTTGTAAATATTGGGCGTAAAATTTTCTCTTGATAGTACGATGAGTTGATTTTAACATTCCTTTCCACTCTTCTTATTTTTAATTTCCCATTGTAGGAAAAACCTGCGACAATCATAAACCCCTTACTGAAACTTTCCTTACATTGACGGAAACGGGTTTGTACATTTTTTCTCCTCATTTTCTATAGTAAAAAGACCTTTTTTTGTTATAGTCATTAAGGTAAACCCATGCTTCATCAAGGGTCACAATGGTTTTCCATTTATCTCCTGCTAAGTGGTTTTCATATAGGATTCTACAAAATGTTTTGCTTTGAGCCACATGTCTCGGCAAAAGATGGTGAACATTATGCTTTTTAGCATTTTTAAGATGAAAATACTGGTTTATTATTTTATTTATTGCTGCTACAGATGTATCTAAAGACTTTGTCATTGACTTCTGTGTTGGCGGATTTTCTCTTGTTACTAGTGATTTCAATTTAGAAACATTTGAAATAGTAGATACCTTTTCAGGATACTCGTTTAGAGTCTTCTTTCTATGTATAAATAATAATTGACAGTATTTACCTGTCCAATAAATAATATTGCTTATTTTGCACATAGAAATTTTAATACCATGCATTTCACAATGTTTTTGAATTCTGGAATAAGAACGTTTATCTTCGAAAAGCGTAAAAACATATCCTTCAGCTTACAGTATGTTTATATGTGTGTCATTTTCAAAGAAGAATAAATTTAAAAGTACCAGACGATATTTTTCATTTCAAATAATAAGCTGTTACCAAAAACTTTTATTCTAAGACATTTGCTTTTTAATTCGTTATCGAAATCATGCTAAAAATTTGTTAACAACCTATGTATTGTAATAGTAATGGCTTTATAACAAGCATTTTTGCAGTGTTATTTACCATAGTTATAATGTGAATTAAATTGATATATTTTAACTTATATTTTATACTTCAGAATTTAACTTGAATTTTAAATTTCGTTCTAAAATTAAAGCATAATTGTACTTACTGTCTAATTATAATTACTTAAATAATACTCTACATAATCAACTATTTAATTCAGATTTATTTTTTGGAACTTCGTTCTCTCATCAAATTTAGTGAATTTTAAAAAATAGTTTACAAAAGAAACATTTTCTAATCAATTTATTTTCTGTATGCATTCAGTTTTAAAAATCAACATTTTTTAATCTATGTTTCAAACAAACCAAGCCTGTAGAATCTTAATAATGAGTCTACATGAAGCACTTAGATATTTCAATTGATTGCTAATTGATATGCATATGAAATGAGCCCAAGGAATAAGTATATGAATTCTACTTACATGTATAAAAATATAATTCGCAGTGTTAAAATAAATAATATCCATTATTGTATTGATTTTAATCTCTCTAGTAAAATGTTTTGTCATGTACTACAATGAAATTCATTACAGTATTGAATAATAAATGTTTTTGAAATACGCATATGTCCATAAATTAAGTATTATCCAGAAACACATGGAAATCGAAAGCAAACTGAAAAGTGATGCTTGTAGAAATATCACACGCATTGGGTAAAAATTATTTGCAAATTATTGGAAGACATCTGATGAACCCGAATGTACATATTATGAATGCAGCGTAGAAAAGGGGGGGGTATAAGGAAATGTGTTTTATACAACCAGTCAGTACGGTGCTCTGTGCCACAATCGCATAGGTATCACAAAGTTCACATGTGGATGATGTCTTACATTATAATATATTTGGCCAAATGGAATGCGGACGTACGCAGATAGCAGTACCCGAGGAACTCAGAATCCTCCAAGGGTTCATCTCTAAACTCTGGCAATGTTTCCACGAGGAATGTTTTCTTCTGATATCTCAGCCAATATGATAATTCCATAGATTTATCAAATAAAATTTCTGCTTTATATACACAATTATTTATTTCAGATCAAAGGTATAGTATTCTTTTAGTAGTTATCCAAGTGATCTACGATTTTTTACTCAAATTAGATTTCTATTTGCTAAAAATGTTCAATGTTTGCAATTTTTTATAAAATAACTTGTTCACAATTTGTTTCAGTTAAATTACTTCATTAACTTGATAAAACTGCATTTAAAAATCTGAATTTTCTTTGCTTCACATGTACTAATATAAATACAATCACTATTATATGTGAAATTAATTTACTAAATTTCAAAAATATGAATTTTGTGTTTACTATACTATAAAACCTATTTACGTTTTCTCTTCGTAATCTAACATATAGGAAATCATAATTATTTATTATGATATTCAAAATGTGATATTTATCTCACTCATATTATAATATGAGGAATATTACTAATTTTATGTTTTTATATTTGAGCATTTATTCTGCTATAAAATGTTATTTCCCAATAATAAAGCCATGACTGATTACGTTCTAATTATCAATGCATAAGTTGTACCAAAATGTATGTTTGAAATTACATTTTATAGCAGGTAACTCGAGGACTGCGTCACAAAACGAATTGGTAAACTTAGAATTATTTGTATGAGAAGAAGACTTTTTCACAATAACTTAATTATTTATGTAAGGCAGCTTTTTTCATCACAAAATCCTCTAAAAATATTTTAGTTTAAAAGCTCTGCTTCTAAAACTGTAAATATTCTAAATTATCTTATGAAATTACTTTAGGTAATAAAGTTATTATCTGAAACAAATTATTTTATTGAATTTCAAATTTTTGGAGTTCATTATAAAAATATTTAAAGCCGACTATATTTAAGGAAATGCTATGAAACTCTCATAGTGTACAATAAGATCTGCAATAAGCAGTGATATTTATCCATATTAACTGTGCTACTGCAAATGAACCACTACTCAAATTAATAAAATACTTTTGAATAAAAAATAGCTACAAATACAACCGAATTCATTCTTTAGTATAAAAATAATTAATTTTTAAAATGGTAATAAAAGTTACAATTAATGATAATAACTAAATGAATTAATGAATATAACTAAACAATATTAATCAAATTTAGGCATACTAAATTTGAATTTATAATTGATGAAAAGTAAATTTTGAAGACATAAACTTTCCTTCATTACAAAGGAATGTGATCAAAATAAAGTGCTTTATTAAAATAGGCAATTAAATGTATTACTGTTTTAATAATTTTCTATATCTATACATGAATTTTGATTTACAAAAACATTCCATACTTTTGATTTTATTTTATAGAAGTAATATTTACGTAAAAAAGTTTCTTACGAAAAAAATATGAAAGTTATTAATCCAAAATTACGTAAACTTATTTAGCATTAAACTGTTAATTCTTCCCTTTATTTAACTGGGAAATAATGGCATATTGTTATGATATTTCAGGTTTTTGTAACAATTTACAGTAACTAAAGACTGTATGTTATCTAGGTAGTCATTATTTGTTTGAATTATTTTCTATTTTCATTATAAATTTAGTTTCCTTAAATATATATTCTGATCTATTCATATTTTCTAGAATGGTTGAGAAAATTAGTCCCCGAAAATATGTGCCTGCCAACAGAATTTTAATGATACACTTCCTTTTCTTATGCTAAAAAGGGATGGAGCAGCTAGTCAAATTATTGTTAAACTACTTATACAATAAAGCAAAACTTACTTTAACTTAAAGTTTGAATGATAAGAAAACACGTGAGCAGTTTAAAAGGCATGAAAAATATTTAACCATTATAATATTGTTTTGTAATAAAAATCTTAAAACACAGACCTATTAAATTTCAAAGTTTCAAATTATCACTTCTGATTTAACTGTATTTCCTTAATATAATAACACTCTTTTATCTGTTAAAAATATCTTTTATCTGTTAAATCTTTTATCTGTTAAAGTCTTTTAAATGTGTCTATTATATTTTGTACATGCTTAAATTAAAAACAAAAAATTATAGATGAAGGTAAAGAGGGATGAAAAATTTATTATATAAAAATTTTATGATAATAATGCTACGTTATAAGCACTTATAAATGAAAAAAAGGATTCTGGTTCTGTAACTCATAAGAAACTTTTAATGTTTGACAATTATATTATCTTAAGTATCACAAGATGAATTCACAAAGGAATTCTGATAGCATTTCTTTATGAGGAAACTAAGAATACATTATATGCAGTAATATATATGAAACTAGGTTTCATTTAAATATATTTGTTGAAATTATAGAAATGTATTTCCTTAAAAGCGATTTTTGTAAAATATACATTGGAACCATTATTTTTATATTTTTCAAATATATTCCGAAAAGTTATTCAGCTATTATTTAAAAAAAAAAAACAAAGAGAGATCTGTGAAATATAATATTCCTTAGTACTCCCAATTACCTGTGTGGATTTTTATACACACCTTTGAAAAATATACTTCAATATTGCTGTAGTTACTAATGACACTTGGAAGAGCCAAGCTCGCTACGCCTTGGTTATGAGAATTTAAGTCAGTAGGGTAAGTCTTTCGTTTGATCAGAACACAACGAAGATGAAAGTGTGATTTTGCTCTAAACTTCTCCGATAAATGAAGCCACCAGATCCGAAGCCGACCAGAAGATCCACTCCCACAATTTCGACATTGATCTGAAAGGGCAGGAAATTTTCTCCAGATAACTGCTCAACCATGGTAACTTCTCAACGACCGACCACAGGACTTTTGTTTCTACGGATTTAACGAGTACGTACATTCCATGTACGAGGTGGTTCTTTGGCGGCATTAAGAATCAAACCCCGCCCTTCCGAACGGAAGTTCAATTCTTTAACCACTAGGCTACCACGGCCTTATACTATTCTGGTAAAACCCTTTCAGGGTTAGGTACAGGGACTTCTGCTGGTGTTTATTTTACTTTATGGTGTTATACTTCAATAATATAGAAAATTCAATCACTGTTTTTTTTTCCATTACAATGATTCAGATTTGTATCAAATTCCAAAAATACATACCACACTCTGAAAATAAACTTTCAACAAAAGCATTTCTTATAGATTAAAAAAATCCTGCTGAAAATTATACTACGATTTGGTTTAAGGAAAAGGATTACAAGTTGATTAAAAAATAATGTGATAAATTTTAAAATATTTTGAATTTTTATTGAATTAAGTCATTTACAGGAAATTTTCAATGCGATTTCTTTCAGATTAGTGCATTTTATGTAAGCGCTTAGGTCAAGACAAAAGAGCTTTTTAATCATTTTTGGGTATATTTTTCTAACTTCCTCTTTGATTGCTTCTTGAAACCCTTGAGGTGCCCTTATTTTACGTTTATTTAATTGTTTTCTAAAGGTATCCACGACAAAAATAATCCCAAACAGCTCATATAGTGGATAAAGGTAGTGATTTTTCAAAAGGAAGGAAATTAATTTTGTTATCTTTTCAGTCACAATTTATGGTTGATTTTGCAGTATGAGTTGGTGCAGAGAGAATCTGTACAAAACAATCAGACTTTCTATTTTTTTATCATGGGCTTCTAAACTATTCTGATAGTACTTAGCAACATTTTTAACATTTGCTTAAAAAATTTTTTTGTTGAGCCTTCAGAGAACATTCCCATCCATTTAATAACATCTGAGGGCTAATTTTCTTTTTGCAAAACTGGTGAGTTTTTTGCATGAAATGAAATATTCGTCTCACTAGTTGGACAAATGAGACAATACTTCATTCGAAATTATTCAGGATTTCTGTATACATTTTGCGTAACATTAAATATTGTGGCTAAAAATGAATTTTTAATTTTTCTACGTTCTTTGCAGACATTAATAAGACTAAATTATAAAGCTTTTAGTGCTAGTTTTCTTAATCTGACTACAAATTGACGTTTGTGGTACGTTTAGTTCTTTGAGATAGAGGATTTACTAAGCAATACATATTTTTATAATTTATTTTTCTCTTTTTTACCAGTTCTTCCATTCATTCATATTTTTTTGCTCGAGCTTTTGTTTGTGAAACAAATTTTATTTATTTTCTATGTATCTCAAGGTATTCATAAAAAATTTCATTTTTCAATACTTTATTTATAACAAAGTTGGGCAACCATCCTTCAAAACTTTAAAATTTCATTCTGGTTTGAGTATCTAGTTTCGGAGCCATGTAGTTTACTCTCACTGATAAAAATAACTAAATTGGAAATTTAAACGTTTCATTTTTATAAAGAAACTGGTAGCAAATATATTAAAATTTTTCATAAATAGTTATATGCTTTTAAAATTAGTCATACTAGTTTTAAATCAATTTGTACTATATAATAATATTTAAGTCAGTCTACACACTAAAACAATGTACTTAACTCTGCTCTCAATCGATAGTTATAAGGCTTAGTATTACTAAAGGTACTTAATAATATTAACCATTATGAAGGAAAATTTATTGTAGATAATATCCATTAGCTAGGATTGCAGCTTCATCTCATATGCTTAACATTTCTGATTTTGCACTATGAATGTAATATACCTTCATAACCTAATTAAAGAATTTGTGAGGTCTTAAATTCTAAGCAAATGATAAGATCTTGCAAGAAAAAAAAAACAGCTTTCTGAAATTTGTGGGAATGGCAGACTTTATAACCATAAAAATTCTATATATATATATATATATATATATATATATATATATATATATATATATATATATATATATATATATATATACATGTAATGAATTAAAATGCTAAAATTCAGGATACCAAAAAAGCATTTTAGTATCGAAAACATGTGGAAAAAAAGATTTGTCAATGGCTTTTATTGAAAGGAAGGTACTATGTGGTAATTATATATACTTTGGTTTATTTTTGTATACTTCTTCCCTTAAAATAATTTGGAATAAAGTAGTAAAATAAGTAAACATAACAAATGAACCGAATACAAAATAAATTAATATAAATACAGCATAAAACCCATACAAAAGTAAGCAAAAATGTTTAAATTAATTTGAAAATTATCTGGAATATATTATATTTAACAAGAAGTTATATTTGTCAATATAGTATGATAATCGGATTTAAATTATATATTATTTGATTTGTTTAATAACAAAAAAGGATAAATATAGTACTTTTTCTTATACAAACAATATTTTTTAACAAAAATAAACTTTTATACTTTGAAACATAAACATGCATTACGTATTCCTCCATAAATTTTAATTATGTCGAAACTACAATTTAAAATAAAAAATATCAAATTATTATTTTTCTTTGAATTATTTTATACAAGCAGCCGAGGAAAAACGTGAATGACAGTTTTAAAAACTTTTACTTCTATAAAAATAATTTTTATTGCGTATTTGAATGTGAAACTTTTAAATTTGTGTAAGGTGTATTTTAAATGTTGCGAAATAATTTGAATGAAGTAAACAAGAAATGAGAAAAAACAGTTGCATTAAAATAAGCGAAACAAAAGTGCACCATTTAGATTAGACGCTGAAACACAAATAAATGGTGACAACAATTTTAATTAATGTTTATAATACTTCAATACTAGATTACCACTAAGAGAAACATTAATAAAAGTTACTGTAAAGGAAAATGTTTCTAATTTTTCCAAACAAAAAAATAATGAGCCTGAAGCAATAGATTGTCAAATGTTGCCTGGTAAAAGGACACTTAAAGGATATTGAAAAATAAACTAAATGCTCGAAAATGTTGCTTATAATTTTCTCATTTATAATAATTGGTCATTTTTATTTCAAACGGAAATCTTATTGATTAATTATGCACAAATTTTTTTTCTTTCATGAAAAAAATCTCCGGATCAAAATTTATGCCGTCTGTTAAAAAAACTGTCATTGAGTTAACAATAAAGTTGCCTCTATTTGTATTGGTATAGAGATAGAGTAAAATAAACTACAGATTAGAGTCTCTATATTACTTATTTAAGATCAGGATATGAATAATGATTTATTCAAGCAATATCAGCTAACGTATACGAATTTGGAGGTGATCCAATGACAAATACAATCGGGTTGCAGTTGTGGAGGGCCATACAATGCGAAAAGTTTGATCATGGTTTGCGATGTCATAGCATATAATTTTGGATCACCATTATTTTACATTTGTGGGAGTGGGACTCCTCACATGGATGACGTAGTCCTTCAGTAACACTGTCTTTTCTTCAGGGATGTGAAATGTTAGAACAAAGCCAAGCCACAAATACCCAGTAAACAAATTGCTTTGAGAAGTAATCGACTGCTTAACTGTTGACTTATACCCCAGAGTCTCTCATCAATCGAAAATATTTAGGATGTGATTGGAAGTTGTTTGTATAGTTTGTCATCTTTGTGCTCAGATGTTTAATTGTGACATCTTGTTGGGAGAGAAATAACACGTACACTTTTAGAGTCCGTAATCAGACATGTTGCTGAAAGTGTTGCTAATAAAGGGAACTTAACTCATCATTGAGGATTTAGTATAATCGCCCTATATGAGAGTATATCATGTTATTATAACAATCACTCTCAATGTTTGTCGCTATGTTTCCATATTTTACCAATTGTATCTCTTTCTGAGAATGTATTCTAGTTATTGTATTTTAATTACCTCGTTGTGTTCATGAATCACAATTTGGTACAAATCCTATAATATGTTACTCTTATTTACTTAGGCTTTTGAAAAATCCTTCTCTTCCAATAAATAAACTTGTAAATAAACATATTTATTTTCAAATTATAGTGATACAAACTATTTAATATATTCAAAATTAGTTTAAGCAGCCGTTTTTGCAAAATCTTTAAAAATTAACAGTTAGAAATTTCAATTATAAAATAAAAGGTAAAGAATATAATAGTTTCTAATCATATAAATCTTTCATTAGCGAAAATTTCTTGTTTTATATAAAGAAAATGATTTTTTCTGGGAATATTTTAAGTGTCAGAGTAAAAATCTTAATACAACATTATAAAATTTAAATTTATATCTCTTAAATTTCTATTAAAATTTTTTTTTAATATGAAAATATCTGTTTAAAAACTGAATCTCAAATACAGCATAAGAGCAATGTTGTTGGTAAATTTCTAGCTGGCCGACAATGCTGGTGATATAATGTAAGAAAAACTCTACCAATCTTGAAAGGTAAAATTTATGTCTCACCGTTAAAGTAAAAAGTATTGTGAAAGTTTGCGGTAACCACATGCCATGTCTCTATGTTAAAAGCTTTATTTCTTTTCTAGTTCACCTTTAATGCACTTCGTATCACTGCATAAAACTGTGTTCCGAAACTTTATTAAAACTGTTCTGTCTAGTTAATAAGCATTAATTTTGTAGTTGCTTTATTTCACTAAGATGTGTTTGCCTCATTGTTTGATTACTTCCTACATGCGTTATTTTTATTTTGAGGAAAATATTATGCTCATTTGTCTTATAAGCACATATTTACTATCGCTTATAATTTCTACTCTTAAAATACAAGTAACATATATAAACTTTTCAATACTTATTAACAAAACAAGCATTTGATATAAAAAATTGCTCATTAAAAGAGGGAAATTGCTTTGTTTAAAAATACTTCAATTATTTGAGCATGCATTTTTAACTAAGAGAAGGTACCATCTGGAACATGTATTATGCTCTTAGAGATTCGTAGCATTTTCTATAATCATAGAAAGTGATTTGTCAATGGATTGTCAAAATGTGCATCAGAATCAGAGATATTCATTTCTTTTTAATGTGGGTGTTATTTCTTATAACATTACTTTTTTCATCTTTTATTGAATATAATACACTGGTGTGCAAAACTTAAGCAACAAGTGGTTTTTTGGCCACAGCTCCCCAACAAAGTATAAGATAGCCATGAAATTGCAGTATAATATGCACGCAATTTAATAGAAAGATTATTTGCATGCAGATTTTCGAAATAAAACGTCATAGGTCATGTAAGTGTACGTAAATCTTGTGGGTCGGCGCGCGCAGATCAAAACTGTGATAAAAGAATGAAGAGCACCGTGGTTAAAGACATTCGCTGTAAGTGCAAGTGATTTGTTTTGTGGAACATGTCTTCAAGAAATCATTTAGATGACTTTACTCGAGGAAGAATGATTGGGAAACTTCAGGAGGGGCGTAATGTGATCAGTGTCGCCGAAGAGTTCGGGACCAACAAAAGTGTTGTTTCTCGTGCTTGGAATGCCTTTAAAACTACTGGTACAGCTGTTCGGAAGTTTGGTGGTGGCCGTTCAAGGAAAACAACACCAAAAGTTGACCGTTACATTGTCCTCCAGGCGAAAAGAAACCGTTTTCAGTCAGCGAGCGCCCTATTTCAGCAACTGTGCACAGACATAGGACGACAAGTATCAAGATTTACAGCGTCCAGACGCCTCCACAAAGGTGGCTTATTTGCTAGACGTCCTGAACGCCTCATACCTTTAAAAAGTTTGCCATCGGCGGCACCTTTTATAGTGGTGCAGAGAACACGAAACCTGGACACCTCATCAATAGAGTCGCGCCCTCTTCACAGATGAGAGTCGTTTTACAGCTACAATCGATTATCGACGTCAGTTGATCTGGAGAGAGGTTGGAGCTCGATTTCATCTTAATAACATCGCGGAAAGAGATCGTTACGGTGGTCCTGGAGTTCTCGTCTAGGGTGGCATTATGTTGAACGGGCTGACTGAGCTTCAGATCTTCGATCGAGGTTCTGTAACTGGAGACTGCTACTGCAATGAGGTAATCCTACCCCATGTGCGTCTGTTCCGAGGGCCATTGGACCAAACTTCATATTTATGGATGACAATGCCCGTCCACACCATTCTGCTAATGTTCAAGAGCTATTGGAAAGTGAAGATACCACACGAATGGACTGGCCAGCTTACTCTCCAGATCTAAATCCCATAGAGCATGTGTGGGAATCATTAGGGAGACGTCTTGCGACACGACAGTATCCTCCTGGTAACACCCATCAGCTAAAAGAAGCGTTAAAGGAGGAATGGAGACGTTTACCCCAAGAACTCCTGGATAATCTGGTGCTTAGCATGGAGAGACGATGCCAAGCAACAATTACAGTAAGGGGAGGGCATATCCCATACTAGGGAACATCTGCCAGTTGTACTTACGCTTCTTCAGGCAATCATGTGTAACGCCACTATATGTCAAATAAAGCCTTTTTTGTTCCATACCCTACTTTAAGCTTTATATTCATTTCTGCGCCATTATTCTTTTACCATCGTTGAAGTACAGAATAATGTACATCATATTCAAATTTCATGCCAATCGGATGATTTCTTGTAGAGTTATGACAAAAAACGCACTTGTTGCTTAAGTTTTGCACACCAGTGTATTATCGATATAAGTTATATTTTTCCGGTCATTGGAATTAAAATCCAAAATTGTAAATTATTAGATTTTCTATTACCTAATTAAAATTAGCAATAACTTATTAACTCCTAATTTTGTGAAAGAGTTCTGAGATGAAGCTACAAGATATTTTTTCCAAAGAAATGCAAAATGTTGTGCATGTACACTCAAAATTATTAAAATTTCCTTTATCTGAGGAGTAGCAAGCATTAACAAGTAAATATTTTCAAGTAAGATGACTGCATTTGTTTTTATACCTGTTTTAGTAAGTTGAATTTAGAAAATGATACTAATTTATCAGGGTGAACAAAATATGTTTTGTTTGACGACTACAATTAAACTGAAATTTCAACAAATGGTGATCTAAGCAAACTATTTTCACTGATGTTTCCTTGTACCATCATATCCCAAATTATATTATCATTTTTTTGAAGTCGCTTTCTGAACTAATCGCTATTCACTTTTCTTTGGTATAGTACAGTTTTATGCAAACTGCGCGGAAGTGAACCACCCCCTCTTCCTTAATAATTAAATATATAATTACATTTTTTATATTTCAGCTATGTTTTAAGTTAAATGTATTATATTGTTACTAGTCTATGATCTACTATTAGTCTACAGTATGAATATGCAATGATGTATGATCCCAACCATTCTTCTTGTTAACATACTGAATAATCAAGACAATAAAAGCAACAAAAATTCAGGAATACACTGGTATTCCTTAAATAGTAAAGTGGTTCTCACAAAATTAAATTTTCTCTTTCCCTAAAAATCAATTTAATTCCCTATTAATAAGGAGCATTTATGAAGATAATATTGTTTTTTCTAAATTGCGTAACTTTTATACTGTATTTTATATTCATCGCATGCAAAATATAAGTATCTTATATTTAATTATACTTCTAAAAATGTTTATTTAACTTCAGATATATATATATACCTTTGAAATATTATTTAGGTATATAGGACAGTGAAAAGTCCATAGATAAAAGTGATGGAAAAATTTAATTAATTCAGAAAATAAAAAAATTGCTAAGCCAAACTTTCACTTGTCTCGTTTTCACGTTAAAAATAGCTCTCTTTATTTTTTCCCATGAAAGAATTCTAGCAATTTTATATGGTTTCAAATCAATTTTATATATTATTTTAAATAATTTTACTGAATTGACAGTCCAATTTCGTGAATAATGCTGCAATATATATATATATATATATATATATATATATATATATATATATATATATATATATATATATATATATATATATATATATATATATATATATATATATATATATATATATATATATATATATATATATATATATATAGATAGATAGATAGATAGATAGATTTATGCAGCTTCTTATGTATGTTCAAAACTAATGCTTATTTCTAATTTAAAATTGAAAAATTGTAAATATAGTTATTTTATATTTTCCTAGTTATAAGAAGTTTCTTCTCTTTAAAATTCCAAACTACTTTTCCTAAATGTTAGAATTCATTGTTTTCTTCATTGATATTAACAAAAGTTTTCGTTTATTTGCCTAAATATAAGTACAGAAATTTTTGAATAATTATTAAAAATTTTGCAAAAAATATTCTTTTCTGTTTGAGAAAACAGAATAGGCTGATCATTTCACTGTAAGTGAAATTTCTTCTGTTTTAATTGATGTTTCTTATTTATTGGTAGCCCATTAATGATTTTATTTCCAAAAAGATGCATTTTCATTTGATAAGATCATTTCTCAATGCACTGGCATTGAATAATTTATACATGTGTCCTCCAACTGACTCCCGACACTTTTGTCTATGTTGGACCATCACATTTCCAACAAATGCAGTCAAAGCAAATTTCTTATCTTTCCAAGTTCTTGAGATCCTTTTCAATCTTTTCAAATTGTCTTTACATTGGACTTCCTCATTTTCAACAACAGCTTTGCAAATTTACAATGTTTCCATGAATGCAGGATATCAAAATGCATTCGAATCTATTTACATTTTTCTCTAGATGAATAAACATCTACGTCACTTTAAAAGTGGAAGAACTACCATTTAGCAAATTGAAGAGGTTTAAATCAAAGGTACAGCAAAATAAAAATGATTAAAAAAAAGAAGATTTTACAAAGGTACCAAGCAAATATGACAAACATTTACTGAGGGAAGCCAGCTGAAAGTTTATTTCATCTACTGTTGCCAATATTTTCATTGACCACAATATTTAAAGAGATATATATGCTTGAAGCTGTAGTATAGCTCCCATATGATCTTGATTTAAATAGAAAACATTGTTAATAATATCGTGATTATAATGCTACATATTTACTTTTTTTATTTACTTTTTATTTTTTTATTTTCTATTATTATATATATTATTATATACATATAAATTATATGTTTACTTACTTATTATGAATTCATAGAAAGAAATGTCAATGTTACACATTCATAGGGAAGTAATACATTTAAAATTATTAATGGCATTTTTAAGTTCTTGAAGAAATTTTATTATATTGATACATATACAGACAAATAAAATCCTAAATGTGTCAGATAGCAACAATGTATTTTGGTACTCGGATTTTGTGCATTGATTAATATTTAAATATTAATTATTGCTCTCTCTCTCTCTCTGTCTACCAATTTTACAACTATGTTATATTAACCAAACCTAATGTGTTGATATCGAAAAATATTGTTGAGTTTGCCAAATACTGTAACTAATAGTTTGCAGATCAATAAATTAATTAGTTAAGAGAAAAGTGTGAAAATAGTTCAAGTTATTACCTTTATTAACTAATGCTATTATAATTATGCAACGCGTTAAGAAATATTACAAGTAAATATTTCTTAATATATACAATAAAAATATTAGTGCTTTTTTGTTATGAGAATTAATAAACTAAATCTAACAGCCCTTAATGTTTTTAATAAGACCATTGCTTTATAATAGAATGGAACAATTATTACTTATTTCATGAAAGGACATAAATAATAAAACATTATTTATATATATCTGTGTACTTTAAATATCTCAATTTAAATATTTGTATTGTCATTTCAAAAACATGCTATAGTTGTTTCCAAATGGCAAAAAATAAAGAAAAATATATTAAATGCATACTACATCAGAAACATACCATTCATAAAAATGCATATTTTTCATGTCAAATTAAAAGCAATATACCAAAGTAAAGTATTCTTTTTAGGGTTTCCCATTTCATGAAAAAATATCACATGACTTTGTACCAAAAAAATAGGATGTATATGGAAGTTGAAATATTGTTCTACATTATAAGCATTAAAGTTTTCCACACGGTCCCAATATTTTTGGTGGGAGAAACTTAACTAAGACACAGGGTCAGATACTGGATTGATATTTAAAATGAAATATTTCTACCAATTTTCATATTGTGTGTGTATTTTTGTTGAAAAAACAAATCTTTTTTAGAATCATTGATTATTCATAGCGGTGTTAAAATGTAAATATTAAAGTTTAGTATTTTTAAAACCCATAAAAATTTACATACAACGGACGGGGATTATTCTTCACACAGCTTATAAAATTTAACAAATTCTTTGAAATTCTTAGAAACTATAAAGTAATTTAAATTTAAATTAAAAACTTACACTAAAACAACTTATGTTTTTTTTCTTAGAACTGTTATTTGAGTAACTTATGCAAGCTCACGCATTTTATTGAAGATTTATAAGCTAATTTTAGACATTTGGATTATAGAATTTATTAAATTCAAATTTTCTGTACAATTTTTCCAAACTTACCAAGGAATTATATCTTATTATATACAATGTGCCCAATTACGTAAGATATATGTAAATAAATATTTTCAGTAATACTTTTCATAAATTATAACGTAATAATTATTTCATTAAGAAATTTGTGTAAAATACTGCTAATTTTCATTCAATTTTTAAACGTATTAGATTATGAAACTTTAAATTTCCAATTAGGTTCACTTTAAAATTCATGGGATATCAAGAAAAAATGTAAAAAATCTCCTAATCAAATTTATTTTCTGAAATTAAATATTTTTTTATTTTCATATTATTTAATATTTTACTAAATAAAATTTTTTCAAAATAACTTTACATTACATTGAGATTTTTTACAACATAATAATGAAACTCTTAAAAGGAATATATATATATATATATATATATATATATATATATATATATATATATATATATATATATATATATATATATATATATATATATATATATATATATATATATATATATATATATATATATATATATATATGAGAATTTATGACTTGCTGGCTTGCTTTTTAATAATTTTTTTTAATTTTTTGCATATAATTTTATTTTTATTTTGCTTTATTACTGATTTAATTTGCTATTGTACAGTAAAGTGGAATTCACTGTATGAATATCTTTTTCTGCTATTATTAACTTATATATAATACAATAGTATGCTTTTGTGGAATATATTTCAACACATCACCTCTTCATATTTGATATCTTAGTCAAAGAATCTCCTAAGGTCTTCCATAAGCAACACAACTATTAATTGTTAACATGAGGTAAGAGAAGACAAAAGGTTTCATAAAAAAATGATCAATGGATCACTTTGTTTATTACTTTGTCAAGCAAATATTGCCTTTTTATGATAAAAGGGAAATGTTTTCAGATATTTTATATCGTTAATATGAAACCCTTATTGTGATTTTTGTTTTGTTTTAGTCTTTAAAAGCATACATCTTCACATTGCTAGGATGTAGATGCTTGAGTAAAATTTAACGGAAATCTTTTGTTTTCGATATATATGTTGGTTGACTATTATTCATAAAATTTATCCTCTGTAAACATTCTTTAACATCGATTTACATCAGGGAAATCATAAATGAATAAAAACTATTGCATACAAAATAGAAAAAAATCTTATTTACCTTAAATACATGTTTGAGGAAGATCTTGCTTTATATTTTAGGATGTAATGCCGAATATTGCGAATGCCACTTTAGATTATTCGAATATTTTTATATATGTCGATTAGATTAATGGCGTTTTACTTTTCGGTTTTTAATATCTGACCTTAAATGTGCCATATATGATGTTTGTTTTTCCATAAAGGAGTTTAGATGATTTTATGGGATTTTTTTATCAGATAAACACGGCACAGAAACAGCACTTCGGTGTCATTTAAAACAAGCAATTTTAATGATTTGCATTGAAATTTTAGGCCAATACTATCTGATTCCTTCAGTAAAAGAAACAATAAAATGATACATCATGGAAACAAACAATAAAATGATAAGCCTTACTTTTAGTTCTACCTGTTAGAAATTAATTCCTACTTTGAGCTTAAATGTATGTCGATTTCTGCATTCCATTTAAATGCCTCTAGTTAAGTAAAACTTCATGTGCAGAAAGTAGCTATTATGTAGACATTATGTTATCAGCCAGCAACCACAAACTTCATTCTTTTCCATGGAATGACGCTATATTTAATTTCTCTTATACATTAAATCCTTAGTAAACTTTTGTTAATGTTTCCATCAGTTCACTTTGGTTTGTCATTTTTATCTCTATTTTTTTTTACCTAAAATGATGATTAAAGAAAAGCTGTTTACACGAATGAGATTAGAAGATAAATATTATATAAGTACTATAATATTTGTAGCCTTGAATCTCAAATTTGCATAAATGTTAACTTATTTATTAAGTTTCACTTAAAGTTTCTTAACTTGCTATTATAAGATTTCTTATTTTTCTTAATGTTCAACTACATGAGAAAGGCTAACCATTTTCTTAAAGCTTTTATACTATTTCTGTTAAATAACTTTCCTATGTATATTTAAACAGAAATTTAAGGCTATGAAATTTTTAAAGTCACTTACTTCAATGAAATGAATAAACAAAACTTCACAAGCTGTAATGTATTTAGATTCAATTATTTTTTACTCTAAGGGAAAGAAGTCTAAATTTCAAAATTACTGAAAATTTACTATAATATGATAATTATATGAGGATCTTCCTTTTCTTTTCACTTTCATTTAAAGTGACATCATAAAATTAGCAAATGAGCATAACATATAAATTTGGAATGAAAATTTAGAAATTTATATATATATATATATATATATATATATATATACATTATATATATATATATATATATATATATATATACAATGATAGTGGAAACAGAAAGAGTTTATAGATAATTCATTGCTCTCAACTAAATACATAAATCAAGTTATTGAATGGAATGGTTTGGATATCTTTCTTCGAAAAGAGAAACACGATACACTTTTTGAAATGAATCCCTGATTCAAACAACAAAACATTTTGATAGAATTTTGCGTCCTCAAATTTCACATTAATGCTGTGATAAAGTCCCTTAATTATACTACTTGTTCAGAAATAGTTATACTGGTTTTATCAAGAATATTTTCTTAACGTTAGTTTTTGTCAAATCAATCTTCGTCTTATTGATTCTGTAAGGAAACAGTTGTTTCTTTATTTAGTAAATCAAGAAACAGAATTCCAAACTTTTCTTAGACTATTACTTAGGCTGTTAATATAACAATGTTTATGAAATAGTATACATAAATAATTTTAGTTTTTAATTTTAATTAATGATATTTAGATTGTTTGTATATCTAAAATAAACTATTCCAAATCTTTTTCATATTTTTAAACGTATTTTTCTGCAATAATGTTAGATTTTATAAAACCATAGATTAGTGTTTGCAGGCTCTATACCACAAAACATGAACACTTATGTTGTTTCCATGTTTACATAAAATGAATGTTAAAGAGTTTTTTCTAATTATGAAGTCTATAATCAACGAATATTAATGATCTGAATTTGTGATAACCAGAAAAACTCTTGAGGTGATATGTGATGATCGAAAGAATAAATCAGAAGTCATTACATAGAATAAATATTCATCATCCTTATTTGTGCTCTTTTTGATCACGTTGTACTTTGAGTGTTCTTGTGTTTTATCTTATTATTTTATTACTAATCAACTGTAATAATTAAAAAAACAAACAGTAGCACTGATTTAAAGTACTGAAAGGGATTGTGATAAGAAAAACGATATATTTAATGCTGCATTTTATCAAAAATTTGAAGGCTACACTAATTTTCAAAACTAAGGGAAATATAAAAAAACTGACGTATCCTTCACAAATAAACATCTTTATAAAACTAAATTTAAAACATAAATAAAAATAATATTGCATAAGAATCTGGCATATAAAAGAGTAGAAATGCTGCCATTAAATATAACTAGACACTTAGTTGAAAACATGGTTTCAGGCTACTTATAATTTTTTGTAAATTAGGATAAATTAGTGAAAGTTTAAGAATGCCAGTTTTTAGGCATAAATATTGAACATTGTTTTATCTAAAAACTTATGATGGAGTGTCGAAAAGAAGCATGCAAAATATGTATTCGATATATCTAGAGAATGAATACAAAGAGTTTGTATGACTCACTTATTAATTATATTTAAAAAAAAGGAATCAGTCTTTAAAAGATAAAACAATGAATATCTTAGGATGTGAGTAGGGGTTCTTACAAAGATTTATATCAAAATGTTTGGAAGCACAGATTCACCACACCAATCTTTTCTGAGATTTGCTTTTACAACAGTCATTGGAAGGATAATATTCATATCAACTGTTAATAGTAAACTTCGTGATGAAGGTTAGCTAACGGTATGAGTTTTGCTCAAACTAAGCTATGCAATTGAACATATATTTAAAAAAATGTACATGAAATGAATTTCATAAATGTATTAATAGGTTAGGCAAAGTTATTTTGAAATATATTTCAAACATTAATCATATAAAAATGTACTTCAAAGTACATGAAATGCATCGTAAGAAAAGTCTGTCTAGTTAAATCTTTTATTAGGCATGCAAATAACTTAGATGTCTTACAGATTGAAATGTCTATCAATGTAAGTAACATACATTTTACTGATTTCTTCAGATTTTGCTTTCAAATTAGTGTAAGGTTGTGATCTGATGAGAAATAAAACTGTACTATATAATCTACTGACAAATGACAATCAAAATATGGTGGACACAAATTCATGGTGGATTCACACCCTCAAGCAACCATAATGGAATCATGTAAACAGGAAGATTAAGTATTACTCTAGAAAGCCGGATTAACCTCTGTATGATTCTTAGAGTGCTTATGATAAGCGACTATATATAGATTGCATTGTTGATCAAATTGCATACCTTTATGCAGATACAGAAATTGACTCATCTATCTTATAAGATGCATAATTATGCTCTTTTAAATATTATATTAATTAGGAAACTATTTTGTGTTTGTTATAAATTTTATAATATTTCATGTTGAAGTAAATCCCAAATTTTAGTAAAGTAATGTGTTTCTTTGTCTGTTCACATTTTCAGTAGTTTCAAAATATACTGAAAAATGTACTTTTTTGCCTTACTTGATGAATATCTTCGAATCGTATATCCATTAAGTTTCATCTTATTTTACCTAATTATTTTTGAACTATCCTTTTTCCAGTATTCTTTAGTTTTAAAAAATGCTGTAGCTACAAAAAATCAGCTATATACATTATATTTTATAAAATAAATATAATTTAATCGTTCAGCACAGGCAGAAATTATGTAAAATGTACCGCAACAATTTAATACCGTTTTTAGATAGTTTTAAAGTGATAAAAGAATAGTCTTACAGTTTTTTAAAAGTACCTTAAATTCCTATTTAATTACAGCATTGTTCTTAGTTAAATTTAAAAAATTAAAAAAAAATATCAATTTTTACCATTAAATAAAGTTTGCAAAACTCCCATTAAGCGTAGATTTAAATTTATTTAATATTATAATAATATAATTTTGAAAAAAAATGTTTTGTCAGTTTCCAGGATGGGTATTAATTTTATTACAAACTAAATATTGCAGTTTTTTTTTTTTTTATATATATATATTATAAAAATATTTTATTGCACACAAATGAATTTGGATCCAAAGAACTATAATTTTAACGACAATAGAGCTCAAAAAATTTAACTATAACATACTCTTGTATATTAATAATATAGCATTATATATAATTAAACCAACTGCTGAATGTCAAAGTAAATACTAATTGTATATTGACAATTAATCAAAATTAGGAAAATATTATACAAATTTTCAATGCATTCCTATGGAAAAAAATGATGAAATTTGTTAATCTCTTATTTTTTTGCCAATGTAATCTCATTTTTTAAATATTAATGCTATTAGTAAATATTATTGGAAATATTTATTGTTTTTGGAACTTGAATTAATTTTATGAAAAATGACGGCATTTGAAGTTTTTGTATTGTTTTTACTTCTAATTAATCCACTAAAAACAATTATTAGTTTTTGGTTTTTGTTTTGGTTCTGTTATTAGTTTTTGGAATTAACTTCGGTGATCAATGTAAACTGATAAGTTATTTTTACCGTTTTAACTATGCATCATTTGTTTAATTATAACTATTTTTACATTAATAACCGAAGTATTTTAAGAGCTTGCTTTATAAATATCAAAATGCACAGATTAATTATTTTGTTAAAGTTTGAAAAGTTTAAGAGCAAAAAAGTCAAAGAATGTATATTATTTTTCGTAGAAACAACATTTCTTCAAGCTAAGTACAATAAATTTTATTAAATATTCATAGGTATTGGAATTGAATAATAGTCATAATATTTATCCTTCAATATTATGATATAGACTTTTGTACGATGAAAAGCAACCCACAAAATAGTGTTAATTCATATTCTTTTACTACATACAACACAATAAAAATACTCTCAAACAAAAAATAATCGTGGAATTTCTTTACTACAAATGATACTAATTGATCAGTTTTTATTCACAAGAGATGTGAAAATCATGAAAAAAAACCAGCAATTTTCATTAAACTCCATCTTGAACTAAAGATTTAAATGATTACATATATAATTCAAAATAAATTTGTTCTATGCTGCAGTTTTGAAACTGTGTCAAAAAATTAAAATCCCATTAACAAACGAATTTTAATTTCTAAATAAAATATATCTGGAAATTGAAATTTGCTCATTAATGAGATTTTAATTTTCAGGATCAAATTTCTTAAGAAATTATTATTCAATCAGAAAATATAACATAAATTTTACTGTAAAAATTCTTTTTTAAGAATAGTAATCAATTAAGAAGCGTGGAAAAAAAGTGCAGTTGAGAAAAATAATTACAGAGGCATTCATTTCACTGGAACTATTCTGAATACTTTACGAAATAATTTATCTTACAGTATTACAAATTTTATATTATTTATTATCTGTAAGTTATACCTATGTATTCACAAATTGTCATAAATTTGTAATTTATTTACCTTGAACACAGCTGGGGAAGTTATTGGTTGATTTCATTGACTTCTGTTATTTATCTTATTTAATAATTATTATTGGACAACAAGATGATAATACGATGAGAACTGTTTACTTATACTGCAATAAGATATAATGGAAATATGAATCAATAATTAACGCCAAACAAAAGAGTGAAATAAGTATTTGACTTAAGCCGTTCAAATACGTTCCTTAACTATATTAGGTCATGCAAGCACAAATAATACCAAAATTGATTCAGCGAAAATTGTAAGCTCTTTCATTTCTCAAACCCTTCAGCATGCAAATGATTTTATGAATGAATAATTTCCATGCTTTTAAAATCATGATTTTCCTCTAAATTGATTTGCAAAAAGTTATATTGACCTTCAGTGAATTTTACTGTAGATATTTATGTACATTTTTGACAATATTGAATATTGTCAGTTTCAAATTTATGTGAGCTTTAAAAAATTTAACTTTATACGCTCTTGACACTAATATATATATATATATATATATATATATATATATAAATATATATATATATATATATATATATATATATATATATATATATTATGTTTGAAAGGTTAATATTTTCCTGAATAATATTTTAAAAATCATTATCTATATATATATATATATATATATATATATATATATATATAAAAAAATAAAAGTAATTGAATGGTAAAAATTTATTTCACTGATTTTAAAACAAAGATTTTATTTCATTGTGTATAAAAATATTACTTGTTTATAAAAATATTATTATAAAACTCCAAATTATTTGTTTCATATACTTCAAATAATATAATACTCCTGTAATTTTAAAACTTCTGCTATTTCAACAAAAGGTTTGGAACTCCTATCTTCATTTTTATCAATTTTTTTGCTTTAGAAAAATGTGCTTGTATAAATTTTATGTATCCAAAACACATTAAATTGGTCAGACATTTCCAAATAATTTCTCTTTGATTTCACTTAGGACTAGTTCCATCTTTTATCAGTGTAAAAAGATCAAGATTACACTTCACCTTGATTTAAAATTTTGTTTTCTCAAATCAATATGGCTCTAAATAGCTATTTTATTATTCTAACAATTTCTTATTTCTGTAACTTTCACAAGTATCATTGTAGTGCTCCAAGATCCTTCAAATTATTGCTATGTTGATCCAAAAATTTACTTTCTATTAACATGGCAGGTTCTAAATATCTAAAGTCAAATATTTCGATTGAATAAGATATGTCATTTCCTCTATTGTTAACTTTGTTAAAAACTATACCAAAAGTTTATTGAAAAATACATATGCTGGTTTAAATTACTTAAAACTTCAAAATATATTTCAATAATGTAAATTTATAATTAAATTTTAATATTTGGTATTCTAATTTATTTATTGTATAGTAGAATATAGTACTTTTTTCATCAGATTGCAGAAAAAAAACTATAAAATATAATTTCCATATTAGATTATTTTGATGATTTTTAAATATCATACGCGTGAATTTAATCTAAATAAGTTAACAAAATTTTCAATTAAAGAAAAAATTTATGGAAATACAAATTTACAGAGTAACGAAAGTTAAAAAAGAACTTGCTAAACTTGAAGGAAATGCAAATTTGAAAAAATGTTGCCCTGAACTGTCCGAAAAATAAAGAAAACTTGCAAAAATTTCCGTTTCGTATTCAAGAATTTTCTTTGAAGTACAGTACTTCATGGAAAGCTTACCTTATCAGCATCAACAGAAAAGAAAATCTCTTGATAAATTCTTTTAAAGTCGGAAAAAATACTTTATGCGTTACTTCACATGAAGATGTACTAGTATAAAGTTTTATTTACGTCCCTGATGCAAAAATCAATTTTTTTTCCAGGCTAAACAATTTAGGGTAATTTCTAATTCATTACAACACATTACCAATTTATAATATAATTGTTTCCAGAAAATTTATCTATATTATTCTAAAAATTCTCTGATATATAAATATAATGTATCATTAGATTTTGATACCAAACTCTCCAACACTTAATCAATGTTAACCCTTTAAATTCATATTTTTGTAATATATAAATCTATAAGAAAAATTTAACACCTATTGATTTGCAATAAATCTTAGAAAAAAGTGCTAGGAAAGGAGAAGATTTATATGTAAATATCATCACATGAGAAAACAAATACATATCTTATTTAGAGGAAGTAGATTTAAAAATAAAATATGGGTTTTTGTTTTTAAAAGTAAATATAATCAAAGTTAACATTAGATAAGTCCAGATTTAAAAGTGAAGAAAAGCATTCCGAACATTGAAGTGAAACAATTGCAAAATTTATTTTAAAAATATTGAATATATAGGGAAATTTTACTCACAAAAAAAAATTTTAATGTCCTACTAAACCTTAAAATTATTCACATAGTCAAAAGGGAAATTTATACCTTTCTTTTGATTTTATGATTAAAAATTAACTCGCTTCAACTTTTACCTTTCTTCTGGTATAATGCATAGAAATATGTTAGATGAATGTTGTGTAGATTATATACGTTGTGCAAAAGCGTGTGCTGTGATTATTCTTGTACCGAAACAACCTCATTTCACTTCTTTTATCCTATACATGGAATTCACCTGTTTCCTTCATTTATCAGTTTTTACTTAGTTCCTTTTTAAATGTTTATCTTTTTAGCTAATTTATCAGTTTTTGTACGTACAATTTATTTAAGTATTTATTTTTTTTAATTTCAACTTGATATAAAAATATCTTTACAGGTGTATTATAATTAAAACTACAGTCTCAAATATTTTATAAGAAGTAAAGAAATAAGTAGTAACATATATATATATATATATATATATATATATATATATATATATATATATATATATATATATATATATATATATATATATATATATATATACTATTTGATCAATAAAATGTTGTCTAATGAAAAAATTTGTGAAACAAGAGAATATTTTTTCGACTTTAGAGGTTGTGAAATTTTAACTATTTTTATAATCATCATTTATGAATTTAACTGCATATCTGCATCAGAAATTTATACAGAATCAGGAAACAATGTTCAGTTAAAAATTTTTTTCAGCCTGATATTCAAGTATAATTAAACAAGTATATAAGATATTGCCTTGTGAATTAGTTTAATGCTGTGAAATACTATTTATAAAGAGGAATGTTGTTACTGATAAAATGGTGAAATGAATCAGAGAATTTTTTAAAACATATTTTTAAGCACTTCATATCTGATTCAGTAATTTTTTACTTTTATTTCAATCATATTAAGTTAAAAAGAAACTGTGATTTACATCGAAGCTCTCTCTGAAATAAATAACTTCTTCAGGGTAAAATGAAACTTCAAAACAACTGACTTGTCTTTCTTCTCTTAATATTTGTGGCTACCAGAAAGAAGCAAATGAAATTGTTTTCTTTTCCAATGAATTAAGACAATAGTTCGAAAATTAAAGCAATAGTTATTTAAATGCATACAAAGTAATTCTGACAATATATGCCCCACCAGATTCAGTACGAGTTAAAGTTATGTGAAAAACTTTTTAATTCATAAGTATAATAGTTTTTGATAAACATTTTTATAAGTTATTTTTAAAGTATTCTTTTCATATATAATACAAATCAATATAATTGAAGATTTGTAACTAATCATTTTTTTCATGAAATAATGCTTCTTTTCAGGAATCTAATCATGAGTCTTTCATATTCATAAAAACGTCTTTCTTTTAAAAATTTTAGTTACAGATTCTAAGAAATTGTTTTTCCTAAAATTTTATAAAAAGAAATAAAAGACTTTTTTTTAAAAAAAAAATTAACTTTTAAGTACGATTTTTCATTTTATTTTTTTTTTTTTTAATTTTTAATATTCTATAACTTGAAATATATATTTTCACTATAAAACATAATATAACTCTTAATAAATTTTATCCAGTGAATCAATTTCTTAATGTTAATAATCGTAATCTAATATAATGGCCTTTCATAGTCTTTTTCATTCAATTAAATTAATTTGTAACACAAAAGTGCAATAAATAATAATGGTAAGGGTTAATGAAGAATGTTTTAGTCACACTTGATTTTTATTTAATTGAAAAGGATAATATTTCTTTAAATTTTAACTAATGTTCATTTAAAAGTAAATTCTGAGTTTCATTTTGCAAAAAAGCCTTCTTTTGTAGAAAATAAGGTAATTTTAATCCTATTTTATTACTCTCGATGCGTTTCTAGTTTTTTTTTTAATCATCTTTAAGGAAAACTTTGTGTTATGAAAATTCTTTTGAAAATTAGTTACTTCATTTTAACTGTTTTGTAAAATTTTTAATATAAGTACAAGATAAACAAGAAAGCTGTTACCTCTTTTAAAATGACCCAATAGAATAGACCTTCAGAAAGCGCATCCTATTGTTAGTCCTCAAAGTAATCACCATTAGTATCCAGCAACTTTTGCCAACCTGTCTCCAATTGTGTAATCTCTTTGTGGAAAAACTCGAAGGTTTCGGACCCAAAGAAATCCGTGAGTTCTAGCTCAAATTTACTTCATTGATGACCTATTTTCCACGAAGATGATTGTTCAAGGAATGGATGAAGTAGTACTGTGATGATGCAATGTTAGGTGAGTAAAAAATGGCACAACCTCACCCATCCAAATCGGTGTATGGTATTTCTGGCCATGAATCATCCAAGAACAGTAAACCCTTTCGATTCACCAATGATTGCTTCTTCTGTTGCAGTGCCTCTTGCACACGTTCCAATAACTGTGAGTGCAGGTCCATTGTAGCAATTTAGTCCGTTGGTTACAGCTCATAGTGAACTACTTGCTAACTAGTCCATCGGATACAAAGCATAATTTTGCTTGGATTATAGGTGGTCTTGCTCTGAGCGGGACGGGACAGTATTATGGGATGATAATGAGTATTTGGAACACTTAGTGGTATCATATAGGGCCCACTTTTCATCCTTGGTCAGCACTCGATTGAATATGAATGCGCCAAGAGGGTGAGAAAGCAATAGTAAACAAATTGCTACTCGTTGTTGCTAAGGGACTTCCAATAGCATCTGAGGAACCCACCAGCATAATCCGTACGCCTTTTTTAAAGTGATGAAGATGAAGTCTAATCATTTCACTGTAAACGTTAAATTGTCCAGCAAATTCACCGGATAATTGACTACTGTCCTCCTTAATGTCTGCCTGCAGGGTTTCGTCATCCAAGACATGTGGTCTTCCACTACAAATTTCATCGCAGAGAGACATATCTCCAGACCTGAATTTGTGAAACCTTGCCACACGTTCATTTACTGCACTATCTCCAAGCACTTGATATATTCGGTGACTTGATGCAGCAGCAGATAAGCCCACTTTGCAGTAGTAAAGCAAACATCACGAACGAGTTCTTTCGATCCGTCCATTTATTTTAGCTACTGTACGGATTAGGTTTCTGAATGTGATCGATGGATCTGCTTTTGTAATGATTGATATTCCTGCTTTCAATTGATCCGTATCTCAACGAAGTCACGCATTAATTTGCATTCTTATTCTTACTTCAATCTATGGCAACATGAAAACGGGAAGAGCTTTCTTGTTTACTTTGTAAATGCAATGACTTTAGCACCTATGCTTCGAGAAATTTGACGTTTGTAATCACATTACAGAAGACAATTTCTATTTGTTAAAGGATTTAGTATTAAACATATTAAGATAGAAAAACTTGATAAATATTGGTTTCAGTTAAAACATTGTTAACAAATCAATCAGAAGTACCTAATATAAACTTAAGTATGTTGAAATCTTTAGCAACAAAAATGTATGTAAGAACACAAAAATTTATCATTTCAAAACATTTCTGTGAAAAACAAAGAATTACCGTATTCACTAAACCTTACCTTTTTTCTTTGTTGAGATCTTGCTACTGCACATAAGATTTTTATGCAAGAATATGATAAATTTCAAAATAATTTTGCATTACTGTGAATGTATGTAAGAACACAAAAATTTATCATTTCAAAACATTTCTGTGAAAAACAAAGAATTACCGTATTCACTAAACCTAAAACAAAGAGCAGTTTTTAAAATTAGCAAACAAATTGTAGAGTTAATTTCATTCCATCTCCATAAATAGAACAAAATCTACTTTAAATTTCCTTTTTCAAAGTTTAAATTGTGAAAAGTAAATATATTCTTAAAATGTCCACCAAATATACTATTTTGCAATTTAAAAAATCAAAGTACTAAAATACCATTTGGAAGAAAATTTTTTAATATAAATATTAACATATTTCTAACCAGATGATGTATAATTTTATAGGATAACTACCTACATTTATACCTGTATCTACCATTTGTAGTCACTTATCTATATATATTTATTAATATATAATTGAAAATAATGTTCAAAATTGGAATGCATTTCATAATAATAGATATAATAAAATATGACATAGTCAGAAAATGATGTCAGTATCATGAATAACTTACATATTTTTCAAGTATATTTTTTACCAAATTATTCCATGTTTTCAATTTTTTATTGCAAAAAACCTATTTATAATTTTAAGTGGCTTTAATCAAAAGTTTTAACTTTTTAACTCTCCACGGAAATTTGATTTAAGATTTTCAATCGAAAGTGTTTCTAAATTTCTTTTAAAGTAAAAAGTCAAGTCTTGAAGAACAACAATAAAACTTTCTATGAAATCGGAGATAAATTAAATTGAATACTTTCTAATATTTGGTAGAAATGAGTACTTTAATTATTTTACAAATATTTTAACTTATATAAGTTGTCGCAATTTCCTTTATAAAATTCACATGGGAATTAACATTATTTATAGTTAAGCTTTAAATAAAATTTTGTCTTCAATTTTGTTTTTTTACAGGAAAATATTGGAATACCAGATTTACAGTGTAAAGAACCAATGTGTATTTAAAGGATCCATTAACCCAATCCTCTATTTTTATAAGTGAAATATAAAAATTAAAATAATGCGAAGGCTTAAAAATCAGTTTTCAGTTTCTTTTGAAATATTTTTTTAAATATTGAAAATATAAACTAAATATTTTGTTTCATGTTCATATAGAATTTAATGCATATGTTTGCTTGATGCTCTTATGTGCTTATATTATCTCAAAAGAACGCATAAATCTTAAAATATTGAAATTGATTAAAATGATTTTTTTCTTTGTTGAGATCTTGCTACTGCACATAAGATTTTTATGCAAGAATATGATAAATTTCAAAATAATTTTGCATTACTGTGAATAAAAGTAAATATGCAGAGTTTGCAATTTTAGTTTTACTATACAAAATTATATTTATTTTTTGGTTAATTGATTACAAAAGGTAATAAGTTAGTTTATTAGACAGATTATAATACTGCAAAAATCATCATTATTTTTAAAAGAAAAATTTAAACATATAAATGTAAAAAATATTTTACTATGCAATTTAATTTATCACTATTTAACCTCAAGCTTTAGGTGTAATCTAATGCAAATATTATTTTTTGGGAGTTAGAAGAAAACTAAGTTTTTCCAGCAATAATTTTCACCAATATTTTTTTTATTTTAGCAATAAAGACAAAATGAATAATTTGCATATAAGCATTTTAGAACTTTGTACTAGAAAGTCATTAAAAAGTTTTGAATTAAATCTTAAGAAATTTCCTCTGCAGAAGCTTAAGAATGCTCCCAAAATATATACAGAAAATTAAAAATACCCCTATTTATATTAAACAAAACAGCTATTTATATCAAATGAATGATTAAACGAGGAATTAACTATCAATTATTATATCTTGTGTTTAATTTATTGTACATTTTGGCTAAAATCAACAACAGAAATCTAAAATACCTTCGATTTACATAAAGTTTTTAAGAATATGTAACTTCTGGGTTCATATAACAAAAATTAATTAACATATCATACAATTTAAATGAGATTATTTATATTGTATTTAATACAATTTATATTTATAAACTAATTCATTAAATAATTACCATTTCTTTTTCAATTTATTATTGTTTTCCACTGAATTGTCATTGTTAGAAATAATACACACAAAAAAAAAAACAAATTTATAAATTTATCATGATAAATCTGATGATTCATCCTTAAGTGACGCTCTCATTTAATTATTAATTTAAATACACTTTTTTTTAACTTATTTCAACATTGAGTATGTAACATTATTCATATATGCAATCACATTACTAGAAATACGTAACATGCTTTGGTGTGAATAAAGAACAAAATTAAAATTATCTCTATCGTGAAATAAATATTTACTACATTCATGGAAATAATTCATAAAAAGAGTTATTGATTTGTGATACGGAACCATGAATATCAAGCAGAATTCAATTCAATACAGTAATAAACTTGGCTTCTTTATTCATCAATATCCTCAGTCACTTGACTAGGATATTCAGTATTGCATTCGGTTACGAAAATTGTTCCTTTCACTTCCTTGTGGCACAATACTGCATGACAGCAATGCATTCAACTGGTGGACAATATTCAATATAAATCGCCTTTTCATCCTCCTCGCGAAAAGCCTTGTATTGGTGGATAAAGTATTCTCTAGAAACAGGTGCACGTTTCAAATAATAGAGAAGAAACTTTGAAGGTTTAAGGGATTAGTCTCCTTCACTTAGCTGATAATAGAGTGAAAAAGATACTTTTTTAAGTTTGCTTCAATTTTCGAATTTCATTAAGTGATCTTCAAGTTCTTATTTTTACTTTACACTCATTTAAATAGATGGAAAGGGTTTTTCTTTTTTAAGGAAAGAACTTTAATACCAGATCTTTCTCCCCTACGTATACTTCAGTAAACACTAGGCTATGTTGAAAGAAAGATAAAAAAAAAGACAGTCAATTAATTTTGTTTTTGAGCTTTCATAAAAACATTTACTTATTTAAATACCTTTTCCTTTATTCTTCTGATCTTAAGGATTTAAGAGTGAAAAATTTAATGACTTCATGCGATTTCTTTTCAAAACGTTAATTACAAAAGCAAAAATTTATTTGCATCATTTTCTTACAAATCCAATAAAAATGTTGAGCGTTTAGGCATTTTATTAGCTGAATACATAAATGATTTTGTCTGTCCATTAGAAATTTTTTAAATCGGTATTATAAGCTTTTATTGCATATGTATTAAAATTTATTCATCTAATTATTTGGAGAAATTAAAATTCTTTTGAGAAACACTTTTTCTTATATATAAATAAGAAAAATTATTTTAGCTATAAATTACTATATTTTTATTCAATTCAAAATCTGTTTTATCCCAATAAATATAAATGTTGGATTGAGAATGAAAGTTACTTCTTTTATTTTGATATCTAAGAAAATATGCAGGCATTTCAGAAACATGTTTCCTTGAAATATATAAAAATATTTTATTCAATAATGAATATATATTTGTGACTATTTTACTTATTAAGTAAAAACTGTTGTGATTTTCGTATATAAATACAAATTAACAGATTCCACAACCACATAAAATTTAAATTTACATGATTTATAAATGAGTGGGAAATTTGAATATGGTCGTAGATCCTTTGAATAGATCCTTTTTTCCTTATATTTACATATAACACAATAAAAACTCTCAAAATAATGTTTATACAAAATTACATTTCAGTTATTATTTTAAAACCTATATTTCATTTCATCACATATTGCAAGTGAAGAAATTAACTGGGTTTAATACAAGAAATTCTTGAATAACTTCACTCTTGTAAAATAAATCATCAGTATCATATATTTAAAATGAATAGATAAATAGCTTTAGAAAAGATATTTCAATTTAGTTTGGTTGAAATGAAGAGGATTAAATTAATTTATTGTTTTAAAATATCCATCAAAACAAATAAAACAGGTTAGTTTTAGACTATGCCTGAAAACATCAGATATATTTAAAAATTTATTCAATGTTATTTATTTCATCTTCTTATATATTCATGTTATATGCTCTTAAGTTACCAATATAGTTAAAATAAAAATATTGTTGAAGAAATTTTTGAAGAATTGCAGTTTATCACATATTTAGTTTATCATATAAGCGATGTACATTGATTAAACTCTTGAATAATCACTTAAGTACGATAAAAATATATCTTTATAATTAATTTATAATTAAGTGGGAAATTACTGCAGACAGTAGTTTTTTCTTTTTTAAAGCCACAATAAATATATCAATTTAACAGCACATACATATATTTTATTTAAAAAGAAAATTGAATATTTTGTAAAGCAAAAAGTATTAAAATTGAAAATTTTATTTTCAATCTTAAGTTTAAATACACTGTCACCCAAATAGCAAACCCTAAAACTCAAGAGATATCACAACAAAATTTATTTTGTAGATAACATGTTGAGACAAAGTATCAAATGATTAAATTTAGACTTCTGTGAAGTGTCGTTCCTGCCAAAATCAGTAACTAGAGTAGCCACCATTGTTGGAAGTCATCGCTGCCATTCTTTTCGGCATAGCTTCAAAGAAACTTTGGATGTCTTCTTGGGCTATAGCAGACCAAGCAATTTCTGTACGTTGCCAAAGTTGATATGGTGTGGCAGCTGGGGATGTAATCTTAGTCAATCGTTGAGCAACCATGTACCACATGTTTGCTATCGGCAGAACATCCAAAGAGCAAGCCTGCCATGAAAGCAATTCCGTCTGGCGATTGACGAAGAACTTTTGCACTATGCGTGCTACGTGTTGTCACGCAATATCGTGTTGAAATATGGTTATCTCTGAAGGTAAGGAAAGACAACTTTATCTAACACCTCGGAAATGTACCACTGGCTGTTTAAAGTACCTGCAATGCGTACTAGAGAAGTGCGAGAATGTTATCCAATATCGCCCCATACCTTAATATCAAATTCAGGATCAGTATGGTAGTACATAACACAGATGTTCAGCATCATCTCTCCACGTTTTCTCCAAACTCGAATGTGACCATCGTGGTGTTGCAGACATCGTGGTTGACTCGTTAAAAAAATTTCATTTCATTCTGCAGTCCACATCCTTCTTTCATCGCACCATTGGTGGCGGAGACATCTGTGGTTGTGCGTCAAGGGTAGATGAAGCAATGGACGTCTTGCGGATAGACTACTCTGCTGTAAATGGCGTCGAATGGTACGCGCAGACACTGGATGATGCGTTACAGATTAAATGTGCTGTGCTATGGTTTGTGATGTGGTTGAGCGATTCGTCCCTGCCATGCTCACAATTTGCCTTTCATCACTTGAAATGGTGCGCTAAATTGAACACGTCGGTCACGTCAATGCGATCGAACACGTCAGTCCATCGTACCATTCCTGCATCCAACGATCACGTATACCCTTTATAGTTCTTAAGTTGTGTCTAACGTGACTACCGATTTCCCTGAAAGATAATCTACAATCTTGAAAAGTCACCATCCTTCCTCTGTCGAACTCGGATACTTGATCAAAAAATTATCGCTGTTTTCAACGAGGGTTTTTTTTTTTTTTTTTTTTTTAATGATTTTTGTAAAATAAAGTTTTAATTGATCGTTTGTTTTTAGAAAAATTACAAGAAAATCATAATTGCCAAGCATGAAATCATTGAGATCTCCAAACATTAAACAATGCTTTGAAGTAGTGTTTCAGCATTGAAAACTTCCTTTTTATCTTTATAATCTTATTTTTTTCAATGCTAATGTCTTTGAATTAAAGCTCTATAGTACATATTCTACTGATTTTATAAATCTGAGAATGGAATTCAACAAAATTAACATGTAAAATATTTCAAGCAATTTAAATTGCCTACTATGGTCAGCTCTGAAAGTCTATGAAATAAAATTGTTTCTGTAAAACCATTAGAAGGCATTAATTTGCATCAGAGTCCAAAAGCAGTTTTTTATGTCCGAGAAAAATATTGGAAACACCACACATAACACTCCTGTCTGATATATCAATGAATATCAGGCAGGAGTGTTATGTGTGGGGAATTTTAAATGAAGGACATATCTCTTTAGAAGAAAACGTCCCATTTATAATCTTGAACAGTTTTGAAAAACGAGAGACGGATGCTATGTTTCTGTTTTTTATATGCACATTTTTTCAAGCAACAGCTCGGAAGATTTCGTTGTTTCTTCTCTTAAGAACCACTCTCTGTAAAAATTTCTTCTAGAAAGTAAACTGCATTCAATACTCAGAAGGGTTCTAAAAACGTTGTAGATAATCCACGATGCGTTGTCTAGATCAGAAGAATAATGAGGTATTTAATAGGTGTACTGCCTCAAGACCAGGTCTTAATAAGGCAATAAATTCATTCAAACTAGATGTCTCAAATGTAACAGTTATACAAAGAATCCTTTGCCTGGACATCGAGTGAACTCAACTCTGAAGTACAATGGCATGAAATAATAGTTATGTAGTATTACATAAAGAGGTACCACATAATTTATTCATTTATTTTCATTGTTGTGTATCTTGTGTGAGAAAAATATAAAAGCAAACCATTTATCAATGAATTTCCACCATTGGGAGACGTAACTACGACCTACTATTTAAAATATTACCCTCAAAAAATAATATGTAACAGTAGGACAAATAACTTGGAGTAACTACAAGTGCTGCAGGGTATCAAAACATTTATCGACAATTCACTAAAACCAATTTATATACCGAATTTGCCTAACTCTAACCTCTATTCACCTAATAGTTTATATTTTTGAGGAAATCAAATTATATGGAAAAGTCTTGTCGTTTACATTTCAATATACATACATATGAATCGCGATTTTGTATATTGATGATTTGTGGTGTTCAGTGTATCTAAAGATAATGAAAAATAAATTATCGCGATAATTGTAGAAATCTAGACTCCATTGAAGACGGTTGATTTAGAGGCATAAAACTATTTCTCCATTTATTTTTTGCTGAGAGTTGGATTATACATTTTTTCTAGATTTTACATATAATGCCCCTTCAAAAGAGCTCTTTTCTGAAACGCAGAATATTAAAGAAATGTAAATATATTCTAACATATATTTTTAGGAAAATTTTCATATAATGATATGTACCTAAATACATTGAAATCATTCCATTTATGGCGATGTTTAAAATGTAAGTTTTAAGTGGATTTATAAACTGATAAAAATGGAGTATTTTTATATTTATGAAACTACATTTTTACGCTAATAAGGAACAAAAAACCAAAATGAAGCAAAAAATACACAACACAGTAATAGTACTGTGAAAAATAAGCAATATACTTCAGCTATTTAGATTAAAATATGCTACCATTAAAATTTGAAAACTAAGTTTTATTGATGCCAAATATATTATTGTTGCTATATTTTAGATCCTTTTATTTTCATTTATTTTATATATGCATGGAAAAACAAGTAGTGATATGCATTTTCATTCCTCAGAGATTTTTCAAAAGTTTTTGTTTTTAAAGATGTTATTTTGAAGATAAAATAAGATTTAGATATTGTATGTTTTCAAATAAAATAATGCTAAACATTCTGTTTATTGCTACATATTATTAAGATTCCATGAAAATATTTTTCTTAGGGTTTATTTGAAATAAAAATAATTAAAAAAATCGATTCAAATATGTAAATTACTAAAAATAAAAAAAAATGTAATTTTCTATTTATTTTTTTTAATCAATCATTTTTCAAAAACACGCAATTTAAAGAATATAGAATAATATAATTACATAGTTGTTTAGTTGATAAATGTATAATTATTTTAATTTTTATCAAAAAAATGAAGATTCTAATTAATTAAACATGAAAAACATGTTAAATTTTCAATTGAATTATTACTACTAAAGTTACAGCTTCACCTATTTTTAGTAAAAATTGTTACTTAGAAATTCAAACGAAATTTTGGTTATAATTTCAATATTACTTATTTGGTGAAACTGTAAATAGCAACACGAAGGTTCACAAATTCCTTTATTTTAGCGGTAATTAACCGTAAATAAAATTAATTTGTTTCAGTTATAAAAGTTTCTTATAATATTATTATGAATGTGTTATTCTGTACCGGGGACATTTTCCTGGACCTCCATCGCATACACTTGTACATGTGTCTCGTATAATGTTAACATTGTATGCTTAAATTATCTTAATACTCAGAAATAAAAAATTTACTTTCTTGGTATTAAATTAATCAGGGTGCCAAAAATTATAAAATCTATTCTTTAGAAAACATAGATTTTAAAACTTAAATCATTTATTTATTTTCATTTTCAAAACTTATTCTTAAAAGACGTTGATTTCTGATAATTCAGCTTAAGTTCAAATATCAAACAACTACAACTTTTATTTATATATACTCAGATAACAATTATCATATGGCATCAGTTTGTAGTGATTAATTTATTGGAAGAAATTCCTCGTTATGGCAAATCGATAGAATAGCACACAAACGTGATCTTAATTTCATAGGATTTAAAAGGCCTGCCTTAGTTCTGCACAGTAGAACTATTGTATCAAATTCAGAGTGAGATGTGTTAAAAATGACTATATATATATTAAACTGATATTTTACTAATATAAATTAATTTTAGGTTTATTAGTAAATAATTAAAAAATTTTTAATAAATGGCAGATTAACGAATTATCCATCAAAAATTTAGAAACTCTTGAAGCTATATTGCTTCTGCTTCATGGATCTGTAATATTTAAAATTACATTATTGTGAGTTTTAGAAAAGCTCGGAGAATGATTAATTGAATAGGCTGTATGTGACACACAAATTGTCTACTTTTTAAATGTATTCTTTATAATGTTGTTCTAATTGCTCAATAAATTCTACATTATTAGTGTGCTAACACATTGATGTATTTCCTTGAGTTAATGACAACTAGAAACAATAAACACACACTCACAGTTTGTAATAAATAGCGAAAAATAAAATTTAAATATAAATGAGAATTCCATTAATAGGAAATAATCACTCTCATTATGAGCTCTATTATCCATCATCAAAGAAATGGGTTATTCATTCTTTATTGTTTTTTCTGAAGAATATTATATAAACGTTTTTCTCTCTTAGTTTAAGAAAAAGTGAAAACTTTCCTCAGAAGAATGATGCAGAAATGTTAGAAAATGACATGAATTTCACAATGTTTTGCTATTTTCAAAAGAATGAAAAACATTTGGCAAAAATAGCAGTGACCGATAATTTATAAATTATTTTCAAGTGGTATCTACTCTAATTCACAGTGTTTAGACAAGTTTTGCCTTATAAATAATTCAGGCCTTATTCAGTTCAAAACTTTAAAAAAGATTCACAATTTAAATTAAGAAAATTATTCCATTTCCTCGGTAATTATTTTTCCCCAAATTTTTCAAATAATTTTTCTTATTAAATTTTATTCTAAAAATTACATTTTTTAATTTAAAAAAAATATATAAGAAAAATCGACAGTGGATTTTCATTTCAAAACAAACATCAATTTTTAGCTACACAAAACTAACACCATTGATGTTTGATTACACAAAACAAACATCAATCTTTAACTTAAAATATTAAGTATACATTTGTGTTTAGAAACTGAAAATTTTAAATGTTTTTTAAGGTAATTATGCAATAGCACAATAATATAAAGACAAGATCACCCCAAAAGAAAAAACCATCGAAGATAAATGAAGAGTATGGAGACACAGGTTTTATTTTTATATATATACTCACAGTTTTCATATAAAAACACATAGCTAAGTGTAAAAATACAAATCGTGTACTTGCTAAATTTATTTTAAGTAAATATGTCAAATGTTACATAAAAGTAGTTTTATGGTATAAGAATATATACTATAAATATGAAGAAAGTTGAAATAAATATGTAGTCTCTTCTTTTAAGGGAATACTAAAAGGAGAGATCTTTTCGGTACTCCTTTTCAATGTGTTGTAAATCAATCCTAACGCATACCAAGTGGATATCGTTAAATTTTTCGGAAATTTCCCTAAAGTAAGTTTTTGTTTTTAAACATTGTGGAACTATGAGTGTCTTATCAGAATTTAATGAAATTTTTGTAAAAAAAACTATTCTATATAGATAAAAATAAGCGAATAAATTTTCAAAGCAGAATATTTTAAGGATGCTATAATTTTATACTATAAATACTGTGATATGACGTAGAACTAAATTTGTGATTTCGAAATATTTCTAAGAAAAAGACACATTGCCCTTTACTTTTAACTGTAATTCAGTTAATTCATGTTATTTATGGAACAAACATCATGAGGAAGACTATTTTGAAATAAATCTCAGACATTTTCAAAGAAAAATTTTTTTAATGAATAAATTAATCAAGGAAAAAATGTTTGATGTATACATCAATGGCATCATATCTGAGAAATTCTGCGAGAAACACTTTTTAAGAAAATTCTTTAGCAAAAAAGTCTCATTTCTAAGTTTGAGGAATTTCAAATTGCTTCTGAAGACTTGGAACTGTTAATAAGGTACTTCTATATAACAATGCTATGCTGTTCAAACAAATAATGATGCAAAATATACATAGTTCAGTCACAATAATGTAACCAACTGTTTGAATACTGCGAGACATACAAGAAGAGAATCAATTAGGTTCTTGAAAGTGTTTACTGGGATCTTGAGCCTTAAATATTACAGAGCCGTGTCTAGATTATACTATAGATTCCAGCACTAGATTACACGGGTGAGGATCCATGCCCCGAGAAGCCTGATCAAAATGGTCCCTCAGATTCTCGATTGGATTTAAGTCCAGTGAGTTTGCTAGTCAGGGGAAAATGGTAAAGTTATCCTGATGCTCTTCGAACTAAATACGTACATTGCCACATGTATGACACCTCTCATTATTCTGCATGTCCTAAGGAAAAACAATGCGTATAAAGGGGTGTGCATGGTTTATAAAGACGCATACGTATTTTCATTGATCCATCGTGTCTTCCAAAATGATGAGTAAACCTAGGTAATGGCACAAAGACATATTTTAAGTCATTCTCATCTCCTGCTTCCAGCCTTAACCGTTCCGGTAATGGTTGCATGATATTTGCTTTTAGAGATTTCCCGTCATATACTCCTACTTCCATCCGTCCCATGGAGCATAAAATGTTATTCATCTGAAAACACTACCTGACGCCACTCAGTAGGCATACAGATGCGGTACATGAGTAAAAATTCCAGCCTTCTTCACTGATGAAAAGCAATCAGCTTAGATAAATTAACCACAGGTGTCTCTTTCGGAGGCTTAGAAGCAGCTACTTCCGTTGAACAGCAGTTTGAGAAACAATTTTGGTAGTTCCTTGTCTCATATGGGTAGTGAGTTTCTCAACGACAACATGTCCTTTGGCCCGAACGCATTTCTGCAATTTTTTTCGTCCTCTTTATCATTTTCAACCCTTGGTGCATTACCAATTTAGGAAAATATAATAATACTAATAAATAGATCATTACATAATTTCCAAATTTTAACGCACATACTTGAGAAAAATGGTAGACAAAATTATTTTGACTCTTAATATATTTTATTTATGATCCTCAAATTATACTAAGACTTTTCTTATTATAATAAAAATCTTAAGAAAAAAAATTTCATTTGATCAAATTGTTTGTATTAATAATTTAACAAATTTCACAAAAATAAATAGCTAATAATATAATATTTTGATATATTAATTCATCATGATTGGAATACGAGTTGGATCACAACAGAATTATTGTCTAAAAGGATTTTATTCTTTTAGCTTTATCAATATGAAAAAATAGTACTACAGGAATGCAAAAAGTAGCAAGTCAAACTATAGTCATTTATATTTAAGCAATTTTATAAGGATCCTTATAAATGATGTGTATGAACATCCTATTATTAAATCCATTAATATTCCACATAACTAGCAGTGTGTCCACATAACTATTAGCAAACTTTAACATAACTATACAGCAATAAAGTGACAATTTTACTGAATTTAAGTTTATAGTGTCAATTTAAGTTTTAAATTTTGATTCTATAACATTTAAATTGCATAAAATCACAGTTCCCCTCAAAAAATCATGGAGAAACAATACAGAAATATTTTATGAAAGTTTGAATTGTTTTTGTTTTTTTAATATTTTCTCATTTATAATTTAAGATTGTTTCATAAATAATAACCAAAGTTTGACATAGGTAACATATATAAAAAGAAGAATAAATCAAAAGATTTTTTGAATTAAACTGCAAAAAAATTTTGAATCAAGTGTTTTAATATTAATTCGAAGTGATGCTGATATTTTCGGCATTATGATCAATGTTGGAATACAGAAAATACAGTTGTGAAACCTACGCTATTGTTGGAATGCAGAACCTTGTGCTTGGAAATACAGCTTATAGATTGTAAACCATTTTGATGTGATTGCAATCGTACGGTCTCATCCCCACGTATTATCTATTTCTTGTATTTGTATTCCTGAAGACTGACCAAATATTCAAAAAAAATATCTAAACATGTTTCATGTTTTGTAAGCCATTAATAAAAATGTAGTATAAAAGTTATATATCATCATGTAATGAGTTAAAATGCTTAAACATTTATGTTACATATAACTCTGACAGGTGTATATTCCAAATTATAAATTAGATTTTTTATACTTTGTAACTTATGTGTTACACTTATAACATTAAAATGAATTCGGAGTTGCACTAAAGCCATCAATATAACTTAAAATTATTTGTGCGCACAATTTAATTTTCTGAAATTTATTTATTTCAATTTAACTTCGCGATCAAATAGAACCATATTATGCTGAACACTCACTAATTTATTAAGAAATACGCAAGAAATTATTACTATAATTCCTAGTTATAGTTTTCATTACAATTCCATTTTATATTCCATTTTATACCTTTGCTTGGTCATCATTAGAAGTGCTAGGGGATATTTAACATTCACTAGCGATATACAATCTAGGTATTGGCACTTCTGATAAATATTCATTTATTCTATTAAAATATGCATTTTTAATATAGTGTATATAAACCTATTTATCAAATAAGATATATATGATTATATATAGAAATATTTTAGTGCTTTTAATCGATTTGTTGGTTGCCATTTATTAATCTACTTCTTGAAATGAATTGGCGAAAATTATATGAATTGTGTTTGTAATGAAATTCATGAAAGAATCTTTTATAAAAATTATACTTAATTTTATATTTTAAGGATAAACCTAAAGCTGCATCTCATCGACCCTTTAAAAAAATTACTCTCATTTCCAACTCAGAATGTAATTTATAGCTCATTCTGAAGTTCAAATGCAATCCAAATACACTAAATATAACTGTAGCTTTGTAATATAAATGCGCGTAAATATAAAAAGTGTTAAAATAGTACTAAGCACGAATGGAAAATTTTCTTCGAAGTAAAAATGATAAAAATTTATAAAATGTCACAAAAAATTCTCGAAGGTATTACAATTTAAAATGTTTAGAATGTTTCCAACCCTCTTATAAATTTTAGTAAATAAAGAAGGAAAAAGAGAAACAAGAAACCGAATATAAGCTGATTTTAAGAATGTATTTTAATCAAAAAAATTGTTTAAAAAAATAACAAAAATTTCTACAGGCTTAAGTATGATATAATATATTATTAGTATTTTTAAAAAATTTAGTAGGTACAAATTGTTGATTATTGGACTAAAAATTAAGATAGTTAACATTATTTCTTAATTATTTTAAAGTTTAAATCTAAATTAGTTGATAGTTTGTGAATCAGATGTTAAGGAGTCAATTAAATTATTGTTATACTTTTACAATAATAGTGATATATACTTTTTTTAAATAGTAATTAAATTGTTTCATTAATCTCAAGCACTATTTCCTGTTAAAATTTAATGCACGGTAATTGAAGAAACGATGAATTTTTCCCAAAATAAATATTTAATTTCTTTTAAAAAGGGAAACTTAAGGAAGTGTCTTTTTTGCTATTTTTGTACTTCTGAATGTAAACGAAATTTAAGCTAAAAGATTACAAATTAGACTATTTAAATTTTAAAAGGAAATGTAATGCTCACCACATTGATTTCATTTTGTAAAATACTCACATAGTTAAAAATACCATGTATCTACCCACTTTAAGGAATTTGCTTGTTCTACTCTTATCTAATACCACAAATACATAAATTATTTATATTTTTGTAGTTAGAGTAAGTAATGCAAAACTTATTTATTTTTTGATATATGTTTACAAGTTCATTTACATATAAGTATATAAAATACTGTTTTTTGAATTAATATTTTTCTCATTTTCCTTAGAATATTTTTGATTCAGTTTCAGCACTGTAGTAGGCATGACTGATGTTTAAAGAAGTTTTGATTATTTTGTAATACATGTTTCAGTATTCACAGAAATGTATTGTTATACTACAGTTAAATTTTGGTTTAAAATCCATAAGTAGAAATAATTTCGTTAGAAAATATTTTGAAGAAAGATATTGTCAATTATGCAGTCAAAAAATTTCACATCTTTATTAAAATGTTTCCACAGCTTTTATAAAATAAATTGCATAATTTGGAATCTTTTTAATGAAGTAATTTATATAATTGGTATAATTTGGCTACGGAATGAATAATTTTTCATTCTTATGCAATACATAGTAAATAATTTAAAAGTAAAGAATGGTATTTATGTTCTTTTATGAATAAAAAAGATTTTCAAATTATAATCAGTAATATTAATTATTTAAAATCCTTATAATATTTTTATAATTTAAAATTATAAATCTATGCTTCTTTTGTTAATTCTTTTAAATCTTTAAAATATTATCAACATCAAATCCTAATAAATATTATCATAATAATAATTTTCCTATTTTATATAATGATTTTTATTTAACAATCACACTGCAATTAAGTAGCATAATTCCTATTAAAATATGTTTCCTGATTCTTAAAAATATTCATTACTTTATTAGTTGCTTAACATAACTAGACTGCAACTAATATATCAAAATAATTAACATATATAACGCATATCAGAATATCTCAAATAAATTTTTATCTCTTGTAATCATCTGTGCAGAAATGAATTAAAATACTATAGTCAAATAAATTCATGTTATAAAAGATTTAAAAGTTACAAAAAAACATGTAATTTCTAGTCTGTTTACCAAAGACAAGTTTACATTCTCCTTATCTTAGCTCGAGTTTTACTAGCACAGTACAAGTATGGAAAAAAATACCTTAAAATGATTTTCATCCTTATGACAAGCGATCAATTTAGCTTAGAATGTCCCTCGATGGAAACACTCTAGGGAAATCACGAGTTTTAATTGAACGAAAAATATCGAGTGTTTTTTAGATAGCCTTAAATTTCAGAAAACTTTTCTGTGACTTGAGAGAAATAATCCTTGAACATAATTTAATCATATACGTAGATATATGATTTACTTCTTCATGCACATATCCAGGCAGGTAATAAATTCCGCAGAGCATGACAAATCATACACTTAAGCACTATTTGTCCATTAAGTATAGACATAAATCAAATATTTTTCAAAATATGTAATGTTCCGTGATTATACCATTTACATTTGAAGTCAAATCAGTTGATTGAAGAAAAATGGAATCAAAGAGAATATGATTTTTTACTATGCATTTTTAATGATAGATATGCCTAAAATCTATAAATCTAAAACAAATTACTTTTTAATTTTAAATGATTTGTTAAAATAATCTTTATACTATAAAGTACCAAAAGGATTTATTGCTATTTTATATTTAACAATTTAAAAAGATTATATATTTTATTTACTAAGCATTATAAATGATGTAAACTAGTAAACTTCTGATAAGAGTTTCTGTTAGTGAGTATGTTTATCCCGAAAATATTTAAATAAGCAAGGAAATCAAAAGTAAATAAATATATGCCATTATTTTATTAGTGGATAAATGGAATCAATGTTTTTTCATTAAGCTATATAATTTTGGTAATCACTTATATAATCACATGGTTGTTATTTTATAATAGTATTTAAAAACACCTTTCGTGCTATACAACTTTTATAAGTTCTAAAAATTAAAACATTTATATGCTTATTGTAGAAAAGGTGTAAGATAGAGCTCTTTAGAGTGCAAGGTTCTTAGGACAGTCCCAAACACTGTTAAACAACTTGTGACAAGGATATTTTACTTCTGCATGCACATCCGGGGGTGGGGGTAGATGTTTGGGAATTTTCTGGATTTCTCTCCACGTGACAAGTGAATATGACCCACTATCAATTGAAAGTTCGCTAGGAATTCGATTTACGAGTTACGTATTAATCGGATTTACCATAACATTAATCCACTGTTGTGTGACAGAGTATTCATCTTGAACTACAATGCTCAAATTAATCAAAGGATATTGAGGTTGTGGATAGATCTTTTTGTTGAAAAATTGCTTAAATGCTTAAGGTACGATAGTTCGACGGGGAGGGCTATATGAGAAAAAATCAACATATTTGGTGAAAAATACATTTTATTGAGCATTTATATGCAAAAAGAAGAAAACAGAATTCTTCCATATGAGAAAAAATGAATGGAGAATGGTGCTTCCTTGAAAGAAAATTGTCTACAAACATATAAAGTCTACAGCGTAGAGCCGGTTTTGGCCAATTTGAATCGAAATTGTGACGTCTGTAGAAGAATGAGGGTGAGTGGCTCATGTATTTCAGTATCTCCGAGCCGTTGACATTAAATATCGATCCATATTATGTGTTATTGTTCGTCCACTACTTTTCCTTGATCTTCAGTCTGAATTTTTGTCTTAAAAAAAGGATACGGTTTCAGATTCTGGAAATCTCATTTTGAGAAATTTTAATGCCTCTGCCACTTTGGTTTGTTGTGCTTCCCTCTCAATGATCAATAATTCTTCAAACTTTTAATTTGGTTAAACCATGCAGAGATATCACATTCAAAGAGAAATAAAGCGCTTACTGAAACTAGATTGTTTTTCGATTTTCTTTTCAGTAAGACGAAAGTCTGATTTCACTCACTTTCATTAATAAATGGTATTTTAATTCCAAAATTAAAACTTGCATACTTCTAAGCTTGAAAAGGAGAAAATTTTGCATTTGTATAATTTTTGATTTCTATTTTCTGCAAAATATCCCCCTTCTTATACCGTTATTTTTAGAAGACTTACAAAATCATTTAATTTTCTTAAGCAGTGTAAGAATAATTAGCATTATTTGATGAGATATAAACTGACAAACTAATGGGCTATTGTCTTTTATATTTTTATATACCAATATTATAAATAAATCATTAGAAACTTACAATATAGATGTATAAGAATTTGCGTATTATATATTAGTTATACTATGAGTTTTATTTGCGTAATCTTTGAGTGAATCTCCTGAATTGTGAGAGGTGTCAACGACACACAGTCCTCAGCCACACCAGCTTTGGCCAAAGTGTCCGCAATCTCAATCCCCTCGAGATCCACGTGGGAAGGAATCCACTGTAGGTAAATATGATGCGATACGGACATCCGTTTTAACATTTGAAGTATTGATACCGCAGTCCTGTCTATCACTTGTTGCCATCTGGCCAAATGCTGTATTATACTTTTACTATCCGATAAAATCCAAATCATATAATGTTAAACCCGTTGTTTCAAACATTAAATTTGAAACATTCCTCCAATAATTTCATTTCTTCCAAATTTTAATTTTATGCGTACTTTAATTTAAAGTCTTTAAGGATACGTTTATATAACTCTATTAAATTTAAAAGGTAATTTATCTATTGTAATGTACCATCAAGTAATTTCTGTCTTGACTCCTTTTACCCAGTGATCTAGATTCATCACTAATATCATTATATCATTAGTAACCCATTTTCCTAAATAAAAATCACATAAGATTAAGAATTTAATGATACCACATGCATATCAAGGTCATTGATTACTTGATTTCTTTTATAACGTTAATGATCATTCATTTCCGAAAATAGCTTTGAAAATGCCATTTCTCTTCACGCAGCTTTACAATTTTACCTTTTTAGTTTCTTAAATAAAAATAAAATATCAATGATTTTTGTTCAGAAATAAATTTAACAAATTTATAAGGTATTTTATAAAACAAACGCCGAAATTGTCATCTTGAATTTTATACAAGATGAAAAGAAACAGGTAACGTTTTGTATATTTAATATTGTTCTACGTATATTTTATTATTTTACATGACATAGAGGTATTGAAAAAATAAACAAATTTTTAAAAGTTTTTATGTTATATTTCTCAAAAGTATAGTATGTAAGCATTTCTTAACTGAATCATTTAAGTCTCATATTTCTGTAAATTTTCTAAGCACAAACCCTCTCTTAATTCCTTTAGCCATTGAATAAAACATACTTTTTCGGTTACACAATAAAAGAAAATTTTAATTATCTTCTTATTTTAAAGCACAATTTTTGGCACAATGATTTTCATAGTATATATTTAACAGAAGAAAAATATGAACATCCAGTCGGATGTTTCAGGCAGTGATATAGTTTATTTACCTTTCTTGTTTATCTGATTTATAATTTTATTAATGCATTATATAAATGTGATGATCTTAAAAATAGAGAAGTTCCATTTTCTTATATATAAATTAAATGCTCTCAACATTTTTATAGAGCATTTTATTAAGTATTTTAATCAGTTAATAGTACTATTAAATGTTTGTATTAATTAGTTTCGGGAAAATAAATGCAATTATCACATGTTTACATAACAATAAGCTTTTAAGGATAAATTGAATATAAAATAACACTCGAATTTACCTTATATCAGATAACGTATTAAATTTAATATTTGCTTAAAATACAAAACATGATATTTGAAATCTCATACAAATATAAATTATCCTCCACATGGTTGCTAAAACAAATAAGTTAATATGGAAAAATAGTCATAAAATATTACACATGTTGTCTGGCTTTGAAATACTTTTCTATTATTTTATTTCATCATTTGAATTTTAATCAGCATTTTAATCGTTTTCTTTCTTTCGAATATTTGAAAAATTAGTAAAATCCCTTTTGACCATATATAAGGACTTTTTCACCCCTTTTGAAGCAATATAATCATTTCTTTCATAGCCAAAAGATTCAGTAACCTTTTTTGATTCAAAATTTTATTTCTTTTTTTATAAATATGTGACTAATAAATTAATATCCCAAACTGATTAAATTTTATTTTAAAACTCATTAATGTTTCGTCATGTGAATGCTCATTTTTTATTTTTTAAAAAACTTAGAATTATATTATTTTATTCATGTGTCTAGGATGATTCGCTTTAATAGTTTCCTTAAGTTAGGGACTGTTTATCTTGAAATTTTCGAAATTTTACTTTAAAGCTGTCTACTATTGTTAATAATGATATTTTTAGGAAAGCAAAAACGTTTTAGATAAAACATTTAAATAAGCAGTATAGAAATTTTTTTACGTTCTCCCAAATATGTGAAGGATTCAAATTATCTAAATCATGGGTTAATTCTGTTATACAATGGATTACATTCAATTTTATAAACCACAACAATTGGTCATTGTAGACGTTAGGGAACAGTTTTGTTAAAATGCATGGTACTATAAGACTATTAGATGATTGCATAACCCATAATCATAGCCTATGAAACATCTTTACAAAGAAATCACACGAGTTATAATCTGTAGCCCTGTATTGATAGTGCAAGAGATCCAAAATAAGCTATAAATTATCTTTGTGCAATTATTGTAATGTCTTACAATGTAAAAGTATAAATGGTATTCTTGTCCAAATAATAATTTTAAAGCATTTTTTTCTTTCATGAAGCATAGTAACTTCAGAAGCAATTCAGTGTCTTCCAGCAACACTCTGAATGTTCTTATAATTGCTATTGATTATATTCTTATTTTGTTGCACTGAAATAAATATTCATGAAATAAAGACAAATTCCATTCATTGGTAAATAATGATTTATAAGCAAATGTTTGTTTTTTGTAATTTTTATCGATATTAACTAATCACGTTTAAGAAAATTATTACAGAAATCCTTTAAAAATGGATCAAGCAACGTTTTCCTAAAAATGCAATAACAAAAATCAAAGCAAAGACTTTTTAATTTCTTAATTTGACTAAGAATTACATAAGCAAAAAAGAAAGTACAAGACTCGAATCTACCTATAATTAAATAAAAACACTTTAGGTTGTACCGTTTTCATGATGTTGAACTTGTAGCGAAATAGTTATATTAATATAGCCTTCGAGTTAAAAGTTTGGGGGTAAATTTTTGCTGTAGTTCAGTACCGATTTCAAAAATAAGCTCCGATCAAATTAATCCAAATATTCAAAAATGACCGTAGAACAACAAACTAACTAATTTTCTTTACCTGATATACTATTTACTATTCTTTTCCATAAACTTTCCTTCTCATGACACTTCAAGTAAAGAAAATTCGTAATGAATTACTGGTGTGCTAAAATACTAGAAACATAGACGGAATCCTGCACGTAATTGAAGCAAATTCATTTTGATGCTTATTTCGAAGTTTCTTTTTTAACTATGATTCACAAGTCATTCCATATTTGCCTATTATTTATAAAGACTAATCTGTATAAAATATTTAATAACTACAAACTCTCAACTTAAAACCACTTTAAATTCTCTAGTGTCTTAAAAATATTGTTTTTTTACTTGAGGCGGTTCCTTATATATGTTGAAATATAATTACTAAAATTTTAATTATTTTGACTCTTTTAAAACACATTTTAAGTAAATGGTTAATTAAAAGCTAAAAATTGAATTTTTAAAATAGAATCGAAATTTTAACTTGTTAAACAGGAGACTGAACAGTTGTAAGTGATTACAATTAAATTTGTTAAGAAGAATAAATAATTTTTTTTTCATTTAAAATTAACTTCTCATATTATACTAAAAGTAAATTGATAAAAAATATATATGTAGTATCTTTATTTAATAGCAGCACATTCACTGAGTAAACATTTTTTCAAGTCGAAAGGATTGATTTAAAGATCTTTATTAAACTTTAAGATTGGTTTCATATTTACTGCATCAAATTTTATGCAATGAGTAAAATTTTATGCAAGTAACAGGCTTGCCCATCAGGGAATTCATTGTTTTTAAGTGGATTCATACACAACAATGTATACAGGAAAATGGCAAGTAAGAATTTAAATGATTCATCGTTTTAACTTACTCCGCATGGATAATAATGAAACTATCATAGTAATAACCATTAATTATATTGAAACAATTAAATGATTAAATTAAACATGTCACATATACTTTTACAAATTATCTTTATGTGAAAAAAATCACAAATAGTATATCATTTTTGAAATAAATATTTTTTCCATTTAAGCTAAGTATATCATAGAAAAATAATTCTAATGTTTTAAAATATCATTGATATCGATTCTTTTTAGAATAAATTTTATTTCAATAAATTTATAAAACGTCTCACTTTTTTCAAGTGCTGCACTGTTATACGATTTATAAAAAAAATGTAATTTTCTATCAAAATGTCTGAACAATTTTTCACAGCATATGACTTAAAATATGTGACCAATGAATCTAAAAATGTTTACTTTTAAGAAAATAATCTTTTTCCTTGAATATGAAAGGTTTGAAGCCGTCAATTCTGGGAAACCTGCAAAATAGAAGAATATTTTTGTTGTTGAATATCATATCACTCTTAGCTTTGCCGATATGTTCTCGAGGTATGTTAATGTATATAGAAAAATTCATAGAATGTAATATTAACGACAATGAAATTTTCATCTCTTTTATGACACAGAGTCGGGAGTTGGACATCCAGATGCCTTTCTGCCTTAGGGAGTTAACACTAATGCTTGGGATTTTCAATCCTTAAAAGGAGTCAGGAAAAAACGTCATGTTTTATCTTCCCTTTTTTTTTGTCAGCCTTTCATTGTTGCGAGATGGGATTTTATCATTTACTTTCATTAAGCTTTTTGCTGAGATGTTTCATAGTTTGAATACGTTCTAGAGAAGATTGATATGTTTTCAACGAGAGATTTTATAGTTTATTTTTCTTTTCATTTCTACCTTGGCGTGAAAATACCGTTTGATAAATGGAGAGAATTTTTTTTATGCACACAGTGTCGTTTCATTTTAAACTATTTTAAAATACAATGTATACAACAGTTTAAATATACAAAAAAGATATGCTTTAAAAATGCATAATATTTAAATACTTACTGAATAAGTAAAAATACGTTTGAATTCAGATATTTTGCTTCAATCACATTAATTCATATTTTCCTTTTGATTGCATAATAAATAATATTAGTTCTAAAATTATATTTTCATCATAAGTCAATAAATTATAACACTGTAAACTAGTTACTTGCAAAAAAGTAATATGAAAATACTGCGTTATGTATTAAAAATTGTTTAATGCAATTAATTTGAAAAAAGAATAGCATAGTTATAAATAATCTGAAAATATTTCAAAATTTCGCACACAACCACAAACAAACTAATTTTATTTTATTCATCAATAATTATTTCAAGGATTTCATTCATAAAATAGCTTAGTTGAGATTATGATTGAAAAAAAATAATATCTTAATTAGTTTAACATTGAAGTTTTATTTATCGTTTTGTCTTCCAATAACTTAAATAATTATGATTTTTTATTCCGCGTGTGAATAAGTATTTTAGTTTATATTCTATTCATGATCAGATTTTTCAAATTAGATTCTATTTTGCATCAGTACTCATTGATAACCTGTGAATTTGATTAAAATACCAGTTGATTATATATTAAAAACTATTGCTTGATTTACTCCTGTATTGCAGAAATTCATGACATGAATTTTGTATTATCTTGCAATATGTAAAATAATATCTAGATAAAAATGTTTGATAGTTCGTATACAAGTGTAGGATTAGAAGACAAAATTAATATGAAATCTTATGAGATGAGAAAAAAATAAATATATGTGAGATCCCATTTCCATTGTTATTGTATTTCACACGAGATGGATGCCAGGTAATTGTGTTGTGTGAATAAAATAATTGTTAAACTGAACAAACTGACATTCTAATATTTAACAAATAATTATTTCAAAGTTGAGGTCATACACAAAATATGAATGTACATCAAATGTAAAATTTTCAAATAAATATTTAGTAATTCTTAACACTGGTGAGAGACAAAAGAAGAGTATTTATTTTCCACTTCAAAGTTAGAAATTCTGACATATGTCCAAACACAATATAAATATATAAAAATAGGGCATAAATGTCAAGTAATAAAGTTGACAAGAAGCATTTATGTTCACTAGAGTACTTACACAGAATTTCATTTGAATATCTAATTTCTATGTGTAATTTCTGCATAAAATTTTAAAACGGGATCACTAAGAAAATTGTTTTTTTCTTTGTGATTAATGCTAGCTCTGTATTAAAATTATTCTTTAATTTAATTTCACACCCTAAAGACTTCATTCCATTTTCTTTTACAGTAAACAATACCTAGTCAGAATTAGATGAAATTTTAGGATTTCTTCGTGCATAAACGTGGCTAAAATCTAAAAATAAAATAAACGAGGAAGAATATTCATGACAACCGATTAACAGAATTAAAGCTTTAAACTATGCCTTTAATAGGATATTACTGAATAATCCATTATGATTTATTTAATTTCATTTGTTGAATTTAACCACGATAACTTTTACACTTGAGAACATGTCGTATTTTCAAATGAATTCTGCGGAATGAAATTCATTTTGGACATTTTAGCTTATTTCAGTCAAAAGTGGGACAGATTGTGTGTGTGATATTATATATATATATATATATATATATATATACACTAATAGACATTAAAATTGCTACACCAAGAAGGCGACATGCTACAGACGTGAAATTTATACGAAAGGAAGAAGGTGCTGTGATATGCAAATGATTAGTTTTTCAACGCATTCAGACAAAGCAGGCGCCAGTAGCGACATTTACATTGTGTTTAAATGAGGAAATTTTTCAGCCGGTTCCTCATACAGAAATTGTATTTGAGCGCTGTTGCCTGGTGAAAAGTTGTTGTGATGCCTCGTGTAAGAAGGAGAAATGCGTACCAGCACGTTTCTGACTTTGATAAAGGTTGAATTGCAGCGTACCGGGATTGCGGTTTATCTTATCGCAGTATTACTGCTCGCGTAGGTCGAGATCCAATGACTGTTAGCAGAATGTGGAATCGATGGGTTCAGGACGGTAATACGGAACGCCATGCGGGATCTCAACGGCCACCAATCACTAGCAGCCGAGAAGACAGGAATATTATCCGCATGGCTGTAATGGATCGTGCAACCACGTCACGAGCCGTGAGTCAAGAAACGGGGTCGTTTGGAAGACAACAAGTGCCTGCACGAACAGTTCGACGACGTTTGCAGCAGCATGGATTCTCAGCTCGGGGACCATGGCTGCGGCTTCCCTTGACGCTGCGTCATAGACAAGAGCGCTTTCAAATGTGTGATCAACGACGAACCTTGGGCGCACGAAGAGTGAGACATCATCTTTTCAGATGAATCCAGGTTCTGTTTACAGCATCATGATGGTCGCATCCGTGTGTGGCGGCATCGTGATTAACGCACACTGGCAGCGTGCATTCGTCATCGTCATACTAGCCCATCACCTGGCGTGGTGGTATGGGGTGCCATTTGATACACGTCTCGGTCACCTCTTGTTCGCATTAACGGTGCTTTGAACAGTGAACGTTACATTTCTGGTGTGTTACGACCCGTGGCTCTACCCTGTATTCGAGTTCTGAGAAACCCTACGTTTCAGCAGGATTATGCCCGACTGCATGTTGCCGGTATTGTACGGACCTTCCTTGATGCGGAACATGTTCGGCTGTTGCCCTGGCCAGCACGTTCTCTAAATCTTTCACCAATAGAAAACGTCTGGTCAATGGTTGCCGAGCGACTGGCTCGTCACCAAACACCAGTCACTACGGTTGATGAACTGTGGCATCGTGTTGAAGCTGCATGGGCATCTGTACCTGTACATGCAATCCAATCTCTGTTTGACTCAATGCCCAGGCGTATAACTGCTGTTATTACTGCCAGAGGTGGTTGTTCTGGGTAATGATTTCTCAGGATCTATCCAGCCAAATTTTTTGAAATATTAATCACTTGTTATTTCTTGTATAATATATTTGTCCAATAAATATCATTTTGTTATATGCATTTCTTTCTGGTGTAGCAATTTTAATGGCCGATAGTGTATATATATATGTATATATATATATATATATATATATATATATATATATATATATATATATATATATATGTATATATATAAAAGTTGGAAAGCACAATATCTTGACATATAGTATAGGAGAAAAAAGCACCTACTGTAAACGTTGAGAAATTGAATCGACACTTTTAAAATTATTAGTTTCTAGATTTCAAAATAAGATTAATTACGTATCTATTGTCGATAAGCGTGCATAGAAGTTAATTTTATTCATTTTATTATTGTAAATTTTAGTTACTAAATTTATCCTATCTAGCTGAATGTTTATTATTCTATCTTTATCATTTTGATTAGGCTTAATAATTGTGTGTGTGAATTGTTTAAATATGGTTATTATATAATATTTTACTATTTACAAAATAATACGTGCTCTGAAAAGACCATAGATTGCGGAAAAACAATTGATTATAATACTGAGGGAAAACACTTAATGAATTCAATATATTAATTAAGTTTTGAAATTCATTTCCTGGTAGAGGAATTAAAGCTTCGGTTGATTTTTCAATATAATCTACCATTTATAGATGATGATGTTCAACCATTATCTTTCTGTTCTAGAAAAAAAGCTTAATGTTGCAGTTCAACGACTTTAATAATTATTTCTTAGATAAAGGTAAAAATTTTCTTGATCGTTTAAACGAGAAACTGTAAATAATAACCAAGTATGAAATGTAATAACCTCCAATAAATAATGGCCAGAAAAGTTATTGTGCACTCACATGTATTCAAACATATTATTTATCTATGTCAAATCACATCGTGACCTTAAAAAAAACACGCGCACAGCATTTTACATGATAAATTCATGTTGATATCTCATGCTTTTCTCAGCAAAATAAAGTTTGATTATAACTTAAATTCGACTAACAGGAACTTCAGTGACTCTATTTCAATTCTTTTAATGACATTCTATACATAGCTCTAGATAATTAATTGATTTTACACCATGAGTATTAGAATATTTCGGGCATCATTTAAAATGACAATTTTTTAAAAAATATTTCCACATGTAATGACCTGTCATTTAATATGAATGTAGGTTTTAAACAGTTATTAAAGTATGATGCATAGCATTATTCCTGAGAATGCTTCAACAAAGATTCGTTCTGAAAAACAATTTAAGGTGTTGAAACAATTCTTCATTGCTCTATTTGAATTTTCCGAATTTCAACACATTAAGAAATATTGGGTATTTTCTCTCTTATTCTATAATACACCTAAGATTCAACAAAAGTCACAAGAAATAAATTGTAGGGTTTTATGTTCGAAATGAGGAATGATCGGATAAGTAGAAAGATAGGAAAAGAAATTTTTTTCTTTCCCCCTGCACACCACAAAAAGACTATGAGAAGATACCATCTGCAGAGAAGCAACTCTTAAATTACAATGGATAGATTTGTAATTCCCTAATTGTCAATATAGTTGATAATACCGTTTATTAAGTAAACACTTTTTCATTTTGTGAAAACCAAGGAAATGGAGTTTGGAATATTTTTAATCATAAAGTTCAGGTATATTTGTAATTGATTCATTTGGTAGAGCAAAGAACTCAAGATATTTGCTGGTATAAAGAGTGACTGATTTATGATGTCAGGTTTTGTTGATTGATTTCAAATGGTAATAAAAGATTCAAAATTATTAAACAGTTTTTTTTCGGCTTTGATTAACTTCAGAATAGAAGATACCTTTATTTACCTTAAATGACTTAGATATTTTTCTAAGAGATATAATGATACAAAATATTTGATTTAAGCGCAAAATTTGTATATGCAATGTAAAAACATTGAATACATATAAAAGCATTGAAAAATATTAATCATAACAAACAAATAAGTTATGTAAAATAAATAAGTTTTAACATGACATACTATATAAAATTAAAAGTTATTCATTGTGCATTATATGTTTGTTATTTATTGTAACAAAATAATTCATAAAAGAGATTGTATTCCTGATTTTTTCATATACTGTTGAGAGAAAGTTATTAAAATATTTCATAAACAAAAAATTAATATATATATATATATATATATATATATATATATATATATATATATATATATATATATATATATATATACATTAAAATTCATAATTAATATTTTAAATTTAAAATATCGTATTTTCATGAATTTATTAAATGACCAAACTTTAGGCACTAATCTTTGCACATTTAGAAATATAAAAAATTTCGCAAAATGTGTTATGCACATGAAACAAATATCAAGTGCATAAGTGGTATATATCTTCGCATCTATCAAAATAATACAGAGGAACATCTCATCGATTTTATTATTCAAAGTATACTTACTTATTTCCTTGATGCAGAATAACTAGTTGTAATTAAATTTTTAAAAGCAAAAACGCTGAAATTACTTCTCTATATCTGCTTAAAAATATTGATTGAATTTCTATTTGAAGTAATATATATATATATATATATATATATATATATATATATATATATATATATATATATATATATATATATACTATCACAATATTAGAATTTATCATTCTGGTTTTGTCGATCTACTTACTTAAATAATTGTATAGAATTACTAAAATATTTATCAAACCTTTATAAAAAAAAGTTGTGCAAAGTTATTAGTGAAATAAGAATTTATATTTTCGAATCAAGGTCTATTATTACGGTATCATTTACTGATCTAATTTTTTAAGACAAACAAATTATAGATAAAAATATACAAGAAGGAAACTGAATGAATGAGAAACTGTAATAGTTTATATCTTAAATAATAGAAATATTAAATTTGTGCTTATATTATCCTTCCATTTATTTATTATATACATATATATATATATATTTATATATATATATATATATATATATATATATATATATATATTTATATATATATATATATATATATATATAGTTTAAAAATTAATGCAAAAACGGATGATGATATATGTATTGATGTTCAATGTATTTTCATTTTAGTTTGACTCTTTTTACATTGTAAATAAAAAGAAAAGTTAATAAAAATGATTAAACTGTTACCAAAATAGTGATATCTTTAGATTATTACAAGATTTTTCCTGAAAAATAATAACCGCGAGTATTAGGCTACCGGATAAACAATAACCTACAAACAACTAAATAAATCAGGAAAAAAATAATGTCACATTTACGTCAACATAATGATACTTATAAGAGATGATTTTACAAAAGATTTTGAAAAAAATGTAAGAGTCAATAAACTTATAATTAAAACAATAAACAAATAAAGAATAGTGTAAGTTTTTCCAATAACGTTTTAAATAGTCTCTCTATTTATAATCTATGATTAAAAATATATGTGAATAAAAAATGAAAAAAGAATGTCTTTGACTGAAAATTTTATTCTAGAACCTTACTTATGAACCTATCTGTTCCTTTCTCATACATTTGATAGAAAAATAATAGAGACTTTGCAAATCATAATAAAGAAAACCTATTTAAGATTTAGTTCAAAATACAAGTTCATTGAATTGAAATGAAGTCAAATATTAAGTTGAGCAAATTTCTTTGACTAAAACTTTGCACTAAATGAAAAAATAAAGCAATTTAAATATTTTTCACTGTGAATGCGGGTCTCTTTCCTTTATATGTGCTTGAATTATTTAATTGTATTAATTGGATATTTCTCTTTTATTATTTCTGAAGCTGGAAATGATTTAATAAATCTCCAATCACACACTTTAGATTCAAAAATTATATTTTAATTTTAAATATATATGGATATATTTTTAAATATTCTAAAATTGTTATATATATATATACATATATATATAATTTTCAAGTTTAAATTATTTAAATACTACAGGAGCTACAAAATTTTTCAAAGAATAATATTCACTTAAAATAATTTTAACATGCTTTAAAAACAAACAAATTGAAGACTGAATAGATTTTGATGTGTATTAATCAATTCGTTTATTTAAATTTAAATAAAATAATCTACTTCACATTTTTTATTGGTTTGTTTCTAATTTTTGAGCTAAAAAAAACATATACTTTGTATGTGATAAAATATCTTGATTAAAATTAATACTTAAGGGTTATAATTTCATAGTTATTTCCCTTAATTTAATTAGCATTTTGAATAATATAAGGGATTTATATAAGAATTTTCTCCCATTATAACTCTTTTAAAAGCAAAATGTGATGAAGAGAAATATTCGTAAACACCTTATTCGTTACAAAAATTTATTTCCAAAGATAGATATTTATGAATATTTTCTTATTATCTTGATAACAGTAGATTTTGTGGAGATTGATTATACAAACACTATATGCAATCAAGCAGTGCTAAATTGATTTCTAATTATTTATTGATTACTTTTCCACACTAGAATAACCGACTTCGTGTTGTCTTCTTTGTGATTAAATTCTTAATATCCAACTTTACTCATCCGCATGATTTATAAGAAGTTTGTTGATCAGTCATACATCAATTATCTTGACTATAAATTATTTGAAAACCATTCATTGCGATAAGTAACAAACATTTTTTTTAAATATTCTGATAAAATTTAAGTGTCTTTTATAATGCATAGAGTTGAATAGATAAGTATTGAATTCATATACATTCAAGTAAAACAGAAAGTAAATGATTGTTTTATGTCTTAGCAAAAACATTCATTTTCATCTATATTATTTACTTTTAAAAAAAGTGAAAAAGCATAAAGAATTTGAGCAAAATTTATAAACACTTTTTCATTAATGTTCAGATATAAAATGTAGTAAACATATTAAAATGTATTCATTTTTTTTCAACATATTTTGATGCTTTATATTAGATATCATATCACTAAAATAACATATTTTTCGAGATCTCCTAGGTTTGATTTTGGGAAAATTTTCCTTGATATGAGATCATATTCGCACGAAAGTATAAAGTCCAATTTATATATTTATACTGAAAAATGAAACCAAAATGGAAAGTAATGTAAACTTGCTTAAGAAGTTCAAATCTAATCTAGACTACCTTGAGGATATAATCCATTTCAAGAATTATAAAGATGAATAAGTTTAAAAAGAATAGATTATTAAATAACAAAAAATTATGAACTGCAAAATTCTTTAAAAATTAGGCCAAAAAGTCTCATACGTAGCTTTTAGCATTCAAAATATTCAAATGCATTTCTTCATCAAATATAAAAGAGATTCCTCATTTCATGTACATTTTCAACTGGATTTATAAATTATTTTACCATACATTATCTTCGAAAGATATCTTGTCATAGAAACAACAGTATGACAACATTTATAAATTATGAAAGATTACCCCTTTCATTTAAAATTTTTTATTTGCTTCCTCATGAAAGTGTTAAATATTAATCAATAAACGTTGATAAAAGATATTTCAAGAAGTGACAGATATCATATATTCAAGAAGTGACAGATATCATATATTCAAGAAGTGACAGATATCATATATTCAAGAAGTGACAAATATCATATATTCAAGAAGTGACAGATATCTAATAATTACATCATAATCAAGTGCATATAAAATATTAAATTTTTATTTATTGATTTGATATTAGTGAAGTACTTGAATTATTATTTAATATCTGAATTCTTATATTAAACAATAAAATCGTTGAGGTTAAGGTTCCCAAAACTGTATCCAAAATGAGAAATTATAATTTATAATGAATAAAGACCAGCATATGAAAAAAATTGTCATTTCATTTTAGATAAATTCCTTCATATATTTCTATTGTGTTGAAATTTTAAAATTTTAACAATTCACTCCGTTGTTCGAGAATTGATCGATAAGTTTTACCATCAGAAACTTTTCATTTGAGTTTACGTTTTTAAAGTGATACTATATAAATCATACAAACTTAGTAATTTTTATGAATATCTCTAATTTTATGATTCCTGCAAACAAACATAAAGAAGTTGAATTAAAAAAAAAGAAGTATAATAGTTCATTTAAGTTTATAAATAATTACTTGCCTGACAACAGATGCACACAGATATATATAATATATGAAGCCGAATATAGCCACAAAAACACCCACGCTCTTGAGAGTTTTATTGAAAAAAAATTCCCTTTTTGGTATTTTGTCGGACATATAAGAAAACCGAAAGGCCATTCATGCAGGATACTCTTAAGAAATTCTTTCGCAATCTATATTGTTAGAGTCAATTTTATTAGTATATAGTTTTCTTTTTTTATAATGAAAACAACACAATATATTTAACATTCTTGGTTTATATAATAATATTAAGTTTCGTAATATTTATTGTTTTGAAAGCTCAATTTTGAAACTTCAATGCTTCCTTGATTATTAAGCTGTAACATTATCAATAAGCGCTCATAAAAATATCATTATTTCTTTAAAATGAAATTAAATTCATGCTTACAAGTTCAATCATTTACAAACACAGTGTATCTTATCAAATGGCTTTGACTTTAATCTGTTAATTTAATGTATTACTACCTACATATATCGTCATACTTTATGACATTTTATTAATGTACATTCTTCTATGAAAGCTGATTTCGTATAAACATACTGAAAGAAAATAATTGTAATGTAGTTTTACGAAAATGGTTGCTATTTGTTTTAAACAAAAAAATCAGTTAACAAAATATTTCCTTGTAAGTAAATAATATAATGAAAGGAATACAATATTAAAATTTCAAATTTTACAAAATGCGCAACTTACAAAATTCAGTACTCATGAAATCTGATTAGATAGACTCTGAGCCGAGCTCAGAAATCAGACACCTGTTCTTCCTTCAATATAACACCAAGTTTTTTCGAGAGTGCATCAGCTATAAGAATTAGTGTGCAGTCAGACTCTTGATAGTTCAAGATTAATGTTCTAATCGATTTGTGAATTAATGAGTGATCAGGCTGCAAAAGCTTTGTAATCGATACAAATCAGGACAGAACAGACAACATGAAAGCAGGTGCTAATTTTTCTCATCATCATGTTAGTCTTGAAAATAATTCACAGTCATGGTTCTTAATTTGTTTGAAATACAATCACATATATGCTTACATATATAGAGGAAGTAAGCAGTAGATGATTGTTATGTATACTGATTGGCATACGATACAATCACGTCAGTGCTAATCCTATATAACAATGACAAATTAAAATGTCGAATAGAGAAATTGGTGTTAATTCTATGGAAAGGCGTCATCATATAAGGATAAAAAATTAGCCTTAATAATTAACACTTTAAAAATATAAAAGCATATTATAGAGAAAATAAATAATGAAATCGTTGAACCCATTGTCATACCGTGTAATAACATTAGTACTCGTCATTAGTACCGTGTAATAACATTATTGTTATATAACAATAATAAATCCACACGAGATTCGATAGCTTTCCTCCGGACAATAATATAATTTTAACTTTTGTGGAAAATATGCTGCAATGTGTGTTTCTTTCTGCAGTATCAAAGAAAGCCACACTTGACAGTCTCTGGTGCAGAAAATCATGTTATATTGTAGATATGGACTTTTTAGCATTCTATAAAAATTAAGAATCAGATTTAAAATAATTGACCTAGTTTACGATCTTTAAAAGCTCACTGAATATCTATGACGAAGAAAATGTTATAATCTTAGCAAGAGTTAGTCGTCGTTTTTAACCTCTTAGATTCATTTAATTTTTTATATGGGACACTCATCAATTCCGTATTTGCTTGACACTGAACAAACCTCAGGTAGCACAAGTAATAATGGCATAAATGAAAACCAATATTATAATAGTTTATGTGCTGGAGTAACCATTACACTGCCCAACAATCTGCAATACGTGATTTTCGTGCTTTTAAGATTACATATTATCTGTTAATTATGGTATGAAGTCTAACCTCAAGTTAATTAGTCTTAAATTCTACTTTCACTTTGGGAAGGGTTATTTGTAGAGATAAGGAATAAACTTTAATGTGCAAATCTTGTTCGAATTATATCTCCTAAGCAAAATTTGCTCCACTAGCGACAAAATAGAATTAAGAAATATTAGCAGTAGGAAAAAAGCAATGTTTAATGGTATATTTAAAATACACTCAATTGCATATTTTATTTCAACATTTATGAATCTTCAAATATATACCCTATATTATCAAATACATTATCCCTTTATATAATTAAATATATACCTCATATATATATATATATATCAAATACCCTTAAATATTGATTATACTTACTTGAAAATTTACGATGTAAACTTTTTATGAAAAACTGTATCCTGTAAATTTCTTCCAGTGAATATTTCATTAAATGCAATTTAAGTCGTTACAACGGAATGTGTTGCAATCAAACATTCATAAAAATCAACTAAAATCTAACACAAGTCTTTTGATAGAAATATAATTAATATCACAGCATTTTCTTTTATTTTTTTATCATCATAGCATTTTTCTTATATTTCTTATAGCATCATATTGTTTCAAAACTAGTAGGATATTTCATTTTATTCTTTTAAAACTTAATTTCAAAAATATTCAAGTATTACTGAATTAAGCATAAATTTATTTATAAAACTTAAAATTATACATAATAAAATTTACTTAAGTCATGAAAAGTCGTTTGTATTTTTCAATGCAAAAAACTAGATATATATTAGTATTTAGTACACCAATTCTTGATTTGATAATATTTTTAAAACATAAATTTTATTGTTAAAAATAGGATACTTACCGCAGATATATAATTTGTTAATTAGCATAAAGTAAGGATTATATATGCATATATACTGCGTATAGATAGATAAATAGGCAGATTGATCTTAAATTCATATAACTTTAATATATTAATTAATATTTATTCGCTTATTTAATATACCTAACTTCTAAAATTTAAATAGATGTTGATATTCTCTAGGGAGATCATAGATTAACTCCCCAAAATATTATCAGTTATTTACAAACAGTTTTAAATATTTGTTTAAGTTCTATTTTCATCTAATAGAAATTTTAATTAAATTTTATGCAACAATTTTGAGACATAATCAAAGACGAAGTGTTTCGGTCACATAAAAGTGGTTTTCTATAATAAAAGCTTGGTATTTATTGCAATTTAATTTTTGTATGCCTTAAGAAAATGTTTTAAGCGTTCTTATAAAGATACTTACGAAAATTACTTACTATTGTATTTTAATAACTGACATGAAATTCATATTATTTTTTTATAAAATTAAAGTACAGATTACTATTAAAAATCATATTTATTTCTTTTATGAAAATGTTTTTGAATATGTTTACAAAAATGTTTTTATATAAGAAAACATTTTTAAAAAAAAATCTAACATTTTATATAAAAAGTTATATTTTCAATAAATTATCTAACGTTCATACATTGAGGAAAAATTTCATTTCTATATCCTTCAAAATGATATTACTGCTCTCAAAATTTGTATAGTATTTTTGGAGTCTTCATAAAAATTGATGATCATCTTAAATGAATCAATTACTTATAGCTAACAGGTTTGATATTTTCTCACTCTCTGGATAATAGTTTTTAAATTTTACTTTATAAAGAACTATATATTTCAGATTGTTACTACAACTTACGTTTTAAGTTTTCGAAAGAATTTTAAAATGGAATAATAGAAAGCTAATTTATAGATACTCGCCTTATTTTCTTAGGTATTTTTAAATAGACATATTTATTTTTGTACAATAATAATGCGTAATATTATCTTATTTCAGTCATTTCCTAATTCTTATGCTCTCTCTTGAGTTACAAATAGAGAAACGTTTCTAAGTTTCAACAATATATGAATTGAATATTCTGAAAGTACATTTCTCTCTCGATCATAATATTTATTTATTATCCTAATAACTAAATAGTATTAATATATGTAAAAATGTCTCGATCATAATATTTATTTATTATCCTAATAACTAAATAGTATTAATATACTTAAAAATTTTCATATTGAAAAATGTCTTGAAAAAATAAATGTCAATTGAAAGATTTATTATTATATATTTTTTGTTATTCGAATAACTAAATGATTTTTTTTATATATGTATTCCTAATTTTATGACTTTAGTTGCTTAAAATATTTTGTTTTATTCAAATATTTTAAGCTATATAATCAATTAATTCATTAAAAATTTATTTAGATTTTGGAATGTTTTTAATAACTGATACACAAAAAGTTTTCTATTAAGAAGTAGAATTTTAAGAATCATTATTATTTTTTCAGACAATATTTGGCTATTATTAATAAGGTTTATTAATTTATACTGTAAAATATTTCACACATCATATTTTTTAACAATTTCACCAGACATTTTTACATACTTTTGCAAATTTATAATCTGTACCTGCTCATGTATATAAGTTAAGAACTCTTTAATAATGTTTTGATAAGCAACATGACATTACAACGGTTAATCACAATAATTTAATTAATTATTAAATATTAATTGAGCAAAAACGGCATTTTTAAGGTAATATACTTTTTTTAAACAAGTTCAGTCTTCTGCATTAATTTTTCCATTTATAATTCCTTATTAAACCACGAAGATGATTATTTAAAATATTAGTAATGGATCAATAATAATTTGCTTAATTGATTAAATACTAAGACAATTACACAGGAAATCTATTAATGATTTTTATACGTAAAAATCTATCATTAAATATTGCTGTTTTGTTTTTATTAACAAGATGCTCTTAAATAATTTTAGGCAAATAAAAATTTTCTGCATCGGAAAAACAAAGTATGTTCTTTTATTTGAATTAGCGCAGGTGCTTATGTCAGATGATGCTTTTAAAATCATATTTTACAAGACTGTCGCATCAAGCGATGATTTATTGCGTAAATTATGATTAACTGAATAATATATTTTTTTAAAGAAAGCTTCTTGAAGAATCTTTTCTTTATGTTCTGCTTCGTAAAACCTCTTTTTCTGTCAAAAGTAACCATATTTAATGGTGTTCTTTTCTTATTTTCAGCAACCTTTTTGAAACCTTAAATTAGTGAATATAAAAAATATCCTTTTTAAAATCATAGTCGTATTAAGATAGGTATGTTATTTCTTATAAATTTTTGGAGTAAAATCAAAATGAAATAGCTTTTAATAGTTTTATATAAAGATACCCCATATTGAATTTATATACTACAGCTAAATATTTTTAATGTCAATAATATTATAAATAAAGATAAATACAAATCTTTTAACTTTAATTGAAAGCATAAATATTCGAGTGTTTTTGAAGAACCCAAAAATTTATTAACAAAGTAACTACTGTAAGTATTTTCATGTAGATTTTTATAACTAGCATTTCTATTATGCTCTCGTGAATTGTGTTAATGTACATTTTCTGAAATAGAAATTTGTTTTCATTTTGACACAGCTTCGTGAATTTAATATCTTGGATATTATTCGTTTTCTTATTTTAAAGCTATACAGAATTTGGAAAAATTTTTTGTTTTGATGTAAACAAAGGAAAATGATAACAAATAAACTTGGAGTATACAAATCAAAATATTTAATGGTATTTTTATAATAATGCCTAATATTAATTTTTGCAAATGGTATTGTTATTTAAAAATTATTTGTTATTAGAAAAACAATTTCTAATTCACAAATAATTTACACGCAGATTTTAAAATGCCTTACCATGATCTAATGATAAGATCGCGCTCTTGAGAAGGAAAGGTGCTAAGTTCAATCACAGCCTCGGTTAAGCTACAGAAGAGGAAAATTGCGTTTTAGACATCAACACATCTGTCAAGTGGGCGATAGGGAATTCTCAGGTTTTTCATCCTTACAATTAATTAATCTGTTCTCTTTTGCTTAGGAAATTTTAAACACCATTTATTCGTAAATAAACGAAAATAAAAAAATTGCAATTATGATATTTTTAAAATTAGATATTAACAAAAACATCTACTTTTGTCTTATTTTATTTTTGTGATTAGCTGATATAATTGCCTAACATTGAGAATCTTCTCGGGTTTATTGAATTTTAGTATTAAAAGCTATGAAATATATTAATATGATTATCGTAATATGATGGTAATCGAATATTAAAGATAATTCTTTTATCAATAAACACAATATACCAAATAAAGTCAATGTAGTATTTCAATAAATAAAACTAAAATGAACCCGTAATTTTGGGTCGAAAGATAACGATTAGGTTTTTGATTTTACAAACAAGTCTGGATTAATTTTGCTCATGCATTTCTATAACTCATATTTTCATTAGAAATCTGATATTATGTGTGAGTAAAAAATATTTATTTTTAAGAGAAGGAAATTTTACAATTTTGGATAGAAATAAAAGATAAAGGAAAAATGAATTCCATACACAATTTGAGAGTTTAAAAATCTAGAGAATGGGTACTCCCATGGGCAAACATTAGTTTGATTAAACACTAGTTTTTTTAAATATTTACTTGCATTTACAAATAATATGCTAAGCTACTAACACAGAAAATCAAAGCCCAAAAAGTAAATTAAGAAGAATCTGAGAAAAATAAAAAACCTGAAAATGGAAATCTTTAAAAGTAGCAGAAAAGATTTTTACTCAGTATAAATAAATGTATAAGTTATAGTTTTTCACTTTTATATTTTACTATAAGAAGGAAAAGATTAAAATCGTCAGTTATAATATAACAGTTATTTATTTGGAAGTATTTATGTTTAAAATTATTTGAAAACGTTTATGGTTTAAAAATAAATAATAAAGTATTAAAGCATTATAATCATTTAAGTCACACATTTTTTAAATTTAATATTTATATCACAAATCCCTGTTAATTATTAAATTCCCTGTTAATTAAATGAATTTTTTTTAATTTATTTTCTTTATTGTTTTTATAAAACATCACAAATCAAAAATTATTGATGAATAAGAAAGAAATATTTCATATGAATATTTGAGCCAAAATTATTACTGATTTTAAAAATGTTGGGTAAAATTGTATAATGCTCTTTGCAAAAGAAATTCATTTGTGTATTGAAAATAATATATTCATAATATTGATACGTTTGTAAAGTATTTTATCATTTGTTTTGATTATTAACTAACAATGTATAATCAGTAACTATTTATGCATTCAAAAATATAATATTAATCTACCAACTTTTGAAAATGTTTAAATTTTTTACTAATTCAGCAAAATTATAACACACTTACACGTTTAACTACTTTTTAATTTAAATATAGAAATCCAACTTTGGGAGTGTAATCTTGCTTACCATTCCTTGTTTTATCCTTTAAAATATTATAAATCAGAGGTTCTTAATTTATAGTTTGTTTACATCATTGTTATTAATAAAAATAAAAATGTATATGAGGGTAAACAAACAAGCATAAAAATGTGATAAACGAAAACGAAGAAAACTGTTTCTGTTACAGCTCTATATTCTAATTACTTTGCAGCAAAGTTCAGAGATCAAGCTACATAAGAAATTAATCATACATGTAACTACACATACGTTATCAAAATATTACATACAGAAATCCAAGAGCAGAAATATGGATAAAGCAATAATATAAAATAAATTCAAGTTAATATGAACCACCACCTACTATTTAAATATTTCGCTAGAATTACTTGTTCTAATATTTTTCCTTTCCTGTTTCATGTTCAAAAATACATTTGAGCTTATAATTCAAGTTCTGCTGCCTCAAACTAAGTGTCAAAGATTGCCATGGAAAATGACTGAGAAATCAACTAGTAAAGACTAGTAATTAATACAAAATTTCACTCATGACACTGAAATGCTTTTAAAGCAAGCTTACTAAGGATAATCCCTGCAGGAAAACCTAAGAAAAGTAAAGCAGATAAGCAATAAATTTGCTGCAAAGAGATAAAAATACAAATTTATCAAGGATACTTTTCTTGAAAAAACTGAAAGAAACAAGGAAACTAAATCAACAGGAAAACACAAAAGAAAAATGAGATGGTGAAGGAAAAAGGTCAAAATAAAAAGAAAGACGTCGTATGTTTTCACTATTTAGCCTTTTAAAGGCCAGCTAGGAAGGGACTCACAGTTTATTTGTCAGAAAACTAGAATTTAATGAGCCATACATAACTAGAGACAGGTTATTTTATAAGTTTCAGTAATAAACAAGAACACATGGGAAAGTTAATTAAATATTTTGTTTCCTTCCCGAAGATTCTGCACCCTTCAACGATTCTCTTACGAACAATCATCAGTATTGAGAGAAATGAAAAATATAGAATATGTTATTTACTCTTATATATATATATATATATATATATATATATATATATATATATATATATATATATATATATATATATATATATATATATATATATATATATATATATATATATATATATATATATATATATATATATATATATATATATATATATATATATATATATATATATATATATATATATATATATATATATATATATATATATATATATTGGATTGGATATTACATAAACTTTTCCAAAACTTTTGAACTTTGCTTTTCTTTTTTCAGAAAGCGAATCACTGCGTAATTATTTTCTCTATGTGAAAATAAAATATATTTAATGGCTTACGATGCTAGTAGAGAAACAGATAGTGTAAATTATGAGGAATTTTTTTTTTTCAAAAATTATCCGATTCCGTGGACAATCAAGCTCAAAATTTCGTAAGCTGTCACTCATCATGTCTAACAAAATGGTAGAGCCAGAAAATGCTGAAAAGTTACTTGTGATCTTTCAAAAGAAAGAACTATCATTAGCAGAAATCACGTAAATACTCTGACCAAAGTTGTAGACAATTAATTGGTAATCAAAAGGCATTTGATTCCATAGCTTAGGGGGACATTTATTATCTGCGCAATGCTGTGTTAAGTGAAAAAGTGTTATCTCTTATCTGCTATTAAAACAGTTAGGTGAAATTATAAAATTTATTCTTTCATATTTTTATAAGCAGAGGAACAAAAGTGAATAGAAATATAATGCAATAGACATCTAATCTTAATTATTTTAAGAAAATATTTTATATGCTTTTATTTTGACAAAAATATTTTTATCTGTTAATTTTAAAATGTTTGTTTGTAATTATATAATAATTAAGAAAAAATTAGAAAAATCTGTATGTATATATATATATACATATATATATATATATATATATATATATATATATATATATATATATATATATATATATATATATATATATATATATATATATATATATATATATATATATATATATATAAAGAAATAAAAATAATATAGATATAATGATTAAACAATTATACATTCATGCAAACGTTCATAATTTTGAAAATTATTCATACATATGATTCTGCTTCCTAGATACAAATTATATATAAGATAACTAATAGTTGTTTATCTGAAATCTAAACTGTCAAACACTTTATAAATTTTCATAATAATTTGTTAATAATTTTAAAGAACTTTCAAAAAAATTATAGTTAATAATAGTAGTTAAATTGATAGTTAATTTAGAGGAAATCAGAGATAATTTAATGTTTCAGAAATTTACAATATAAAAAATTCAATGATTTTGGTTTAAAAGTAAGATATTAAAATAGTTGCTTATATAAATCTTTTATCCGAAGGATATGAAATATGAGATATTATTTAGTGTAGAGCTTTACATTTTTTGAGACAAGAAATAAAAATAATAATTTTTCTTATTTATATTACTTTTAGAATAGTTAATGTAAAATCATATAGTTAGTGAAAATAGGATTCATGGACCGAAAACAGACTAAAATCATTCGATATCAAAATGTTATGAATCACTCAACACAATTATGATTTTTTTCGTTTTCAGACAATCTATTCAAATTTAAAATTTATCGCTTTAAATGCTTTATAAATATTGGTGCTTTGAATTTCCAGCAATCCGTTAGCTGAACAGATTGATTGAGGCTTCTGAAGGCAGAAAAATATTTTTAAAAATTAGTTAAATATTAAAAGACTGAAATTTTTAAAGAATTTTAATTCCTTTGAAGTAGTATGTACAATTTGAATCAAAAATTGAAATATTTACTTCTGAAAACGGAATGAAAAATGTAAAGTGAGCTTGTTCAATAAACTGGGTCAACGTCGTGGAACGTCAAGTCTATGAGATACATGAAATACAAAATTTGAATCACTCCTTTAGCACAAAATTGTTGAGACCAGAGAATCAAATTCAAGTATGAATATTTTATAAGCATATCAGCGTCTTTCAAGAGATTAAATTAGTAGTAACTACTATAATTGCTATTTCACATAATTTTAATTTGTAAATAGTCTTAATTTTCAGATAGTTTTAATTGCTTTCAATTCAAACTTAATGTTATATAGTAATTTAAAAAAATGTTTTCAATTCAAACTTAATGTTATATAGTAATTTAAAATTAACAAGTACACACACATACATTTTTCTCATGTGACATAATTGAAAAATTAGTCAATTAAAATGATTATCATTGCAATAGTTACTTTAAATGAAAATATAAAAATTAATATTGAATCTCTTTTTCGAAAGTGCATTTTTATCACCCTATTTCTGCAGAAGTGCAGTGTTTCCCATTTAAGTTTTTCTAACTTTTTCTACTGGTTAGCTCTGTGATTTTCAATACGGCAAACTTCTGAGTTCGATTCCCACTGTAAGTCTAGATATTTGTATGGATTTGGTATTCACTTTATTTTATAGTTCCTAGTTAAATTATAACCTTTTTGTGACGAAAATTTCTATCATGTAACAAACTCAAATTTCCTTAAACAATAATTTTTAACTGTGTCATTTTAGAACTAAATGTGCAATATATTAGAGATTTGTCTAAAATGAATGACATGTCTTAAAATTTTATCATCGTTTGTCAACGTGTTTTCATTTTTGCACTCTTTTCTCTGTTATTATTGTTTAATTTACGAACGTTTTCAACAATTACAAAACCTAAAATGTTAATGGATATTTTTATAGTCATCATATTTTTCTAAACAGTGATCTATACAAATAGAAAATAAACGTGTCTAATAATCTCATAATTTTCCGCATGGGAGCGATGTTCAATAAAATTTGGTAAATTGGACATGATATTATAATCAAGCAAAACATTTTAACAAAAAATGCAGAAATATATGTAAATAATTATTCATTAGTTATTCGATCTCATATTTTTCAAATGTAACAATTTAGGGACCGAAATCTTTTGAAGAAACATAAATTCAGTCCATATAAATTTTCCAGTTGAAACTCTTATTTTTTTTTAAACTTAAATTCTAAACCTTGCTAATTTTCTTAATATTTAATTCTCTGAAGTATGTAATTTAACGATTCAACTAAAATAAGTAACAATTCATGCCATAGTTACATGAACAGTAAAATAAAGTCAACTAAAATAAGTAAAATAAATAACTTTTTTATGGGGTCTTAAACAAAAAATGTAAATACTTCGAAATATTCAAGCTTTGTAATTTTTCCGAATTAAAATAGGGAATATTGTAAAAAAATAATATTTTTTGACAAATTGTGTCCCATTAATGTTAATGATGACTTTTTCTCTAACATATTTATTAAATTACTTGATAATATTCAAGGAAGAACATATACTTTAATATCGTTATTGGCTAAAAGAACAAAAGTGGGACAAAATCATTTAGATTATTAAACTTCCCCTAGCACATCTCCCAGGATTTCACTTAGTGAGCGTTACGCCCTATCCATCAAACAGCTTAGTCCCTCCTATTAGTGTGAAATAAACCAATTGTGTATCAGTCATCGATAAAGAACCTACGGCAAGCGAATTTATTCAATTTAATGACATGGGCAGGATCACGATCTTCACAGAATTGAACTAATTGCTTAGATCTGCTTCAATACCTATCTAGGGAGTATGCATATTGTGAAACATGAATCAATGAAACTATGAAAGCCAAGTGGGATTACAAGTTGTATTAAGACATTGATCCTTCCGCTTAGAAATAAATCGGCAACCTCTTAATCTTTGCAAGTGCAAAGGAGAATCTAAAAAGAACAGCATTTGGTTTAAAACATCATTTTGTCTCAATAAACAATTGCAACTATGTATTAAGCGTTTGCATATTCTTTTAAATGAGATGGATTCGTAACGCGACGAAAAATGCACTCTTTGGAATTTTAAGTTATTTTCATTGACACTGCGTTTTTTTCTCTATAAGGAAAATTTAATTAAGGCACAAGATACAGTTAATATGCCAATATAGAATATAGATTAATAGGAATTTCAAAGCAGTGATATAATTTCATTAACTAATGAAATATTTGCATTGATATTTATATTTTTTTAATCATATTAGATTTATGTAGAAATTCTTTTTGAGTTTGAGTTTAAAGAGGACTTTAAACATCTGTTGAATACCGAATCCGAACACTCCAGAACAAATAAATAACTTTTTCGCAAATAAAATTGAAGAACCTTGCGCGGCTCTATACAAATAACACAAAAATAATTTTCTAAATAGTAAGCTATTATGATGAATATAATAGAGATCATATCTACTGACACATCCTGAATCAAACCTCAAAAATTTTTATATTTGATTATTAATGATGGTAAGGTGTCGAATCATATAAAAAAAAAGGATATGATATTTTAAAAATATCATCTTGTATGCACATTTTTATTTGGTGATAATTTCTTAATAGTGGATATATATATATATATATATACATACATACATACATACATGCACACACAGAGATGAGCGTATTAAAAACATTGAGTAGAAATAAGTAATAGAAAATTAAAATCATTAATATTATATTTTAGGTCACACATATCCTATTAATATTATGTTAAATATTGAACAAAATAAGATAAGCATCAAACAGTATTTAAAAAAAGAAATTAATTTTTTCTGGAGCTTTTAAATTCTAAACTAAATACTTTAATTAGACTTTCATGTTATACATTCTCAGTAATTTCAAAAAACGTGTAGAATAAAGTATACTTACATGTGATATAAATTTAGAATCAGTCTGAAATAAAAAAATATTCTGCTGCCAGGCAGCAATGTGTGTTTTATGTATTAACTGCATAAAAAGAGAGAATATAAAAAGTTTTCAAACATCTTATGTCTAAGTAAGAGCTCTTTGTCACGAAACTCACATGGGTTTAGTCTAAAGAGGAAGCAAAAATAAAATGCTTGAATTCCAGGACAAAAACATTTTACTAATGAAACTTAGCATAAGTAAAGTTAGCAATTTCACTTACAATTATCAGATTACCGTCAAATCTTCTTTATTTAAGATTTGTATGTCGTGAAGCAATGTTCAGATTTTTCTTGTTAAGCCTTGTATTTTTAGACTTCCAAAAAGGATACAGAAATTAATCAAATAGAAATACGCAAATTATATGCTTTTCTTTTTCAACATAATAAATAAATCAAGTCTAAATTAGTTTTAACAGTATATTTTAATGCTTGAGGTAAATACAGAGCTTTTTTTTTCTCTGCGACGATGTACAAGAATTTCTCTCAGAAGTTTTAAGTCTAAATAACATCTTTCAGTTACGTTTTATATTCCTTATTTTTCTGATACATTTCATTATTTTTAGTAAATGAAATAGATATAAAAATGAATATCTTCAAGTAATTTGATGATTTTAACATTTTTAGTTTTTTAAACCTTGTCGGGTCCCTACTTTATTTGATGAGGACAGGGCTCAAGTGAAGTCAATTTAATCAGCAAGTTGAAAAATTTATAATCAAAATCGAGTTAGAATTTTTTATGGAACCATAATTATTTATAATGAGTATTATTCTTTAAAATAAAGTTTTCTACGGATTTACTATATCATCCAGATTTAGCTTCACTGAAGCCCTAAGCTATATCGAATGTATATATAATAATATATTTAAATACTTATTATATTATTCTCAGATTTTATTGAACACAGCCATGCTGGTATAAGGATCTTATAATTTAGGAGAATCGCGAAAAAATAAACTCTGAGGTACAGTTTATTTACTTAACAAAATTCTAAGGAAGACAGAAGGTCGATGCTCTAAGCACTAGCCCATGTCTGCCATATTTTGACGGCTCCAAGATGGAAGGAGGTGTAGGAGCCGCGTTTGTCACAACACTGTAGATACCATAATCCACAATGAAAGTTACAAACTGAATGCCAGTTGCTCAGTCTTCCAGATTGAGCTCTTCGCAATTAAGCAGGCCATTGAGTGGGCCAGAAACCAAGAAAAGAATTCCCTCGTCTAGTCAGATAGTAAGGCAAATCTTTATGCGTTTTGCAATCCGAAAGCCCTCAGTCATTTAGCCAAGCAAGTTCAAGAGGAGCTTAACAACCAACAAAACATCTCCATCTGTTGGATAAAGGCTCATGTAGGATTTGAAGGGAATGAAATGGCAGACCGCCTGGCAAAAACTGCTGCTTCTTCAGACGAACCGGAAATCTATCTCCCTCTTCCTCGGTCTCACTTCAAAAGGATCAGGAAAATGGCATTAATTCAGGATTGACAAACACTGTCGGATCAAAATACCACCGTACTCCTAGTATACTCCATCGTGCCAAAAGTGAATTTAAACCAACAGTGCTGGCCAAGACAAATAACGATTTTTGTAACGGGACATGACCCATTTTCAAGTTACCTGCATAGAATAGGAGTGCAACCCACTGACAGTTGTGCATGTGGAGAAGAAGGTACTTCTATTCATTACTCTACAACATGCCCCATCACGAGTTCCTGGCACTTTACTAACCCCAGTGACAGTCTGAAAAGTGTCTGGCTCAAAAAAATCACCATCAACAAGGCTGCAAAGCTAAAAATTATTAACCTTATAAAATTTATCCTTAAATATACGGACTTAATAATTCCAGAGAAATAAGACGATAATGATGCCCGTGACGGTAATAGACTTCACCTGGAAGAAGATGAGTCGTTAAATCCACATACTCCATCTCTCTCATCTTCTACATTTAGACATTTCCCTCTCTACCTGTAACATTTCGCCTGTTTTTCCTCTCCTTCTATATAGTTCATTATTATTTGTTTGCTATTTTCTCACCATCATTCCAACTCTCTTAATTACCTAATCAGAAATATTCGCATCATGTTGTATTAACCTATTCTTATGCATTATGTATAACCTATCTAAACTTTTTGTATATATAGCTTAGAATTTTATAAGAACTAATTTACTTTGCGCCGATACACCCAACTATCAAATCCATACTAAATACATTAATTATTCATAAGTCATTATTACCTCATTAATTTGCAGTAAGTGCAGGTATATGTATTCAATTCTGTTTTATCACATTTTTAAATTTTTTTTATTTTTCCATTTATTTTCTTTATTTCTTATATACATGCAATTTGATTTGTATTTTATATGCCTCTATTACCACGCCCTGCCATGTATGTTGTCTGATACCTATTTTGAATGCTTCATACTTGTCCACGTGTTAACTCTTAATTGCAATCCAATTTGTGTTAAATAGTAAACTTTACTACACTCTTTACTGTGTAAAACAAATAATTTCCATTGTCTCCATATGATAGCAAGCATAATTGTATTGTCTTATATGTACTGTGTTCCGTTTTCTTTTCTCTCCAGCGGGTCCATCAAATCTGGTAAAACCCTTTTAGGGTTAGGTACAGGTACCTCTGATGGTGTTTACTTTACTTTACTTTACGACCCTTGGAATACAGAAAACTTAATGTATAGGAATATGCGAGTACTTTAATATTATTTACCCAAACTTATTAGCATTTAAAATGTGAAACGCAAAAAATTCTGTATACTGTCTGATTACCAAAAATTTGTATTTTGCTTCATATATAGATGGCATATAGATAAACACAAAAATCATATAAAAATATACATTGGAGAAAAAAGATATTTATACATATATAATTACACTGCTATGTACCATGAAAATATTGAGCATATTATCACGTGCCATTATCTTTCAGCCTTATCTAAGATCATTGAAAGAAGTCGATAGGAATTTAATAAAATTTTAATTTTTTAATTTAGCTATGTAATGAGAACTAATATTCATTTCTAAAGTATAATAAAATTTATGAAGGAATAAAAGCAAAAGAAGAAACTTCCTTATAAAAACAATATAAGGAATAATTGATGATTATTCCTCAATGGTTCTTACGTCAAAATGAAATAAAATGCAATATATTTTAATATATAATAAAAAGATAAAAAAAACATCGTCTAATATAATGCCGTTTTCTGAACCAATAATTTCCTTTTCCTTTGCACCGTAATTTGATTTTGGGAGATTAATTTTCTTTTACGTCTTAGATACAAATTAGAATTAAAACTTTTAAAAACAAAATTATGAAAGTATAATCACTATGAAATATTATAAAAGTATCTGTACTTATAAAGAATTTTTTTATTATTTTGCTTCTAGTTTCATATTTACATTACAAGGTTTTGCTGAAATATTTCTTAAAAAAAATAGATATTTTATTACTTAAAATGCATCTCTGTAACTATATTAAAAACAATATATGTGCTGGAGCTTACAAAAATGTCCCATTTTTTCAATTTTTGATTAACATTAATGTTTACTTAAGAAAGTGATTTGTAAAATATAACTGCTGATAAAAATATGAATAAAATGTTTTAAGATGATTAAGTTATAAAATTAATTTTCCCAGAAAAAAATTAAATAATTTTAAAAATCAGTTTTACAACTTTTCTTTAAAACAGTATCAAATTTGGAAAAAAATAAAAACTTATTTTTAATGTAATGATATATGTAATCTAATATTTAATACACAATATTTATATTACCATTTAATTCGATCAAAAAGTAATACATCTAAACAACGTTCTTCAAAAGTATTAAATAAAAGCTAAAAACATATCAATTGTTTTTTCCGTGTAATTAAATTTTGTAAAAATATTAGATATATTTTTCTGTTCTCCTTTTATCCATTAGTTGTATTGTTTTAAAATAGAAAATCAAATTAATAAGATCAGAAATATAACTGGAGCTTCAATAACATTGTATATAGTTTTAAAAGCTAACCATTAACTTTTCCTTTTCAATTAATAAAGATTTCGTAAAAAAGAAACATTCCACAGTTGTATTGATTTTCCTCTGTATATTTTAGAAGCATAACTTAAAAATCACATTGTCACATTGATCTTTCAACCTCTATCATATCCATCGAACCAAATTATTCTAATTATTTATATTTATATAAAAATAACTAGCCATTGGTTTTATTAACACTGATAATTTAATGATGCTAATATAATTGCAGCAAAAAGTAGTTCTTAAAAATTATATTTGGAAGTTTTAAATTATTTTTTCTATCTATTGAAGATTTTTCACACTTTCTTAAAAAAAAATGATAAATTTTAAAAATAGAAAATGACAACTATCTTTTATTTTAAATAAATAAAAATTTATTTAAATGAAACTATTCTTCAATTTTACTTCAGAAAAATAAATAAAATATGTAATTATAAGTTTATTCGGAAATTTCGGTTTGCATTTCTGTCGGATTTTTAACTCAATAAACTAAATAAAACCGGGCTATTTCTAGGTTAGAATTCATCATATATATATATATATATATATATATATATATATATATATTACGTTATCCTGAAATCGTTATTTTAAATCTGGAAACAAAAATTGAACAATTAGTAACTGTCAAAAAACGTATAATTTTGTTAATAACAGTAGCTTACAGTTTTCGGCAGTAAAAACTTGAATAATATTTGTTCATTCTGATTCATATTAGTCCTTTTAAATGGAAATAATAAAATCAATACTGAATTTTAATTAAATATTTTTTCTGTTTTAATGTGATTAATTTTCCTTTATCACGTATTAGCTCATTAACTTAACGTAAACATATTAATCAATAAAATATTTTTATTTATAAATCTAAATATAAAGTATGTTGAAAATGATACAAAAGTAGCATTTACTGTTCAGAATAATGTTAATAAATTCTTTGACTTGCTTTCTTTGCAATGATTATCAGTTTAAATTTAAAAATAAAATGAGAATTAGTAAATGTATTTCTGATTAAAACAGCAAAAGACAATGAATTTCAATTTCCGGTAACATACTTCATTATCTTTTGCTAAGTATAATTGCTGATGTGTTTGTAATATCAATCAGAAATAAAAAAAAAATTGCCTCAGGGTGACTCATTTAAAAAAGAATGAAAAAGTTTTTTCATTGCGCTTTTATTTTAAAATGTTCTAGAATTAAGTATTTTTCATATTCATGAGACGGACTATTTTAGAAATCCAAAAACAGGAACTCTACATTGGTATAAGTTCTTGTATTCTTCAAATGGTATCCTGTTGTGTTGTATTGAAAAATAATGTTACAAATTTTTAGATTTAACAGTTCAAATTCCAAAAAGGTTTATAATATATATTAAAACAATGCATTGTCTAATGCCGAAGAAATATAAACTTCTATCATGAAATAGGAATTTGAATGAGTAGTAAACCCATTATAGATAAAATATCAATCTAAGTATATAGGATTAAATTAGATACCATGCAATTTTCAAAAATAAGTATCAATAATATTTCGAGAAAGCTGTTCTTAAAAATACATAAAACAGTTTCCCAAAATTATAATGAAGTATGTTTAAATTAAATACTAAAAATTTATTTTTCATTTTCGGGAGAAATTATCTGTTCAATTGTTATTGGAATTTTTATTAAAATGCTCGAAACTTAAACTTGTAAATTTCCTTCATACACATTTTTAATAAATAATTTGTTTGTTGGTAAAATTGCAAAAAGATTTGCTGTAGTTTACATATTAGATCCACACTTTTTCCGGAATTTTAAACAGAAATCACTTTCTTTTATTTAAAATTTAAATTACCTAAAAATTCAAAACTAAAATTATATTTAATTTTTTTAAATGATAGTTCACATCTATTAGTATTTGTTTATTGTTACTATTTTCGTATAAAGTTTATAACAAATTTTAATTCCTACGAACTTAAAAATTTTCATTTGTGAAACAGTAGAATATAATGCCTACCAAATTATATAACAGTATAACATCAGCCTACAATTTTATTTATTGAACAAATCATAGAAATCAAATTAAATTCTTAATTTTCGATCAAACATTTTTTTACATTATAAGGCAATAATATTTTGAAGAATAAAACAAATAAATTTCCCAAGTCTATACTTAGAGTTAGCCTCTTTTTAGTAATGTTTATAGTTTAGGCATTTTAATGTCATGCTCAGTATTTAACGAATGATAAATTAAAAATTTCTCTAACTTAATATAAATAACCACGAAAATAAATAAAACATTTCTCATCGTACTCTTTATAACATTACTCTAGTATTACTATGTACTAGTTATAAGCAATAATTAATATTACTTAAAAAATGAGCTCCAAAGCACACATCCATCTTATAAATGCTTATGTTTTAATCAATATGAATATAACAAGCTTTATTATTATTAGAGAGAAATCTTTTATGTTAATCTCTTTTGATTCACGTTTATTAAAACGAAAAGCACTTACCACGAAAGCTTACTTTTGACTGTCATGGAGATTAACTTGGATCTAATTATTGAAATTACATATTTTTAGCAGGCTGTTGCAGTTATAATTAAAGATTAATTAATATGATTCCCATGAGAAAATTTGGGCCATTCGATTATTTTAAACTAAGATTGTTAAAATATGAAAGATGGGATGTGAAATCAAAACTTAAAGCAAGATTTAATAATTACACATGATTTAATTTTTTGAAGAATATTTTTATTTATTTTATTGATGAAATACATTTTAATGATGAAATTTAAATTAATATCTCTTTTTTTTAAGGTTGTAATTGCATTCTTAAGTATTAAATACCATCTGTTCGGCAAAATATTATAAATAATAAAAGAATAGTTATTCATTGGGAAACAATCTTTCTAAACCAAACTTTACCAAGTTTGATTCAACTATTATCCAACATAGACCTAAAATTTTAAAACAAAATGAAGACTTTTCAATTATTTTTCAATCAAAATCAACCAAAATATATTTTCTTTACCTTTGATTTAGAAAAAGTTGATTTTGGATATACCACAAATAAATTACTTTTATTTAAAAATAGTTTGCTTTATTAATAGAATTTTCTAATGCAACATTGGCTATATAAATTTAAAAATATATTTTGTCCATAGTAAAACATGGAATAAAATGCATTTTGGTTTATTGTGGAATATATTCTGTGAATAAATATTATTAAGTTTCTCACACATGTTTGATTATACAAACAGAAAATTAGGTAACTCAGTAAAATAATAATTACTATTATTATATCAGTAATATTATTGGTTACGTTTAAAATTCAATCTCAAGTGAATTATTATTACAAAGTAATTCATATAGCTGTTGGAAAATTTTAATGTAGTGAAATTTTAATCATAAAAAATTTAAAACAAACAGTATATTATAAATATAACATAATGCATTCTTGTCTCAAATGAGCTATAAAATTTGGCAGCAAAAGATTCAATTCATTAGAGTCATAGAAACAAATAATTATTACATAAGAGAGCTAAGTTTATTTAAAATATAAGCAAAATACATTTTGCAATTAAATGTAAAAGATTTTCTCTCTGTATTCCCATTAGAATGCGTATTAAATGAAGTAACTAATATTTAATTTCATATATCCAAGACATAGAAGCTATATTTCCCTACACCATCAAATAATCTAATTTATTGAAGGAGCTCACAATTACACATGTGTCCACTATATCACTATATATATATATATATAGCTTACTCCAGGTAATACTGCTAACAACTTTTCATAAGCTATAAATGCAAGTAAATCCAAAACAAACTTTTAAATTCAAATATTATTTCTCTTTTGGAAAATTATTAGAAATAAAAGTGCATTTGTTCACATTTATATGAAGAATGGTCATTATAAAAATATAAAATGAAACGAAAGTTTTTTATAACAATTACCACAATGCATAAATTTCTTTTTTTATATTAGCTTTAAAATGTAGTAAATTCTTTTCTTAGTTAATAAATCACCTTCTTTGATAAAATTTTCAAGATTCTTTATTTTAATGCATCAATTTCCTTCAATTTGAGCCCCAGTTTTTATAACTGAACTCCAGATTCATTAATTTTTTATTTTTTGATAATTTCTACATATGTTATGAAAACGTAAAAATGGGAACGTAATCTAATTTTGTGTGATTACCACTGAAATTCATTTCTAACATTGTGCCGCCAGTTTTACTTCAGTCAGCGAAGAAATTTAGACACCCTTAACTTTTGGCAAAATTAATTTTCTACTTGTTTTAAGTTTTCATTCCACATCCTATCATTCATATTTTAACACAATCTTAGTTTAAAATAATCGAATGGCCCACATTTTCCCATGAGAATCATATTAATTAATCTTTAATTATGACTGCAACAGCCTGCTTACAATGTGTAATTTCAATAATTAGATCCAAGTTAATATCCCTGCCAGTCAAAAGTAAGCTTTCATGGTAAGTGCTTTTCGTATTAATAAACGTGAATCAAAAGAGATTAACAACTAAGATTTTTCTCTAATCATAGTAAATCTTGTTTTATTCATATTGATAAAAAATAGGCATTTATGAGATGGGTGTATGTGCTTTGGAACTTATTTTTTGGTAATATATTAATTATTGCTTACAACCGGCACATAGTAATTGCAGAGAAATATTTAAAAGAGGACGATGAAAAATGTTTCATTTATTTTAGTGGTTGTTTTTATTAAGTTACGAAATTTTTAATTTATCATCCTTTAAATACTGAGCATTACATTAAAAATGCTTAAACTATAAACATTACTAAAAAGAGGTTCACTCTAAGTATAGACTTGGAAATTTTACTTGTTTTATTTTTCAACGTATTATTGCTTCATTATGTAAGCATTTGCTTGATCGAAAATTAAGAATTTAATTTGATTTTTATGATTTATTCAATAAATAAAATTGTAAATCTAGGAAATAGAGAAAACATTTTTCAACATGTATTTTCATAAACAAAAGACATTTCAACTTATTATAACAGTTTTGGGTTTATTTGTGGAAAGCAAAAATTTTAAAAATGAAATTACATTATTAAAGGTGGAAAAAAAAAATAAAGATTTCCTTGCAGAGAATATGAATTCTATATAGTAGCTTCCCGATAACATACTTTATTTTGGTTAAACTCCTGCCACTAGAAGGTTTTATTTAGATAAGAGAGAATGTGAATAGCAAACTAACATGCAAAATAATTTCAAATTAAAAACCACTTCATCACTCTCTATTTATGAAATGTTTTTCACTCAAAACTTCGGACGGTATAAATGATCACTCGAAATATCTCCTACACCTATTTTTAATGAGATCGAGAATGCTATCATAATTTTTAGAGACAGATGAGATAACTGCTTTCCTGAGGACAGTTACTGGAATTACCTACATTTATTATAAATGAGAAGTTTGCCTCTCTCAGAAATACTCTCGTGCTCTGCACTGCCAAGGGACAAACTTTGGGTAATTTCTAACATGTATTGCTAAAATCTGATGCATAATTTCTTTTTGATGTATTACACGTAGGCAGTAATTTATTTCTTTTAAACTCTTAAAAATTCTAAAACTTTCAACAACTTGTTATTGAAATAAGACTGAAAAATATGAAAAAAATTTAAATATTTCTTTTATATGTATTATCGCGGAAACAGTTTTTTCATGATAACTACAAAAATGTAGTTCTTATCTACCAAACCAAAAGCCTTTTTATACTTTGGAATAAATTTTAATGTTAATAAACTATTAAAAATATTCAAATAAAAATTAATTTATACAACATTTAATTTATTAAACATTTCAAAAACGTAATTAGAATCCGTTAATTTACGAATGTTTCAGAAATGCAACTTTTATAATTAAAATTTTACGGATGAAAAATCCATGTTCTAAACAAAAATATATTTAAGTTTTAAAGTTTTATTTTAATATATTATGAGAAAGCTCTCCTCTCTTTCTCTCTCTCTGTGATAAAGCCAAGATTATTTTAAATTAATTTTGTATAAACTTTCTTCGTTAGAAATTTTCACTCAAAAGCTTTCTTGAAGATTGGAACTCTTTTGTTACCTAAAGAGCATTATTTTAAAATAATAAAGATTGCAAGATAAATTTTTAAATAATCTTAGACATATCGTTGTGAATAATATATCTGACAAAAATGATTTCAATCTCAAGTATAGTTTTAGTTCATGAACAAATTATGAGTATATTATTAAAACTATTAAGTTTACAGGCACAAATAAAAAATCTCTATTCTGGAGGATATTATTATTAATATTCTTTCAAAGAAATAATATTTTTTAATTAATGGAATATATTATTTTTCAGTAAACACATAAATTATAATACAAAATGTAATACAAAATCATTAATCATTTTATAAAAATCAATTACAAAATCTTAATTTTATAACTTTATGCTGTTATTATTTTATAAAAAAACATAGCTTAAATATTTTTAATTAACTAAATGTATTATTATTAAGCACTTCAATTATTATGCAAAACATAACACAATTAGAACTATCATTGTAAGAATCAATTAAAACTCATAATATTTTAATGTCTTTGCACTGTAATTATTTTATAAAATTAACATTTATAGCATATAAAATTCATATGTATAAAAATATTTATTTATTTTATTAACAACTTGGTTATTTTTATTGTTTAGTAAATTCTATAGCTCAAAATGTGATTCGATTTTTATTGTCAATTGAATTATTGTGAAAATAGTCTTTAAATTAAATGAAGCGAAGAATTATGATATACTGAAAGATGCCTTTGAACTCATCTAATTCCGCCAAAACTCTTGATAAAATGAAATTTTAGAAGATTGGAAGAGACATGTTGCTTTGAGCACTTGTCATGAGATGCATCATTTAATTCATTAAGATAGCGTCTTCCTGTGTTTTTGCTTTTTATTACATTAAGACTTCTTTCAACCTTACATTTTTCTGCTTGTCACCTGACAAGCCTCCGTGGAAACATCTTTTTCAGCCAGTACTTCAGTTTATCTTCTGATTGGCAATACCTTTCGAGAATATTCGTTTAAATTTTTTCCCAACTTTCGGATTATTATTTTGTATTTCCCATTTATGTTCTTCGTCACTTAATTTTTCATGAAAAAGGCTTTTATCTAATTTTATCGTTCATTTCATAACATACATTTTGTTCCAATAAACAAAATACTAATATCAATTTCATTTCATTTGATTGAATATCTCATCTTGCTGTGCTATAATACTTCACCTTAAGTAATAAACTTGACTAAAACTAAAAATTTATTATGTATGTTAATATGATTACTGACAATTTTTAAGCACAAGCAACTTTATATTTTAATTAAAACTATGAAAGTTATTTGTGAAGGGTCAAATATTTAAATTAGATTTCCTTATCATAAAGAACAGCTCAATATCCCCCCCCCCCATGTTTAAGCTATTTTGTAACTTTTGAGTGTAGAAAATTCGTTTGAGAATAATTTAGATTCAATTTATATACATAGTAGATAGATTCATTTTAATTAAACAATTTACTATTATAATTTCAATAAAAGTAGAAGACAATTAAAATTATTTGAAAAAAATTAAAGTAATTATTTTATTATGTTTATTTCCTGCGATTAGTGTTTCAACTTTTCTTGCGTTTATTAGTTATTTCTTATGACTGAAGTTAAGTCTGCATTATTCTAAGCAATTAAAAATTTTCGATTGAATTCCACGTCAATCGGTTATCATTTATCCTTCATTTCTTGGACCAGTTCTCTCTCCAAAAAAAAAATAATATGATGTTATATAAATATATTAGAATATTATTTCTAAATAAAATAAATTATTAATTGAATAACTTTTTAAATTTATTTAATTGACCGAGAAAGTGTTTTTTATTACTGAGAGATTAAATTTCCAAAGAATAAAATTGATCAAAATATCCTAAAAATAACCTTATACTTTTGAGAGAATAACTTAATATTTCATTGAATTTACAATATTTGTAATAATTCACATTATATTAACAATCAATAATTGCGCCGATCTACAAGCAGAATAATTAGCACCTTCTCTCTGTGTGTGGCCATCAAATCAGCAGTTTACAAGACAGATTCCCATCTTAGATGTCGATGCTTACGGTGACTCACAATCAACCTTAAGCTAGAATCTGACCACTCAAACTACATATGAATAAAAATATTTTTTTTGTCTTGTGCCAGCTTAAGCTGACAATATGAGGTGCGCGTCTCTACTTTTCCACACTGAACCATATTTGGTCTGAAGTCCGACTGCTTCAGTACACACATGCCATAGGGACGCGTTTATAGGGTAGGCAACCATTCACACCTCTTTCAGACATAGAAAGAACAAAGACAGAATAGATAGAGAGAGAAAGAACATCCATGTCCAAACCGGGATTCAAATCCAGGACCTCTTTATCCGCAGTCAGGCACTCTGCCCACTAGACAGGGCAGTCGGCAATAAAAATAGTAATTTTAAAAATTAATATCCATACAACTAATCACATACAATATTTTTAAGTTAAAGATGTGATGAAATAATTCCTAAAAAAACCGCAATGAATATCTAGAATAAAGTTAAAAAGTCAACCGGTATTTTAAGTAAAAAAATAAGACTTCATCAATTTCTATTTTCTTCTAAATCGATAGGAATTCCTGGAATAAAACAGTTAAAGGTTCAATTAATTTCATTTCATTCCCATTTTTTCAGTCCAATAAGCCGAATAAAGTCATGAAAAACTTATTTTCTAGAATACAAATATTGAATATTCTTAATGCTGTACATCCCTAAATATATTTTTGTGTTTCACGTTTAATTGATCAAATATTTTTATAACTTTTTAAAGTATAGAATAAAATACATCATTGGAATTTTATTGTAAGTTTTTTCATCTGTAAATTACATTTCTTAGAGATGTATGTATAAAACAAGAAATGAAAGGTGATTAAGATGTTTCTTATATGAAATTTTGTACTTTTATTTAAACCGTTTACTTAAACTATTTGGTTAATATTTAACATTCCGAAATTAATATCATTTTATATTTATCATATAAATTATACAAAGTTATATTTAGAGCTTTCTCAGCTCTTTCTCTTGCCTTCAGTTCAACACTTCGTGGATTCGAATCCCACTTTGGACATGGATGTTTGTAGTGATTCGGAATCCACTTTAAACTGTGGTTCCCAGTCTAATTATCCCTCGTGTGCAAAAAACGAACGTTGAGAGACAAACAATCCAAACCCTCATCAAACTCTAACATATAAATTTATAAATTCCTATCTGCATTAATTTATAAATAAGTTGATTTATATTAATACTTTTAGTATTACAAATAATTAAGTTAGAAATTATTTCAAAATTAATGAATATGTTTGTGATCATTTATACTTATTTAATTGATTTCAGATTTAAAAAATATAAATAAAACTGATTATGGATCAAAAAGTAATATATTTCTTGCAATTAAATGAAGACATGAAACATTTTCATGTAATGTTAACTGGAAAATAAAAATGTTTTGCAATACCATTTTTTAATAATTATAGTATACTTATTTATAAATTTAAAACAAACAAATTCATAAAATATATATTTTCCATAAATTAAATTTTCTCGGTAATTAGTTTCCTTTCATTCAATATATTTTGTATAAATCGCAAAATTATTACTTATGTGCGATAATACTGAAGCCCTGTGGCGTATGTGTATCGCTTCACGTTCCCAAGACAAAGGTGCGATGCTCGATTCTCGGGCTCAGCATGGTCAACTTCTTAGCCTCTTCCAGTGAGTCGATAAAACAGATTACCAATTATGCTTGGTAAATAAACGCTGAGTATTTTGCATTAAGCTTACCACCTAACTGGGGCCTATGTTTCACACCCAAGGTACCTCCAACTTAATATTAAAAATTTTTGGACATTTGTCAGTCTGTACCACTTTTTAAGTATCTGTGGGCAGATGTCATTTCACCAATACTCACTATGATGTTAATTGCCAAAATAATTACTACGATAAGCAGAGCTTCGAATATTAAATTTTTAATGCAGTTAAAGAAACGCTAGTTATTGGTTTAAATACCTATAAAGCATTTCGTTCTTTTAATAGAACCTTTAATAATTGAGAAACTAATAACATGCAAATAATTAGGCTTGCATAAAAAAAGAAAGTTTAATTTATTGGTACTAAACATAAAATAATTACATAACATAAATTAAGTTTAAAATTCGAGAATAGATAGAGAATAAAGATATCCCAATTAAGTAATTCGTTATCATTACAAATAAAAATAAGTAAATTATAATACCAATAACAATAACAGTTTATAACCAAAACTATCAGACACCAGAGTTTGATTTTCTGAATCAAATGCTTTTAAAACACCTGGGACACGCCCCCTTTGACGAACTGGCATGCGTATACAGTAAGTTAATAATTCGATTATGAATATAAAAATGCCAGATCGGCAAGTAAAATTTTAAGTGTTAGTAATAAATTTTATAGGAGTATGACTGTAAGTCATAGCAGAAAAATAAAGTTGAAAATTACGTAAAAGTATTTTAAATGTATGATAAATAAATATGGGGATAAGAAAAATTAAATAGGACTGTACTAAACTAAAAGGCACTGAATATTTATAAGTTTTAGTTTGTACTATTGTAACAGCATTGCAGGCCTTGGCACCCATATGTAGGGTCAAACCCCTGAGTTAAGTTTTAAATATTACATTGAAAAAATCTATCCTATTCAAAATCCATCCTATTCTCAAGCATTTAATAATTTTCAAATAATATTATTTAATAATTTTCAAGCACGAGTTATTTAATTATTGTAAGTAAATTATGAAATTAAAATAATATAGTTACACACATTAATATTGCTTTAATTTTATAATTTATTGTTCGACATTACACACTCTCCAATTATATATATATATATATATATGTATATATATATATATATGTATATATATATATATATATATATATATATAACTCTCAGAATACTTATTTTATAGAATCAGTATATTATACAATATTATTTCTATGAAATAAATATTCTGAGTTAAATAGTCTTAAGATATAATGCGAAAAATTTCTTCTGCGTAGATCCTTATAAGATTATAACAAAAAATAGCAACCAAATATTTTTGCAGACTTATTTCCGCGAAAACTTTCATGCTTCAGTAATAACTTTTGTACCATTAAGAAAAAAATCATTCACTTACTAGTAAATGCAAAAATGGAAGCCCCTGTTTTGAAGATTCTATTTTTTGACCTTCTATATTCTGTGATAAATGTTTATATACATAGAATTGAGGGTATTTACATCTCGCTTGCAGTATATTTTCAGTTATACTGATTTTTTTTGTTTAAATATATGTGAATGCTGTTTTGCATTTACTAAATTCTATACGCAGAGACTGAATATCTTTGATTCAAAATTAAATCCATCTTTTTCAATTCTGTTACGTTTAAAATGATTGTTAATAATATTTAAAGACAGTGAAACATTTAAAAAATCTTTCTATTATTTCATTACGTCAAAAAATGTTTCTTCTTCTAACAATCTACGTCTATACTGATTGGCTTATTGTATTTGCTAACGTTTGAAAGATCAATTTCTTAACTTTTGAAAGATGGAAGCATGATTTATTTGTCTTATGTTGCTTAGAAGATGATGCTGTTACTGTATCAGCGTCAAATAAGGAAATCTCATATTTTTCCATACAATTGCCATATCTTTGCTAAGTTTGAATACTATGGTATCAGATCAGAGTTTCTAAAAATTTGCTTTTCCTGTCTTTTCGTGTTATTCTCTTGGATTTATCTTTATTTGTGAGAAATGATTTTCGAAAATTTAATAAATTAAATTTTGTTAATATTTCATTGTTTTGTGCATTGATGTTAAGAGAAATGGTGTATCTTTTATGAAAATTGTTCATAATCAAATAATTTTCATAAAACTGTCTTGAAACTGATACAGGCGGTGAAACATGAACTTTTACATAAAAAAATCTCTATCGAGTACCCATTTTAAATATGAAAGGATAATTTGTTATAATATTTAGTTGTAATATATTAAAATTAATTATTTTATAAGGAATGCTTTATAAAACTAAGGGAAATTCTGATTCGTAGAATAAAATGTAAAGTTGATTTAATAATGTGAACATTTACCTATTATGTCTACTTAATGCCTTTTTCAAAGTTAGGTTTTTGAAAAAACCGAAATTTTTATGGAAATTAATGTTTCTTTTAGCATAATCACACAGTATGAAAAATTAAATAACGAACGTAATATTTTTAAAATGATAAATACTATGGCTCAAATTGTAAAATGAACGTCACAGGAGTACTAACTTAACGAATAAAACACATTTGTGAGAGTTTCTATACTCATGTAAAATTGAATCGCATTCGAGAAAAATATGTTAGGGGTTAAAAATATTGTCAGAATATATATACATGTGTATTGAAAAATTAAAAGCTTGAATTTATCACCAAAAAGGGTAATTCTTATAACTATATTAATTACGACGATTTTTAAAAATCAAGGCACACATTAATTACTTTTTTTAAATAAAATTCATTTTATTCATGTTTAATAAAAACAATTTTCTGATTTTTATGACCACAATGCAGAACGTAAATGAAAATAAACTCTATTACAAGACTGAGTCTATTTTGCATAATTACCTATATTTAGAAACAAATCCTTATTAAGCTGATATATCACGTGTGTGTGTGTGTGTGTGTGTGTGTGTGTGTGTGTGTGTGTGTGTGTGTGTGTGTGTGTGTGTGTGTGTGTGTGTGTGTGTGTGTGTGTGTGTGTGTGTGTGTGTGTGTGTGTGTGTGTGTGTGTGTGTGGCCTCTTTCACATTCTACTTTTCTACTTATGTATTTACAGCTGGCATATATTTAAAATTATGTCATATTTTACAGAGATTAAATTTAAATTAAAGAGTAACTCTATATAAAACGTACAAATTTAAATATACGAATTGAATTCTTTTAAGGTGGTTAAATATTTATAAATATATTTTAATTCCTAACTTTTTAGTCAATGTCATTCGTAATAACCAATGTTCCACAAGATAATCTAATCTTTTTACTGAAATAAAAAATGTAGGTATCCAATTTTTCATTTTTTTTTTTTTTTTTTTACATTCTGAACTATAATCTTTTGTTTTCCTGCATAAAAATTTAAAACATTTTACAAATTATCTAAGGGAAAGGAAAATAGTGATGTGCTTCTATCGTGAAAAAAAAACACATTATTTACTATATGTAAAAACTTACAAGGAGTTCTTCACTTTTAACAAAAAAATATATAAACACAACTCAAGGTAGTTTAGCAGAGATAGTTTCGTTGCATTTCTCATCAATATTTATAAATCGATCCTATCTATGAGTGACAGGTGCGGTATAGCAATCAGAAAGGAAAAGGTCAAGTAAATGGCGTGATATATTATTTAGTTTCCACATGTTGTAAATATCATTTTCTTCACTTTTGATTTTGTCTTCCATATAATATAGCAGTAGACTTAAAATTGATGCTTCAGATTTGGCCATAAAAATTTGTTTTACACAAACGAAGAATAAGTGAGATATATTCATCTTTTTTTTCAAATAACGGCAAAGTAAAAAAAATTAATTTTAGTGTTAATTTGTAATTGTTGAATGTTAAAAAATATATAAATGCTAATTTATAAAAATTAATTATAATGCAAATAATAAAAGAATGTTTAAAAAAACTATTTAATATCATTAAATTGAAACTTCAGAAGAGGATATGCGAATTTTTTCCTCCAATGAATAATAATTGATACATTTTCCTTTTTGTTTTAAATAAAATTTTATTTAAAAAAAAAACTGATTTTTAATATGTATGAGTATTTAATTCTCACATTTCAATAATTTTAAATTTTATATTTGCGCTTTAATATATAACTTACCATTTTTTAACAAAGTGAAACACAATTCTGAAATTGGAAGAATTATTTAACACATCATTTTCTTTTTAACAAAGTAAATCGCAATTCATAAATTGGAAGATCCATATTCCACCAAGTACTTATCATCTAGAAATCTATACATTCTTTTCCAATTGCTACATTTTCCCCTTTGAGCTTTATATTTCTAAAATGTTCGAAGTTTTAGTTTTCAATCAATGGATTTCGAATTTTTATTGAAAAAACTATGCATCACAGTACAAAAGTAAGCAGGTTCATCTAGGATTTCACCTCTTCAAAACGTGTGAAACCATCATTAAAATTTCATTGCCGTTTCAAGAATGCAGATTAAAACTATTTATCTGTACCCTTGGTTAGTTTCCATTTCAGAAATGCGATTTTCTTTGTAATACTTCTTAAAGTTTTTAAATTGTTGTTTCTTATCACAAAAGATTTTCTCAATTCTCAGCGATTTTCTCATTGAATAAATTGCACAAAGTTTGAATTATGTAAAGGTATTTTTGCTCTTTAAATTTTTCCTGAATGCATTATTATTTTCCAACAAAATTCCAATTCAAGAATTCCAATATTTTAAATCTGTAGTAATGAGTATAAAATAAGTTTAATGTCATTTTTTAATTCTTTAATATCATATCATTTATTTAAATGTTGAGAAGTATACATTTATATATATATATATATATATATATATATATATATATATATATATATATATATATATATATATATATATATATATATATATATATATATATATATATATATATATATATATATATATATATTCAATGAGTATACATTTTTATTCACAATTCGTAAGAACGATAATGACTGAGAATTTGCAACATTACAATCAAATTTGATATTATTCTTAAAAGTTTGTTATGGGAATGCAGGATATATTTTATTTTTCATTTCGTCTAACATCACTAAACATCTTTTTTTAAAGCAATGATATTTTAAAATCTATTTAATTATTCAAAGCTCTATTTGTTTTGTTCTTATTTTAACTAATTTAAGAAAACATTATAATGTAGTTCCTTTAATGTACAGGCTGATTCACATAAAAATAATGTGACCAATTTTAAAGCCACAGGAATTTTTATTGAATTAAGTTATTTACATGAAATTTTCAATGAGGTTTTTTTAAAATTATAATATTTTAGGTAAACGCTTAGGCCAAGCCAATAGAGCTTTTTTAATCATTTTTGGGGATATTTTTTCAACTTACCCCCTTTGATTGCTTATTAAATCATTTGAAGTATTCTTACTTAGCGTTTATTTAACTGTATTTTTTAGTATCCCTATATAAAATATTCGCAAGAAACACAGTTAAGAAATGATGATAGACATTTTCAGGAGTAATAACTTAGATTTTTTCCTCCATTTTATCCTTGATTTTACAGTGTGAATTAATGCAAATTCTTACTGAAAAAACAAAAAGGCACTGAGAGTAGAGACGTTTGCATTCCTATATCATGTGCTTCAAACATTTAGTCTGATATTATTTAGTATAAGTTTTAGCCTTTGGTTCATAAAACAATGGTTTTGTTAACCATTGCGAGAACATTCCCCTCCATATTATAACACCTGATGGCTAACTTATTTTTTGAAAATGGCGTGTGTTTACAACGCTTTTCACATGAAATATAACATCTTGTATTTCCTTTTGCCAATTTTGGATGATAGATAAAACAATTCATCCTCTTTTGTTATTCATGTTTTGTATCTAACTTTGCATAATATTAAGTATAGAGGACATAAACGTTTTTTTTTTCTTTACTGTTTTCCCAAATATTTCAAGACATAGAATTTTTCCTACATTTTTATAGCGAATTTTCTTCATCTCACGACAAATTGTCTATTCCTATACCTGTATCTTTTCTAAAGTTCTTTGAGCCAGTGGATTTTCTATAGCGGTATGTCTTTTCAGGCTCTTTCGTTCTTTTTCACTAAGAAATTCCTTTCATCCACATTTTTTCTCGGACATTTTGATTGCAGGCCAAATTTTATTTCCTTCCAAAGTTTATAAAATAATCCATTAGAGAAATGTATTTTCTGATTTTTAAATGCTTTTGTTATAACAGGAATTGAGTAACCATTCTTCAAAATTTCGTTTCGGTTTGAGTATCTATTTTTGAGCCCTAATACTCCGACTGAAAAGTTGTTAAATTTTATAATTTAAAACGTTTCATTTTTAAAATAAAACTAGTAGTGAAGCTATTAAAATTTACCACGAAAAGATGTATGCTTTTTAAATTGGTCAATAGAGTTTTGAATTTACCTTACAATTTCACTATTTATTATATTTACAAAAAAAATGATTTTAATTCATATTACATTAAAATATATTATGGTTTCACACTGTTGTAGTATTTTTGAGACCTTCATTTTCAGGAAAAGTAATATAATACAAAATGAGAGAAAATATGAAAAATATTTGCCTCGCAGTAAATAATGACCATAATGAAAAATTCAATTATAATTTCTAGTTTCTTATTATCTGTAAAATTTGTATCCTCTTCCTTTTTTTAGGAAGTGTCCTCGTTGTAAATGTTTTAGTAGTTTCCCTTTAAATTTATTAAAGTTTAAAAAATTAAATATATTTAGAAATAATTCTTACAATCAAATGTTCATATTATATGAAAATTTTATTTACATGAAATCTGATAATATTATCTTGTTCTCCTTCTAATCATAAATTTTATTTTGTATAAAATCAGTGAAACTCTATTCAGTTCTTTTAATTACAGAAGAGGATATACATTTGAAATATTGGCATTTTATTAATTTTTTTAAAAGGCACTACTAAAGGAAAATGAGATTATATATATTTAAATTTTTACAATTATTTACACATTTTAATGTAATTTTTTATTACATAAATTCTCAAATACAAAAAAGTTTACTTTTCAATATATACTTAACAATATCTTCTTATTCCTGTATATTTAGGTAAGTAAAAAGTAATTAAATTTAATTAAACTTATATAAATCTGCTACTAGAATAGGAAAGAAACATATTAATCCTGCTTAGTAGAGAATATTTAACATTCGTGATTAAGAGAATTTTCTTTAAACATTTTAAAGGCCAAAAGGAATAACAAATTATAATTAACTATTTAAATTAAAATATTTTAATTGAAAGGTACCTTACAAATTATGTAACAAAAACCCATGAACTTTAAATAAATGATTTCATAAAAGTGCTACCTTCTCACACTCTATGTGTGTGTTAGAATATATATATATATATATATATATATATATATATATATATATATATATATATATATATATATATATATATATATATATATATATATATATATATATATATATATATATATATATATATATATATATATATATATATATATATATATATATATATATATATATATATCATTAAATTATTGGAAGAAAACAAAAAAAAATTATTTTAAAGTGAAAATTATCTTGAGCAATTAATAAATTTTGCTTGAAACAAGCACAAATCGTAATTAATGTACATGAAAAGTGGAATTCGTACTGCGATTTTAACCAAGTTTAATGCACAACTAAATGCAAGAGCCCTCAGCGATTATTTTATAAATATACTCTTAATGTAAGAATGCATTCATTAAAAAATCGCACCCAATAAAGATAAATTATCCCCACCTGGTATAAAATCCCTTTTAAAACATGAATAATTAATAAAATTACTCAAGTCTTCGTTTAATTTAGTATTTTTTAGATTAAAAATTTATAAATAAGCATATCACATGCCCTCCTTATTAGAATTTTGCACAGAAACTAAACTTGATCAGGACAGATTTTTATCAATTCATTATGAAAAAAAAATACTCGTTCCATTAAGTTTAATTCCCCATTAAGAAAAAGTTTCTGAAAGGATATTTTTGAGTAACATTGAGTTTGAGAATTTTAAAAGGAAACTATCTGTAACTCTGTATAAAACACTGTATACATAAAATATGGTTACTTTAGAGGAAATGATAATTTTTGAAAATAAGAGCAATTGTTACAGAATTATTCTCTTCATTCATAATATTTTGTTGATTTATTAATGGAATATTACAAGACTAAAAATATATTTAAATGAAGTCAATAGTGATATGCTGTGGTAATTGATTTAATAACATTATGTTAAAACACTTTTAATATTTTAGAATTTTAAGAAATTAAAATGTTAAACATTTATGTTCAAAATACTAGAAACAAAACGAAAAAAACTGTTTATTTCATGAAAACTATTTTTGTTATAAAGATGAAAATTATATAAGTCTAAGACATTTTTACAGTATTCTTTAACAAATAGTTTTGTAAATAATTGCATTACACTACACCAATTGCATGAAATTACTATTTGCGCTGTAGCAAAAGATACAAAATTTAATTAGTGAAGTAGAGGCAGAAACCATCTGAACAATTGATTGAACAACAAAAACAGTTGCTAAAACTCTTAGAGAAGTTATCGTCACGTGGTAGATAGGAAGAAGAAATTAAATTCCAACTTTAGTTCGTTTTCGTAACAGCATCAAGTCTTTTGTATGATTGTATTTCCGTACTCTTCTTCTATAGATTTAAGAAAATGCTTCTACTAATTTATATTGACAATAGTTTAATAAAATCATGCCAGGAAAATATTCAAATTTATAAAAAGTATTTTATAAAGGATAGTATATGTTCTTGTTAGTTTTGAATGATATTATGTTACTTTGTACATTTTGAATTAAAATTATATATTCCTTCTTTAATGAATACTTTTATTTCTATTTTTAATTGCATGACAACAGAGCATATATGATTCTTCTTCCTTATAATCAACTTTCGATTAGAAAATACATAGAAAGAGAAGAAAAACATTAAAATTACATAGAAAAGATTACATTTTATTACTTTCCAATAAGTGCAAACTCTGTAGGTGCGTACATGCTTTTTAAATAAATTATTAATGGGTGTAATTTGAAATTCAAGAATTCCTTTTAAGGTATAAACAAGTTATCAAGAAAATGCTTAAATTATTTTAAGTTTTAAGAAAAGTAGCGTTACAGTTCATCATTATTTCATTACAATTCTCTTTTTATTAACATTATTCAATTTAATTAGTATCTTTGATCACGTTTTACAGCTGTGAAGTTATAAATACAAAACTATGCGTTTCTATCTAACTAAAATAAGGTATAGATGGATTCAGTAAATATTCTTCCATGCGAGAATCAAACTCTTTACAGGAGTTTATTGATTACTTCATTTATCAGAGAGAAATGCCTTTAAACAGAGAAAAGTAAAATTGAAACAGCAAGCTTTGCTACTAAAACTAATTATATCTCGGAATATATTCTAAATTAGCTATATTCACAAAAACTCCAAGACCATGTAATTCACCAATCTCTGTTAGTTAAGCAAATAATAAGTTAGTCTGTTGGAAAATTATCTTCGCATTTATTTCGTCGCATGATTGTAAATCTAGTATGCTTTTATTTTTACTTTATCCAAAAATAATTTACTTCTCGTTTCTTAGAGAGATTCAAAGTTTAATCTCTCTGAATTACTTCTACTCAAAACAAGTTTTCTTCGTTATCATGAATTAAAATTAAACTAAGGGAGCGAACAATTTAACGATCATAAAAATTTAGATCCGGCTTTCCTTCATTTCCCTCATTAACTCCCAAATAATAAAAATCCCAGAATAACTATTTAACTTCTTTTTGTTTTTCTTAAACATTCAATGCAAGAAAAAAATTTATAGAGAATTTGTTAAGCATTTAAAAATATATATATATATATATATATATATATAATATTTAAAAATATGTGAAATAAATAATATTCTTTACATTTTAAAGCCACTGAAATCGACAGATGAAAATTTTGGTATATGCTTAATGCTTAAACATTTCTAATAGTTAAAAATTTATTTGCATATTTAATTATAATTTTTCTATTTTTAGTATCACATAACTTAATCATCGCTAATTTAGCCATACTAAAAATTAAAGAATCGCTAATATGTTGCAAGCTGCTAGAAGGTTTTTTATAACATCCACAATTATTTCCTCACCATGAGGACTTTTCATAGTTAGCTGATCACACTTACATATTGTCAGACTGGATACCTGGAAAACTATCAACCCCCTATCACGATAAGTAAACTTGCGAAACTGTAACTTTTATATCCTTTTTCAACTATTCAATAATATCAAAGTAAAATCCAAAACTTTTTACCACAGAAATGGGGCACTCAAGCCACACTTATTCAATTTTAACTCACAAAAAAGAATTCCTCCAACATCAATGTCATGAAGGAGATATTGTGCTTAATATCTCCAGCCCGAGGAGGGAGAATAGTAAGAAAGAAAACTAGAACTGAAATAATTATAAACTTTAATTTCTGAGACTAATTATATCATGGAATATATTTAAAATTATTAAAACATCTAAAACTTAAAGAGAACACATAAATAAATTAATCTTTGTCACCTTAACAAATATTAAATTGTTCTGAGGAAAAATCATATCCGCCATCATCTTTTCACGAAGTTTTAAATGGGGTTTGTTTTATTCCTGTTTTCCAGAAATAATATACACCTGAAGTTTCTTATTAGCTTAAAACATAACTTTACCAATTATTTTTAATATCCATTAAAATTTTAAGGAATTAAAAACCACTGAGATGATAATTTAATTACTAATTCAATAACTAATGTTTGAAATACAAATAAATAACTTACCGTGATACGATCAGTATCATGATTAAAAACATGATACTGATCGTATCATGTTTTCAATATGTCGATATGTGAAAAGGTATCATGTGTGTGTAATATGTGAACAGGTATATATTCTGCTTTTATAAAAATAATTGTTACTATTAATATAATCACGTCTATCTAATCATAATTATTTCAATCTATGTATAGAAACTTATAATATTATATCAACATTTTTCTGAAAAAATATTTGTGCCACGATGTATAGAATACATATTATAATAAAATGTTCAAACGTTTAAAAAATATGATTTACTAAGTATCATTTTAAGTGGACTCTAGACACATAATAAATGCATTATTTTAAAAATGTAAGTTTTTTTTTAATTGTTTACCTAAAAAGTGAATTTTTTTCAAATGTTTTTTCTTAAAGAACATGAATTCGACCCTAAAAACATGAACCCTGAAAACACCCTTAAAGAATACGAATTCGCCCCCTTTTTGATGCTATCAAAAAACGTTATTTAGAGATTTTCAAGAGAAAATAATGTTTTTTTGCTTCACTAAAAAAATCATAAGTTATCCTTTTTTCAAATTTACTAGTTAATCTCTCTTTAATCAAGTAATAAGACAAGAAATTATTTTACAAATGTCGAAGATTAGCGTTTAATCGATTAGTTCATGGGCCCTCCATTACTTCTTAACAATGTCTTTATACTAATAAAAAGTTCGGTACATGATAAAACGCCAAGATGTTAGGTCAGCTCATATCCACTGTTGAACATTGTGAGATGTATGTTGTATCAACACATATGTTGTATACTTTTGTCGAGTGAGTGCTTGACAGTTTTCTGGTTTTTCTGCTGTTGCGATGAGTGAATATTGTCTACCATGTATACAAAATCCTCCCAGAAGGCTATAGGCGTAGAATGTTCAAATATTTCATAATAGTTATCATATCTTGCACTCAAATTCTTGTATTAAACTGCCTTTTAGTGTCAAAATCATGAGCTTTTTTTTGCTATTTTTAATCAAGATAATTTTGCAGTCTATAAAACAGATGGCAAACATGTTTAATTTCATTATCTCTGTTTCTTCTTAAATAATATGAGACTATGATATGACTTACATTTGGAAATATCTACGATACATTTGGAAAGTGTCTGAAAATGTTAATCAATAAACGTGAAAATCAATCTAATTTTCACTTGGTATTAGTCGATTACAAAATACGCCCTTAAACTAAAGTCAATACTTGGTTATTGCAGTTTGTCATGTTATATCTCGCATCAATAATTTGTTCAAATTTAATATATTTGCTAAATATATATATATATATATAATTACAAAATTCTGGCTTTCCAGAAAATTATAAACTTATTCTCACATAAAGAAATAGTATGATTTAAATTAAAGCTTGATACTTTCTCTAAATTTCAGAAAGAATTCAAATATTATAATTTGCATTAATTTCACAGATTAAATGAAATTTGTATATTTATAAAAAGTTGTTTTGCAAAAATCAAATGTTAATTTACGCTTTATATTTATAGATTTATTTAGTTCAAAGTAAAAGCATAAAAATATCCTGATTTAAAAGGTATTGGTCTATAATGAAGCAGGAAAAAAATTAATTTTGTTACATGAATTACAATTTACATGATGAAAGGTAAAATTAAGAATTAAAATAGCAAATATTTTTAAGTGTTTTATAAATTGTATTTTTATTAACAAAAATGAAAATTTGTGATCTGAATGTTATGTGAAAAGCTTTTGTTTTAAAAAGAAATGCCTTTCAAAGAAAAATATTTTCTTCACAAAAAAATCCCATATATTTTTTCACTTTATCGTATACTTTACTCAAACGTAATGCATATTTTAAGAGTTGGAAACGAATGTACACAGCATTTTTCCTTTCGATTTTAAATATAAATTTCTTAGATAATATTAACAGGAAGGTACTCCTTCTAATGTTATGTGAAGAAAACTACTGTTTTCAAATAAATATTTGTCAAAGAAAACAAATTTCCTCAAAAAAGTCTCGTCTCACCTTTAACACTTTTCCTTATCTTTCAGTATTATATAATACACGAGTTAAAAAAAAATATAGGAATACAAAAATAAACAATAATTTAACTCTAAACATAAATTTTCAGGATTAAGAAAGACTAGAAAATATACGCATAAAATAATTTTATTTGATTAAATTAATTATGAAAACTGAGAGTTAATACATTCTCTGTGGGATCTTAAATTAAACTTAATTTTAATTGGTAAATAAAAATTCTAAACTTAACAAATAGTCTTATATAAGGCATAGTTTAAAAAAACATTAACTAAATTAAATTGCAATTTTTCGTATTTACTTTAAACATGCATATCTGGACTAAGTATTAAAATAAAAAATATGTATAGGAACATTTTACTCACATTTATTTATGTGGATAAACGAATTTAAATAACTGAAAGTTAACTTCTTGGAAGAAGAATGTAAAGTTTTTAAAAAGTTTCATTTAACGGAGATGGTTTTATTAAAAAAATTCTATTTTAAGTACAACAGAAATATGACACTTAAAATAGTTGAAGTGAAAAAAATTCTAAATACTCTAAAAACAATTTGCAATTTAAAAATACAAGAAAAGTATTCAAAGAATTTACCTTCATTAATACATATAAAATATTTTAAAAAGATATTATCGAAGCTTGAAAGTTCCGTTGTGAATATTGTTGAAAACATAAAACTACACCAAGGAAAAATGTCAAGATGGGACATGGTGAAAAATGCTAAAATATGTTGATAGAAAGATCAGCATATTTTTGATCAATAGTTTAAAAGAAAAAAAAGTGGAAATAATTTTTTTTGTTTTCAAAATACTTTTTGTTTTCCGCCCAGTTTTGCTCTGAAGTAAATTTAAAATACATTTTTTATACAGATAAATGTTTATTTAACTTATTATCATTTACAGACAATTTTCTTCGCTTTACATTTCAAGGGTTTACTTTGGTATAGAAATGTGACAAATTGTGAAATATTTCTTTTAATTTTGTTAATCTCTCAATAGATTTTAATCATACAAAAGAGTAATAAGAAAAAAATAGACATTTATATTTTTTCAATGAGTTAATGATAAAATTTCCACTAAAATAAAAAATATAAGAAATCTGATTTTTCAGATATATATAAACCAGTGGGCAAAACTTAAGCATGTAAATTTTAAGTAGAAAGTCATACAATTGAAGAAAAAGGTATTTTGCGATCATTATTGTGGATCCGCAGTTCAGTAGAAATGGCATACGTATGCAAATGCCAAAATAAAATGTCATAGTGATATCAAAGTATGCAAAACGACTGTGGTCGAATCGCTTAGCTGAAGATTACAATAGAAAGAAATGGAAATACGTAATTATACATAAAAAGGCATTCGCAGTAAGTAAAAATGAGTTACTAGTAACAATTAGTAAACTATGGCGAAGAAAATTACCTTTATGACTAAAGATGACGGTGAATTGTTGAAAAGCTGGAGCAAGGGCTTAGTGTGACCAATGCGCAGTCAAACAGTTTGGAATCAAATAAAGCGTCGTTTCGTGCTCTTGAAAAAATTCTATACCATAGATACAGTTATTAGGAAGTTTGGTGATGGCCTCCCTAGAAAACAACTGCCGCGAATGACAGATACATCATCCTGAAGAAGAAACGATCCGGATAACAATCGACAAATGACATTGTTTAGCAATTTTACCCAGCAACAGAGAGACAAGTTACATGGTTTATTCTGACGAGCGTTTTCACAAAGATGGCTTAGTTGTCTACTGCTGTAAAAGCTTCATCCTTTTGAAAGTTAGCCATTGCCGAGACCGTTGCAATGCAACAAGCAAAAAAACTGGACATTTTATCAATGCAGTCGTGTCTTCTTAACGTATGAGAGTCGTTTCTGCGCCAAAAAGATTTTCAGTGCCAGTTGATTTAGAGAGACATCGAAGCATTGTTTTATCCCACTAACCTTACAGAAACAGATTGCTACTGTGCTCCTGGAGTTGTCTGGGAAGACATTATTTTGAATAGGTGAACTGATCTCTACTTCTCAAACAGAGATTCTGCAACCGGAGATTGCTATTGTAAGAAGGTGGTAATTTTTAATGTGCATTTATTCCTAGGTATCATTAAAGCAGACCTATTTTTTTAGGAATGACAATGCACGGCCACACTGGACTCCTGCTTGTCAGCAGCAAAAGCAATGGGAAGATTAGGCAGAGTATACCTCTGACTTATAAGAAATATTTTTGGAAGACTTCTTGCGGCACGGTTACATCCCCTGTGGAACACCCAGCAACTTAAATATATACTGATCTAGGAATAAACCGTCTTACCTCTAGAATGGTTGGATAATCTGGTGCTGAACATGAAGAGACGGTTGAAAGCAATAATTGCAGTATATGTAGGACATATCACATATTAAGAAGCACTTGCTTGTATTTTTTCCTCTGGCACAGATAACCTGCATAATGGTACTGTGAATTCAACAGAGACCTTTTTGAATTTGATTCCATACTATGTGTATTGTATTCAATTTGAGCAAATTTGCTTTATTCATTGTTTAAGTACTTAATGTTATCTTTCTCATTTTTTAAATTTCCTATCTTTGAAATAATTTCTGGTGAAGTTATGGCAAGAACAATATTTTTCTTTTAAATTTTGTGCACCAATGTGTGTCTACATGTGTCCTGACTTCTCAGGTTTTCCATAGAAGAATTATTGTAAAATTCGGGAATATGCATCTATGACACTAACTTGCATGAAAATAAATCGTGCGCATATTTTATTTCAAAATTATACAATTTGGGTTACTTACAAAATTATTGTTGCTCTATTATCAGATAGGAAGTTTCAAAGAAAACATTTAAAACTAAAAATTTATAAAAAATAGGTTTCCGTTTACTGCTCGCAAATCAGGTCAAATTCCTTAATAAAGATACAAGTTAAACTGCGAAATATTAAGTCTAAGGTTTTCATACAGATTTTTCTTGATTTGTAACCCTAAACTTCAATGAAAATAATAATAGCAATTACCATGTTAAGTCCTCACTAAAATCCAATTACTTTGCTTAAAACATAAGAAAATACTGTGATCAAAATAGAAAAATAAATCTGATTCACTCAAATTTAGTCTTATAACATGAGCTTAATAAAAGCAAACTTAATATTAAATTATTTATTAAATAACCAAACTACTTTAAACCTTTTCCTTTTTAAATGGAATCATTGCTTTTTTGTTTATTTAAATCTATAAATTTTTTCACAATAATTTTCACATAAAAATTAAATAAAAATGTTTCAGAAATATTTATTCTGATTTATTTCAAAACGTTGATTAATAACAGTTCATGAAAAAATTAGTAACATTAATTACTTCTCATAAAGGGGGGATATAAATATAATTTTTTCATATCAGTAATTAAAAAAGAAAGCTGACATCCAAAGAATACAGAAAACGTATTAATTAATTATATTAATAAAAATGAGACGTCACTGTCGCGATCTTTGAGAAGAGGAGACTTTTTTAATTGCTTATTTCTTACTAAAGTATGTGACTTTTTCTATTGCCTTAAGTATATAAATTTCTATATTGTAATAAATTATAAAAAGTAAACATTCAGGATTTTTTCAAAGAATTTAAAATAAATCTCTTGATTGAGAAATTGGTGAGTAAATTTAAATAGTATTTGCTGCAGAATATATCCATAATAAAATGATATTTCTGGTGCGTTAGCCACCTGTCCGTTATTAACTCTTTAACAAGGTGCTACTTAGTGTTATTCCTAATGAAAATTTTCGATTACTTAAGAGAATATCGGAACATTATTATATCTGAAACACTGTTTAGATTTAATCACATTTTCTGTGCATAAAGACGTAATTGATTAATTGATTAATTTTGTAGAATTCTTCTTAAGCCATATATATATTCAATTATATATGCATTAAACTAATTAGAATATAACATCAGTATTTGTCTAACAAACTCTTTCGAAAGTATATGCGTCGGTAATTTCATTAAATTAATATCCTTAAATTTCACATACTACATGAAAAATCAAATTTAAAATTTTCTACAAAATGCTTATCAACTATAATGAAACCTACAAAATTCCGAAAAACTTACTTTGCTACATTTGTATTTAAATATACATTTAATGTAACAATTTCTTTCAGCTTTTGCATTGAAACCACACTGTTTATAATGAGCGATTTTATAATTAGATTTAGGAGTGTAATTTTAACACATTTAACTTTAACTTTGCACTTTTCATATTTTATTATATTTCGCTTTTATTTGGAGAAACATTAAAATTGTATTGTTGTTCATTTTTAATTTATATATAGAAACGAGAGAAAAGGGAGAGCGAGAAAATATACTAATGAGAGATATACATAATAGGTTTATTAGCAAAGATTTCTTTATAAACAGTTGTTCACATTAGTGAATGTTTAGTAATAAATTAAAATCATATTGCCCCAATGAAGTACAAGCACGCACTGATTTTCAAAAATAAGAAAATTTTTAGATTTCATTGGATGATAATTTCCAGAATAAATGGATAGACTAATGAAATTTAATTTTGTAATATATGTTTTATCAAGTTTCAAAACTATTTATATGAAACAAAAAGTAAGCATTCAACAGTTATAATACACAAATGTTATTACGCGTAATACTCAATCAGTGTCAGAACAGGAGAAGCTATGATTACACGATTAAACTAAATGTGTATTAATCTATTTATCTTTCCCTTAAACAGGGCTTATGACCATGATTGCGTGTTAGAAATCAAGAAGTATATAAATTCCTGAGGCAATAATTCTAAATCATTTTTGAAACACTGTTTTCAGGCTTTGACTGTTTCTTGGAAAGAGTTAGCATTCAACATAGTCCTCACGTGAGTTCTGGAGATTTGATTGACTTCCGTATGGATGAAAATCCGGTGAATTTATACACTTACTACAAATTCGTTGACCAGAGGAGTTCTAAGCTTACAGCTGCCGAATGTTAAAAGAAAAATAAGCTAACTACAGTCTTACAGAAGAATATGGGTCTCAAAAGTCTTACTCCTATACATTACACTAGTTACAATATCTATTTCAAAAACATACTATATTCAGTGACCAGACAACATGATATTTGCTTAAACTTATTTTGGTAGTTTTCATGGACATTGGATTGCAAATAAGGGATCTTAAATTATCTTTTTAAAAGAGTACTTTGATAAACAAATTTAAATTGAGATGGAATTCATCAGTGAAGAAAGAGGTCACCCATTGCTTTATCCTCCTATTTCCATAATCTTTGTGCTTTTTAAACGGAATCCCTTATCTTTCAGAAGTGAGTAATTAGCATTTTCTTATGAACCTTCCAGGAAAAGTGAAACTTTAAATCATTTTTCCAGTGGCAGCGTAGATTTAGAAAAAAAAATGAGACGTTGTAACCTGTATGATAGGCTTCACTGGAATTATGGCTTCTTTTGCTTATTACAACTATAAGGCGAGACTTTCCCTAGGTTTTCTGTAAATACTTTTATATAATTCAGTGTTGCAAAATTATTTCTAGAAGCTCTGCAAAATATCGAGTTATACATTAAAATCAACAAAATTTAATATGAGATTGCCCTAGTTTTGCCTCATTCCATCACTTAAACTTTTGTTACGCATATTTACTGTTGAATTTGAATTAACTGACTGCGGCAAAAATCAGCAAGTAATTTGTTGATGAGTGAGTGAATAAAAGGCGGATTTCGCCACACCCACTTATAAATTTTGTTCCTCTACTAGCTCTGTCCATCCACACCAGTAAGCTTATGTATTTGGCGTCAAGAATTTTCCCCTTCCTTTAGAAGCATTAGTTTTACATTTCATTCTGTATTATATGAAATTCAAATAAGAAAATTTCAAATGTCAGCACCAAAGTACATTTCAAGATCAATTTTAGGTCAGTTAAATCAATACATTTTACTGTCGTAAGCTGTAAAATTGATTAATTCTGTTATAAAAGACTACAGGTATAAAACCGAAGACAATTTTAAGTGTTCCAGTTGTATAATACAGGATTTTTAATTTATTTCTATGAGTTAAATGCAGTAGCATGTAAAAGTTTTTATCCAAACTTATATTTAAACTAATTTTTTTAAATTTCGTTAAATACTGAAATTTTTTTCATAGAACAAAAAGAATGTATATTTTAAAATATTTATGAGTTTTCATATAAATATCCTTGTTGGCACTTTTAATTTCCTTCATTCTTATAAGTTTTGACATTTATTTAAGCAATGAATTTAAAGTAGATATATTATTCTAACGAAAAGCATTAATAACAATTTATTCATGTAGGAAATAATGCTATCAATTTTATAAGCTCAAAGTATGTAAATATTCAATTTCGGTTAATTGTAATATTGTTCTTAAAACAAGCCACAGTTTCAAGAAAAATTGCTCAATTAGTCTTAAATATTAAAATCATGCCAAAGAAACTTATTGAAAAAGATGATTTTGAAATTGATAAAACACCCATTTCAACAACATGAAACAACTAATTGTATAGCAATGTATTACAAGGAAATCCTTTGCTAAATCCATACAAAAAATTGATTTTGATAAACTTACATGAAAGCCCTATTTTAAGGAGGCCGGGTATGATTCTAATTTTTGGGAATAGAAGTGAAAAACATTCTCTTCTATTCCCAGAAAAGTTAATATTGTTATCTCGTTAAAACATTAGTTAATTTTACTTAAAATATTAGTCATACATCAGTAAAGAGTTGAAGAAAATTTTGCATCCAGATAAAATTAAAATGTACCCTTTTCGAAATGAAAGTATATATTACGTGTCGAGGCTAACAAGGATGAGAAATAACTCTGAGTGTATTATACCCTCTACCTAAAAACTGTAATATAAGTAATATAAAATTGTAAAATAGTTATTTATGTCAAAGAATTACAATTATGGAATCGTCAACAGTCTATATCGTGTGCATAAGTGGAAATTTAAATTTATAAATAAAAATCACTCCGTTAAACTAGATTCATGGCCAAATTCTTCGAGCCAGTGAAATAAAATCTTTGTTTAAAAGCTTCAAAATTTGCTATAATTAATTTCTCATTATTGTGTGAAGCGATTTGTAATGATATAACAGAATACAAGATAACAAAACACAGTTTCCTTAAATTATCGAAATTATTTATGCGTGGATCTTTGTGAGTACAATTTCCAAAAGCTTACATCTGAAGCCACTGTAACAAAATCATCTTTATTAAATTAAATGTATGTTTAAATCAGTATTATACAATATAGAAAATTTGATTACATATATTATTTATTAAAACTTACTAACAATAATACATGCACTACGTACACATAATGCAAGAAAGATCTTTAACTTTTTTGGAAGTAAGATTTTCCGGGAATTCAATTAATAGAAATCCTTCAAAGAGATTATTATATCCGATACATAAAAGCAACAAATACGATTCCATGTTTCATAAAGAATTTAAAAAAGAAGTATTCCTATAGGTGTCGTTGAAAAATGAAATCATTTAAAAGAGACAGTATGAAATATTATTTAAGTAATCATTTCCTTTCACTTTTTTTTTCTTCCTAGTGAAGTCTTAGTTTAATTCTGGTCTATTTCACTATTACACTTTCATTCAGTTCAACTCCCTGAGGGAGTACAAAGGCTTTGATTTTCATCATAGACTCGAAAAGCAATCAGAATCCTTAGAAATATAAAATGAAACACCGAGTGAGACGAGAAAGAATGTTTCTAACGTCGTGAAAAAAAAAGCATAAATTTTGAAAATATTTCAACATCTATTGCCAATATATATATAGCAGTATTCTTACATCAGTACTTCTCTATTATTTTATTTTAATTTTTCGTCTATAATGAACTATAAATATTAGCATTAAACTAATTATATACAAAATTAAAAAATACCGTGAAATAACAAAGTGTGGCCCTGAGAGAGGTGAATTTAAGAAAACATTTAGTACTCCATAAATACTGAAAAAAATTCATCGTGCAACAAGAATCTCGAAAATTTCTAAAAATACTGTACTCTTGCTTATTTCTTCTAGAAAAATATTATATATTTTTCTTATATCTATAAATAATGTTTTGCAAAAAATGCTTAAACCATCCAATTAAAAGGTGTGTAAAAACTTGTTTTCTTGTGTCTTAAATATACATAAAACAAAAACTTTTAATTCATTTATATGTAATTAGTTTTGGAGTTCGTTAAATAACTTCAACTTGTGTGACATGTTTTTTTTTTCTTATTGCCATTGATGAGAAAAGTCAAATATGTTATGCAATATGCTGTAGAAATGGTATTTCATATATTTACTGTGTTATAAACAATCTAATTTCCTATCAAATCTATTTAAATTTAATTAAACATCACCAAATATAACATTATTTAGTGAAATATTACAGTAAATATCACTAGAAAAATTAAAAACATTATTTGAAGGTAGGAATAATTTGGTTTACTTTTTAAATGGAAAAAAATTCTTTCAAACTCTTTGGTATTTCATTTCTTCTAGAATAAAATAGAAAAAACAAATTCCACTGCTTTAAAAATTTCGTATTAATAACTTAATTTGTAGAGAACATTCTTCTGGGATGGTTATTTTAACATACATTTTAATACCAAAAGTTAAGTTTTTTATTTAATCAGTTATGTGGAAAATAATCGTAGAAGAACATCAGAGATGATATAAGCAGAGCAAAGAATAGATTATAAAAAAAATTATTTTATTAATTCTTTATTTTAGTTTTAAATTACTTTTTCATTATTATTGAACATAGAAAAATATTGCAAGTCTAAAGCTATTTTAAGGCATCATTCATAAGTCTATTAGTTTTTTTTTATTATTGTCCTTCATTTTTTTTACAGATTTAATGAAATTATAACACATGAGTTCAAACGAAGATTACTGCTCATATTCTTTACTTACCAAGATGACAGTTAATGGTTACCATAATAGTTTCCATTTCAGCATTTCATGAGCTTAATTCCAACCACAGCCATGGAGGTTCTTAGTGGTTCGGAATTAATTTACAATTGCAAGTTTTAATCAATTTAGCTTCGTGTGCAAAAAATGGCAGTATAAGGACAATCAAATCAATATAAACTTTTTAGAATCAAAATTTCTCAGAAATATAATTCTTCGTAGTTTAAATTTAATCGATATTTTAAAATGTACTTTGGTTATTTAACCTATTATTTATGCATGAAATCATAGAAGACCAGATATGAGAAGGACATAATTGTAATGTTGTAAGCAATTGGATGACAAACATATCTTACATCACGATCATTGAGATAATTTTTGATTAATAAATTAGTATTTCAATTGAAAAATTATATTTCTTCAAAATATTCATTTGAAATACAAGCTATTTTCGAGAAATATGAAGATGTTTATGCAGAACATTAAATTCTCTGCAAATATTTATCTGTTTAATATCTTTTCGAAAGTAATTGCATAAAAACTTAAAAATGTTTGAAAATTACTGATGTTTACTATGCATTTATTTAATGATGAAAACTAACACAAATACAACAATAGAATGTACAAATTTTATTAGATTGTACTTCAGGAGTAATAAGAAAATTCACTTTTTATAATTCACAATCAACATATTACATCGTAAAGAAGACAAATCTTATTCTAATGTTGCAATGATGCTGATAAACCAGATATAATGACTGATAAATTATACTCACTTTTCAGATGGCTTGTAGATTATAGTTTTTAAAGAGAATAATCAATGTCCAAATCCTTCAAAGCAGGCTTAATTTTTAGGAAAAATGTCTAGATAAAGAATTGTAATATAGCGTAAAAATGTACCATATGAAACTTATTATGAAAAAATGAAAAATAATTTTATTTTATAAAAAATTCAGGAGTAATTTTGTTCAGTTGCTATAATAATCCAGTTCTTATAATTTGGCGTGATAATTAAAATTATTTTATAAATAAAAATGCGTAAACACAAAAAATTTATTAATTGTACATAGTTTATAATTTATATACAAGTAATATATTTTTGAAAATTTAACTTATTCAAGATTGTACGATACATAGTTGAAAATTGATTTTTGTATTACATTCATAAAAGGCAAACTGAATTAAGTGAATGATTTTATTTATCGATTTGGAAAAAAAATTATTTCTTTCTTTAACGTAAAAATCTTAAATCTTAATAATATTTTATGAATTGGAAAATTGTAATAATATTTCGATCATTCAACATGAAGTATTTAATAAAATCAGAATCTTGCTAGGATCACTTAAATTTTGAAAAAAAATTTCATAAAGATTTAAAATACATGAAGTTGAAATTATGAAGCTGTAAGGACCATCATTTCTTATTACTGTTAAAAAAATTCTTGCATCTTTACAATATCTTTTACCTAAGTAAAAGATTTTTTGTTTTCAATTAAAATAATTATGACGTTTATGTAATTTTTAAATTAACACAATTAGGTAATATTCATTTCTAAATTTTTAAATAAAAAAATAATCTTATTTTCCAAAGTGTTCTTGTAAGAATTTCCATTTTATAAGAGTTAAAAATGCGTCTTATTAAATTTAAATCTTAATTATGTTAATTTACTAAACTTTCATAAGTTCATTATTCTTGAAATACATAAAAAATGTAATAAAAACAATCTAATAATTTTTATATAGATTTTAAAAACTTACAAAAACTCTAAAAATAAAATTTTCTAAGTAACCATCTTTAAGGTAACTTAGTAAAATATTTTTTAAATTTTCAAGAGATTGAATACGAAGCTTCGTTTCTCATGATTTATAAATTGAACTTATTTTAATAAAAATTCAAGCCATTGACATAGATTGCCTAACTTCTAATTTTTATCATTTGAAAATTACACAATGATAAACCTTTCATAATGATGATATACAGAATCATATGCTCAAGTTTGCTTTAATAGCCTAAAAAAATTATTAAAGAATGACGATATAAGGGTAAGAAATGTTTAGTAATTTTAGCATGATAAATCTTTAAATTCAATAATTATGGTAACTGAATTTCCATAAAATGTATGAATCTCGGGAATCAAGTCTATAAATTTTATTTGATGTCAAAATATATTCAATATTGTATAATTTAATTGATAAATTATTAAAAACAAGATTAATGTTAAGAAAAATCACACATTTCAAATGACAATCAAAATATGTAAATGGAGAATTTTTTAAATTCCAACCTTCTTCTTAATGGTTTTTTATCTCTTATATGATGTCTAATAAAGTAATTGAGTAAATCTAACGAGGTAATCTGAATAAAGTAATACGATAAAGTAATTCAACTGTATGAAATTTCACCTGACTGTTATTATTTATACATTGTTTTTTCATTTTTTTTCAAAATATTAAAATCTTCAATATTTCTATCTGTAACAAAACATTCAAAAATATATGTAACAAAACATTTTAAAATTTCGTTCTTTAGCAAAGAAAATAGGAAAAATCTCCAGAAAAATGTGAAATGGGTTGATTTTTTTTCTAAAGTTTTTTTTAGGAAAGAAACCAGTATAACATTAATGGTATGTCATGTTATTTTCAACTTTATTTACAATTAAAATGGCGAATTGTTAATAGTAGCGATACAAAATAACTCTCAAGAAAAAGATGACTGAGCAATTCACATATGGTTCAGAAAAGTTTCCCGGCGTTGCCCCGGGTGCACCATAGGCCATCATCTCACCCTCACACATACCATAGGTACCCATTTATAGGGTAGGCATCATTCATACTTCATTCACACACAAGGAAAGGACATAGACAGGATAGAGAGAGAAAGTACATCTATGCCTGAACCGGGATTCGAACACAGGACCTCCCTATCCATAGTCAGGCATGCTGACAACAAGACAAGTTGGCCGGCGTAATACAAAAGTTATTTAAAAATTATTTGAACAAAAGATAACTTCCGTCCTTTAAAAGAGCAATTTTAAACTGCATACAGTATGAATGTTTGTAATACTTCTGTTAAAAATAAGTTACCATTTATTCCTGATGGGTTTTTGATAATTAAATTAGGTATTGCTATCACTTTTCTCGAAAAAAGTGAGTCATATCGAAATTTCTCGAAAAACATTTTCTAATAATATTAAATGACATATTTCATATTTTATTAAAAATAATTCTGTTAAACTGACAAAAAGTAAATATTTTGAAAGTTAAGAAAGATATTGAACTGAATATAAATAAAAAAAAATTCATTCAATATAAATATTCATTTCAGCTAAGAGTGAATATTTTTATAACCCAAAAATACAAAGAAAGTGATTTAAAGAAATCGTTTTCAATAACTCGGTATATAATATTTAGACTTACAACCTTATGTTAAACAATAATTAGTTATGAATTACATATTTCGGAAATCTTTAATATTTTAATTATTGCACGTTTAAACACAATTAATTACAAGCGATCATATTGTTGCTGGAAACCAGCTCGTATTTAAAGACACATTAAGAACAATCAATGGCCATCGGGCGACATGTAATTAAGCTTTCTCCCTCTTTTCATAATCCTTTCTTAATCTCTTATAAATGGAAATGTCTGAAAATACCGCATGTTCTGTTCCCACTTATATTTCAGTAAATAACAAATTTATGAAACTCAAAGTGCAATTATGACACCAGATTCATTCATATTTCCAAGAAATCCATGACATTATTAATTCATATTCTATTTAATCCAATGTTTTAATCCATTTTGATCAAATATTTTAACATTTTCAATTGTCTTTTGGAGATTAATCATTTATATGATGACTACAGTAAAAAAAAACATTTCAAAGGAGAATTTATTGTTTCTTTTGGAGAACATAGCGCAAATGAATAAAATGATAATTGTTTCATATTTTTTTTCGAGAAGATGATAACAAATTTAAAGAAATAAATCACATAAATATGACTAAAAAGGGAAGCAATGCATTATTCTTTCTAAAATAGTAGTTATAAAGATTATTGACATTTCCTGATATTCGACATAACATAAAATTTATTTTAGTTGGGAAAAAAAGGTTGCAAAGAAAATATTTTTTCAGAATACAGAAATTTTAATTTAAATTAGCCAAAATCATATAATGCAATAGCCACATTTGCAAGATGCACTTTGTATAATGGTAATGCCTAAATTGCCTCCTAATTAAAGACAACTATGTGTTATAAGTCTCATATGTATTACAAAAGTATAAAATAATATACACTTATAAAATGTACAATATGTAAAAAAGCAGAGCTTTGAGGAAGGACATTCAAAACATTTTATTATATTACCACAATCATACATTTTATAGTATGAATAGGTTTATCTATGTTAATATGTAGAAATTCAATACTTTTCGAAGTGTCTAATCATATTTTCATTTATTTGAAACAAAATACATTAATACAAAAATTACAACTCAAATCCGTAGATGAAATATTTTTCATTTAGTTTTAGATGAAATATTTTTCACACAGAGACATTTATTTTTTGTATATTTTATCGTATTTCATTTTATTTTGTAAGGTAATTGGATTCAATGATATATAAAATCATATCTTCAGAATAGAGCCAAAATAGCAATAATTTCAATCATTCTTGAATACAACACTTTACTTTACCTTAAAATGATCTTCTCTATTTTAAAAATTTGCTGAACAAAAAGAAAAATTTCTATAAGAAAACATTAGAATTTTCTAGAATATGCTTTACTATGAAACAAAATGATAGTTGACAAGAAAGCATTATTATTCAAATGTAAGAGATTGTACTCAAGAGGTAAATGAAATAATATTATGAAAAAGATTATATAATACTAATCAAAACAAGTTATGGAATAAGCCCTTAAGTAATGGGTATATATGTAGGGATTTAGTTCTACCAACTATTTGTAAAAGACATCAATTAATTCCATAGATTTACACAACTATGCTTAATATTTTAATAATAATTTAGAAGCTTAATTTAGATGAATTTTTAATTCTTAAAATATATACTATATAATTTACAGTTTTTGTATTATGCCCGTTCTAGAATACTTTCAATAATTAAAATTTATAAACTCCTCCTTTTTGTGTTAATAAAATAATTAAAATAAATGAAGAATTAAATTTTCATAATTAATATTTCAAAAAAAATTTTTTAAAAAATGTTTCTAATTTTCTTTTTATATTATGTTAAATATTAATAAGAGGATATCACTTATTCTAAGTTGAAAAGTAATAATGTTATATGTAAAGTATAATTTTAATAAAAACTTTTCTCAGTGCTTATGAAATGATTTTGTGAAAACAAAAACACTAAAATATGCAATAAATCCTCTAATGAGGTTTTATTATATAATAATATCATTTAAATCTTATTAGAATATAATAATAAGTATTATATTTAATCTGAAAAAAATTATTCCAATCAAGTTATGATAATACAAGAATCACTCGAGTGTCGTATTTTTTTACACTAGTAATTAAGTTTCGATGAGGATAAAAACGGTATCATTTAAAGTGATGACATCAAGACTCGAACTGATGTGTGAGAAAAAAAAAGAGTTTCGGCACTTTAATTAAAAGTTTAATAAAAATCTTTCACAAGAGCTCTACATTGCCAATCATGATGTAATATTATAAAAAAAATAAAATTTCATTTGCATATATAAAATTCTTACTTTACTCATTGAGTTTAACATTTTCTCGGGATATTAAATTTCATATGATATTGTGATACAAACTGTAAAAAAATTAAGTATTTATGGTATTTTTTCAAATGAAAATTGATTATATTGCATTTAATTATTTAAATAATATTATTAAGTTCATTGTTTAAATTTTGGCGAGCTATTTCCAAACAATTTTAAATGATAGATTTTCTAGTATGATTTGTATGCATATAAATATGATCTCCGATATGATTCAATAGATTTACCAGAACTGCTTTCATTTATCGAGTGCCTATAAAATTAAATGATAGTGGATAATAACTATAAGATAAATATATATTAGATATTTAATATAATAATATTAATATATTAGTATAGTTTTGCATTGTTCATACGGAATAATAAAATAAGTAATATAAAATAATATTTATTAATGATTAAGTTAATAAATATTATTTTATACTTTTTTAACTATAGTTATGTGTTTTTATTAATTTTATTTCTGATTTCTGCCTTGCTACAATTTACATGCTAACAGCGTTTTTAATATTAAACATGTTTGCAATTAAATCTAATATTTAGTACCAAAAAATAAGTATTAGTACCTAAGTATTGAAACAAAAGTGTTAGTACTTAAGTATTAAACCAAAATAATAATATTTAGTACCTAAACATTAATCAAATTTAATTTAGATGAATTTTAATTTCTAAAGTATATACTATATAATTTACAGTTTTTATATTATACCCATTCTAGAATACTTTTAATAATTAAAATTTATAAACTACTCCTTTTTGTATTAATAAAAGATTTAAAACAAATGAAGAATTAAATTCTCATAGTTAATGTTTCAGAAAAAATTTTCTAATTTTCTTGATCTTTGAAACTACTTTATCTTCAATTGGAAAATTTTATTTTTTATTAGTTAACTTTATATGATTAAAACAAAAATTATAACAGCATGAATTTTATATATATATATAACTTCACCAGGATTATTAGGAAATATATCAAATAATGACTGTTTTCGCTAAAGAAATCACAGGATAATTATTTTTGCTTATAAGCATGAAAAAATATAGTAATAATATAAAACCTAGAAAACGTAATAAGATATGTATATTTTCGCTGGTTCAAAGCATATGAACTTTTTAATTTTCAAATCATTAACATAAAATTACAAAGTAGAATCATTAAAACAGAAATTACTGGAAATGTTACATGTAGAATTTGATGTAAAAACTTAACAGTAAACAACAGATTGTAAGGGATAAAAAACATGAGAAGAAATTATCACCAGAAGAAAATCATATCATTCGAGATACTAGTTTATACAAGTTACAAAACTGTTATTCGTTTAACATTAGAAATTTCTTTTAAAATGAAGAACAATAAGCTTAACAAGCAATTCTGTACATACAGAAATCTGTGGTCTGAATTATAAGGGGAAGGAATTTAATACGAAATGATGGTCCTTACTCTCTTAGCAAGAAGTTGTGAAAAATAAAATGGATCTGAAGAAGAGAATTAAGAATAGCCAAACATTTTGAGGAAGAATCCCAATAATTCTCAACTGTCCCATGTCCATTAATCAAGATAACTTTCCCATGTGCCCACTTGTTTCTGCAGACTATAGGCATCCTTGATTTTATCGTAAAAAAGAGAAATAATGCGGATACCGATATTTTTTGGTACTAATATATATTTACCAAATATCCCTATTTCTCCGTTACTACGACTAATATCAGCTTTCATCAACATTTGCAGGTGGAAGTAAATTTTACTTTCATCTTTGGACACACATATTCATCTAATATAGTGTAAAACATTCTGAATCTTGGCAAGATTTTACATTTTTAATATCAGATTCACAGCAGCAATGGAAGTAATATTTGCAGCCGTTCAGCTTATATATAAAACACATCAAAATCGAGATATTGCTTAAAATATAAAAACATTATCAAGAATTTTCCTTTCTATAAATTTCAAACATTTTTTAAATGTTGCATCAAAATTTTACTAATTAAAGCATCTGCTACAACAGCCAAATGTTCTCCTTTACACGATACAAATAAATACAACAAACACACACGCGCGCGCCCGCACACACATATATGCATATATATATATATATATATATATATATATATATATATATATATATATATATATATATATATATATATATATATATATATATATATATATATATATATATATATATATATATATATCACTGTATTTTGAATGTATATTGTTAGTTATATAAAATAAAATATATAAACAAAATCATCGCTTTTACTGCATTTGAATATTTGAAAAAATACGCATTCCTCATAATATGTTATATTATGGATAGAAAACAATTTAACACTGACTATACTTAACTTACTATTTATTTTAATATGCTTTTAAGATTTGAATGAATATATATTTTTTCAGTATCAATAAAAAAATACCAAAAGTGCTGCCTGTGTTGTGCGTTTTGAATACTTTTCTTGATATTTTCTAAATTAAAATTAGGCCTTTATAGTTTCCAACATACATATTAGATTTCCGTAATTGCCTTCGCTTATATTTAATTAAGAATCAAAATGAATATTTTTAAATTTTATAATTAGTTACAATTTTTTTTTTGACAAAAAACTTATTATTGTATGTGCTTTCATGGAACTTTAATTGTTTTATCATTTCTAAGATATATTTACAATAATAAACTGATATTTTAATGAAAACCACTATAAAAAAATCATACTTGGGAAAAATACAGTTTTCTAAAAATAATCATGAAATCTTAAAACTTGGCTAACAAAAACTGTGAAATTAAAATATGTATTAACATTCAAGGCTTCCTTCGGAGTATCTTAATTCAAGATAATTTTATAGTAACATTGTTGTTGTTGTCGTGTGCCAGCTAGGCTAATATTATGGGGTGCGCTGCTCCACTTTCCAACTCAACCATATTTATAGGTATGGAGTCCAACTTCCTCAGCAAACACATACCATAGGTATCCGGTTATAGGGTAGGAAACCGTTTACAACCCATTCGTTCAAGTAAAGGACAAAGACAGAATAGATATAGAGTGAAAGTACATTCATGCCCGAATTGGGATTCGAACCCAGGACCTCCTTATCCACAGTTAGACACGTTGACCACTAGACTAGTAGGGCACCTATAGTAATATTATTTGTGGTATATCATCCAGTATTTTCTTTTCTATTTCCTAGTTTTCACCTTTCTATTAAGGAAACTAAATGTTTAACGTATATTATATATTTCTGTACATTAATGGTTTCTATAGTTCTGTAAAAAAAAACACTCAGAATTTTTTTCCCATTTCCAAAGAATCTAATGTATTACACTATTATTTCTATTAAACCTTAAAAGATAAACATTTATTCATAAGCTTTTTTTAAAATAATTTGATATTTAAATCTTTTAAATAAAATATTTTAATAGCAGTTTGTTTTATTAATAATGCATAAGCACAATACTTTTATTATTCTCTCTCTGACTTAAAGAATACATGTGTGAATTGCGTTTAACACGTTCTTTCATTTATTCATCATCTGATGTAGTTCAAACAATTACGTATATTTCAGTTCCAATTCATTCAATTACCTATTAGCTTCAAGTGCAATTATCATTTGAAATCAGTTTGCTTAAGGATATTTTGGGACACGTAAAACCTTTTTTCTCCCACTAGGTTGCGAGTCCTTTACTTGTTATCCAGAATAATAATTAAAAGCTAAACACGGCAAATAAATTCAAGAATGTTCAGCAAATGTTTCTCAAGTTTTGGTTATTCACAAACCCTGGTTGCAATTTTTTATGCATGATCGATCACTAGAGATGATTAGTTTGGAGATTTCTCCCCAGAGGTAACCGAGATATATACTACCTGAAATCCTAGCTGATAACTTTATCTGGAAATATTAAGCCCTACGGGAAATATGATGAGTGATAACTGCCTCCCTCCTCAAAGGGACGATGACAATGAACGCAGATTATTTCGCAAAGAAAATTTACTTTTATAAGTTTTTCTTTGTCTAGGCTATACTGGATTGGTACATAAAAATATTACATTTAACATAAAAACACAAATTGGAGTGAAGAAATTCATTCATTCCTATAATTAATATAAGCATTCAATTTAATTATCATTCAATTTTTTCTTAATTTATTTATAGAAATAATCAAACACACTTCGAAATTGTTTGCTGTTATACCCAAAAAAAAAAATAATTCTACTGAACAATCAGAAAAAGTTGCAATGATTAATTTAATTGATATAATAATTACGTTTACTTTCTAATAATTTATTAACTGTGCAGATCCTTTTACTTTATATGATTATTTTATTCCTTTTAGTTTTGGTTACTTAATTGTCTAAAACTAAGCATAATATAAATTAAATGGAATCATGAAAATTGCAAAACATACCTTAATTATATAATTATTAAATTACTGAAGATGTTTTTTAAAATTTTCTTGCTATTACTAACAAGTTTTTTCTCTTTAATCCTCAATAGCATTTTAAGAACATGGGTGTCAACTACTCATAAATAGCAATTTAATTGAATTTTTCTTACTATTTATTTTAATATCTCTTCAGATATAGGAAGACATGAAAAATTATTTTGCAATACGTTGAATAGTATCGTTCTTAATCATAAGTAGTATGTATTGCTAACTGTCGTTTCCACTCACTGAATAAACATCTCTGATTAAATTTATTCAGTTGTAAGAGAATATTTCCTACAATATTTCTTGTGTGCAATTATTTATTATTGTAAATGCATATTCTATAAAAAAGACAGTAGTTTATTCTTTCTTCTTTCTTTTCAAAAATTCTAAGAAAATTGAATTATCTGATGCATCTAGTATTCAATCAAATTTGAACACAACAAAACCTACATTGAATAAAAAATGAAAAATATAATGCAATATTATGACAAAGAAGGAGTTCATAATTTCTTAAACTGCTCCAATTCTGTACACATCAAATGTTTTTTATTTTTTTTCATGTGCGTTGGGAAACATAAAACAAGTAAATGAAATAATTATACACAAATAAATATATTTAGGTTTCTCTTATTTGAGTTAGTTAAAAGTTTTTAAACTAATTTCTTATAATTCACTAAGAAACTCAATAAAATGTTTGATAAATAAATTTGTAATGAAAATTTCATATCCAAGAATATTTATACATCTCACCAATTTTATAAATCTTTATTATAGTGAAATGAAATTATTTCCAAAATTCTTTTGGAAAACTCTCCATCAATACATATTTGCAATTATCTCGTAACCGAAGATTATATTGAAATACTTATAGATTCTCTCTCATTCACATAACTATTAATTTATTAAATATAATTACCTAAGGTATAAATGTTTTTTTCAATGTTTCAATTAATTTATTTAAACTTCTGAAGTACTTTGTTAGTAAATCATTTTTTATTTACAAAAACTGAAGACATTTTCTTATTTTATTTGAATAGTTTTAAAGCACTAATCTTTTTGTCATTTTCTGCAGCATCATTAATTTGTAAATTATTGTATCAATTACACTTCCACATTTTTCTTCTAAATTTTCCACTTTTTAACCTTGAAATAAAATAAAGCACTTCTTTGTAAAGGAAGAATCTGGACATGTAAAATGAATATGCATTCTATATCCTTTCATTATACCTTTATATATATATGTGTGTGTGTGTGTGTGTGTGTGTGTGTGTGTGTGTGTGTGTGTGTGTGTGTGTGTGTGTGTGTGTGTGTGTGTGTGTGTGTGTGTGTGTGTGTGTGTGTGTGTGTGTGTGTGTGTAATAAAACCCTCATTAACTAATTCTGATAATTTCAAAAATTATATAATTAAATTACATTATGACACTGAGTAATTGTATTTCTAGAAAAGAAATATTTAACTTGTCTAGAAAAAGGATTTGTAGAGAGAATCGTAAGTTACAGGAATAAAATATATTTCTCGAAGTAAATACATGTAAAATATCTATACCAAAGAGTATGTTTTCGATTTTTCATCATAAGGAACTCAGAAAAACCCATTTATTCATAACTCAACATCGTAAAGTTAATAAAAATTAAAAAATTTGAAAGAAAATTTCTTGTCTAATAAGCTTTAGAATCAGTACGAAATTGTTTAAATGGTACATGTTTTATTAGAGTAACACGTTCGTAATTTTTTATAATTTATATTAACTAATAAAATAAAATATAGCTATCTATAAAAGATGTAAAAAAAAAGAATATTTTTATAGACTTTAAAGTACAAATTTATTATAAAATTTTTCTTAAAATTACAAAGAATATTATAATATATTTTTCATACAAAACTTCGATAACGACACATATCATGTGTACAAGCGTTTTATTAATCATATAGAGTGTGATATCAGAGCAAAATACATGCTTAATATGCATAAATTTTGCAGCTGAATCTTTGGTAAGAGAATGAAAATATGATCTTGCTATATATATGATTTCTATATTATGCATTTATCTTACAGATTTTAAGAGAAATAACTCACAAATTTTGTCCATTACCTCATTTTTAAAAAAAACTACACTAAAATGAGTCATGAGTAGACGCTTCAAATAGCAATTGCCCATGATAACTAGTTTTTGAAAAAAAAATTCTAATAATAATGGACATATCTGAACTAAATGGGAGATCATTGAGAAAAGTTAAAAATATTCTATTATAAAAATAAGTGTATTTAGTTTGTAAATTTCATTAATTGAAAAACTTTCATTTTGATCTTTTACGAAAATATGATATCTACTAATGCATTTAGAATTATTTAACGCCATTTATAGATACTTGTGTGTGTGTGTGTGTGTGTGTGTGTGTGTGTGTGTGTGTGTGTGTGTGTGTGTGTGTGTGTGTGTGTGTGTGTGTGTGTGTGTGTGTGTGTGTGTGTGTGTGTGTGTGTGTCTGTGTGTGTGTGTGTGTGTGTGTGTGTGTGTGTGTGTCTGTGTGTGTGTGTGTGTGTGTGTGTGTGTGTGTGTGTGTGTGTGTGTGTGTGTGTGTGTGTGTGTGTGGTGACCAGGGAGTAAGAATAGTTCCAACGTAGCCTATGAGTATCGTAAAAGGCGACAAAAATAGGTGCCCAGTGCCCGGGGGGATAGCCGAGTACCCTGCCCCTGGGTATTATATCAGGGGACTGGTCCTCCAGGGTGGGGATTTGGCATGAGGTTAACCCACTCACCCTGGAAAAAACCTTTGTTTCCAACTCTGAGCAGGAAATTGGCCGGTGCCTAACTCGTAGACGAACTCGGAAAAGGTATAAGGACTTGATTCTTGGTTCTTGGAATGTGCGTTCTCTCTATCGTGCTAGAGCCCTGCAGGAGCTTATACAGCAACTCGATAGTTACAAGGTGGATGTTGCTGCGGTCCAGAAGATGAGGTGGACTGGGCAGGGTTCCCTAGACAAGGGATATCATCTATTATTTAACAGCTGCTACGACAAAAAGCACATAGAGGGAACTGGTTTCTTAGTTACTAAGAGGTTGAAACATCTGATTATGGATTTTAGGGCTATTACGCCAAGATTATGCAAGTTACGTTTGCGAATTATAGTATTATTAATGTACATGCCCCTACAGGGGACAAAAAGGACGAAGAGAAGCAAATGTTTTATAAAAAGCTCTCTGATTGCTTAAGAAGCTGCCCACATAATGATATAAAACTTGTTTTGGGTAATTTGAACGCTAAAATAGATAAAAGGAAAGAATTCAGACCCATTATTGGTGGCCATAGTGCTCATGAAGAATCAAATGATAATGGTATACTCGTCATTGAATTCACTATTGCACATGACCTAGTGGTTGGTAGTATCTATTTTGAACGTAAAAACATTCATAAATATACCTAGAAATCAACGGATGGTGTAACACTTAACCAGATTCATCATGTTCTTGTTGATGCTAGGCACTTTACAAGTTTGATTAATGTTAGAACTTTTAGAGGAGCTAATATTGACGGTGATCACTATTTAGTGTTAGCTAGGCTAAGAGGTAAAGTCTCGAATGCCAATAAAGAACAGAGTAAAAAGATAGAAAAGTTTTATTGTAACAAACTTAAAGAGGATACAGTGATCAATAACTATAGAGAAACTTCAGAAAGGAGAATTTCGGAAGTGAAATTGGGTATCTCCAATGTGGCCGATTTTGAAGAACTATGATGTTAATTAAAAAGGGCCATTTTTGATGCAGCAGCTGAAATTTTGGGCCACAAGACTAGGGAGAAAAGTAAGGATTGGTTTGATGAAGAATATAAAGTTGCAAATGAGCAAAGACTTATTGCATATAAAAGATCTTTGCAGCATGGTACTTAGGGTTTGTTGGAGGAGTACCATAAGGCACGAAGATATTAGAAGACGGTTTTCAGGGCTAAGAAAAGAGCGTTTGAGGAAGATAGATTCAAGGATGTGGAGCACCTCAAGAAAACCAATGAATGCCGTGCATTCTTTCAAGAAAACAATTATTGTCGAAGAGAATTTAAACCTAAAATCAACTATTGTAGAAATAAGGCTGGTGTTGTCCTTAGTGAAGGCTCTAAAATTTTGAAGAGATAAGTTGAGCATTTTGAAGGACGACACAAGATACTTGGCCCGTATGTAGAAAATATTGTGAGCGACTATCAGAGTGGATTCTGTACTGGCAAATCCACAGTGGACCATATATTTGGTCTTAGACAAATTGTGGAGACGTTTCATGAATTTGATATTGATTTACATATTTTTTCATTGATTACAAGGCAGCATATGGTTCTATAGACCACAATGAATTACTTAAGTCTATGCTTGATTTTGGTATTCCATTAAAGTTAGTTAATTTGCGAAAAATGACACTCAACTCGATTTCCTGTAGGGTCCTGATCCAGGGACAACTCTCTCGAGACTTTCTTGTTGATAAGGGAGTAATACAGGGGGTGCTTTTTCTTTCCTTTTGTTTAAAATCGTTCTTGAAAGAGTCATCAGGAAATCTGGTATCAATACCAGGGGCAGTATCTTCGGAAAATATATTCAAGCGTTGGTGTTAGCAGACGACATTGCACTGGTAGCCAGAAGTAAAAAATACTTAATAGAAGCATTTGATACTTTTTATTGAGAGGGGGGGCCAGTACGGCAGTGCTTGTTGTTAATCACTTTAAAACTTAAATATTTCCCTGTGACTAGAACCCAATTTACCCAAACTCAAGCTCATTGGTGATCATAAATTTGAATCAGATGATTAATTTATCTATCTTGGCTCAAATGTTAACAAAAATAATGACATTCTTCCAGAGGTAAGCAGACGTTTAACAGCAGCTAACAAAGCCTTTTTTGGCCTAAGACATTTAATAAAAACTAAATTTTTATCACGAAAAACTTAGTTACAGATAGTTAAGTTAGATTAAGTTACAGTAAGTTACTATAGAACGATTATCCGTTCCGTTTTGACAAAGCCTCGGAAACTTGAATTTTGACTGTAAGAGAGGAGAGGCTGTTGGACCTATTTAAACGCAGGATTTTAAGAAGTATCTTTGGAGGTACGTAGGAAAACGGTGTTTGGCGCAGAAGATACAATACAGAAATCTATCGTATGTACAAGGAGCCAGACGTTGTACATCACATTAAAGTAAGCTGTCTCAATCGGGTTGAACGTGTTATTAGAATGAAGGACAATAAAACACTAAGGGATTTCTTTTTTTCCAAAACCCATCACCGTAAGAAAAAGAGGAAGACCAAAGCAGAATTGGGTGAATGCAGTCGAAGAAGACTGTAGGGTCCTTGGAACAAAAAACTGGAGGAGTTTCGCTTCCAGAAGAGGTGGCTGGAAGAAACCTGTTCAAAATGCCTTGGCCCATCCTGGGCTGATGCACCATGAATTATATATATGTATGTATGTATATATATAATATATATGTATGTATGTATATGTATATATACATATGTATATGTATATGCATATGTATATATATAGATAGATAGATAGATAGATATAGATATATATAACATACATACAAATATATGTGGGTGGGTGTTGAGTAGGGAGGAATTTATTTGGATTAATTTTTCGGGAATATTTTTTTTTTAAATATTTGAAATTAATTTTTTCATTATAAATCTTCAAGACACATTTGAAATTGTTTAAAACATTTTCCATTATATTCAAAAACAATTAGTTTCTATTTGCAAAATTCATACAGTATATTGGATATATATAGAATTTTTCTTTTCTTAAAGGCAGGATAATCTGTCTGATCAAACAGACATGATATTCATCGCCTACAATATAATATTACTCATTACAATTTTCTTTTTGTCTTTTTTTTAGAAAAATTTGATATTAATTGATAGTAAAAATATTAAAATGTCAATAATATTAATGAAGAACTTTTATATTAAATAATTTATATAACAAAAAAGTAATCTATATAATAAATAATTTGCATCACAAATTAAAATTCTCCCGATTTGAAAATATCTTTTTATGCAAAAAGTAAATAAATATTTTCTTTTGTTTCAACACAACATTTTGAATATAATATTCTTACTGAAATAAGTCGTAATTATTAAAACACACATTTTAATTTAAATATATGAATTATTTTCTCCATGAATCAGGCCTTTATAAATTGTATATAATTGCTTAAAATAAACAATTTTGTCTTCTATTAAATAGAAAAATAATCACCTTTTTTACTAAATAATAAGCTTATTCTGATGAATACGATAGTAAACTTGGTAATTAAATTGTATGATCTTACACAGGATTAATAGTATTATTATAAAAAAATTTCACTTATTTTAAGTTTTTTCATTATTTACTTTTAAAAAGCTGTGTATTTACGACAAAACATTAAATCAGTTTACATCATCAGTCAACTTTTGTTTCAGCTTACAACACTCTCAGTTTCTATTATTTAAATACTTAAATAGACGTGAATGAAATTTTAATAACTATACTTACATTAACCTAACTCAATGTGCTAGCTAATATATATAATTAATCTACTAATATTATGGTACTGAAAACACCTAAAGTTATTTTATTTTTCTTCAAGACTGTTTAGAATATCTTCAACTCCCTCAGCTCTCTCTTATAAAAATAGTTGTAATTTTCCCTCATCTAATATTCTGTTCCACTTGGTTTCATTAATTTTAATATTAAGCCATTATTGCTACATGATTTTGATGTTTCGATTCAGACATTTTTAAATGATAATATTTGACGTTTAAATTCTTCTCACACGTGTTAAAGTTCACTCCTTTTGAATTCATTTTTCTGCTGTATAAATCCACAACTAAATTTTATTAATAATATTTCTTTATCTTTCGGACACATCAATAAAAACTACTTGTAATAGTCTTTTAATTAATTATATTAATAAATCGTCCAATATAATTTTCTCGTTGTAAAGAGCAATCTGATAAATCTTATCTTCTGTTTTTCCTTTAATTAAAACAAGCAACTATTCTGGATTAAAACAACTTGTATTTAATTTTGTAATAATTTAATAAGCTTATTTTTCTATTCAGAAATAGCTTGCCAAGTTTATCATCAAGTCACTAATTCTAAAAGCTTCACTTTTTCAAATCAAGTAACTGATAGTTATTTTTACATAATAATGCATTATTTACAAACTTGATAATCTATTTGTTTAATCTATTTTATTAATTTTAGTTCTTCTAATATTCATCTTATATCATCTTCAATAAATTCTGTATATAAAATACGTACTGTAAAAAACAAGAGTTATTAAGAAGGATATTAATTAGATAACTTACTTTGTTTTCTCTTTTCTTTTTCTCTTCTACTAAATTATTTAACTTTGAGTTAATAATGAATTTAAGATACATCAGTAATTACGTCTAACTTAGTTTTGCATATGACTTACTCAAAAATATATTCATTACTTTTAATAGATTATTTGGCGATATTACTTATTTAATTGAAATAACCACATACTATTTTAACTTTCTCAGTGATAAATTTTATATACTGTAAAATGTGTATAGAACATAAAGAAATTTTAAAAAATATTTATTTTTAAAATTTATTAATATTTTTCCCATAACTTTTAATCTTTTATTTTCCATTTAAAATTATATTCCTAAGTTTTTAAATCTTTCATGATATCCGTATCCCAGAAACGGAATAACTTAAGAGAAATAAATGGAATATTTGCATTTAGCACATCCATTAAATATCAGCTACGGCAACTAAATTCCCTTCAGTTTGCTGAAAGGCAAAACTAATCGTTATCCAATAGACATATAACCTCCTTGCCATTTGAAAGTCATTGAATGGTCATTTTACATATTCTATAAACATATTTATTTCCATATATAAATAAGTCATCTAAGAGTTCACTATAAATATTCAGTATCGCAATAGCTTCACTATCTGACCAAATGTGTTAATCAAAGTTTAAGAAAATTGAGAAGAGATAATATCAATAATTGGGATTATAAACTAAAAGGAAACAAGATTATAGAATTTTTTGATGAAATATATGATTAAAAATAAGTTTGAGAAAGTAAAAACTCTAAATAGGCTTTCTCATATCCAGATAAAATGCTATTTAATATAGGTATTAAATCAGAAAATAATTAAATTATATGAAATTTTGTTTGATGTCGTGAGTGTGCAAATCGGCTTATTTTTCAGATTACATGACCGACTATAAACTATCAAAATACTATTATACACCAGTTAATTTCAAAAATATTTTATTAAAATCTATCCATTTATAAATGTCAAGTTAAGAATGAAAGAAGTATCACATGTGTATTAGATAATCTTATTATTGTGTACAAAATTAGTAATACTTTAATTTTGAAATTTTGTTCTTAGCTAAAACTACTTATTATATCATTTACATTAGTAATGAAATGATGTAAAAAATGTAGTTTTATCAGATATTTTTAATCATATTATTATCCAACGCAACTTTGTGTTACTTAAAATATTATCCGACTGCAAATCTACAATTAATGTGAAAACATTTTAAAACTACAACATATAAAAATAAATATCCATATTTATTTTTGTTATATTTTTGTTATAAAATAAAGTTGTAGCAAAATAATGTGAAAATAAATTACTTGCATGGTATTTTTAGTAAAGTAAAAAGATATCGGAATGTCATTTCCAATCAGTATATAACCAATTGTTTCACACTGCTAAATTTATAATTTTTAAAGAAAAATCAATATTTTTATTTGTATAAACACTTAAAGTATTTGAATTAAAGATTTAAAATCTTCAATGTCAAGTAATTAAACGTATGAGTTTTTAATCTTTAATATTGTGAAGCATTTGCTGAAAGAACGCTAGAAGATATTCAACAAAAATTAAAATATGAAGAGAAAAATAGGTATATTCGAAAAATAATTTAATTGATCTATCACTATTTGCAAGTAATAGGTAAAATATCTTCTTACTTGTTCAAAAACAAACAAAATAATAAGTTACAAAACTTATCATTCCTAAATTTATTAATGTTAACATTGAAAATATTTTTATTTTTTGTGTCGTGTGAACTATTGAAAACAGTTCTCCTGATATTGCTTATGTAATAATTAAAACTTTCAAAAATTTAATAACAGTGATTAATTAAAATTTATAATTATCAACGTGCTTATGTATATAAATGAATCTCATGAAAATTTCATAGTTTTGTTTCTTTAAATGTTTTATTTCATTATAAAAATATCTTTATTAGTAAAATATTATTAAAATAAATTAAAAATTTGCTGTAACCTTTGATGTGTATTACATATTATCTTAGGTAGTGTGTTACACATTGTTTGATATACTATATTCCACATTAATTCATAAAATTAAAAACAGTTCATATTATTACTGTGAATGGCTTTTATTTACTTAATCATATAAAAAATGTTAATTATAAGAATTGAAAAAATTCATGCGTAATCACATATATTTTAATTAATTCCCTGCATTTTAAAAATACAAATATAATTCAACTTAAACTATTACAACTATTTCATTTCTTTTCATTTAACTTTTATTTAAAACAAAAACTTTTTGCTTCAATATAATAGTTCTTTATTAAAATTTCTCTTTTAAAACATAGCTGATTACGAAATTTTATTTTTGTGATAGAAACAGATTTGAATCAATAAAACTGACTGTAATTACGTTTCACTGGTGAATTGGAATATAACCATATGTCAAAAATATTTTGACATTAGTTTTTCTTTGATTTAGGTTGTGTCTCAATATTTAGATGTTATATGAAAATAGAATTCTTTGTTATGATAAGATAATTGAATGAAAACAGTGAAGGCAAATCACAGTGTCTGACATTTAGAGATTTGGCACTTTCCGTTTATTTATTTATTTATTTATTTATTTTTGATTTCTATTTTCCTACCTATTTCATGTATATAACTAGAAAATTATTGCAGAAGTTTTTATTTAAAAGATAACAATGATATTTCTGCGTTACAACTTTTTTTATAAAATTAGTGACACAATATTTTTGCTTTAAATGTTTTAAGAAATTTAAAAAATAGGGATGAAAGAGTGAATACCTGGAACAACTAATTTCAAAAATTTAATTTTATTATAAATAGAGAACTAAACAAATGATTTCAAATCAAGTAATACAAAAGATTCTATTTTCATAGCAACAAATTTAGAGTCAGTCAACAATTTATCTTCCTTTAAAAATTGCATTATATCAATGATTTTGACAAATTTGTAAAATATTTACACTGGGTAGTTAAAATTGTTTGCAGAAATATTGAGTAAATTTTAATAGTTGATTGCTTAATATCCCAACTTTTCAAATTCTGTTATATAAAAATAAATTCCGAAAGTACCAAAAATTGAAAAAATATCTTTTACTATGAGAAATAATTAAATAGTACGATAAATATCAATAAGCTAGTTTGCCGAAACAACTGTGAAAATAATTAAAAATCAGGTAATTACCTTCATCGATCCAATGAGAACAAAAGACTTTAATTTGAGGCAAAATACTAATAATGAATAATTGCGCTTAAGAAATCTTTTTGTATAATAAATTACGAAAATATTATTTCAAGTAAAGTAGGATTACAAGCAAATGTATATATTAGAAACTATATAGATAGGACTATATATATAGCATAAATTATTCGTAAATTTTTTTATCAATTACCACTCTTAAGTATGGACTGAAAAGTTTGTTTGTAGTATAAATATAAATTTAAATTAAATATGATATTTTACAATCACTTAAGATTCAACAGATAGTGAAGTATTGAAAACACTTCAGCAAATCTACTTAATAAAAAATACAACGTAGTATTTCAAATAAATAACTTTAAACATATTAGCATATACATTCCAATTAGAAAAACAAATTCGTGGAAAGGAAAACTTAAAATCACATTTCTCAATTTTATTTACATTAAAATATTTCATTACCTTTAAAATATTAAAAATAAATTTATGATAAAATATTATACATTAATTAAAATTTTGTTCTTCAAAAATTCATTTGCATACGTATTTCATGCTTAATCTTAAGTCACTAAAAGATAACATAAACAGTTTAACTTCCTAAGAAATGCATTGCATATAACAGTAAATAAAATGTATTATTCATGTTGAACTAGTTTTAACGTGAAATTAATACATTTTTTGGGTGATGGCCAATTTATCTGCAGCTCAAAATATTAACACTCTATATTACTCTAAAAATCTTTGATTATAGCTTAAAATTTCAAATTTCTTAACAGCATTAAAATTTCAAATTTCTTAACAGCATTTTGAAAAGAAAAATAATGTATTTATTGTATGATACTAAAAACAATGGTAAGTTATTATGAAATATTGATTAAAAAATAATGTATTTATAACATAAACTCAATTTATATACCAAAGTTCACTTTCGATCACGTCCATATCATTAATAATTTTCAGAAACATTATGAACAATGGATTTTCCCAATAACTTAAAGGTATCAAGCATAATTAACGAAATATATTTAATATTTACACAGCTTGTAAAATATAATAGTCTAAGAATATTTAGCCTCAATATTATTAGTATTTCGCTGTGTAATATATCAATGTAGTATATCGCAGTATATCAATGTTTCTTAGCCTAAATATATCGCCTAATATTTAGTCTAAGAAACATTGAAATTCGCATTATCGCAAACATTCGCAGCATAGCTTATATCTATGGTTAAAGCGGTATTTTACATCAGACATTTTTACAAAGTGTCTATTACGCAACTAAATTTGAGTAATTCGTTCTTAAATGCACAGAAATCTCCCTTTTTCAGTCAAAAGCTGCCATTAAAATTGTTAAGATTTCAAAGCTTCAATGATAAAGTAAAATAGCCAATCTTTTGTAACTGAAAGAACCATAAAAATATTTTTTCGATTTTTATTAATTATAAAATTACACAGAATTAACTACCCTTTGATTCCTAGTTCTTTAAATCTCCGTTCAAATCAAAGTTTTTGTACTTTAATTTCCTTTTACCTAATATTAACAATTCAAAACAGTTATTAATTGATATCCGTGAACGTAATTTCAGTTAATTTACAAAACACAAAAAAGCGTATCCAAATTACCAATGCTTTGAATAAAATTACCAGCAAATAGGAAATATTTTTTTAAATACATATGCATTGTTATAAAACTAATGGAAAATTGTACTACTACACAATAGTATATACGTGTATAATTGATAAATGTTGAAAATTTTAGTCTTCACAAAGATCAGATTTGGAAAACGCAAAAAGAGTAATATAGGTGTTTTAAAATTCTATACGACATTTTAGTTTGAATTAAATTACCTGATTAATGAAATATAATTAAATGCCTTATTTACATTTAATACGACTTGAAATTTAATTAAATTAAAATATATCATAGAGAGAATTTTAAAAGTTCGTTTGTTCATCATTTTTTTAAATAAAACAAACAAAACAATAGCATAAAAGCAAACAATGGTATAAAATAAAAAATATATTCCATATATAATAATTTAATTTAATTATTTTTCTGGTAATTCAATTAAATATCAATATAATTAAATGTCTTAATAAGTTTTTCATTAACTTAATCCAGGCATATTTAAAATAAATAAAATATATAAGGATTTAACCATACATTGCATTTGTATTTTTTTAAAGAATTTTGCTGAAGTGTTAAGCATTTTATTATAGTTGTTCATTAAAATATGTTCTAAGCATTCATTGGATTTCTTATGCATGCATAGACCAACTTATGCATGTTTTTAACATTATAAATGAACCATTATTGCGAAGTTACATATAACATGTCTTAACACTCTTATGGAAGCTAAATGAAATCATGAAAATATACAATTTCAAAAACATTTCAATGATAGTTTTCAATGTTTCTCTCTGTTTATCACACTTAGAAAAACCTCAGAAGATTCTTATATGTAACAAATGTGTGTGGGGGTGGGCATTATTTCAAAATATCATTTCTCTTTAAAATTGTATCATAAATTATTATCACAAAAGAAATATTATCTAAATATTTTCATGTTTGAGAAATTTATTCTGAATTTTATTTGTTAAACTTTATATTATATTTTCTTGCTCAGTGGTTTAATGATTTATGCAAATTATGTCATATGCAATGGGACTATAAAAATTTTATATTTTTTAAATTTAATGCACACACATATTTTAGGTATTCGAAAACATTTGAATAGTATTCTAGCGCCAGAAGATAATATCATCGATAACCTTTGAATTAAATTTTTACGTAGTGAAATGAAAGTTATAAATGTTTTGTATAAAATTTTCACATTTGAGATATGAGTCATATTAAATAACTCTTGAATACAAATTTTTGAAAAATAAATGTGTATCGAATAAAATTAATATAATTGCATGATTTCCGAAAAATACTATAGATTTCTGTATGACATGATTGTAATTATTGTACATTGGCAGCAAAAGCGTGGGTAGAAGATGAACTTCCTGACCACTGGCAAGAATTAGTTTGGGTTTAAAAAGAAAGTGTATGATTAATTATCTCAAATTATCACTGTTGTAAAAATCACACAATCTGTTTCTTGCGTTTAGCAGGGAATAAGAAGATAACCTCCGACACAGATGGGTGCTAATTATTTTCAAAATAAGTGTGCTCCAATCGAAATAAAAGTAATAGGAGAGCATATACATGGAGAAGGTAATGGAAAATTTTGAATTCATAAATTTGTATAAATATTAATAATTATTCATTTATAATTATTCTCTATAGGGGCAATGAATAAGATCAATCAATAATAATTTTTTTATATAAATTTAGAAAACTTCGTATGAGCTTAATTTTTCGGGAAACAAGTCAAAACTTATGAAAATAAAATGCACATATAAGACATTCTATCCTTATTTATGACCAACTGTACCATTTTTAATTACCAAATCTACATAAAACCAGATATCATCAAATAAAATTTGATGTAAATGATTCAAACTTCCATCGTAGTCTTTTTTGCACGTTTTAATTTAATAGAGTTAAATAAATAATCCTTAAATATCTAATTAACAAGTTTTAAGGATTTGTGACTAAATCAGTTTTAGATAGTTGAAGAAAAAATAATTGAATGTTTTTTATTACAATTGACACCTTTCATTCAAATAAAAACAAAGAAAGAGATTTAGCATCCAATAAAACCCCTAATGTAATTATCCCTTTAATTTATCTTTTCCTGGAATAAGACACATTTCAAGCGAGAGTGCTTTTTCCGCGAAGAAACTTTTTATACGAAGCCATTGTCTTAGAATTTATCCTCTTTCAGACATTTAGCTAAATAATGTGAAATTCTACAATTAATTTATTTTTTATTCAATTACTTACAAAAGAATAATATTATTTTAAATACAAAAGATAAAATGATTTTAAAAAATAATAGAGCAAAAATATTATAAAAAATATAAAATTGAGAATTGAGATTAAAGATTTTCTCTCAAAAATACAGGCACCAATGAGTCATAAATGAGAATATATGTTCTTGAACTAATATTCAACAACCAACAATTTGTGATATATATATATATATATATATATATATATATATATATATATATATATATATATATATATATATATATATATATATATATATATATATATATATATATATATATATATATATATATATATATATATATATATATATATATATATATATATATATATATATATATATATATATATATATATATATATATATATGTATGTATGTATGTATGTATGCATGTATGTATGTATGCATGTATGTATACATGTGTGTGTGTTCTTTTTCCTCTTAGTCACAGAAAAATAATTTTATTTTTTATTAAAAATTAATAATTTAATTAATTTTTTTTATTATAATTTTGAAAAATATTTTGCTTTGCTTCTTTATTCTTTACTTATTATAATACACATTGACGTGACATGCTTCATAATTTAAGGATTCTGGATAACTGTAAAAGGTTTAGGATAAGCACATTTTCTTATTTTCTATAAAAATATTCCTAGAAACGGGAAGAACACATAAATATACGATCATCTTCTGATATGATCAGATATATAGATTTAAAATTCTATGTCAAATAACATATTACTACATTGTTTTGTGTGTTCGTACCACTTATGACATATTGCAGTCATATTGTACTATTTATTGTAATATGAGAACCGATTTGTACAGCTTAACTCACTGATGTGTACAATTTGTGTGGTAAATTAGAGAATTGTAATCAGAAATGATTTGCAGTTGGGGTCGGAACACAAAGTATAAATTTTTTTATAGTTTTCATTAATCAAAAATGTTCACATTTGATTGTAGAGTATTTTGATTGGGTGGTGTAATTTTCATGCTATAAAAGACAATAGGTAATTCTTTACCTAAATCATCTTTTTGTGCTATATGTGCATAAATGGTTGCTCCAGATTCATCGGTGAGAAGTTTAAAGGTTGCTCTTTAAGTTGGAAGGTGAAAAGTCGGTGTGAAGCATATGTTTGTGTTATCGGAAAAGTAGAACGTTATGATTCCCCAAAATTTGGCTAAAAGTTGTGTATATAAGCAATACACATGAATGGAACAGACATTTTTATGATAAACAAAATCTTTGTATTTATTAAGAAAAATACCGAAAAGGATAAATACTATTAATTATGCATATATATAAAAAGAAATAGATATTAATTTGGCGATAAGCATATAATGATAAGGATTATAAATATTGTTCTCAAGTGGTGTGTACAGTAAAAATAAGAAAACATTTTGGGAAAAAATAGTTAGTTTTCCAAACGTTAGTCTTAAAAGGGACATGTAGTACAAGAAATAAGAGAATATGCTTGTTATAAGAAATAATTCTGTTATAAGGACATTTTTAGAGGCGAAAATTAAATTCAAAAATGTTATAGAGATAGTGAGAGAAACTATGAGATGAAAAATTTTATCAATATTCCTCAATATTTCGAACATTAACGTGAAGGGATTGGCTTGGGAAAAAATCTCACTCTCTCAAAAGATCACTCAAACTTCTCGTAAGGAAGATACAAAAAGATTCTATTCAATCTGCATGATCTTTCTTATTCTTCCCTGAAGCTAGCTGTCAGATCAATTCAGGTCATCATATCTGGCACTCTTTACTAAGGACTTGGAAAAAGTTGTAAACGAAGATACAAAAACAAGACTTTTTCAAGACGTAATATCACGTTAGAAGTACGAGATATAATCGTGGATAGATTTTTCTCAGCATTACAGAAAAATCGAATTGTCTAAGATGAAGTGATCTTTAATTTTATGAAATAACTCGCCACTTTTTCCTAGGTGATCTTTCTGAGATAAAAACCGTAAAGTTATCAACGGTCTTGGATCCCCAAAAAAATGCCGAAAAGATTCCTAAATCTAAGGAGAAAAAATATTCACTGCAAAGAAAAGAAAATTCAAAAGTATAGAAAGTAGCACAACCAAAGTGAAATAGAAACAACACATTTCACATCTTTATAAGTTCGTTTTTAAGATTCGAAAAAGCCTCTTGTGTGTGAAACATAATATCCCCGGAATAATGTTAGGAACGTTTCTTTTAGTAAAAATGAACAGAGGCTATAATCCTCATAACAACTAGCAAGAGATAATTAGATTTGAACTTCTTTTTTTAAGGAGAAACTTGTGAATTTTCGTAAGACCTCTACTTTCTAAGGATCAAGAGAAAGTTTTCCAGATCCGATTGCATATTCTTAAAAATTGTATTATAGCTTTTCAGAAATCCCATTTTTCTAAATTCACAGAGACCAGAGTCTCTTATCATCTTGAAGGCCTTATTGATGTGACTCAAGTTTGCATCCTAAGTCTTCAAAAAAATAAGATCCTGCATTGATATAGAACCGAAAAGGAATTTTGTGAGGTGTTCTTTGTTCACAGATTTCTGAAAAATATATCCGTCCTTTTCATACCAACTGATAACAATTTCGAATGCAATTTGTAAAATGAGTAAGAAAAACAGTATATAGTTTAGCTTTTTTTCTTCTGAATCTACCTATAGCCTTTAGTTAAATCAAATACTAATATGAAATTAGTATTACCAACCTCAGACACAATTCTTAAGCAATTTTCATTGGATATGAATCCGTAATAATAAACTGTTCACAATTTGGATGTCAATACACAGTCTAGCACTTTTATCCTTTTTCCCAATGCAGACAACTGCATGCTTCCGATCTCTTTTACTGGGTTCAATTATGTTTATATCAACCAATTCTAGAATTTGTCGATTTTTCATTACGTAAAGCTACTGGAACCCGATACAGTCCTAATTTCTTTGGAGTGCATTCTGCAGTTACATCCATGGAATCTCAACACGTATCAACACCAAAATAAATTTGCTGGTAAACACATTTTTCCATTCCTTCATAATCTCGAAAAATATTTTTGGGGGTATCTTAAATTTTTCTTTGCACTGGAAAGTTTGCTTTTTGTGTCAGCAACCATTATGCTATCAAGGACAGTTGGTGCTTCATCTTGTTCAACTCATTGGCTCAATATATTTGAATATACATACACATGAAAAAATCAAAATCAATTAGCAATCATATTCAAATTGATTTTGATTTGTGAATCATATGCTAATTTATTTTGACAATGCACTTGAAGATTAAAGAGATCTTACCCCTACTATCCTACAAACTTTTCCAGATATCTTTCTTTTTTTTAAATAAAAATCCATTCTATAATGTAGTTTTCGTAGCATTTTCAAAGAATAACTTCAAACAATTGTTAGGGTACTAAATCAGATTAATTTTTTAAGTATGACAAAATAAAACATATCGAAATAAAGTATATCTTGAAAAGCTGATGGATCTATTTTTACGAATCTGGTGTCGCTAAAATTTACGATTATCACAACTGACTTAAGACACTCAAGAAATAATTAATCATTAATTTCGATATTGGGGTCTCCATTTTCAAAATACTTATTTTAAGATGATTTTAGAAGGCTAAATAGTTAACAATTATTCAAATGAGACTGAGAAATCTCCAACAAAATAATAATTATTTAAAATATATCTCAAGCAGCCTTAATAGAATACTGTAATTATAGAATGGTGTCCTCTTTGTACAGACACGGCTATCTCCCTCAGATCTGTACTGCCTTTTAACACTCATATCCTCTTTTGAGCCCCAAAGTGCGGTGAAAGAAAGAAGGACTGGATTTCAAGGTACCTTCGATTTTCAAGTCTCTCCAAAGCAATGTTTTAACTTTATATTTAACTACAAAATTATGTTCTAAGTATTATACTTAAAAAATATTTCATCAATTTATCTATTATGTATTTGATGATGTTTTGATTTTATGTGTTTTATCATTTTGTACGATCAAGTAAAACAACTTTTTTTATGCATTCTAATATATTTAAATAATATGTATGAAGGGCATTTTCCACTTCATTATGTTATAGAGACACAAATCAATGAGTGTCAAAAAGTAACCTTGAATGGCTTACACAAAACACTTCCATATTTAAGATTCTTGATTTTTTTTAAAAAAATAAAATAAATAATGTAAGTCTTAGAGCAAGCTCATTTTTGCTGAACATTGAATAAAATAATTATTGTTTCAAACTTTATAAATGTCAGCAGATTTTTTAATATCAGAGTGATTTGGAAATGAAGAAAATATTTTTTTCTAAGTCATTTTTACCAGAAAATATTTATTTTATTTATTATTTACTTAAGTTAAGGAAACTTTTTATATGCAACTTAAAAAACTCTAGTTAACAACAATTTTAAATATATTTTCATGTCTGTAAACCAAACTGAACCATTAAGTTAGAAGCCAAATTTTTATCTAATCGTTTTTGATTTTCACAAAAATAATTAACATTACTATTTTTTATATTATGTTATAAAACATTGTCTCTTAATAAATGAATAAATACTTACATATATAATAGAAATAAAATAAAATAGATTTAAAATTAAAAAATTCTTTTTAAATTAGAAATTATTTTATTAAACAAAATTCCATTTATTTAAAATTTGTTTTAAAACATATTAATAATTCTTCCTTTTTCTCAACTTTTTAGTTTTTACATCAAATCTGAGAAGTACTTATAGTCATTTTCATACACTCGTTCTAAGTTAGAATTTCTTTGATGAAAACAAATTACAATCACAGTGATATTCAACATTTTAAAATGCATAATTTCTGAGGTACTTCAAAACTAATGTAAGCAGGGTAAAATACATATTCGCTTATTTGCCTGAAGAAAGAAGAAAGTAACTAAAAAATTCCCAAAAAAATAAACAAAAGAAAACTGACAAGAGGTATCTTATCTGAATGCAATACTCTTGCATTTGAAAAAGAACAATGAACAATAAAACTCTTGAATACTTTCTCCAATGGAAATATGTTCTCTTGTTTCTACTTTTAATTTCATCGATGGATAGCTTGAATTTCATAAAAGAAAAAGCAAAACAAATATTTTATGGGCTTTGGGGGTTGCTTGAAATAATGTTACCATTTTAAGCATAGATTTTGAATATTTTCTTACCACAAGTTATTTTACTAGCCATTTTGTCATTTTCAATATTATTGTTAACTAAAACTTATTCTTACTTGATGATATTATCATAAATATTTTAAAAAAAGAAAAACAATGAGAACAAAGAAGAGACTTTTTATGTATTATTACACAAATGTCCATTTTCTAATTAAAATGGGCTGTAAAAATATTTAGTTCTTTAATAATTGATATCCGTAGAATTTTTTCCCTTTTCCTTTAAATACATAAAACTTTTGTTTTTATGGATTGTACACAACTAATAAATTTTAAGATTATATTTAAATATTTACTATTAATAGTAACGTTAAAATCAAACTCAACAATTTTAATAAACGAAATACAAGCATCCTTTTTGAATTCGATGGAGTATTGACATTAAAATATTTGATTACGAAGAGGTTAATAAGAGCAATGTAGTTTTGATTATTGGACTGATTATAGGACTGTTTATAGGACTGATTTATAGGACTGTTTAAATATCATGTGATACTTAAACAGTCCTATAAATCAGCATTATGTATTTACTCAATATATCTTATTTACAATATATATGTTAATTTCTGGAAGAATTTCTGAAGAATAGTGTTTGAGATTTTTTTTTTATAAAATTTTAAATTTCGAAAACTCAATCAAAAAATTTATTAGGTGAAAAATATTTTTTTTCTTTTTAGACCGTAAAATATGCTTACAAAGGGCAAAAAAACTTAACATGTGCACCAAATTGAAGGCACTCTTATGTGCCATAAAACACAATTTGTAAGGTACAGAGATCGTGCTGCATAATATCAAACTATGCATTAGGTATATCACGGCTCTCTAACGAAATTGTTAATATTTAAAATCCGGAAAAAAGTTTTTTTTAATAAACTGCACTTCTTATAAGTAGAATTTCCAGTAAGATGATTTTTTGAAAAAAAAATTTCCTTACAACAAATATTAATATAATAGCAGGTCAGAATCATAATTTCCGAGAAATATTTTTAAAATAAAGAGCTTATAAAATTTATTTTATTTTATTCCAGTTTTTAAAAAATTAGCACATTAATATTTCTGATTTTTACTTGTTTAAAGCCTTCAAAGTGATTATAAATTTATTGTCATTGTATTTAACCATTTAAATTATGTAAACAAAAGTTAATTCTCGTATATAACATACTGTATCTTTTCAAATAAGATAAGTAGGAAATTTAAGTCAATATATGTCATCTAACATTCAATATAATAACAATTAGGAATTAGAAATTACAAACTGGATATATTTTAAGCATTAAAAGAAAATATCAAAATGTATTAGTACAAAATTAGAAACGATATTGACCACCATGTCTAAAAAGGAAAAAAATAAAGATCTATCTTAGTAATATTCAAATTATATAACTTTATTCTTTCAAAAAAAGTTAGAAAATGTAACTGAACGTATACTAAATTTTGAAAAAAAAAAGATATTCTTCTGCACTTTTAAATCTAAGAATTGTTCCTAAATTTAAAAGAATGCGGGGAGAATTTTGATTTTACTTGTTCAGCTGGATTGAAATATAAGCGACTGGTGAATGTATAAAGATGGCATTTTCAATGGGTAGCAGTTATTTGTGTGAGAAGAATAAGTGAAAAGGCTGGAATAAATTGGAATAAGACGGAAAAGGAAGTTAGCGTCAATGCTTCTAAATCTCCAGTGTGACATTTTCTTTGGATAACAATTTATTCTGCCCTATTCCCATTTAATTTCTCAATCACAACTAAGAGAAAAAAATTTTCTTGATATTTCTCATCAACAAGTATTAGCATTTTTATAATTATGAAATGTTTTTGTTATAAAAAAGCTAATTTTTGACTTAAAATCAAATAAAATTTCAAAAATTTTATTATTTTATACAAAAACAAATAATACTGGGCACATTACTAATAAATACTTTATCTCATTTTTAAAAATTAGATACAATTACTTTTTACCTAAAATAATAGTCTTTAAAAATCATTTTTTAAATAATTTACATTAACTCTTTAAGATTAGAGTACCTAGAACCGTTAAAATTTAATGTAAAATTAAAGTGTTAATCTTCCACAAAATTTATTACAGAGTTACTCAATAGTTAACAAATCTACGTTTATATTTATTTTAATAAAAAAATTATCTTAAAAATTAGAAATATCAATAAATTTTAGAAACATAAAATAAACTTTATTACAATTAAACAATTAATTTAACTATTTTCAGTTATAGCAGGATGTTTACTTAAAAAATTTTCAAATGTTATCAAAAACTTATATTAAATATCTTGTCATTTTTTACAAAGCATGTTAACTTTCCTGTGAAAAAGAAAATCCAAATTTTGATTTTAGCTGTTACAAAAAAAAATATCACAGTAACTAATAGCTGCTTATAATTATATCTGTTTGATATAGAGAATACGATTTTATTTAAATTTTAACCGGGCTGCCACTGAATATATATTTATAGAATTGTTTTCTGGAACAACAGTTTCTTCCATCCTTCCTTCTTTATATAGAAGAACAATGTATTATTCTGCAGCATAAGACTATGAAATAAATTTTTAGACAAAATACTAAGTAATAAATGTATATTAAATTTATTGTAAAATAAACACAAAATTCCTATAGATTGAAATCTACGACAAATGATAACAACTATAACAAAATAGTTGCATTGAATTATTATTTTATATTCTGAAACAATTATATGCTTATATAATTACTTTAGTCTTTAACTTTTGTGTGTTTTAGATAGTTTAAAAAGAATTATATATTTAAATGAAGTAATTCCCTCTTCAACCTTGAAAACAACATGAAAATTCAATGAAAAATTTTAACAAAGTATATATTATATCAAATATTAACTTCATTAAATATTTGTGATGAAACTTAATGAATATTAGCTACAAACTACAACACTGTATTCGTAAAACCAGGTTTTTTTCTTTATGATTATTTTTACTTCATTTAATAAAAAAGTAAGCATAGTTAGAAAGATTTGCAGATTTGAAATTTACAATGATTTTCATATTTTTCTTTAATAGAAATAGGAACTACAGTAAAAATAAATGAATTTAACAAATGATTTCCATGATATAAGAAATCACTGAGAAAGCAATATTTTAAGTTAAAATACGATGATGTGCTCATTCACACACACACACACATTTTTTTTTCTTTTTATAAAATAGTAAATTCGCTGAACTATTTTAAAAACTTGATTTAATCATATATATATATATATATATATATATATATATATATATATATATATATATATATATATATATATATATATATATATATATATATCTTAATTTGAATATAAATTTCCCACTATACCAGCTGTGCTGTTCTACATAGGCTTATTAATTTTTACTGAACTTTGGGAATGCGAATCCAAGATTACAAATGTTTCCCAAAAAGTTTGCATTTTATTATACAAAAGTTCTTTCAGAGCCATATGATTTTTTCCACACAATGTTATTCTTTTCTAAGCTTTTAATCATTTTTCCTAAAATTTCTGACAAGTTATGTGACGAAATAGTTATTACTAATTAATCATTACGACATCATCATTACCTGTCTAATATGCAGTCACAATGGTTGCAAATTTTTTCTCTGATAAGTTTCATGAATTTTAAATATGACGTAGATATTTTGACTGAACAATATTTTACTGATTGTTTTCATTTTGTCATTTTATGCAACAATATTTATTTTCAAACATACTCTTTTTTCTTGATAGGTATTTTATTTTTTAACAACTGAGATTATTTTTGTAACAATTCAACTGAACACATGCATACAAATAAGTGATCTAGAGGCATTTTTACTAATACGAGCAAAACAATATATAAAGTCTTGAGATTTCTAAAATAAAAAATAATTAGCTCAAATTATAGCTACTAGATGACTCTACAATATATCGAGAGAAGGAAAGACAAACTAAGATCCCGAAACAATAAAAAACAGTAGTCTTACTCAAAGAGAAAGAAGTAATGACAATGCACTACTATAATATTGCATTCGCAACATATAAAATAAAAAAATGCCTGTTTAAATAGCATTACTCAGTCTCAAATTTGTCTTTTAAAAGATGCTTAATATTCGAAGCATTTCGCTTGACAACGCACTCCATTCTGAAAATCGTACTTTCTATCCCTGACAGGAGAGAATCAACATAGAAGTTTTGAATATGGTGGTGAATATTGTTCTTCATGTTAAACAGTTGTTAAAGGTTTCCGGTAAGCATTATCTTTCGGAAATTCCTATAACCAGAAGTCGCAAGGGATTAGATCGAGCAATCGCTGGGGCCAAGCTGTTGGGAAGAGTCGAATGATCACCCTTGAAGCCTTAAATCACGTAGTAATTGTTGGGCTTGTAGTTTGATGTAAGTTGGGGCTCCATCTTGCAAGAATATCATTTTTGAAGAGTACGTTGGGTAAATCTCTAACATGTCACGAATGTTCCATAACCAGGAATCATCAACTGCCATTCTCTCCAGAAATTTTAATGCAAACTTGTTTTGCAAACCACAATGTGTCACCGTTCTAATTGATTAATCACTTGAATCTTATACGGGTAAAAAATTAGAATTCCGTGCATGATATGGTTGATTGTAGAACAGGGTATATCAAGGATGTGCCAAATCTTTGGTACACGGACACTTCTGGTAAACGATTCACTTCTGGCTTCCACGATGGCTGTAACAATATCCTCTACGACGGCACTGTTGACCATTTTTCTTCCACTTTCCAGAAAAGCACCCAACCCTCCTGCTCACTGAAATTTCACCATCATGCCTCTTAGAGCACGATCCAACATCGGTATACGTCGTTGTTTCTTCAGACCATGAAATTCTCTCACAATTGTTGCTCCATTCTCCCTGTTGCAACAAGACAATTTTAATAACAGCTCTTTCTCCGCCAACATCAGCATTCTGCAATGGTCATTTGATTACGGTGTGAATGAAGTCTTCCTTTTAACATGCATATAATTCGCATACGTTGCTACAAAATGTTGGAGCGCAACACCATTTATAAGTGAGGCTTTGAACTATTTCCCAAAACTTGTGAGCATTCTCATCTTTTTAAGTGTTTCATATCCAAATATCTTTAACGCTCAAACTAGTAAAACGATCTCCAGACTCCTAAATAGCAAAAGTTTAATTTTTGGATAACTCTTTGTATTTTTATATTAAAATATAATCAATTCATTCAATCATTTAAATTCATTTTACTATATATGAAAATGGCTTTCTAGTGAAATATATTTCTTCCATATCCATAAATATCGGCCTTGATTGAAAACATTCCAATCATAGATAACGAGAAACTTCTAATTTATAGAAAGTTTATCTTCAGGGCTTATAATATTCACTAAAATTGTAATGTTTTGACTGGTCTATATTTGAATCATCTCAAAATACAATCAATCAGCAAGATGATTTAATAACAAAAAAAGATTAACCGATTATTGTGACTAAAGGTTTTGAGTTCTTTTTTCAATTCGCAAACCAATACTTAAGACTGGAAGAAGAAATAAAGCTACAATGAGTTATACTTTTATATTAAGCACAAAATAATCAAAAATGTTTTTCTATGAATGACCCTTTGTCTGAGAAGCAGGGTTGAAACACATACAAATGATGAAATTCAATGTGGGATTGTTTTTCATTAAGAAAACACCACACACTTAAGTATCACGAGGTTTCCATGAGTTTAACATATTTTAATAAAATATCACAATTTATGGGTTCATCAATTAAAAAATATCTATATAAAAGCACAAGAGGTATTTTACTATCATATATGTGTTCATTATATACGTTTATACTTGAAATCATTTTAATGGGTCATGATTTAATTTCATGACTAGAAACTAATCCTAAATATACAATTCGGATGAGAGAAGATTTTATTTAAGTGGCTTCAAAATAGTTTAAAATTATTGCTTTTCTTTTCTAAGTCTTAGATTCAATCTACGTTATTATTTATAGATTTTTTTGGTATACCCATTTGAACTTATCAGTAAATAAATCATAGTTTTAAGTTTTTTAGAAATTGATGAGGAAGATACTTAAAATGCTCCATTATTATTTCTAACTATATTTTACATTTGGAAGAGGACAATAGTGAAATAAATCCTAATTGTTTCTGCTGATGATTTAAGTTTAACATAAGCATAATGTTATTTTAATTTCTTTCATAAACTTAAGATAGTTTGAGCAAATCTAGAATAGGTAAAATTACCTTAAGTAAATTAATATTGTTGCAATCATTCTATTATGTATCGTTTTAATCCATTACCTTCAAAGCATAATGCTTTCATTCGCAAAATTTCATTTTTAAGAGAATTCATTATAGAATTATAAAAATTATAAGACTAAGAAGAAATATATACAAAATTCAAATCACCTAAGTTGTGAGTTCAAATCACCTAAATATTTCCTTGTAGATGAATGACACGTAACGATAAGAAGTTTAAATCGAATGGTATTAATCCTTTCCAAAGTAGAATCGGATGAAGGAGGAATTTAGATAATTTCATCTTTCTCGGAATATGACTGGTTACTAAAATAACTGAAAGCATATTTTAATCTTTCATGTGATAGGAAAATCAGGGGATAAATTGCTATTATTAGCCATGTGCAATACAATAATTTTAAATGAGAATATATATATATATATATATATATATATATATATATATATATATATTGAGGATTTAGCACTGCCTGTTTAAAGATTTTCTGTTCATGAAACTGATTAGAATGAGTTATAGTTGTGTGCCATTTAAACACATTTAAAAAGGTCTTAACTATAAACAAGGAAATTCTTTTGCAAATTGAAATAATTATTGTTATTGTTACTAAGGCAATAAGATTACTCCTGGTCGAATCACGGAAATAAATTCTTGTTTATAAATTTTTTTGAATTTATAATAACGCTTTGAATATATGAAATATTTATTTTCTAAGTGCTTTGCTTATACGATTTATACCTGAAAAAAAATACTAAACGCAGATATTCATTATTTTCTGATCAGTTAACAAACAAAGAAATATTTCTTTGTTTGGGTATATTTTAATACGTATTAACATTTTTTTTACCAAAATGTACAGTGCATATAAAAATATTATTATTTTACTATTACAATTTATTATTCAGAAAAACTTATCAAAAGTAATATTAAAATTAGATAATTGTATATTTTGGCAAATAATGTATAATTCATGTCTTCTACTTTACAAAAAGATCTTCAATTAGTTTATAAGTCATCAAAAACACTAAAATTAACATATAACTTAATTAATTTTAGATTGATAAGCAATATTTTCTTTCCTCTGTCGATTTCAATTTTATAAATTGAAAAATGCAACAATATTTCTGTCGAAAGGGCAGAAAGGGATATTGTCTAAAGTCAAAAGTTATTAGTTAATATCAGCATTTTAAAATGTATATGTCCTATATTTTAGCTATTATATTATTGACTTGTATAATAAATGAACTAAAATGTGACTATTCAATACTCTAGCCCCGAATTCTGAATCTTGTAGAATAACTTGGATATCCAATTAAAAATTGTTTTCATAAATATAAGCAGTGTGTACATTTTTACTATAATTAACTATGTATTGTATTGTACTACAAAAATTTTAGCATACCTACAGTTTCTTATAAAATACATCTAATATATTTCTCAGGAACAAAGATGTAATTTACAATCTCTTAAAAAATAAAAAAACATGAAATAGAAGGCACATCAGTCTATCATTTTCTAGATTCAAAGTAGTTTCAAATAATTGTAATATAAGGCTAACAAAAAACAATTATTTAAAAAAAAATTAATAAATTTCTTTTAGATTCAACAAAACTATATTTTTTAACATTTTTAGTGATAAGTATTGAGAGTAAAAAGTTTGCAAATTAATTACTCTTCAAAACAATAAATTAAAACAACGAGGTATAACTCGTTTTTTAAATATTTTTAAAAAGGTTTCTAAACCAAAATTTCAGAATTTAAATTGTTGGTGATTTTTTTTAGATATATAAGAGTTTTTAAATTAATAGAAGCACGCCACAAATGCATTTAAGAATTAATAAAATAGATCTTTATCATAATGATTGCTTCACGTAATGTGCTTTCCACTGACCAGAAACTGAAATGAACCCCTATGTATAATGGTTATACTTTTTTAAAGCAATAAAGTTCCAATGTTTGCGTCTTCATACAATAGAAATGTTTACTTTTTTATCTTTTCGTAATGCATTTTGAAAATAAAAATAACATCGTAAAACATTTGTCTGCTAAATTACTAAAGTTTAATATTTCACATTTTAAAAGTATACTTAGAAATTTTTTACTTTCATAACATAAATTTAAACTCATTATTAATGATGAAATATTTTTAAACTATTAAATTTTAGTTGACAAAAATAAACAACAAATAATGTGAAAGAGATATTGCCTAAAATTACTTATTTTATAAGGCTGCTACAATAAATCAGTTTAAATTGAGAAAAATTAGATGAAATAATTTATTAAATTAAGTCTTGTATAGATTATTAACACATGAATACAATAATAAAATGTAGAGAAAGTTTATTTATTTATGTGTCTATAACATTTTGAGAAATTTCCAGTATATATATTTTTAGATGTTGTTATTGGAAGTTTGAGTTTAAGTTTTTTTCTAAATTTAATATAATAAAGAAAAATATTTAAATTTATAACCTATTTACATGATTAAGATTTGATATTTTAGTAAAATTTAGAAAAATTTTAAGTTATTCAAGTAAAATACATGCATTAATATCTTGATATCGCGTAATTGGTAACTTAACTGTCTATTGGGGAGCTTTTATAAGTCATCTTAATATCCACCGCGTAAATTTCCTTCTGGCATGACATTTCATTGATAGAAGGCCTAATTCACGTGTCGTAATGTAGGAAACCCAGAAAACGCCATAGCACTCATCCTGACAAACTTGCATACAAAAAATAGGAGTATGAAATCTACATTCCATTGTTCCACAATGGCTAGTATTAAACTCGGGACCTTTCTCTCTGAAAAGAGTTGCCTTACCGCTAGAATACAGAGAACCCTCAACTTCAAAAACTGCACGAACAAAAGTTCTATTAATACATGTTCAATGTCGTTCTGTTTATTGAAATTTCAATAGTAGTAGGAATCAGACCCTCATAATTTTCCTAAATAAGTTAGAGAGTAACTCTTTTTGATTTATTTATTAGATGATCCTGATAAATTATAGTTTTACCATAAATTCTTTATCTAAGTCAAGTGGACATATGACATCAAATCAGTAAGAGTTCTTGAATAACGCTAGCTTTTAATAAATCTTCTTCATCCCAATACATTGTTTCACAGATGTGCAGTTGTGAGATGGGGCACTATGGTATATAACTGTTTTTAAAGAAATGCAGAGAGATAAATATTTAGTGATTAGTGCTTAGTGATAGTTCAGAGTGATAAGTATATAAAATTTATTTAGACTAGTTGTAACAATGCAGAAATTAGTAAACATGAATGAAAATTATAAATTGTTTTACAACTCAAAATATTTGATAATTTGAAAATTAATCATTTTCAGTTAAGGTAAAGCATTTCTGAAAAATACATCTGAATTTACTCATATAATATTTCTTAATTTTGTAACTTTTAAAATTACATTTTCATTTTGCACAGGGATTTTTCAGTTTAATCTAAAAAATTTTAAATCTAAAAAAAGATTAATATGAATTTGTATGTTTTAATTGCTTATAAGTGACAAGAAAATATTGACTATATATATATACAAAGATATAACTCCAGACTACAGAGTATAACTTGAAACATTAAAATAGACTAGAGTATAATTAAAAGTCAATATAAATACAGAAAATACAATTCTTTTTACAGTATATCTGAATAAATCAATGACATCGTTATCATTAAAATTTCACAAAATATATGATTGAAGTGAAAGAAATGTTAAATCACACACTGGATTATTTTCAAATAAATTAAATAAATTTGTACGGTTATTTATCTATGCAAAATGTCATACATACATTATAAAAGATGATGACAACTTCTTGATTAGTAGACTTTTTATTTGTCCAGAAAAAAATTAAATATACATGATTTTACTTTCTTTTTAAAATTTAATTTCTCTTCTTTCAATATCATTATCATTATAAATAATTTATGTTTGAGTTTTTCAATATAATACCACACCATCAGTTTTTTACATCTAAAAGAACTTTTAAATTAATATAAAAAATACTATACTTTTCAATAAGAATAATTGTGATTTTAAATTTAATCTGATATAAATGATTATGTAGAAATTAAAAATGTATTAATCATAAAAGTAATACGTTATAATCATTAAAAAGTATGCTTATTTAAAAGCTTTCTTATTTTAAACTTTGAATGACATCAGATGTTTAATTTAATATTGATAAATTGTCTCAGTATCCTCATTTCCTATTACTTATTTAATTTACTATTTACTTGCAATCACGGACACGGTTTAACCATTAAAACATTCAAGTAGTGAAAATAATGTTTATCGCACAAAAACGACATCCAGTTTCACGCGACGAAAATTATCAAACCACCTGTTTCAATGTGTAAAAAAATGATTGATCGATATAATGACATCATGCTTCAGATAGAAGAGGTCATTCATGAATATACATCCAAACATAATACTTTTATACATCCTGCTAATAGTTTGTTCTTGCTAGCGTAATATATCGGCTTAGTACAGAGAAAATATAATAAAGTTGAGCATTTTATTTTTATAGTGCAAAATATGAGAAAGAAGTCTTTAAAGTGGGTTATTTTTTATAAAATGTAACTTCTATCAATTGCTGTTAAATTCTGTCTAAATCCTGTACTTTATTCAGGTTTTCTTTTCTAATAAATCATGACAAAGTTCAAAATTATATCTATTTGTGAATATCATGTTGTTAAAAACTTATTTTGATTTGTGATAAAATGCATGTGTCATGAACTTAAAATAAAAAAAGTGAAAAAGAAATTATAAAATTTTATAAACAGATTTTTAAAGAATCTTGTAAATGTGTGTGTAAAGCTTAAAAAATAAATACACGTGATTAAAATTTATGTGAGCCTTTAAATATAAATTTAGTCATTTTCACTAAATTTCAATTAATATTAATGTCATCATTTTATAATTATATCTTGCTATTTTAGTACCAATATAAAGTAGAAAAATTCATTTCAAAATATAATTATGTCTATAAAAATAACAAACTTACACTAATACGAATATTTTAAAAGGCCAACAATTTACATGGATGATTGACAAAAATTTTCATTAGCCATTGACATAATGAGAATAAATGAATAATTTAAACTTAGAATTCATATTTCTCGGCTATAACTATCGCTGCATTAAATGTACACTTGTTACATAACACATAAATGCTCCTAGATTGAAATTCCTAAATATATTAAAACCATTCTGCACGTATTAAAACTTTAAATCACAGCAAAGTTTCCGATCTAAAGATATTTTATGCTGATAAACATAACAATGTATACAGTTATGTCATTAATGGCATTAAGATTAAAATAAATTATCTAAAACAAAAAAACATTTGTTCTAAATAATGGTTCTTTCAGGAAATAAAATTGGCAATCTTAACAACACAAGAAATCGCCGATAATCTAAACGAATAAAAATTTTATTCATAAAATGTATATTGAAATCTATATAACATTTTTTGATAGTGTGAAAGTATAAATTTATGATATACCACTCTTTCACAATTTCTAACACCTCAGTAAATTTGGACTTTTATGATATCCTCAGTTCGTATGTAAAGTACTAACAATTCCAATGATTTTTCATCCAGTAAATTATCTACAATATCAACATGTTGTGGAATTCCAGTATTTCTTAAAAATTCGTGTGTGTTCGCCTACATAAATTCGTATGTGTTTAATTTCAATCGTGTTTAGAAATATTCTCCCTGGATTTCTTTTTAGCTTTCCCCTCTATATGTTTTTGAACAATAATCAACGTAATGCAACACTGATAAGAAATTAGTCAAGAAATTGAAGATTTTAAGCAATCTTTAGAGCATTCTAAATAAAATTTAGCAGTCCTGTTTAAATTAAATTGAGTTATCATATAACTCCACATATGATATGCAAAAGTGTGGTTGTATACATTTTGATTGATATTTATTAACTGATATCTTTTGACTAAATCCCTATTTAAATATGAAGTTATGAGTGTTTGATACAGTTACATGTTCTTGTTTTGTATTGATTAAATAAATAATTTATAGCTTTTCCCAGGTGCTGTACATGCAGCCTGGAAGTGGTGTTTCTATATCTAACACAGGTGAGAACCTTCATGTTTCGCATTACACATTAAAAGCACCTTAAGGTCTAATGTGCCTTGTAAATCACATGGTGTCTATAGGAAGATGCCATCTCAAATGTTGACCTCAACACTAGATGTCCTCAACACTAGTGATTCAATATTACGAGGTGGTTGGCTATATTAAGAGCGTCTTCTCTGTCAACAGCAATACTCAATCGGAAATGTTTCACAGTAATTTAATAAAAGAGAAAAGCCAAGAGCAATCACAGCTTATTGAAAATATTTCACAATTTTTGTCATTGTCATCTTAACTGAAATTAAAAGTTTGTATGAATTGCATATAGAAAATATATGAAAACAATTTTACTCCACACATGTAAAGTGCTTAAGATGTTGATGTGGTTTAAAGATGTGATGTATGTTTAAAGGAGATTGTTCAATAATTAAATTAATGTGACGTTTATTATTTATACAGGAAATATTTTATAGAGATTAGCAGAGAAGGCAATAACGCAGTAAACAATAAATAAGCAACAGTAACAATAAATTCAAACTAGAATATATCATTCTAGAAGAATGAAAATAATTTGATTTTTAAACCAACTTGAAAAATAGATTATTGAATGATTGTCCTTTCTAATAAAGTAAGAGCAAAGCAGAATGTTTAAAATTGACTAAATAAACGATATTAAAATACACTAATGTTGAAAATAAAATACCAAGAAGGAGTGATCAGAAAATTGTGCAAATTTAAGGGTAGACGCACCTTACTTAGTTATGTAAATTTTGTTAAATGCGCAACTCTCCAGCGCACGTAGGATAAGATATTAGGTAAGTAACTGGCAGAGTTCCTTAATTTAAGTGCTTAGAAAATTTCTTAAATCTTACTTTGAGATTTTTGATGTTAAAATATTCGTAATCCTAAAAATGACTACTAAATAAAATTTCCGGACAAATGAATCTTACTCCACATACTGGCCCTTTAAATTAAATTATTCCTTTTACACTCTCAAGCAGAGATCATGTTCTAGTATTTTTGATACAGAGCATATAAATTGATTTTGATTTTGATTTTACTATCCTCACTCTTCATATACAAAAAATTTAAATCACTAAAAAAAATTAAATAACAACACTGTCCTTAGTTATCAGAATTATTGCAACGTTGTAATGAGAGGGTTAATATTTATTTCAGCTTAGTTTCTGAAATAACTACTGATGTTTCATCAAAGGGTATAGTGTCCAAATGAAAAAAAATTATTATTTTCAAAATTTATACGATTTATAAATTTTGACATAAAGTAATAATTAAAAACATATAATGAAAGCTTTAATCAAAATTTTACAATAATCCGTGATAGCTTCAGTGTACAAAATTATTATAAAGGCTCAAAATTTAGTAGAAGGGTTAAAAAAAAGTTCTATAAATATAATACTTCTTAGAAAAAAACACTTTTGCCAATTCTTTATAAATCAATGTAACTCTAAATAATACCCTCAAGCTTATATTTTATTATTTTAAGTTTATAGTTCTTCAACTTTCGATTTTACGTTTTCAATAGAATGATTGTTTCCTCACAGCTGATGGTTTATTTCAGAAGTATCGTTTTCAAAGTATAGCAATTAATAGCTTGATGTGTTCTCTTTTCATTAAATCCTCTCATTTAACATTGAAACTAACAAAGCATAGATGAACAAACATTTGCAATCACACAAGTGGTTCTCTTTTTTTGTACATGTTATATTTATTATTTGGAATAATGTATGTTAAGAATTTCTGTAATAAAAAAAATACATACATGTGTATATATTTGTGCTTATTTTTGAAAAACTATTATATATCATTCGAAAATAGTTCAATAAATTGAACAATTAAGTTTTATGAGAAGAAAGACGTATTTATACTTCGAATAATATTCATGTTTATGAAGCCAGCTGTTTTCAAATTATGTCAAAATAACAAAGCAATTAATTGCGTTTCTTAGAAACGAATTCCTTTATAAAAGTATTTTCAAAAGCTAAACTTCAAATTTGATGTCTTTATTTTTACAAATTTAAATAAATTTTTGTCTTGGCTTATATTTGCTGCATTCTTTGCTACTTATTTATAGTTTATTAATAATCAGTGTCGTGTTGCACCAGCTTTTAAGTTGAATTTTGAGTTAACAATAAAAGCAATTAAGACAATTTCATGAAATAAATATAATTTTTATCGCGAAGTGCATTTTAACAATAAAAAAAAGTCATAAATGTCTAATTTTACGTAAATATGCCTCACAATTTTCCTAAGAAAACTTATAAGGAAAACCATTTTGTCGTGCATCTTTCATAAAATTAGACATAAAATATAAATGTAACTTTTGAAAAGTTATTATTTAAAAACTATTACATTTTTCTATAGAAATATCTGCTGTAAATTTTATCCTTAATTTTTAGAATACAATATTTATTTTAAATCAAATAAAAGTAAAAATAAGAGAATAGAATGTTCCTATTTTATAAATGAGTAAAAGGGGTTTCACAAATTAATAATTCCTTAAATTGTGTATGATTATTAATAATTACATCGCAAGTTATATTCATCCTATAAACATGCAAAAATGTAAATACAGATTTAAAATGGCATTTAAAGTAATAAAACCTTAGTTAATAATTATTTGTTCAAAACTATATAAATTTTATTTTTTCATGTAAATGAACAAAAATATTTTTGAGGACATAGTCTTATAAACCTATGAAGAAGAAAAATACTTTTACATATCAATAAATATAACCATTCTATATATATATATATATATATATATATATATATATATATATATATATATATATATATATATATATATATATATATATATTATCTTTACTAGTACAACTAACACAATGAGATTTTGAATTCAAACTTAATTTAATTAACCAATATAGAAATCATTAATTTAAAATTACTGAAAATATTCATATCTTCCTGAATAAGATAAAAGAAATTGCATTTAATTTTTTACTTTTTGAACATAAGAAATCTAACTGGTTTATCTATTTAATTAATGTTTTAATGAATTATATTTATTAAAGACTAATTTGCTAAAGTAAAAACAAGTTAAACTCTTAAAATACAACTAGAATTAAATTTTGTCAAATGTTATGTTAAATTTAATTTCAATCGAGGAAAATCAATAAATTTTGTCTGTATTTTTTCTTAAATCCGTGTTAGAATTATTCTAATTATTTTCAAATTTGATATAATTTGCACGTGATTACTTGCAAAATGCAAATGTTTTTAATCCATAGTATTTCTTAACTTTCAGATAAGTGTGTGTGTGTGTGTGTGTGTGTGTGTGTGTGTGTGTGTGTGTGTGTGTGTGTGTGTGTGTGTGTGTGTGTGTGTGTGTGTGTGTGTGTGTGTGTGTGTGTGTGTGTGTGTGTGTGTGTGTGTGTGTGTGTGTGTGTGTGTTGGGTGTGGGTGGGTGTGTTTGTGTCGGTTAATAATTGTAATAAGAAAAATATATGAAAACTTTTAAGTAAAATTAATACTTTAATACCTTATAACTGTAAATGTGCAATTTGGTAGTTTATGCAACATAGATATAAATGGAGCAAATCTACGGTTCGAAAGCTTGAGTGACATTTATAAGAATTTTTAGAGTATAAACGCGTGAAACCACTGTAATTTTAAGTGTAATACTTTAAAACAAATAAAATAAATCTGTTAAAAATTTAAATCCCAAAAACCTACTCCTTGTTTTTTACAAAGAATACTTCGTAAGTAGTTGATCAAAAGAAAAATAATTATTTTTCCAAATTTAATGATCATGAAAATGTTTAACGAGAGTACAAAAATGTCTATGAATTGAGAACACTTCTTTTCTACATGATATATTACTAAATAGACTTTTTCAAAATTTAAATAATCAACAACACTAACATTTTTAAATTTAAGTAATTTTAAAAAAGAATTTACCATAATGTATAATAAATTATTTTAAATTTTATAATTTGAACTCATTTAAGTGAAATTTCAATTTTTTTATCAATATGTCTTATAAATTGTTTGATTAAATTCTATTAAGCAAATTTTGTTCTATGAAAATAGATTTATTAACATTGCACTACTATTAAAAATTAAAACATATTATATTGCGTCATTCACTTGAAAAATTTAAAAATTTCAGTAACTTCAATTAAAAATAATTTGTTTATTTTTTCCATAGAATTTAACTAATTTTATAGTCTAAAATAATTTTAAACTCACAGATAATTTGGGTTTGTAAAATTTCGAATCTATCTGACAATCAATTATCACTACCGTTGTTCTGAAATTGCGTCAACATTGAACCGTCATGTTCAGTTTTCTCAAAACTGTTCTCGATTGGATAACTTTCAGGAAACGTCTAATGATGAATTAATATTTAGTTGAAATCTTGTCAATTCGTTCTATATTCTAAGCAATTTGATTCAAATTATCTTCCTGACATTAACATTAGTCTTTGACTTGCAAAAGTCAATTTCTTCAAAAGATATTCAAAATCAGTCTTTTGAGAAGAAATATGTAAATGAAATTTGAATTCAAAATTGCATATAAACAGGAAAAGAATAGTTTTAAGTTAATATAAATTCTTGAATTAAATATTTCAGCACAATTTACTTATATATGACTGTTAATTATATTTTGTTCAAAATTTGACCGATTTAACTCTTTGTATTTGGAAATTTTTTTTTCTAAATATGGCTAACAAATATATTCTAAATATTAACTTTTTTTTTTTAGAAATTTAGCTAGTAATATATTTAGTATCTTTCCAAAGATCCACTATTACCAAGAAAATGAATTCATAAATTTATATTAAATAAATAAACATATTATTTAAATTTGAAATATTTAAATGGTGATTCATTTAATTGCAAATTAAGTCATTAAAATTATTCATTCCTATAAAATTAGGAATATAAATGTGCATTGTACGAGGGTCACTCTGTGAAATTTTTGAGATACAACTACGTTTTTAAAGTTATACATACAAAATTTTAGGTGAGTTCAAAGTAATCTCCACAAGCATCAATGCACTTTTGTAGACGAATTTTCCACAGATTAAATGCCTCAAGCCATTCATTTCTTGGAATAGATGAAAAAAATGCATTTATAGCCACATCAATCTCTTCTTCTGAATAAAAAAGACGTCCACGTAAGCTCTTTTTTGATTAAAAAACCAAACGTCACACATGACTAGATCAGGTGAATACGGCGGATGTTCGATCACTTTAATTTGTTTTTAAGAAGCTCAATTGTTAATCTGGCTGTATGTGAAGATGCATTGTCATTGTGAAGCATTAGTCCCCTAACATACAGTTCTTGTAGAATTTCTGGAAGACATTTAGTGGTATACCAGTTTGTTGTTACTGTCTTCTGTCTTTCCAACTTGATGGCTTTGACCAATCCCATACTTCTGAAGAAAACGGCATACATCACTTTTTTTCAGGGTGCGTTGTTTTTTCACCATTGTCTGCGTGGAATCATCTTCAAAGACCCATACTTTGCTTTCTTGACTTGTTGGAACCTCTAAAAACAATATGTACGTTTCCTCATCTGTTACAATTTTAGAAATGATGCGGTGCCCACCATCATTTAGCAATTTAAGAGTTTCTTTACTGATTCTGACACGCTCCCCTTTTTGGTGCTCAATTAGATTACGGGGAACCCAACGGCAAACTACTTTCTTCATATGTAATTCTTCATGAATGATTTTCTGTATGGCTGTAGATCCAATGTTAAGTTCCTTCTGTATCATTTGATAGGTACTGCGATTATCATTCATTAACATTTTTCGTATGGCAGACACATTATCAGGGATTACTGTTGACGGCGGCCTTCCTGTGTGTTCCTAATCCTAAAGAAAATTGCGACTTCTTTTAAATTCTCTAAACCATCTGAATACAGTAGCACGAGTTTAAGATTCATCACCAAATGCTAATTGTAACCGTTGAATGCATTCTTCTCGATTTAATCCTGCTTCAAAATCGTAGAAAATCATAGCGCGAAAATGTTCTCGCTTCAACTCCATTTTCTCTTCTGTTTGAAATTTATTCTACGCTAAATAAGTTGAAATAAGTCGGTAAAAAATCGTCTTCTTTGTTAAAATGCTTTGTATTTTAAAATTAAACCATTATTTTTATTTTGTAAGTTCTTGTCTGCGTGTATCTCAAAAATTTCAGAGTAACCTCGTATTTAACAATTGTATTAATCATGAGAATGTATACCAAAACTCCTGGTTAAAAGTACACTCATGTCCATAAAACAAAGATAATTCAGAATGACACAGAAATTTAACACTCTAAAATAAAAATTTCACTTAATTTCACAGAATTATCACTCCATCTTGAAGGATAATATGCAAATTACAAAAAACCTCTAGATGGGGCCGATAATACGTCACAATCATAAGAGTGTAAGAGAGGGATAAACAAGGAATGGTTGCAAAGAAGTAAAATTGTTCACAACAGCTTTAAAAGCCTTTCAGTGCAATAACTGCATAGTTATGGCACAAAAGAAGCATTTGGATAATGTTTTACATGGTAGAATTATTGGCTGACATGTGAACGTACCCAGCTGCAAGTATCCGAGGAACTTAGAACCGCCCAGAGTGTCATCTCAAGGCCTTGGCAACGGTTCCAAGATAATGGTAATGTGAATAAACGTTACAACACATGTCGTCCCCGAGTTACAACGCCGAATGGGGACGGTATTTGGCAGTTACTGCCCAAAAAACAGACCGAGCACAGGATCAGACCTGTCTCGTTAACTCTCTTCAGCTACCTGTACGACACTTTCAAGGCAGACCGTATACGGGTGCTTAGGGCACATTGGTCTTAATGCTCGTAGACCTGTCAGACGTGTTACACTTACCGCAACTCATCGTCGCCTGCAGTTAGCCTGGAGTAGAGAGCGTGCATTGTGAATACCACAACAGTGGTCTTGTGTGATGTTTTCCGACGAGTCCAGGTTTTAGCCTTGAGTCTGATTCTCGCCGGACTTTCATATGGGGAGGATCAGGTACCCGTTACCCCCAAGAGAACACCATTGAACGACATCGTTACGGCGGTTCGGAATTGCCCGTTTGGGGAAGAATTATTCTTGGTCCCAGAACTAACCTGCATGCTCAAAATGTAACCATGTCAGGCCACATCTATCGGAGTGTTATTCTTGAACAACGTGTACGTTTGTTTCGGGGTGCTATGGATGCAGAATTTCTGTTTATGGATGACGACGCCCGTCCTTACCATGTAAAAATTGTAGACGAATGCCTTCAATCGGAGAATATCACCGAATGGAATGGCCAGTATACTCACCCAACTTGAATCCAATAGAGCATGTGGGGGACTTCGGCGATAATTTGATCAATCAGATCAAGATCAGATCGATAATTTGATAGCATATCAACAGGTGTTGTACGGCGTGTATTACTTCGTACGAGGGGCATACTATGTATTAATCATCATACCAACCATGTTATATTGGTTTTTGAACTTTTTTTTTAGTTTTCTCCAGTGAGTAAAAATAGCAATTTTTATTAATGATGTCAAACATATAGCATCTTTTTTGTTCTTTACCTTTTGTTTAATAAATAGACTTTACAAATAAGTCACATTTGTTTTGCTTCCGTCTCTTTCTTTGCCTGAACTTGTATTATCCTTTATTTATGGACGCGAGTGTATACCATGTTCCAATAAGATATAAGCTATTCAACTTAATTCTCTTTTTTAATTGATAGGAACATCACATTTTTTTAGCTAGCAAAATATTTAAAACTTTATAATTAATACAATCCACGTTCTGATTAAATTAAATGCACTATTTAAGCATCAATTTTAAATTTCAGAAACATTTCTTATTTTCATTTTAGATACACAATTTATTTCATCACTTATAGGTTTCCATCCATATCAAACTCCGAAATAAATTTAATTATTTAATGTAAACGTAATGACATAAATATAATAAAAAAATCTAATAAACTATTAATAACTATTTTCGTTAATAAAACGCTAAAACTTTTAAAGGTTAAATCAAAATTATATTACTAGATTAAAAACTCTAAATTACTTAATATATGTATATATATATATACATATATATATATATATTAGATTATGTAAATTAGACGGAAAAGGAGATCAATGTGTTAGATGAGTCTTTTTCCACTTTTTCCTACACATATTTTTTCAGGTTTAAAAACCAGTATTGATGGTAGTCTTGGAAGATATTAGAAGATACAATCATACTTATGAACATGATAAACATGATTTTGGCTTACCTAATGTAAATGCAAATCATAATGAGAAATTTTATATCATGTATATATTATATATATTCACATATTAAATTTTAATGACTGAGGGCAGAAACATAAATCTCGTAAATGTAAAAACTGTAACAGTTCTTATTGAAATTGAGTAGAAAATAAATTAATAAAAGCAAAAATTCACATCACTGCATACTGTAGGAATAAAAATAAATTTCTTCATGATAATTTTACAGAAGCAAGGCAACAAAGCACTGAATAAAATAAAGAATTTCGAATTCACCAGTAAATGTGAAATCAAGTTTTTTAACAATACATTTGCTCTATTAGTAATCCCCTGTTTACATAAATAAAATAATAAGTATGTTTTCAAAAAATTAGTTATAATTTTATTTACATTATATTCTTCAATTTAATTTTTTGGTATAACGCAGCACAATTCAAGTTTCTCCTCTGGAACCTCTATTGTGTTATTTTAGGTAAACCTTTATTTATTTTTTTTTTGCATTTTATTAATAAAGACAAATTTTAATCTAATGATTATTATTTCTTAAAGTATGTAATAATGATTCTTAAAGCAATGAATATAATTAGGATTTTTATGTTTCATGAAACGATTTTTCAATTTATTTAGAAACACTAACAGATTCTAGATAATAAAGACAACACACATGTTATTTTTAAACTTTACAGCTTATTCATGAAACTTATTAGGTACAAATCACAAATATTTTTAAAAGTTAGAATTGGTTTTTCTTGTTTGAAAATCTAAAAGGACGAAATTCAAACCAATTTTGATTTCATAGAATTTGTAAATAAATTTGAATTACAGAATCGCAAATTTTGTACAATATTTGTTTTCGTTTTAAATTGGAGATATTTTACGCTTTTATGAGGAATTTTTTTAACTGTTCTGCTACAGTTCAAACCTCAACTGCCTCCATTTTAAAACAAACTTCTAAAATGTTTTTAAAAGATTTAAAAAAAATTTTTTTCTTTACTAATTCCATGAAGCTTTTCCACAATAATACTTTTTAAATATTTCAATGTTTATAAAAATTGGCTGTAAGGGACTGATTTGTAATAAATGTTATTTTCTCTTTCACTCAAATATTTTTAATTTTCATAAAATATTTTGAATAAAATTTAAATGCACTAGTAGCATGAATTCTAATAGAAAACTTAGACAAAATAAGAATATGAAAAAAATAATTTTCCTTCACGTACATATCATTATATAAATCCAGCAATACAGCTGTAAAGTTACGGGAAACTAAGGAAAAATAACATTTCTCAATGTAAACTCTGAATAAAAAATGATTTTACAATATTGGAGCATTTTCCAGAATTTCATTTGATGGATTTCCCAATTTTAATCCATAAAAATTTCCTAATATATTCCTAATATAACTTAAATTCAACATCTTAAACAAGCTCTTCTAAATATATCAGAAAATCAAACATAAACAATTTCCAAATTCCTGGAAAAATTCTACTATTTTAGCGTTGGAAGTTTAAATAAATTATAAACATTCTCAAAGGATCACTTAAATAAGTGCATTCCAAAAGATAAACAAAAAGCTTAAAGATAAGCATGTTCCTTCGATGCTAATATAAAGTTATACGAAAAGCAAAAACAGAATGCCGGTCAAAGCTATATTTTTTCAACGATGTAATAACAAGCTACATTGTCTTACAAACGGTAATAAAAATCTGGCATTTTACATCGTTCAAAACCCTCTAAACAAACCGAAAATCAAAAATATTTCTTGAGAAAATCGGTTTATATATATTTATTTAGTATGATTTGAAAGATTCTTAATAAAATTTGTTCTTTACTAAAAACCATGTAAACATAGATTTGTCTGTAATACTACACGTACATCAAGTAGAAATAATGATTTGAAATATAGTAAGTAGTAAAAATAATAAAAGTTCATATGATGATATTATTTCTGAAATTTGAAACTCGAAATTTAAATCAGAAACTTAACGTCAATCAGAACTTATAAATTTAAGCTGGAGTGTGTTGGATGTGCACATATTGTCTTATCTTCTAGACCTTCATCATTAACTTTATATGTCTAAGAGATACGTCAAATAAATAATATGTTATATATATAAATATAGCACTGTGACTTTGAAAAAAGAAAATAATTTTAAGTACTTAAAAAATTGTAAAAGAAAGATTAAGGTTTCATGATTATGAAAATACCCCTACCGAAATATTGTTATTTCAAAGACTTATGAATGAGATAAAAAATAGTTCATGATTATACTAACATACTTAATAGGTTTATATTTTGTGCATTTTACAATGTACAGAAATAGAGGACACTATTTTGTACAATCTGAAATGTTTTTATATATTAAAAAGATGAGATACAGTAAAGTATTATGTTTAAATGTAAACAAAATGTCGCTTATAAATGAATAAAATCCAATGTAATTAAAATGAAGAAGGAAATAATGTTTTGGTTATAGATTACTGTATAAATTAATTTCAGATTTTTGTTTTCTATCTAGGTAATGATACATAAAACATGATATTTTTGCTCAACTCATAAAACTCCTAATCAAGGTAGAAACCATCATGTTTTTTTCAGCAGTTAAAAGTATTAACAATGGTGTTTGTTATTATATTGTTGATTTTTGCAACGCTTTTTTAAAAAGAAACAACAAAAAATAGACGTTACTTCGTGTGCTTCTTTGACGTTGTATTTGACATTATTACCTATTTTTTGATAACAGAAATTTACAAATAATGCATACCATATGTCACTAGTTAATGAATTAAGTTTCAAAAAACAAAAATTATTGGGTGATTTCCACAAAGGTTTGTGAGTTGCATATTTTCTTTACAGTAAGTGGCATTCTAATATGCATTACAAAATATTTATTATTTAATTAAACTTCTTTGGCAAATTTTTCTTAAAAAATATCATAACAACAAAAATACGTATAATAACTATAAATAGTTTATTTTTATTTTTCATTTTTGTTCATTAAATTGCATACAATTTCATTTATTATTGTATATGTTAGTATAAAATCCGCAAATTAAAAATATACTACTGAAAATGTTATATTCAAAATTTGAATAATATTTATCCATCAGATAAAATCTTTTTTCAATGTACACCACAATTTATTTTTTATTAAATTAATAAATATTTTTCTCCATGGATGTAATTTTCTTTTGAACACTCTGTACTAAATACACTGTATTTTACGGATGATGAAATCTAATCATAAATCCAAACAGATTAGGGAAACATCCCCTCCGCAGTTTGTTAATCTGTGTTAAGTCTGAGTGCTTACTCTTATCTTCTCAACATCACACGCCATATCACGGAAACGTAAGCAGTCAACCCATCAGCTATATGATAGCTAGCAAGAAAAATTCAAAGAAAGGACAACCTGAAAAGAATCTATGAATCGAGCTTTTTTTCCCAATACTATTTCTTTTTATTTTTCCAAGAATAATGCAAAGCAAGAAGCTATATTTTTATAAGTTCTTTCGCATCAATCCAGATACACGAGGAATTTCTTTTCAGCGCAATGATTGTGGAACCAGAGGCTAAAAAGGCAACCAGTGCATTCCATATGTGTTTGAATAAGCTCCATTTCGTATTGGAATGTTTAGAGAATTTATTGCTATTCTACTGACATAAAAATGAATCTAAAATGCAATCAGGAGTAAATATAGAATAAGTTCTAACATGAATAAGCCCTATTTGCTATTTGAATGTATCCCATTCTATTCTTACAAATTCTATTTCTCTAAATAAGCTACTTCAAGGGTTTTTTTAAGAGCAGAATAGATTTAAACAGAAAGTAAACTTTCTTAAACTTCAAATTAAATTTTAAAGTTTTCTGAAAGCGCGTGTGCTGAAAGTGCTGTTTACTATGTATTAGCACAATATTTTTAATAACAAAAACGTCATTTACATATTAAATTTTCCTGTGATAAAAATAACAATTTTATTTTTCATTTATATCAAATTGAATTTAAAAATGTTCTCTTAAAATTTTTATTTATTTTTTCTTAATTTAGATTTTAGACATAAAATTAATTAAATTTTAAATCAAAATTTATATAAGAAATAAAAACTTGATAATTATTTAAAATTATAATAAAAAATAGTATCATGAGTAACTATTAGAGACATCATTTCAAAAGTATAGCTACATCACATCTCGTGTGAAAGAAAGTGAATGTTGCTTAAGGCATAAGTTTCAATAATGTTATGTAATAGCATAAACTTTTTAATATTATTTTTAATTATCTAAAGATTATATACAGTTTTTGCAGAAAATAAAGTATTCAGAGATTGTTGATTTAAGAAAAATATATTCAGTCAACCAATTTTAAACGAGGCATTTCTCTTCGTGTGTTAATATATTACTAACATTTCACTATTATTAACAAAAATATACTATTAAAACTATTAAAAAAATAATGTAAAGCAGCAAAATTAAATTGAATGTGATTCGAATCCTTTTTACTACTGAACTATTATTAAAGCAAAATATAAACTTATATTTTTATTCAGAACTTTATAACAATTTTTTCAACGAAATAGAAGTATAATCATTGGTGAGATAAATGAACGATAAGCTCTATAAATGCAGTGCATTAGTCATAGGAACTAATATATTTAGGTATCTTCCCCACTGACTTTTCAGATTACCTAAAAAATTAGCTTTGTGTAGTTTTTAGAGTTGGAATAGCTAATATCACTTAAAATATATTTCACTTTAAGTAAAGATATATATATGAGTAAAATTATAAAAATACCATCTATTTATAATTTTGAATTAATTTCCCCCTTTAAAGTAACAAAAAATTATTTTCTTTTTTAACAATCTATGGTGTAAGCATTTCCATTACAAAAATTAGTTATGAAATAGAATATTGATTAATAACATATATTGTCGCGTATAGTCTAACAAGGGAATTACATGAATTGAAATAAATTTTAAGTGTTAACAAAATCAATCAAAAAATCAAAGAAAAATAATCATTTTTTTCGCGAAAGAATAACAGGTGATTGAATTTTCTAAACTCAGAAACAAAAATAAAGGCAGTTAAAATTTATTGATCAATCTACTGCTAATTTCCTTTCATAAGTTACATAACGTAGCAGTTTATTAAGTTATTTTAATTGATTTTTTTAATGTTGAAATAAATTAACAGAGACATTTTTCAATAAAAAAATCAAATAAGTATATTTATAGAAAATCTCCTTAAAAACCAACTGTAAAAATAATTACATATTCCTCTTCATTGATGCTTAGAAATATGTTGTTTTTACGACAAGAATAATCTTTCTTAAGAAATGTTAAAACAGCTATTATAGACAGAACGCGATGTATTCAAGCAAAGAAAGTATTGAATGTAATTTTAGAATCAACTTTATTTTTGTACATGGAGTTCAGTAAAATTACTTGTGTAAATTTACAAAACAGCTTATGAAATTTGCGGTTTTGCTAGCAAATTATAAATAGTACTAAAAATCATGAAAATAATAGAAATCAAGGCTTTGTAAACACGTATATGAAAGATATTTGAATAATTAAATTTATTATATAAAATTTTCACTAGTTTTATCAGCTGACAAGTATAATGATTTAAATATTATAAGTTAAAATAGAGAGACTTTAAAGATTTGGATCCCCTTAAAATTATATATTTATTATTCACTGTTTAAATAAAATGTGTAATTCAAAATTAAAGTTAATGTACACTATTTTAAATTATATATATTTGCAATAAACGGTTTTGATAACAGATTAATCCATGACGGTTATACACATCTTGTATATATGCATAGTTCTTTGGTTTTAATAGTTAATATGATGTTAGTTTACAATTAAAGGAGATGATTAACATTAAATGCATTTATTCCACATTATTTGCACAACAAAGTTCTATAACCTTAAATCATGTGAATAAAACTGCTTCTGAATGAAAATCGCATTGCCAGATACAAAAAGATATATTTAAAATTTTAATAATGAGTCATGTTTGACGCAAGTGACACCCACACTTTTAATTATTAAGTTGTCTAATTTAATTACACATACAAATATATATATATATATATATATATATATATATATATATATATATATATATATTATATATATATATATATATATATTCTAATTTCAATTTTTAGAGTAGATTTTGAAAATTTACTTAAAAATAATAACAATTTTATTTTAAACTGATAAATGAAACAAAACAGTTTTTAAATAGGGGTTATGGTTTTCAGAAGATTAAAATATGAAAGTAAAAACATTTAGCAATGGATTATTTCACCTCAGCTTCAATACAATTTATAACATAATCTAATAATCAGTGTGGTATGATAAGCTCCCCTTATATTCGTAGTTTTCTCTCACATGCTTTTTAACATAATTTCATGCCATACATTGTGTTTATGAAAGAAATGTGTTGTTGCTTTTAAGAATAAATTTATTAATATCTAATTATAGTTTTTTAAATTGCTTTGATTCTCAGTTATTTCCAAATAACGTTATTGAAAAAGGTAACTTAATGCTCAGAATAATATATTAATATTAATTCAAATTTTTTATTAATATAAATTTCAATATAGTCAAGTAGAAAAATGCAAGTGTATTTAAAGAAAAATCAATATGATTTAAGCATGTGTAGTGCTGATATTATATGTTACAATTGTAAAATATGTCTCTAGATATCAATGACTCTAAATATTAATGATTTAGCAGAGTCTCTAGATATTAATGATTAATTAAATAAGGTTTCTATTAAAACAATTTTTTACACTTTTGCTAAGCATTTGGAAATTATCCTGACGAAACCACTAACACTTTCAAATATTATTTTATTATCGCTAGATTAATTCACGTTTTTGCATGCGATACTAATTATAAATGCAATAGGCTTTTACTTACAGTAGGGCAAATATTTCCCACTGTTTGAATGATGACTTTAAAATACATTTTGTCTGTGTGCTAAGAGGTCAGAAAATGTTTCCAGTCGTCCTGCAGCATTCTCTGGTGCCTTTAGCTCAGTACTGAATTTAAAAAAGGGCTGAATATAATTAAAAATAGAATATTTTAAATGATATAACTCGTAAAATACAAGTGGCATTTATCTACTTGATACCTAATAATAGATATTTTTTAATAATTACTGAATTAGATTTACTCTTATTTTCAAAAACAAGAAATGTATACAAAATAATTAAAAATACAGATTCTACAAACATGTTACTTTAATCATGCTTAGAATTTCATTTAATAACTACCGTTTTTATTTTACTTTGTATTTAAATTTGATTTTCTAAACAAATTAATGTAATTTTAATTTTAAATGATACTATGACCATATATAAATAGTTTAAAATTAAAAAATAGTTATCTAACAAATTTGATTTAACAAGTAGGAATAATTAATAGATAGAATTTTGCTTTAAAATCAAATGTATTATTTAATTATTTTCTAAGTTTTAATCATCAGAAATTAATAACTATACACATTTAGAACTGCAAGGTTTTCAAAATCTGTCCATTTAGGATTATCTTGCAGCACACGTACGAAATAAATAAGTTTCCTTTGGAAAAGAAAATATTAGGAAGTCATTGATTGGTCAAGAAGGAGAAAACTAATCAGGAGCTATGCGAAAAGAATTGCAGGTGAAAGTATGCGTTTCTAATTTCCACTGGATTAGTAAAAATTAATAGATTAAAAAATAGGTTAAAGCATAGATATTATAGATTAATAGATTAAAAGAAAAAGCAATTTATTATTTTTTTCTTTTTTAAATACCTTAATATATGTAGGCATATAATAATTTTATTAAGACTAGAACAGATGTGATATGGTAAAGCTACATCTTTACAGTTTATGAAAATAATTCCTGTATTGCACCTTAACCTAAACTGCATTGAATCTTTTTTATAAGACTCATGTTTAACTGTTGATAAAATAATTAATCAATTTAGTTTACTCTATTTTTCATGGTATTTCAAATTATTCTTGAAAACAGGGTTTAATGTTTTGAGTATAACTTAATACCATTAGACCATAATAATTTAATATCACTTTATTTCGAGAAATAATTTTTAAATTTGTACGTAACAGACTCACACTCGTTAAATGAAAAATGGTTTCAATAGTTATCTTGTTTTCTCGTGTGTTTAGTAACCAGTTATCCTAATACATTTTCAAATTGAAATGCCTTAAAGAATCACAATTCAAAAATTTTTTATTCCCATTAAAAGTGAATATGTAATAAATACTACTATTTTTTGAATTTTTTTAATAAGCCATTTAAGTGAAGTTTTTTCAATTGTAGATTATTTATAAAGAGTATAAAGTATTACTTTATAAGCAGAAATAGTTTATGCCAAATTAAAGATCATTTGCCCAATAGTTTTAATATATACAAATAAAATTTAAATATAAAAATGCACTTGTTTATTGCTTTTATATTTCATTGAAACATAAATTTTAAAGAGTCTCAGAAAGACTTTAGAACTGATCTCAAATACACAAAAAAATTAAAAGTTAAATATATGTGTCATAGCACTTAAATATGAAATGAAAATATAACTGCAATATATAGATAGATAAATGTCACACACACACACATAATACATATAATTTTCATTTCTGATTAATGACATTTTTTTTCCGGCTAATAGTGCAATTTAAAATGTACATAAAAACAGAACGTATGTAAATTTCTGCATTCAATTTAAAAAATTTCTTATAATGTTTAATAATTATTCCACAAATTTTTAATGGAAAAATGTTTTAAAAGAATTGAAAACATTTTATCTTCCTAATAATAATTTATCGCTTTTCTCAAAATCTGATAGTCATATTAATATGCAATTTTTATGAGTAAATTAATATCCATTGTTTATTTTTAGAAATAATAGTAAATTTAATACATAATTTTTTGAGATAATAGCAAATTTAATACCATAGTAAATTAAATACATATTTTAAACAAAAGATTTATTTTGTATTCTAACATTTTAAATAATCTTTTATTGATTCGTTTTTTTCATATCTCTCAAATATTTCACAACATTTACTATTTTGCATAATTTGAATTTTTTTTCATATTATTATTGAACTAACATTTCGAATATTGAATTGCTACGTATGAATATTTACTGACTTCTGTTATTTTTACATGCTTTTTTTTTAATTAACTTCAATTTTAACAAATATTTTTATATGAGATGCGCAATTTTTAAACAAACAAAAATAAGAAACACATTGACAATTAATAAATCATAAAATTGGAATTCAGATTCATACAAAACTAGCGTAGTAGTAAAAAAAACATCTGTAAGAAAATGAAAACGAAAATGTTAAGAATCGCAGTCCTTTATCGAAGATATTTTTAAAAAATTAGCCGCAAGTAGCAAATAAGCAAAAACAATGAAAATTTTGCTTTCTTTCTCTTTCATATTCCACTTATATTACGTCCATCCATTATCGATTATAGACATTTCTATTATAGATTTTGAAAATTACGCATTACTTGTCATTTTATACTTTTGAATTTGATTAATTTAGTTGCAAAAATAAAAAATTTTTAGTAGAATAACAAACTAATTCCTTTGTTATATATATATATATATATATATATATTACAAAGAATATAATTTATTATATAATTTTCCATTGAATTTTCTTTCGTGAATCCTTTTTTTTTTGCTCTTTATTTATTATCATAATTTGCGCAACTAAGCAATACTGAAACGATCTCCATAAAGAGAAGAACACATCAGTATTTGTAATGTATTTGTAATCCTCATTAGTATTTCTAATGATTGTAAATTCTTTACTGTCGGCAATCCCATTTGTATCGTGACTTCCAAGAACTCACACTTATATTTTCCCATCAAATTCCATTACATGAATAAACGTAATAATCTAAGTAAGTGGTTATCATTCAAATTTTTATACCTTTTCCTCAAGATCCAGAATTTAATATTGGTTGTCTCGACAGCTTCTTGGTTTTAATGAAAAAATAAATCTGCCTCAATTCTTGTCCTTGACAGATGGATTGTCTGTTGTTATTCTGTTCTATTAATATGGAACATCTTTTTTTATATACAAATGAACGTTACCGAAAAATTTTTATTTATTCTTAGCAACAAATCCCAATTTTAGAATTAGTAAATAATTAGGATTTCATATGTAATTTGTATTCCAAGGAGCTACAATAAATATTATTACATTAAAACATTAACTTCAATCATAACATATCTCAATGTTATTTTTAAATTTTAAAACGTTTCTTTGGAAACAAATGCGAGTAAATTTCTTTTTAGTATTAATTATAACTTAAAACATAAAATATTATCCCCACATTTAAAGACAATCCCTTGAAAGCAAGTTGTAGTTTTCATATATGCAGTTAATATTCAAATAGAGAGCAGCACATGAAAATAATAAATAATATTTAAAAAGGAAATTTAATTCATGTAATGTTACAGTCTAGAATTAAACGTTTTGTTAAAAATAACTAGTATTTTGTGCCTTTTAGTGATGGTAAGTATAAGAGTCTGTTACATTTGAAACATTTTTGTTAACGTAAAATTATGCTTTTTAATTTAAAATAGTAATTAATTTAAAATTATAACTTTTACTTAAAATTGAAGTCATTCAGAAAATAGCTTTGTAAAGGGTAGAAGGAAAAATCTCAAACTTCCTTTATCAAATTATTGACTTAATTCAATGATTATAAATTAATAATATTGCCAATATTTTTTAATTTTTTTCATATATATTACAAGATTTTTATAAAGTAATTCAATATTACTGGTTGTTTAACTCAACATTTGAAAATGAAATGTCGTATTACATCAAAGAACAGGTATGTAATTAGAGCCAATTATGCTTGAAGCACCCTAAACTTTTGTAACTGATTATTACTTGTTTAGAATCATGTCAAAAAGCTCATATCGTAAAAGTAACAAAGTAAAAAAAATGTTGAAATAATATATGTTATAGAAAAAAGTATAAATGGTAAAAAGTATAAAAGTAAAATAAAAAAAATAATAAATGGCGCAAGTGATAAATCACTGTTAAGGACACACTCTGTAATTTTTCTTTAAAGCCTTGTAATTTTTTATAAATATTTCTATAGTAAGTTCATTACTCATACTATTTAATTACAAATAGTATGAGTTTAATGCTCAATTTAATTCTATTTAATGTGTATAAACTTCATATATGTCAACATTTATAAATAGCTTTAATCTTTACCTGTATGAGAAAGTTTTTAAGATGTGATGAAATAAATTGTTTGTAAAGAATTTTATTGTTAAAAGAAGGCTTATATATTGAACCTAGAACATATAGTTATTGAATTTAAAGAAACAAATTGTATATATAAATTATTCAATGTTTGTAAAGCTACTTATTTTACTTCCTCATTCGATTATAATTAAGAAATACATTTAAACATTCACAATATTATCGTTATATTTCTTAGTTAATTAAGTCTCTCTTCATTAAAATAAAATTACAAAATAAAATATTTATTACTTTTATTACTTTTATTTACACAAAAATTCATTACTTACATAAAAATAATACATACTGGTATTATTTTATATTCTTATTGATAAATGATAAATTTGTTTCTTGTATGAAAAAATTGAACTGTATGTTAATCAAAATAGTGGAATAAGTAAATTTAATATATGACCATATCTTGACAGAGTAATTAAATGTTGCAGAAATTGCCCAAGAATGACATCAAATCAAGCTCATGCTTACTGGTGCAATAGTCCTTATAATGGCCAAATCCTACAGTGCCGATACCTGCTTTTGTGCCCGAAGTTCCTGGTGTGCAAAGTATTTCGATTATCATACTATTATTAAAACTATCGATTATGTGGCCAACCTAACACCAAACCACCAGTGTTCTCCCAAGCATGCTTAATACTCAGGTTTATTGAATCAATGAAGGCATAAGATAGAGTGGACCTTGCCCATCCCGAGGATCCAATCTCCGACCTGTGCCTTCAAAGTGTAAAGCGCTACCACCGCGCCCCCTTGCGTATATAAGATCAAACAAAGGGGATATAATTTTCACTAGTTTTACTGAAAATAGAAAAACTATTTCTTGTATTCAATAATAAATCAAAAAATTTATATGAATGTAATTTAAAATCTTTTCGCATAGTATTATTAAAATTATCTAGTTAATTATTTTGACAAAACTAAATTATCGCATAAAATGCTATTTTATTTCTAAATTATTACTTTAAACTTAAAAGAATAATATAAATTTTTTTCTTGCTTTTAAATTAAATATAATAAATTCTTGAATTTTTCAACGATTTAATAAATTAAGGAAATAATGGGAATAAATTATTATTTCATTTCTCATTAATGCTGGTGATATATTTCTGATTAATTTTCGAGTTAAAAACTTCGATAATATTATAATGAATTGTTTTAATATTACAAATAAAACATTCAAGCAATATTAAATAACAATAAAAAAAGATTTAAAGCTAATATTTAGTATCTTAAAATTTAAAAAATTACTCTTGACCCAGATACAAACACATTCACACATACACCATCATTTAAACTAATTTCAGATTAAAACTTCCAAGTTTCAAGAAAAATTAGTTTTAATTCTTTTATGAGGAAATTTTAAAGCTAAAATACCAAGAAAAGTACAATGTATATAATTATAATAGAAACAGTTTTAATATATTCTCACTAATTTTATATTTACAAAAATTAAACAATAACGATGACATAAATCAAATATTTTTTGAAAAAAAAATGCTTGTCCTGCGTTTATTTATTTTTTTTTTTGTTTTATGTGAATTAAGTCCAAATACAAACATCATGTCACAGTTTTGAACCATGACTAAATAACGAGTAAGGTCTACATTCTTCAAACGTCTATGTCAGTAACTTTAAACTCCATTAACTTACCAACAGGATGGTTTGTGGTACATTCAGTAACGGATATTATTTCAACTCTTTGCACATTCAGGCCACAAGTCTGCAGATAAAGAGAGAAACTAATCACCCTACCAAATACTAACTAAATTACACAGATCCAAGAGATAAAATATAATTAACACTTTAAATACATTTATGATCTATTTAGCATTTTATACTTGGTTTTAATATTCAATATTTTGCTTTAAATAAGCATCGTTATTAAAAATATGTCAAAAAGGATTTACTTTTTCGTATAACAAACTCTAGAAGAAATTTAATTTTTAAAAATTACCGAAAGTTCCAAGTATTTCTTAAAATAAGAGCTAAGTGCCTTAATAATGATGTCTTCTTCTTTCTTATCCCCTGGTCTGAATCAGACCAGATCCATGATATCTTTCGCTTTCAAAGAATCCAGGACAGCTCCAGGTCTGTATAAAAGTTCACGCTTTGAAAAGCCAATGCAGTTCAGTAGGTGTTCGGGACTGGCTTCTTTAGTATTGCATGAAGTGCAGATGGGAAAGACTTGTTTACCCTGGGAGAACCGTAGAGTCCGAAGATGGCCGGATAATAATATAATAATTAGTTGTTGTTGTCGTGTGCCAGATAGGCTGTCAAATTTGGAGTGCGCTGCTCCACTTTTCCAACTGAATCGTATTTGATGTGAAGTCCGACTTCTTCAGTACACACACATGCCATAGGGACCCGTTTATAGGGTAGGCAACCATTCACACACAAGGAAAGGACAAAGACAGGATAGAGAGAGAGAAAGTACATCCATGCCTGAACCGGGATTCAAACCCAGGATCTCCCTATTCGTAGTCAGGCATGCTGACCACTAGACAAGTTGGCCGGCTATAATAACTAGTAACAGTAATATAGAGGATTCGAGTTTGAACTTACAAAGGATCGCTTTGTTGATAGGTTCTATACGAGTTAACGTTGCATATGTACTCATAAATTTAGAAAGATATATATCACCAGATCTACCAAATTCATTACTTGACCATAATTTAAATTTTCGATTCTATATTTCTAGATGAATCTTAAGATTCTTCCCAGACATTTCCAATAATTTCGGTATAAACGTAAATATAAACAAAACCACATGCCACAGTATTGGTTTGTGGTTTTGTTCAATGATGTGGCTTGTGGTTCAGTTCAGATTTTTGAACTCATTATGAAATCATTCTTGATTTCATAATGAGTTCAAAAATCTATTTAAATTCGATGTCAAATCTAAAAAATACTCAAAAGGAAAAGTAAAAAAATAAGAAATGTAGGAAATTTAAGCAGATTTATTTACTCTCCAGTGCATTTTAAGAATTTAAAAACATTCCGCTGCCTTGATTTGTTAAGAAAATATGTCATTTAAAAGTAATTAACTGTTTTTGAAAAACAGTAAGAGGAATTTAAAATCAAAAATGGGATTAAAGTTTAAAAATAATTAATACAAAGAAAAGCCCTCTTTCACTATAAAAAATGAAAAATTATGAAAATGCTTGAAAAGACATTTATAGTTAGTTTATTTATTTATTTATTTATTTTTAGAAATAAAGCTCATTTGTTATGATTGTTTTAGCAATGCTTTGAACGGTGATGAGACAGGTGAAAGCCAAAACTATGAATCAAGTTAGCATTTTTTTTTTTCCTTTTCCTCATTTCGAGAGACAGCTGTATTAAGCATGTTTGCTTCTCATTTTTGAAGAAAATGAAAAAAAAGTTTATCAAATTTTACATTTATATTCTCTCTTTTAATCATGTCAATACTTGTCACTTTTATCTGTCCAGTTAAGATTTCAAATATACGAAAAATGTATTCATTAAAATTAAGCGTATTAAAATAACTGCTGATGCTATTTTTCAATAAAAAGTTTAATTTTGTCGCTTTAAAAATCCTAAATATTACATTTTTAATATATCTATATTATAGTTGAAATAATTGGACTCCATTAATTTTCCCCCATCCTAATAATCGCTTATTAATTCTATTGAGGAATAATACAGAGTAATTCATTCTTGTAATACACTTCATTCAACAGTTTTTAGCTAAGTAGTTGCTTCTGTTTAACATGACATACCATATTGGGATACATTTTATCGTGTAATGTACATTTTATCGTGTAATGTACATTTTATCGTGTAATGTGACATTTTATTTTTAATGAGCCATAGAATCTATAACACATGGTAATCCTTTCTTAGATTTTTTTCATATCACCGCGACAAAAATGTATGCCTTAAAAGTCAAAAATACCATGTTTTTCAGGTCACTTCTAATATTTTAAACTACAGCGCACACCAATCAGTTTTATTTTAAAATTTTAATATAAAATCTTAATTTTTAAACTCTAGAGCAATAGAGCCCAATTAAACATCTTTTTGATATTTTACTGTAAAGCATGCTAAAAAAATTTAGTTAAATTAAAATATGTAATTAACTTAATTTATCTTGATTTTTTCATAAAAATTGATTTTTTGGAAATATATCAATGATGCTATTATTAATTTTCAATTATTTCTGAATAGTTATATACTTCATCAAATGTACTATCTTTATATTTACTTATTATCATGCCAAGTTTTGAGAACAGTTCTATGTGTTTATAATCCTTCTAACTGACCTATACCAGATTAATCATTTTAAACATTTTCTTTTGCACCATATTGTAATTTTATTCTTCGATAATTTTTATAATTTTTATCAGAAAGCCTTTTTTTGCAAACATTATCCTATTATATATATATACACTACTGGCCATTAAACTTGCTACACCAAGAAGTCAACGTGCTACAGACGTGAAATTTATATGAAAGGAAGAAGGTGCTGTGATATGCAAATGATTAGCTTTTCAGCGCATTCAGACAAAGCAGGCGCCAGTAGCTATACCTACATTGTGTTTAAATGAGGAAATTGTTCAGCCAGTTCCTCATACACAAATTGCATTTGAACGTTTGAACGTTGTTGCCTGGTGAAAAGTTGTTGTGATGCCTCGTGTAAGAAGGAGAAATGCGTACCAGCACGTTTCTGACTTTAATAAAGGTCGAATTGTAGCGTACAGGGATTGCGGTTTATCTTATCGCAGTATTGCTGCTCGCGTCGATCGAGATCCAATGACTGTTAGCAGAATATGGAATCGATGGGTTCAAGACGGTAATACGGAACGCCATGCGGGATCTCAACGGCCACCTATCAGTAGCAGCCGAGAAGACAGGCATATTATCCGAATGGCAGTAATGGATCGTGCAACCACGTCACGAGTCGTGAATCAAGAAACGGGGTCGTTTGGAAGACAACAAGGGTCTGCACGAACAGTTCGACGACGTTTGCAGCAGCATGGACTCTCAGCTCGGAGACCATGGCTGCGGCTTCCCTTGACGCTGCGTCACAGACAAGAGCGCCTTCAATGGTGTGATCAATGACGAATCTGGGCGCACGAATGGCGAGACATCATGTTTCAGATGAATCCAGGTTCAGTGTAAAGCATCATGATGGTCGCATCCGTGTTTGACGGCATCGTGGTAAACGCACACTGGCAGCGTGCATTCGTCATCGTCATACTGGCCCAACACCTGGCGTGATGGTATGGGGTGCCATTGGATACACGTCTCAGTCACCTCTTGTTTGCATTGACGGTGCTTTGAACAGTGAATGTTACATTTCTGGTGTGTTACGACCCGTGGCTCTACCCTTTATTCGAGCCCTGCGAAACCCTACGTTTCAGCAGGATAATGCCCGACCGCATGTTGCCGGCATTGTACGTACCTTCCTTGATACGGAACATGTTCGGCTGTTGCCCTGGCCAGCACGTTCTCCAGATCTTTCACCAATAGAAAACGTGTGGTCAATGGTTGCTGAGCGACTGGCTCGTCACCAAACGCCAGTCACTACGGTAGATGAACTGTGACATCGTGTTGAAGCTGCATGGGCATCTGTACCTCTGTACATGCAATAAAATCTCTGTTTGACTCAATGCCCAGGAGTATAACTGCTGTTATTACTGCCAGAGGTGGTTGTTCTGGATACTGATTTCTCAGGATCTATATATCCAGCCAAATTTTTTGAAAATTTAATCACTTGTTATTTCTAGTATAATATATTTGTCCAATAAATATCATTTTTTTATCTGCATTTCTTCCTGGTGTAGCAATTTTAATGGCCAGTAGTGTATATATATATACATATATATCTATATATATATATATATATATAGAGAGAGAGAGAGAGATACACATCATATTAATTTTAATATCATAAATATAACTGTCTATGATATCATAATTATAACTATCTATGATATCAATGATTATCCTATGTTTTATTTTATGCAAAGCAATAAAAAAACACCATCTATAAAGCATGAAAAAGTGTTTTCATAACACTTTTTGTATAATATTTTTAAACTCGAAGAACATTTATCTGTTTTTTTTAAAATGCAATATAACATCAATGTTAATTTTTTTTCGATAGATTGAAAATGAAAATTTATATTTTTCAGGAAAAGCAAATTTGATAGTTTTAGGTTCCATTGACTGTATATCTTATAAAATAGCAATTAAGTATGTATGTTTTATGTAAATGTTTATGATATTTATAACATTATTAATCTACAAAATATTAAAAATAAAAAATATGTAAGAATATATTTTAAATAATTATATTAATCGCGAAACATAAACTAGGTGAGTGAAAAAATATTCTATAATTACGTCATTAAAACTTTGTGTGGCATCACACACAATTCCATTCCAGATTTGCATAAAAATTGATAGAATTTTCACATTTAGCCAGTATTTTTAATGAATTATTTTTGAAAGATGAGTTTATTATAAAGAATACATTTTTAAAATTGTAAAACTCAATGATATTTTCTACATTAAGATGACAAAATCAAAAAACAAAGTTTTTATAAGAACTCAGTTTCACAAATAAAAATAAAAATTACTTCTGTTTCTAGAAAAGAATATACATTCACACATAATAAGAACTAGATCATAATAATGTCCAAAAATTAAAAAAAAAAATATTGTCTACATATAACACAAATCTTTCATATTCTGAACTTAAAAATTCATTAGTAATCTTCAAAAAGCTTTGAAGTACCTCAATATAAAATTGCTTAAAGGTTGCAAAATATGCGATTTAATGAAATAATTTATTAAATATTAGAAACATCAGCTGAAAATTTCATAAAGGTTTATTTAATTTAAATCTCAGTGATTATTTAAATAAGAAAAATCGATTGAAAAACTAAAAGAACCTAATAAAATTAAAAAGAAAATTGTTGATTTTTGTTTAAGATTGAATTGAAGTTGTAACAAAATTTCAAAGTAATGAAGTTACTTAATGATAATTTTGTAGACTTACTAATACGATTTTCTTAATAAGCCAAATTCCAATCCAGTATACAGAAAATATTTGAAGAACCTGGATTACAATTTAAAGATGATCAATTAACAAAGCAAAGAATAAGAATTTTAAAATTTAGAAATTATTTAAATTAAACAGACACGTAAACGCATATAGATTATAATTAACACACACGGAAACACACAGAATAAAAAATTTACTAATAAAATCATATTTAAAATTTTATAAATTTGAACACTGCAAAACTTAAAACCAGAATAATTCCAAATTATTTTCTTAGATTTATTCAAAACAAGTAATGGAAAAACTGATAATAATTTGAATATTACTGTCCATAGACCCGATTTAAACTCACCTTCTACCTAGAAATGTTTTCAAATTGAAATATTAATTTAGATGTTTTAAATTTAGTAAAAAAATATCATTGAAGTTTCTCATTTAATTTCATAATTAATTAAACTGCAGCATGGAAAAAAACTAGAAATATTTGGAAGAAAATTAGAAACATTATTGATATCATAAGTAAAAAAAGCATTTGTCATAAAAAATATTAATAATATTTGATTAGAAGATTTCATCATCACACATGTTTTTATAGTTATATTAAATCCTAAAATGTTATTACAAAATCAAGAGTGTAAAAAATTACTAAGCATTAGCTTTAAATTACAAAAAACTTAACTTTTCAGTTATATGAAATGTGTGATAAACCTTAAGAAGTATAGGATTTAGAGCTTGATAAGTATAGTTAATAGATTTTTAGAGAAAGTTTTAATGAAAGGCAAATATCCATGACTACACAGAAACATTTATTCAAAATAGAAAACACTTTGATGTTATAGCTTCGATTGAAAATTTTTATGAAACATTTATATATTACCATGAAAATTGTTAAGAGTTACGATAAAAAAAATGAAAAGTAAATATAATGAAAATATTTGAGTTGCTTTGAAGAATATAAAGCATATAAAAATAATGATCTTTCCAGCATAAAAAATTGGGAAGAGATAAAACCTTATTGGTGAAAAATGCAATTTAAAGTTAAAAAATAATCAGTGTCTTTAAAAAATATAATCTAAATATGTTGGTAATTATAAAAATGTTTATATATAAAATTTAAGAGCTTTTAAAATCGATAATAAAAATATAGTGATCATAAACATAGTAAAAAAATGTAAAAAAAATTCTGTCTTTGTGTGTATATAGATCACAAATATTCTATGAAGAATAAAACTTCTGAAAGAGGCTTTTGCAAAAATATCTTGTTTTAAATAAATAAAGGATGTTGCCTGTTGCATTGAATTATATTTAATGAATGTATATATCAAAGGAATTGAAGAAATAAATATACGTTTTGTAAAATATTAAAATGTGTAATGACTTTTCTGAAAAATTTGCTTCCTAATCTAGAAACAAGCTAAGAAATGAGAACTCATAGTCAATGTAGTAATAAATCGCTGTTTTTAGGTAATAAAAGCACTTTGAACAATGAATACAAAAAAATACCATAAATAATTATTTTCGAAGAAAATCTTTCTAATTATGGATTATTGGGTCGTTAAGAAAAAGGTTTACTTTTCATGTTAAAATTATATTTTTCAACTATAAATATATCATTTAAAATAGAAGTTGATATTTGTTTAGAAAATAAACAAAGAAATAAACCCATGTAGTTGCAGATTCGTAGATTCGGTTATTTTGACTATGATTCCAATTCTGAGAAAATTTTCGAAAATTTTGGACTAAAAGAGATAATAAGATGTTATTTTCCTTATTTGTTCATCATTAGAGTTAATCAAAAAAATTATATAAATATATTCCTCTGGAGATCATCATGGTTATGATTCCATGACCAGAGATTAAAAAACACTTTCATAATGAATAATAAAAGATAAGACGTCTTTGATTTTAGAAAAAAATTATCAAATGTTGCAATTCTTATACAGATATTTTAAGAATATAATTTAAGAAACGATTTTCAAAACTTGCAGATGTTAATCATTTTGATGTGCTTTATGATATCAGACATTTGCTATGATTAATTAGAAATAAACAGTTAAGAATTGATGATAACCGCTATAGATGATGCCACCAAAATTATCAGCACAGAAAAAATTGTTTGGTTAGTGTACCCATCTCAGAAATATAATATCAATGTACAAAACACTTTCATTTGAGATGAGAAAAATGTTAGGAAATACAATACAATTGATAGTTTTCTTTGATGTGAAATTGGCAAATACAATAGATTATTTTTTAATGAAAACCAGTATATCAATTCATGATTTTTTCTGAAACAGTTGTTCAAAATCTTTTGTAAAATGAGGTAAAATTACGGAACTCATAGAAATAAAAATCATCTACAAAAGAACATAGATTAAATAATAGAATGTACGATGCAGGATATCATATCAAATATGAGAATGCAATTTTGATAATAACAAAAATATTCAAAACTATGTTGGAAAAAGAATTTTCAGATTCTAGCCTCATAGATGTATTTAGGTAAAGTAGATGTGAGCTATTACTTTAAAATATGAAGTGAAGAATAATATAAAAGTTAAGCAATAACAATGTTGTGTATTCTCGCAATCTAGTTCTCAATTTTTATATTATTATCTAGCAGGATATCCGGAAAATAAAAACACTGCTGAAATCAGTAAAAAATGGTTCTAATTAATCAAATATAAAGTACTGGATTAAAATAAGTTATATGATACTCTGCTGCTTTGTAAAGAAGAAATATTGATATTTAGTTTGTGAGTAGATCTCTCTCTCTCTCTCTCTCTTTCTCTCTAAAACTATTAAGTGCTAACATTTGAATCTATTATGGAGAAAAAGTTTTCAAAAATAGTACTGATTAAGAAGTACAAAATGTAAGCATATATTAATGACAAAAGATGTTTTTTTCGGAATAGTAATACTTTATAGAAATACGAATGAATTTAAATTGTTCTAATCCTATAGGATATAAGATTTTGATTTCTTTCACATTTTGAAGTTTTAATAATAATTCAAGAGAATTATTTTGAAGTTAATTAATATATATATATATATATATATATATATATTTAAGAATTACTGAAAAATGTTTGAAAAAACATAAAAAAAGGAATTAATAGTCAAACAAAAGTTAAAGAAAAGTATGAACTTAGCATTTAAAGATAAAAGAAAATAGTAAAAAAAACAAGTTAGGTACAAATTTTAAAAAGTAAACAGAATTCAGAATGTGATTTATAGCTGAAATATGTTAATGCTCTTGATCCCTATAGGGAGCTTAAACAGATTTATATAAAAAAAAATAATCATTTTGATAAAGCATAAACATGCAGCAAACTGAATGTGTAATGAGTGTAGATGAAATCGTAAAATTTTTATTGAATGAAAAATCAAAAATTTGAATATGATATTTTGTAGAAAGATAGAATTTAAAATAAGAGATAATATGTTAAAAGGAATTTCAATATATATATATATATATATATATACATATGCGAGGGTCACTCTGAAATTTTTGAGATACAACTAGGTTATTAAAGATACACTTACAAAATTTTAGGTGTGTTCAAAGTAGTCTCTTCCAGCATCAATGAACTTTTGTAGACGAATTTTCCACAGATTAAATGCCTCAAGACATTCATTTCTTGGAATAGATGAAAAAAATGCATTTATAGCCACATCAGTCTCTTCTTCTGAATAAAAACGACGTCCACGTAAGTTCTTTTTAGATTAAAGAATAACCAAAAGTCGTACATAGCTAGATCAGGTGAATACAGTGGATGTTCTATCACTTTAATTTGTTTTTGTTTAAGAAACTCAACTGTTAATCCAGCTATATGGGAAGATGCATTGTCATTGTGAAGCATCAGTCCCATAACGTTCAGTTCTTTTGGAATTTCTGGAAGACATTTAGTGGTATACCAGTTTGCTGTTAATGTCTTCTGTCCTTCCAACTTGATGGCTTTGACCAATCTCATACTTCTAAAGAAAACGGTATACATGACTTTTTTCAGTGGGCGTTGTTTTTTCACCATTGTCGGCGCGGAATCATCATCAAAGATCCATACTTTGCTTTCTTGACGTGTTAGAAAGGCAAAGAACGGTATGTACGTTTCATCACCTGTTACAATTTTAGAAATGATGCGGTGGCCACCCTCATTTATCAATTTAAGAGTTTCTTTACTCATTCTGACACGCTCCGTTTTTGGTGCTCAATTAGATTATGGGGAACCCAACGGCAATGCATATGGAAATATGGAAGAAGCGTTGAACGGCTATGGGCGAAAGGCGACACAGCAGGAAAATGCGCAAGTCACCGATACACCATTGGATAGAAGTCGCTGCAAATCAAGTAGATGTCGTTGTTGCAGTGCCTTCGCAAATTCAGTGATGGACGTCAGCAAGTGGAAGATATACCGAGAGCTGGACGGACGCGCACGGTCACTACATATGCAAATGTCAGGAAGTTGGATGACATGATTAGAGCGAACCGGTGATTTAACATCGATGAAGTAGCGGATGAACTTGGAATCTCACATGAGCGAGCTCAAAACATCATCTACGATATTCTGCGATGCAGAAAAGTGTCAGCACGATGGGTGCCCCAACAATTAACCTCGACACACAAGGAACAAGGCATGGCGGTCAGCCTGGAAAAACTCATGCGTTACCATGAAGATGACAATGACTTTCTGTTTCGGATTGTGACGGGGGATGAAACGTGGGTTCACCATTTCACACCAGAATCGAAGGCCGCACCTATGGAGTGGAAACATCCATCCTCACCTGTCCGAAAGAAGTTCAAGACAACTCCCTATGCATGTAAAGTGCACCTCACAGTTTTCTGGGACGCCCAAGAAAACTGTGAGGAGTTTGTTGCTGGACTTTTTGGACGTTGTCACCATCAATGCTACGCGCTACTGTGACACCCTGTCGAAATTGAAAGAGGCGATTCGGAAAAAGCGGCCTGACCTTTTCACATCTGGCGTTCTTCTGTTGGATGACAATACCAGACCACATTCGGCGATGGCAACGCAAAACCATATTGCAACACTTGGTTGGGACCGCCTACACCATCCGCCATACAGTTCTGATCTCGCACCAAGCGACTTCCATCTGTTTCCGGCTTTGAAGAAAAATCTCGGGGTAAGGCGCTTTGGAAGCAATACTGAAGTGAAACAAGCCATTTAACGATTCTTCCATATGAAAAGCCCTGGTTTTTTTTTTTTTTCCTGGAGGGCTTTTTGAAACTTATTAAGCGATATGACAAATGTGTCAATGTACTTGATACCTATGTGGAAAAATAAAGGTAGGTCATATCTTTAATGTCTCATTCTATTTTTTGACTCGACAGGGGAAACTTATTTTCAACTTACCCTCGTATATATATATATATAAATATATATATATATATATATATATATATATATATATATATATATATATATATATATGTATATATATATATATATATATATATATATATATATATATATATATATATATATATATATATATATATATATATATATATATATATATATATATATATATATATATATATATATGTATACGAGGGTAAGCATTCCTTCATAATGATAAAAGAACAAATTGTATAAAAACAAGGTTTCTTTATAGTTAAATGGACAGACAAATTAAGAAACGATAGATGCACCAGAGTATTTAATTTCCCTCTAGTATACATATTTATTGAATGATATGAAGAATTTCAAATGTCGTTTGATATCGAAAAATATGTTCACGCTTTTGAAAAATGATAACAGAGAAAACATAGTATGTAGTTATTGAAGTAAATTAATCTTAAATATAAAATAATTGATATATTAAGGTAAAAATAAAAATAAGAAATATTGAGTGCTTGCATTTAACAAAAGGATAATTAAAAATGATACTGTCCAATGTGGTTATTTAAAAAAATGCTTGCCATTAAATGGATAAGTTAGAAATTATTGAAAAACCCAACTGTCATCATTTTGTCTGGAATTAAATGATAAACCAGAGTAATTTATAAACTAAAATTTCAAGAAATAATAGAAAAATATATAAATTAATTAATTTAGACCATAAGAACAGTTTCTCTTAATGATTGTGCTACAAACTCCTATAATGGAATTTAAAACAATGCATATTTTTTCGTATATCTGCCATATTAATACACTTAACTCTGAATTTAAAAATCAGTTGGTCGATTTTATTAAATGAACATGTTAAAGACCGTTTTTATATACACTAAGTTATACTCTTCGTAAAATATTTGTTTATAAATCATGGATGAATTGAACAGCAGCAAAGCTTATCCTCAAACTCTAAAATTAAAAAATTTAAATCCATAAAATTATAAACTGATCATTTCAAAAAAGTCTAAGTTGAGCATAGAAATTCAGTATTTGTAAATTAGAAGTAATTGATACAAGATAAATTCTGTCTTAAGTGCGTAAATATCTTATGTGAATCATCATAAAGTTTTAGGTGAAGCATTTACAAAAATAAAAAATGTTTGTTTTATTTTTAATTATAAAGATAAAATCAATGATAAATATTATGATTATGAAATAGAGAGCAACACATAGACAGTTATTAAAAATATTAATATTTGAAATAGGTTTTTTTTATTTCCATTGATGGGGAAGCAAATAAATGCAACCAATAAGAATAAAAGATAAATATCAAAAAGAAACATAAAAATTAAACGAAGGACCAAAGTCATTTTCCAGAAGTTCTTACACACACCAATATTTAGCATTCTCGGAGTCAAGTTCTTGGAGTGAACTACAGGGATGGAGATGATTGTGATTCAGGGTTTCTTTGGAACCACATAATAGATAGTCAAGATGGTCATAGATCCGTAGTCGATATAAATGTTCACCCAGGCAGCCGTGGCCAGTTATGAGAAGAAAGAGGGCTACAGAATCTAGGCGAGGCTTGTCTAGTATTACCTCTACAAGTACTTCATTTTTATTTTTTCTCGTAACCAAGAAGAGTTATTAATATATTTGATGCAAATAAATATAACAAATTCATATATGCAATATACAGCTCACTAATGGCGGTTAGGGCAAGTAAAATAGGTTGTGTCTACATTCTCCTCCAAGTGAAATGATGCCACTGTGAAAGGAAGGTCAAGTCTATGGGTCTTCGATTTAAGCCCTGTTTCTAAATTGTGAGGACCCACCAGTCTCAGAGATAAGGGTGACTATCCCATTGTCTGCCCCATTATATAAGAGGCCACTATTATCTAACCTTGTGCCAAACTGTGGGATCTAATGACGTCATAGCCAATTGTCTAAGCACCTATAAGCAAAAAATAACTTTCAACATTTAAAAATTTTTAATAATTTGAGTTTATCTACTGAGATGAAAGAATTTTTATTTATAAAATTATGATCACTAAGAATTTACAAGTATTTATGTAAATAAATTCCACTAACAGGAATTTTACTAAAATATAAATATAATTTACTTAAATAACTGATAAAGGTATTATCATTTCTTCCATGTAGAAGTGTCAGTTACGAAGTCCAGTCTAGGGGAAATTAATTTGATGAATGGGTTAAAATTTCAAAGTACACACATAAATTTTATTTATCCACAAAATATTTCAAAATTTACGAAACGCAAAAATTATCAGAAAATTTTACATTTTGAGATCATTTAAATTGTTATGGTTAAAATTATTCATTTGAGAGCATGAATTGTATATAATATAATTATTGAAGGCTTTAAATGTGGTGTCGTCATCTTTACTAAAGCACTGTCAGAAATTAAAGAAATATACCAATAATTGAAATTATTAAATTTTAATATGATTTAATATAACAAATGTTTGGAAAAATACCTTTTAAAAATAATAAAAAGGCTTCAGTGTCTTCATAATTTCATCTAAAGCCAATACGCTCACAAAACAGATTTTGTGAAGATTTTAAGCCCCCAGGGACATGAGATACACTTACAATCTATTTGTGATTGTTAGTGTGTGCCATGTCCCTGGTGTATTTTTCAATGTTGTTGAAAATAATCAAATAAATAAAAATATTTCAATAGCTGATATCATGTGTTGATGTCAAGTTTCTCGATTTTATTTTCCACTTTTAAACTTCATTAATTTTATTCATGTATTTTCATATCTTTAACTTCCTGTTGAAATAGAGTTATGTTTTTAATGGAGCTTTTATTTCAACCCCAAAATAAAGATTTCTTGAATGTTTTTTTTTTCATGGAGATTAAAATTTTTTTACATTCTCATATTCTGTGTTGTTTTGATTAAAAACAGGGCAACTCAGAGCCGGGAACATGTGCATTTATTAGAGTTGATGTATTAACCCACTTCAATTCATGACAGACATTGCTCAGTCGCTTGATATTAAAAAAATAAATTTTAGATATGTACCAAGTCGTCTGAAGAAATCAATAACAAGAGTTAGGTGTTTCCAGAATTACTAATATCTTTACGATGACTATTTGCTCTTGTGCATTGTTTCGGTAGTTTTTTTGTTATCAAATGTTGATGGGCATTTTTTGAAGATGTCGCAAATAATCTACTTTACTCTTGCGTATCTAAACGATTTCAAAATTAGATAGGTTCGTCAGTAAAATGCGAACCTCCAAGAATTTTTTCTTATTTAGTTTAAGTAATAAATTAATTTACCTTGTTTTTTACCAATTAAAGTAGATGAATCAATCTTATAATAATTTCCAAACTTATAATACTGAGAAATTTAAATGCGTTTCCTTAGTATTTTAAAGTGAGAGAATTCATTCTAGATTTTGACTTCTTTGTTAACCCTTTTTGATTCAAGTCATTTACAGAACATTGATTTTAAATATTAAAATTTCCGATACAAAATTTCACAAATCTTATTTATACCGTATTTCAAGTCTTCCATTAACATAAGCAGAATTAATATTGAGAGTGATATGTAAGACATTAGTTACATGTGAACACTCTATTTAAAATGACCCGTATTTCCAGAGCGATTAACTCAAATATTTAACTCAATGTTGATGTCTGAAAAACTGATTTAAAAATGAATTAGACAGATGTCTGGACGAATAATTTTATTTACATCAAAAAATGTAAGTCAAATTATTCGTCCAGTCAGCAGCTTCACTTAAAAATAAATGGTATAACTTTACATTTAACAACTTATTAATTAATTAGCAATATTAATTTCATTGGCAAATGATTCTACTCAATAGATTGCAAAGTATTTCTAAAATTGAATAGTATAAATATTTTGTGAGGGGATGCCTTTCTCCTTTAAAGTATTACCATCATTTAAAATAGTCCATTTTTTATTTGAACAGAGCTCATAGATTAAATGTTTAATTCATCTACAATCAATGGCAATTAGGAAAAAGACTTTAACTCAATTAATTCTTTTTATTCTTCGTTCCTAAATGATTGTTTTCTAAACTAGAAAAAAATCAACGAAAAACGCTCTGAAATAAGAATAATTAATTACATTTTTAAATAAGTCCAAATTCTAATCGGCTGTTCTGTGGTTAAGTCAATGAATGAATTGCATTTAATACTGCGCTATGGTCATTTTAGATTCTGTTAAAAATAACATTCTTAATTTTATACATAATATATTTTTAATAAAATTAAAAGGGATTATCTCAGGGATATTCCCTTGTAATTCACTTCTTTTTACTTCACAAGAATTTCACAAAATTTATATCAATTAAATAATACACTTTCAAAATTTTATATGCATAAATTAAGGATATATAATCTGTTTAAATAAATACTTGCAAAAATGATATTTAGCCTGAAAAAAATCATTCCAAAATGCAACTCAACTGCGAATACAGCTTAATAAGTTAAATAAGAGACTAATATTTCAGCACATATTACCAGTTGTGGGGGTTGTAAACATATGATTTAAGTAGAACTCAAAAGAACACAATATCGAACAGGAAAAGGGTCAAAATTTTTCTCATGTAAAGAAATATAATTTAAATCCATTGACGAAAATGTTTTGAAGCATACTCAACAGTTACATTTGCGTAATGAATGTTTGAGAAAAGGGGTAGTCAAGCAAACATATAGTCCGCATGGCTGTTGGAGCTATGCTGCAAAAATTTTTAATTAAATCTATTCGAAAGAACTTTAAGTTTCTGAAACAACTCGTTTTGATTCTAAATGTTAATGAAGCATAATAAAATTAATTTAACAAATAAAATAATAGAAAGGTAACATATTTTACATGGCACCAGTAAACTACACTTACATGCACAACAAAGATAACATCTGACAATGAGCTTTGACGTAAATAGTGATGTTGACCTAAGCATTTAACACAAAAAGCTTGCTGAATTGTATATAGATTGATCTTGGGATAATTAGATACCTCATATACAGTGAATATACTTAATGTGGCAAATTAATGAGAAAGTATTGAAGTTATTTCAAAACTGATAAGTATACAAATTACATATGCTTGCCATGGTTATTTTGTCTTTCCTTAAATTCATATTATATTGACAAGTCAATTCTCTACATATAGCATAAAATACTTCCTAAAATAATTAAAAGGTCTCAAAGTCTATCCAACATATGTTTTTGTGAAAGAGAAAGTTTAAAGTATATTGGCATTTATTTTCATTATTTTAGAATGTTTTGGAGCACTTTAATTGCAGTTGAATATTTACTTACTTTATTTCTTAAGCCCTTTAAAATTCGCAATTATTTAAAATCGAAGTTATTTGAATTACTATGACTAGCTAAATTAAAACTATTTTTGTTAATAAACGGACTATTTGTAAAATTCATAATCCTATACTGCATGTTTTTTTTTCCTTAAAATTACATACATTTCAAGTTACATAAATGTTTCTCAGTTCTTCTTTTTGTACACATTCATTTCTTCAAAAAAATTTATTATTAACAACAACTAAGAAAAATGTTTTGTTTAAGATGAAAGTTATATCACAAATTTTAATATTTGGATAGTAAGGAAATATGCGTTATGCTCTGAATTGACACTTTTGAATTTGTAGTTGAATGGTCTGTGCATTGATCTTCCAAATAACGGTTTATGCTTTCGACTCTTACCTTGATTGAGTGAAATTATTGTGGTTAATTATCCAACTGAAGCTATATTTGACGCTCTGATTATTTCTCACGTTAGACAATTTACCATAAAATAACAAACTTAATCAAATATTATGTTCCAAAAATAATTTACAAAAAATTTGAGCTTTTAATTACACTACTGATTTGAAAAACTATTTTAATGTAATATCACCTACATTTATTTTTAGATCGAATGTTATACTTATTGTTATATTTAAATTGAAACATTTTTGTCTCTACGAAAAGAGTCTAAGGTTAGTCCCAAGACTATATCCTATTTTCGTATGATTACTTTTGCTTTTAAACATTTTTCATTTATTGCTGTTCCAACTAGAAATTATTTGAAAGCATTTAGAAAAGATAATTGCAATTATATTTGCAACAACTCATTATTTATGTATAAAAAATGTTACTCACTACCAAATGAAATACAAAAAAGCAAACAAATTGAGTAATATAAAAACTTATTTTGAAGATTAATAAGAGTATAATTAAATATATGGAATAAAACCGTTCTGTATGTAATTAAATTATTAAGCACACGTAACTTCCATTTATTTAGCAGCTTTTAATTTCCATATTTATTTCAGACTCATAAATTTACATTTTTATCATACTTCAAACCAATTTTATCATTTAATTATACTTAAAATATATGCATGAAATTCAATTTTTCAAAACTTAATAAAAGAATATAAAATCTAAAATTTAAAGGATTAAATAAAAGTATGAAAATAAATGAATTAATACTTATTAGTTATAATATTGAATCGCGACAAATTTTATATATCAATGCCGGAAATTTAAAATAATTATTTTCATTACATTTTTATTTCGATCTACAGATTTTATAAATAATTTTCATATCCATTATATATAAGTAGTTACATAAGTAGAAGTAATTTCGCCTTTAATAGTTACGCAAAATTTGAATTTTAAATTTAATTTTAAGATAAATTTTATTAATCCATGTTTGTATATTCTCTCTTATTCATTTTAAGCTTTTTGTTTTTTATAAGTTTTCTTCCATATATATTTAAAAAGCTTTGCGCATTCTTATCTTATTTAAAATATGAATGTAAATGAGTAGAATGAAAGGAATTCTATTCTTACAGTTATCTGCCATTTTCCTTTTCAGTATTGAATAAAAGCGCTGTGTGCTGAATAATTCATGAATTGAAATAGAGACATTACAAAACAATTTCAAGTTATATAAATATATTTTTGAACACATCTATAAATATATAGCTTGAAATATATGGACATGCATGTCTATAAAAATAAATTTGCTTTCGGTATCTTTATATAACAGGTTGAAGTATTTCGTTTAATTTTTGAATTTTATCGAAATAGGTCAACTGGAACAATAGAATATAACTTCGAATTAATATTAAACTATTTAAAAAGCCTATTTTTTACCTTTTCTGCGAATTCAATTTTAATACTAAACATTTTAAGTCAAGAATGTTTTATTTCATTAGTAAAATGTGGTAGCTAGTTTAATAATTATGTTTAAAGAGGCACGTTTTTCAACACAGTAACTAAATTTTGATCTGCCAATGGTATACAAAACAGTCAATTTATTTGCAAAATTGTCTTTAAAAATATATACATCGAAATGACCATTTTCTTCTAGATACTGCTTCCTTTTTAATTTTTCTTACTTTGGGTTGTTCGCTTAAATAATTTTGGTTCGAGTTGCTCTGTATCATATGGTAGCAACACATACTTATTACTTTTAACAGTAATTTGATGTTTATGTTTCATTTCAGCGGTTACTTTAATGCTTAATAAAATAAATACAGTTTTATAATATTACATACCCTTTGATTTTTTTCGTCCATGAAACTGGAATAGTGTATTAAAATTATGCATTTCAGGAAAAAAATATTTTGTTTTTGACTTATATTCTCTGATGTTTTTTCAGTTTGCAAAATTTTATATATTTCAATTAATATTATATTATGCTCTGATTATTATATGTATTAAATTTTATGTAATTAGTTAAAATATTATTCTTTTTTCAAAAGAATCAAAAGTAATTATTTAAAGCTCTCAATAAAATATCTTGTTTTATTTGTGTAGTGAATTATAAATTTAAACAACAAAGATGAACTGATAATAATATTTCTTTATTGGTAACAAATGTTTCACTGTTTTGCTAACAAATAATCTTGAAGAGGCAGACATCAAAACGCCTTAGGAAATTTCAGTGCAGAAATTTTTCTCGAACCATTGCTTAATGATGAGCTACTAGGCTCGGTAAAGTGAACTGTCCACGGATTTATTATGCAAACGATATGAAAGTTTCCTCCTATTTCTTATTTCCATTTCTAATGTGAAGAGGATAAAATTTGAATAAGTTCGTATATTCAACAGTTCAAATATTTCGCTTCCACAAATTTTATCTGTCTTAATCAAAAGAAAAATTGAAATGTTTTACAAAATAACTTTTGACATGTAATCCAAATTGTGTTAAACATTAATAATAATTACATTTTAGGAACAGAAGTTGTAATGAACTTCATATCATTTGATAGAAATTCAAACAAGAATTATCTTTTGCACTACATAATAAAAGTAAATTCTAAGAATTATCAAAAATCTTGTAACGTAGGAATAAGTTCTATAAAACATAGATAAATTCAATATTAAATGAAAAATATGTTATTGTTTTATGATTTTAAAGAGATTTAAAAGCGCAATTGTTCTTCTACATTAAAAAATGTTTCACAAGAATATTTTTTTAATGTTTTTCAGAACACTTATACAACAGGGGAAAATAAATTGATACGGAAAGTTTACGCAAAACAAAAGTGTGAAACGTATTTTTAATGTTAAAAAAAGGCGATGTTCAATTTGTCAGAAATCAAACAATAATACTTAGATTATTGTTTGCATTAACAATAATCTAAGTATTATTGTTTGCAAACAATAATACTTAGTATCCTCTGGTTTTGCTTGCAATAAATATTACACTGAATTTGTTACAAAAATTATAATATCTGAGGAAACATATGGATTTAGTATGTATACAGTTTGTCAACATTAAAGGTTCAAACGATAATTTTTAAACAAATATATTACAGTATTTTTCATTGATATAAATAATGAACTTTTTTATGGTATCGGTTGAGAAGTTAGTATTTTTAACAGGAAACATATTTTCCGTGAAGTTTGTAAAACGCATGTTCAAAAAAAATATTCTGAATATTTTGTAAAAGCTATTAAACATAACAAGAGACTTCAGAGAAAATGCATCCTTAATTAAGGAGAAGTTTAATGCTGTTAGAGCAGGTATGGTCCCAGTGATTGATTCAGAATCAATTAAATTAGTCTTTTAATTCTCGAGAGCATTTGAAACGAGTCTCCATCTAATTAAAATGATCTATGAGCATGTTCGAAGTTCAGTCCGGAGAAAAATTAGTCATTAAAAAAATTGTTAATAACAGGAAACAATACTGATTTCTTTTTGATATGTTTTAGATAATGACGTGGATTAACTTGAACAATACAAATTAAATTTTCTTATTTTTCAATTTATTTCAACACAGCTTAATAGTAAATATAATTTTAAAATTATTCCTCATTTGACATGATTGCTAAAATAGTTCATGATATAACATGCAGTTTTTCGTAAAGAGAAGGATAATTTTGTTTGAACTAAAAGAATAATTAGAAAATATTTTCTAAAACTTCCTTATCTTTAAGTATATAATTATATAATATAAAGAGTAAGATATTTTAAAAGTTTTTAAATTTTTGGAGGAAAGAAATTTAAATATTATGAAATTACATCACTATATATGTTTTTATCGAAAAGCTTAGGGAAAGGTATTCTTTGATTGAGATAAATTTATTCATTATTAATATTTATATCAAAGAAGCACAGATGAGATGTAATTTTATGTTTTCGCTTACATGTAACTTTAATTATTATTCTTCAATTATTTATAATTTAATGAGATATCTTATTTACGTCTTTTGTTAAATCAAATGTAACAGAAAATATATAATATTATAATTAAAGTTGATTTTTGAGGTTTTTCAAGTCTCTGCATAAAGCTGAGGTATTTAGTATATTAATCAGTATATAAAAATATTTAATTAGGGAAATTTGGCATTGCTATTTATTTTTTCAAATACAAAAAGAGATTTCTATGTAAAAATAAAACTGTTTTATTATAATTCATACTATACACATACTGTGAGAATATTTTTAATTCTAGTAACTCATAATATATTGCAATTATTAAGAAAATTAGTAAAATACAGATATATATTGGTATATGATATAATTTTCATTAATGATTCAGTTACTATGATATAATTTTCTTATTTAATAATATGAGATCAGTTAGCTGGATATTATAAAAGAACTACTATTCTTTTGCTCACCTTAACGTCTTTTCTCTAATTAAATTATGGCCTAACATTTTGTTTTGAAGCTTTGTGATATGACTACTAGTTTCATTAAAGACAACAAGAATTCGATATGACGTACGTACACAAACATATTCACAGCTACTTAAAATGGAGAAAATGTCCGTAATAATATTCTCATATTGTTTAGTCACATAAATCCCTATTATAAACATAAACTGTGTTGGAAAACTAAAGTTTATAATTTATAAAATACTTAATCCTTCATAATTTCTCATATAAATGTCTTTTATCAACACCGGATATATTTGTCTAATTTGAATTTCATTGAAGCTTGTTTCATTAAAATCGTTAATGTAACAATAATACTTCAATTCAAATAACTTAAAATCATTAATTATTCTTACGAGTATATTTTACATAATAGAAATACATGTTGCAGTAATATATTAAAGTCAAAAATTGTGCTTTCTCGTAAAATCACATAAATAAATCTTACATAAACTAAATATATATTCTTAAATAAAAATATATTCTTTTATTAATTCGAAATGTGAAATACATTGCTTTAGAAACTCAATGCATGAAAAGTTTATGAATTAGGTTTTTTATGGCATGAATGTAATTCATCAAACATCTGCAAATCCTGTATTAAATGTTTTTATGAATTAAAAGAAATGAGCTGTAATAGCTTGAAATTTTGAATATCTAAGGTTGAATCTAAATTATAGGAATTGTTATTGACTTGAATAAATGTTATTGAAAAAATCAACAACAGTGTCCTACAAATATACACTCACTTCCAAAAGTTAAGCATGAAGATGCTTAATGCAAAAAAATCAACAAATGCTGCTTTGATTGACACAAAATTCGGCAGAAAAGCATCATATAAATTTATGCATAAAATAAAATCAATAATTATACTCAGAAAGGAAAACAATATTTAATTTTTGTAAGTTATCTTAGATAATGACATATTGGAGATTTAAGTAGAATTATGCACAAAGTGAAAATAAACAGCATAAAATGAAAAAAGGACATTAATAAGGTATGTGATCCCCCCTCATCTGTATACAAAGTTTACACTTTGTGACCATACTTTCAATTATGTGGTCAACCACCAGAGAATTCAGCAGTAGCCATTCTTCTTGTAGAGCAATTTCCAGCTCAATAAGAGTGGCTGGAGGTGGGAAGCGTAAAGATACAGCACGGTCGAAAGCATCCCAAAAATTTTCAATGGGATTAAGGTCGGGGCAATATGCTGGCCACGCCATACTCATAATTCCTTTACTCTGCAAGTAGTCATCGACGATGTCAGCTCTATCGTTCATTAAAACAAAAGTAAGGCCAACTGCTGAAGCGTACAATCTCACAATGGGTTCTAGGACTTCATCTCGATACCAGACAGCCGTCACAGAACCCCGTTTAAAGATGTGCAGGTTGGTTGCGGTATCCTAATGAAATCCCTCAAACCCACACCATAATGCTTCCGCCAGAATACGTGATGTTCGGTGATGTTTTGGGGCTGATTGCGTGTTTCTTGTTCACGCCATATCCTTATACGCTGGTCATCTGACTCCAGAGCAAATCTTGATTCATCAGTAAACATGACACTGCCCTTGTCAGACACAGTCCAATTGGCCTGTTCCCGGTACCACTTTAATCATGCCCCTCTTGATTAGACGGATAGACAAATACAAATTCGAGGTACCCTTGTGTACAGTCCATTCATATGTAATCTTCGGCGTACAGTAGTTGCAGATATCCCCTTACCATTGGGCGTTGTAACCATAGATGTCAGACGTGTGGAGGTCGCTCTGCGATTCCGCTTGGCTAAAATCGCAATATATCGATCTTCACCCGGGTTTAACACCCTTGGGTGACTATTTACAGGCCTTCGGAAAACTGTGTGTGTGGTTTGGAATTGTTTCCATAAACGTGAAATTACAGAATGATGAACGCAAAAGAGCAACATCAGAGATCGACTGCCCTGCTTCAATGCGCCCCACATCAGGCCAGGCTCAAAATCTTCCCTTCCTCTTCGGAAAGTCATAGAAACACGTATGCTTTGAAAACAAATTGCACGAAAGTTTTAAACACCTTCTATCAGCACTTACAATCAACATCTGTAACCCTTCATAAAGCTGGTATCTAATAAGACTGCTCTTTTTGCCTATATCTTGACATGAAAGCGTGACTGGCTATTACCTAACACATTTGCATACTTCCATCTACTTCTTCAGCGATTTGCATCCTCTTCAATTCTGATTGGCTTTTGAAAACTAGCCTTATTATCTCCCTGCTTAACTTTTGGAAGTGAGTGTAGAAGAAATAAATTAAAATTTTATTCAAGTATAGGAAATTAGAAAAAGTACCACCATTATAAATACTTAATAAATTAGAATCTCTTGAAAGAAATAAAATGAGCATTATGAATATATTTAGTTATCATTTTATGATTTAAACTAGTAGTGGGTAATTTTTTCCTTCCTTCAAAAATGACGCCTAAAATTTATTTTCGGAAATTTAGAGTGGATAAATTTCTAATATGGATAACTTTTATTGAAATTTATAGTTCAAGCTGATATCATCTTTGAAAAATAGAAAAAAAATTAAATAAGTTTGTAAATCATTTATGAGAGAGAGAGAAATAAGAGTGAGTTTTAAGGCTCAAGCTATTGATAAACTATATCATTTGTATTTTGTTATATAAAATTAGCGCTACTTTGTGTGTGTGTGGCCGACACTATATAAAGGAAACTGGGTTGTTAAAATTTACAACTTTTATTTATGGACCACTTAAATTATATGAAACAGTTTCTCTTAAACTTTAAATTCAGCCATAATGTTTCATGACTCCCTTTAACCTTAAGAAGTATAAATCGAATTTTAAAAAAACATTTTTTAATTGAAAAAAGCACTAAAACTTATTTTCTTGTGTGTGTGTGTGTGAAACACTTGAATCAAATAAATTAGTAATAATAAACCCATTGCTAGAAATTAATCTGTATGGCCGAAACTTATTTTATGTTATTAGTTTGTAATAAGTTACAGAAAATTTAAAAATTTATTTTATAATACTGAAAAAGTTAAGTGCAAATAGAAAAGATTTGTGTTCACTTAGCTCTTACATTGAAGATAATTATGTAATTATTAAAGATAAATTTTTATTGTCAAGAATTTTTAGAAAAATTTTTAATCTAAGAGTAAAAAACAATCAATAATTCATAGGAGGGCAGTTTATCATTCAGATAAAAAGTAGTTTTTCCAATATAGTGAGAAACTACGAGTTTGTTATTTAAAATATTGAATTCTGTCTTAGAAACATTAGCAATAAAAAAATTGATTTTACTATCACCACTTTCTTCTTCAAATTCTAAACTGAATAACATTTGGCATTTGTTCCCAAAAATACGTTCGTAATCCCATTTTCTTCGTGAGTACATACGATTCTTGAAAGTGAAGGAATCTAGATTATACATTAAATTTGTTAAACATGGAAGAATCATGAAATGTTTAAATATTAATTATGTTGCTCAAAAGATGTGGTTATGTATAAAATTAACTGCTTATTATGCTGATTTAATAAAACAAATATTCTACTATTTTTAGATTTAGTGATTGATATCTATAACAATAAATAAACAGCCAAGTTTATTTGTTTATTTATTGCTATGGATAGTGATTGTTGAATTCAAAAGTTTTAGAGACCTTTAATCTTCTTTTAAATTTTCATTTGAGTTCCAAAATATTATTATTAGAAAACAGATAAATATCTTTGTTAACTTAAGCCCATTTTAAAATTAAATAAATGAGAGTTTTAAATTTAAAAATATAAATTTTGCCAAATTTTATGCTAAATTATTAATATGTGGCAATGATTTGACATGTCAATAATCATATTGTTTGCATTTAAACATTATTTTCACATTTTATATACATAAAAGATTGATAGTGATGATTTGGTACCCTAAAACTTATCCTAATATGCTCTCTCTCTCTCTCTCTCGTTATTTTCTAACCACAATAAAGTTATAAGGGTTGACATTAAAGCAGAATAAACTTTTAGAATCTATTTACATTACAACAATGAAATTCATGATAAATAAATTACATAACCCCTCAACATGATGATTTTAGATTTTAAATAGTGCAGATATCATGTCTATTTAGACCACGATATATTTGTACATTGAGCAATTGCTTAAGATTTGGAATACATTCTAAAAGCTCCATGCTTTTTCAATTATTGCAATTACTGTAAAGTTATAAATATCGATATTTAAACTGGTATTATCTTTCACAAACTTTCACATTTTACAAATGTAGATTATTATATCAGTGTAATTTAGCATGCATAGCTTCTGTCAATATGGCAGTTTATACTACATTTTTGTATGCATTTGAGAATATCAAATCTATTCTTATCTCATAGAGCATCACAAATGGAAATTCTTCATTTTTGTATAGATTCTACGGACTGTTTTCCAATTTTTTTAATAATAAGTAAAATTATTAAAATTTATGCTAAAATTAGTATCATTTTTAAACTTTCACATAATAAAATACATGAGCAGTCTGTCAAAATTAGTCAACATATATGTTTCCTATCAGCATGAATATTTTCAGTTGCATTTGCATTTAATATACATTTGAGGCTCCATAACAAAGCACTTTTAAAAATATGAGATGCATAGACGTTTTAAGATTCATTCAGAATGAAAGCTTTGCAGTTTTGAAAGTTTTTGAATCAGTCAGAGTGGATTAAATGCTGTCACTTTTTATCACAAGAGTGATATTTTCGTTTGTGTATCTGAGAAATATGTAAACAAAATATGAAATTAACAATATAACTCACAAATAATATAAGACTTTTTTCACAAATTTTTCATTTCTTCATTTCACAATCAAATCGATTAGATTTGATTGTGAAGTGAAGAAATGAAATATTTATGAAAAAATTTCTAATGTAATGAGTGATATTGATAATTTTATATTTTTGTCTGCATATTTCTTAAATGCATAATGATTTTTTAAATACTAAATATTCAACTTTCTACATTCCTTGATATTATTTTATTCCCAAAAATATTTGACAGAATATTTTTTAAAACTCTAATAATATATTTATGCTTATTTTTCCGTTCTTAGAAGCATTAGCCAAACTATAGTAATTTCATAAAACATTCCTTAAGCAACTTTTTGTCACTAATCTGTCTTTGCATACAAAATTAGTTGTATAATAAGAAATGATTATAACATTCAAAATTTAATCAAATTATTTTTAATTTAGATAGATAGCTAAAAATGAAATGCCAATATTGTTTAATATTTATAATAAGGATAAACACATTTACGTCATTTTAATAAATTCTGATTAAATTTATTGTCATTGAGATAAGAACCGACTATTAATGAGTAAAGTTAACTATTTACAAGCAAAAGTTGTCTTCTGACTTTATACGAATTCATCATAAATCCTTAAAAGCGTGAAACTAAAAATTGAATTGAGATTAAATTCTGCAAATATGTCATAAATCAGCGAAAATATTTGTTCTTTAGGATTTCATGTCTCGAAATACGAAATATAAGAAACATATCTTATAAGGAAAATATTCGCATTTTATATCTAATTTAACAGATAGAATGAATTCTTACTGTGTGTGAATTTAATTATCACTTACACTTCATATGAGCTCTTTTACTTAGATGCTGATAAATCTTGTTATATCTGAACTAAATGATTTTGAAAATGTTTCCCAAAATGTTTAATCAATCTTTATCACTCAAATAAAACTACCTAAAATTTTAAATTATTTCGTTAATCTTTCTGCCTTAGTCTTAGAATTTTTTTATATATAATTTCAAATAATTATAGAGCATTTATATTAAAAGGCCTTGCGGTTCATAAATTTTTCGAGCAATATATAAAGAACTCACAATTTTTTTATTATAGTGCATGGTAGTTAATTTTCCAACTAATTTGAAAACCGTTTCACAAATTTTTAGCATTAATCAAGGTAAATCGATAGTAAAAAAGGTAATCTATGCGTAATTATTTGAGGAGTAATTAGTTAAGGTAATTTATATTAACTTCACTCTTTTAATTTTATAATAAATTAAAGTTTCACGTAATCCAAAGTTGAAACTGTTTTTTATGGCATTTATTTTTCTGAAGTCTTAAAAATCAATATTTTTCATTATTCATGTCTTAATTTTAATCAGCTGTTCATAATAACTTCCATATAAATCTCAAAAAGTAATTAAATGGCATATATATAAGAAGAATATCTTTTAAGTTTCCTAACATTGGATACCAATTCAACTGAATTACAAAAAAACTTTCCAAAAGCTAAAACAAGAAAAATAAAATATCGATCAATAATTACGTTTTAAATTTTTATCTTATTTGACTACTAATTTGTCAACAAATGAACATGCAATGAATACTTAAATTTGATATTAAAGAGATTCTGGTTGGAAAATTATTATTTTGCGCGAAGAAGAGTTTGAATCCAGTAAAAAGAGATTCTACTGGCAATAATGTAATGCATTTAAGTTTGACTGAAGAAAAAAACAATGAATGAAAATAATTAGAAGAGACAATAAAGATTGAAGAAAAATTTTTGAAAAAGAGATTGATTTCGTCTAGTGCCAATATATGGTGATATATTGGCATTGTAGGTCATATATGAAACTAGCTGTTATTTAAAAAATTTAAATATAAGTCAAAAATGTCTATGTTAATTTAAACAAATCCACTTTTACACAAATGGTTTGGCTTGTTTGTCACTCAACAGTAATTTTTGCACATGATGGTTAATTAGACCACGCCATGCTGTTTAACGTGGATTCTAAACAACTACAAATATCATTGCCCTAGGTGGGACTTAAACTCTATTTGAATGGAACAGTGAATTAAGGTAGTTAAAAAGAATCTGTTATATGTATGCCTTAGTTTACAGCATACAGTTTATACAATTTACCTTTTTGTCTATTTTATTTTATGTGAAATATTCCAGTACGAAGTTTTGTGAACTTAGAAAATGAAATTTAACATACTTTGAATTATATTAGTAAAGTGGAGATTAACTAGAACAATAGAAGTGCTTAAAGCTTTCTACTTTGACATTGAATCACATCTTTAGAATATACTTCTAAATTATGATCCATTTTATATTACAAATTTTTGATGATTTTACATGAAATGTAAAAATGCATTTAAATGAAAAATTTAATGTTTTTTTTAAAATATCTATTTTTTAAAATCATTATATTATAACAAATATAAAAGAAATATTCCTCTTTTAAATACATATTAGGCAGTACTATTTGAATTAAGGTCATTTATTTAGAAAATGTAAATTTTTTAATTTATATTACTAATTAGAACATTAATTAAAAGCCTGTTTCTTGTTGGTTGTTTGATATTTATAAAACAAAATTTTAGGCAACTCATTTTTTTTATAAAAAATTACATTATTACTGCAAATTTTACTTTATTTTATTAAAAAATTGCAAATAAAACAAATTTAATATGAATTGTGAAGTATGCTACTCCCAATAAGAATTTCTATAACGCATAATATTAATGTAAGGGGATTCCTAGTACACAAAATATATTACTTTTATTACTATAATGTTATATCTTTAATTTAAAATATTTGATAAAAAATTTAAATATAGTTACATCAATATTAATAAATTATAAAATAATAACATGCATTAAAAATTAATTTATTTTACTGTCCAAATTTTTTTCGACTTTTTTTGAAAATGATTTCATATTTCAATAACAGAAGCAAAGTACATCATGCAGGAAAATACATTTATACTGGAACTTAAAGAATGTTAAAGTGCAAATAACTTCAAAAATTTAATATCCCTTTCTTCAAATATCAAATATTCTTTCGCAGTTAGATTCTTATAACTTTCATCTGGTAAGCATAAAAGTTACAAATATTTAACTGAAAGTATGATAATATTCTGATTATTAATATTTAACTTTTAAGTGATTATTATACTTTTCAAAAATATCAAGTATAGTGAAAGTTATTTTTAATGGTAAAAATAATTTTTGCAGTTGATTCCTTTCAGAGAGTTCTAATAATTTTTTGAGTTCTACTTTTCAATAGCTATATTGTACCTTCAAAAAATATATATAACATTTAAAGGATATTTTTTAAAGTAAATGTAAACTTTCGTGTATAAAAAAAGCTGATTTTTTCACCTTTTTGAAGTTAAAGTGTTATTTTTTCAATATTAGTTTATGTAGATTATTCTGGAAATAAAAATAGTTTAATTTAACCCGCTGAAAAAATTTTTATTTCTATTAGATAGTCACTTAAAATTATATTTTTAAATTCAGAGAGTATTTTATTTAATTACTTTCATAGAAATGTACAATAAATAATGTGGACACTATAAAATATATGTTAAAATTGTCTTTCCACCAAGAACATCTAAATAAAATTGTCATAAAAGACTTATAGCTATCAAGTAATCTAGATTTTATGTTTAGCTTCCAATAAACAGCCCATAAATGCACACTAGTCTTCAAAATAAAAGATCTAAATAATAATGTGACACTCATTCTGTCCTCCTGAGCAGGGAACTGTCTTAACTGCATTGATTTTCTGTTTTAAAAATTTTATCTTAAGTGAAAGTTTTAGTATTAAATACATTTAAGTGTTATAGTTTATTGCGCATTTGCGTTTTTAAAATACCCAGTTTTATATTATCTGAAGAAATTCAAACATGTTTCCTTGCGATAAAATTTTTATAATGTCTTCCTTAAATCACGCAATCTATAAAATTAAAAATTAAAAGTTAGATATTTAAAATCTGTCTGAATTAATTCTTAAACACCAATTGTTATAAGGCACTCAAGCAACGGGTTGCTTTCAACTGAAATTTATCAAAATTCAAATAATTTAACTGAAAAAGAAAACATTGAACGGCAAACTCTCTTTCAAATGAGGCACTCGAGTACCTTTACGATATTTCTTCGAATGCACAAAACTTGCGAAGCGCATGGATTAGTAACGAAATATTGTTTAATAATTTCATTGGATCGTATACTTTTGATCACTCATTTTTTAACAAATGTTTTAAATAAGATAAAAAGGAAATAATGCAAATTTTTGACCACTCAGAAAATAATTGATATAAGATCTAGAAATTTCACGGAGATTTCGCTTATTTCCTCGCTATTGCTGATCATAAAGTCGTTAATTTTACCAGATCCAGGTTTTACAGTTAAGTTATTTTAACAGAATAATATAATTCCACCAATAATTGCTTTACGAAATGTTTGAGCTTTGAAGCACATTTGGAAATGACTGTTTAAACTCTTCGAATAATAGTCGCCAAATTTGTAAAAACAAGTTCATTCAAAATTTATTCTTGAAGAGAAAGAAAACCTGTTTTTCGTAGAAATAATAGAGTAAATTGCGTTTCAGATAGAAGCGGGCAATTTTTCTAACATAGCACTTTAATGTGAAATTATCCATCGTGTAGCAGAAACAGCGAAAATATCTCATTCAAGATGTTTCAAATAAATGTTTTACAGTTCAAACTATTGCTATAAGTGCTTGACTGCGTACTTTTGCCAAATTATGTCATTGAACTCTCTGTAGATAGAAGCTGATTGATGAAAGTTGAAAAAAACTTATTTCAATATAATTATTGTATACAAAAGTCACACATAATCTCTTCATTAAAGTATTTGCATAAAAAGATCTCAGCACAAATATATTAAAAAAAGCTGCTATAAATTACTATATATTACACATAAATGCATTTGTGGCTCTATATCTTTAAGAATAATTATAATTTTTACAATTTAATAAATAGTTTATAGATTTATGAAGACTTTTGATTATGTAATTATAAAAATTCTTTTGGGAAATAATTATAGTGTCAAGAATTAAATACATATTACCTATTTTATTAAACAAAATTACTCGGGTTTTAATATTCAGAAAATGCAAAAAACCTAATACCAGAAGTGTGTGTGTGTGTGTGCGTGCGTGCGTGCGTGCGCAGTGGTGGCCAAAATTGTGTACACTTTTGGAAATTTGTATGCTTTTGAACTTTGTATGCTTATAGAAAGTGTTACGTTTCGCAAAATGCAAACATGTGTATATCATTTTAAAGAGAATTTATTACTGAATTCAATACAAAGCACAAAATTCAATTATTTGCAATGCAAAAAAGTTATATATACTTTAATATAAATAAAATGCGCAGTTATTAAGTGGTTTGTAATGTCTAGCTTTACTGGACAATCACTGTTCTTGTTCTGAGAACCAATCAAATGTTAGTAACTGCCAGTAGAAAATGACATCATGTTTAAACTTGAAATAATTCATTATCTTACCTTGTTCTGTAGAAGGAAGATCTGTTTCTTATACACTGCAATTACAAGTAAAAATTTTTGCAAAAATGTTTGATATTTAGTCAAGAAGCAATGACATCAAATAAAAGAGTAGATTGGACACTTAGAAAGAGATGTAATATTATTGTGTTGCGAGAAAGTGGTCTTTCCTATGCTGAAATTGCCAGACACTATTCTAGAACCAAAACTTCTATCTTCCATCAGAGATCTCTTTCCCAACAATGCTTCGTTTATTTTTCAGCAGGATTCTGCTCCTTGCCACACGGTCAGAACATCGAAAGAGTGATTTCGTACAAAGAGCATTAAATTGTTGCCATGGTCAGGAAACAGTCCTGACCTCAATCCTATCGAAAATTTGTGGCTCTTGTTGAAAACTTTTGTCCAAATAAGGCGCCCATCAAATTATAAGGAACTAATTGAGGCAATAATTGTTTCCTAGCATCATATAATAACAAAAGAAGAGCTTAAAACTCTTATCAGCTTAATGAAACGAAGATGTGAAGCTGTAATCAAAAATAAAGGGTACTCTACCAAGTATTGATAACTCACTGCAATCATCACTATCTAAAGTATATCGATAACTATTATCGTTTAACTTTTTTTGTATTGCAAATAATTGAATTTTATGTTTTGTATTGAATTCTGAAATACGTTCTTTTTAAAATGATATATATAAATTTGCATTTTGCGAAACGTAACATTTCTATAAGCATACAAAGTTCGAAAACATAAAAATTTTGAAAAGTGTCTACAATTTTGTACCACTATATATATATATATATATATATATATATATATATATATATATATATATATATATATATATATATATATATATATATATATATATATATATATATATATATATATATATATATATATATATATATTATATATATATATATGTATGTATATATATATATATATATATATATATATATATATATATATATATATATATTATATATATATTATATATATATATATATATATATATATATATATATAACTTTCATTAAAATAAAACTTTAGATCCAACCGATGACGCACTTCTTCCTTACTAACTTTGAAGCAATAGATCATGGGTTCGAATCCTGATTCATTCAGGGTTGTTCCTTTCTCTCTGTGTGTATGTTCCTTATTCCTTCACTTTCGGAGAAGATGGCACACTCGCTGGGTGCCCCATTGTATAAGATGCCATCACATTCGCCCCTTGTAGCGTTGAATAATTTTATCCTAAATACAACCTGGCATTAGAAAAAGTAAATAAAAAATAAAACCTTCTAATCATTTCAAAGTTCAATGGTGTGAGATAAAAATCATTTCAACATAAATTTATTTAACGTGGTAATTTATGTAGCCGATAGGCATAAAAAAGATTTTATTTTACTTGATTATTTTTCTAATGCCCGGCTGCACTTAGGATATAATCCTACACTACGCTGCAAGAAACACCCCCACAGAATGAGAAAGGAACATCCATGACCCAACCAGGATTCGAACCCAGGAAATACAGCATGGAAGTTAGGGACGCTAACCCCTCCACCATCACTCGAAAATTCATCGTTTTAATTAACGCAATTTATAAAAATACTGTTTTAATTCACTGGGGATTGACACAAGTAAAATGTTTAAATTTTATTAACATTATTGTTCCTATATTCATTACTATACATATATTATTACTTAACACAATAATCGTAGCTAGAGATGCTATCAGATTTGTTAATAACACTGCAAAATATGTTTATTTATTGATTATTAAAAATGATATGCCACAGATTAATAAAAATTTAAATTGAGATGCGAAATTTCATCTCTTTTCCCACAAAAATTTTATTTTAAGAAAAGAAAGTCTGCGTAAATTGAAAATTATTAATATTCTGGGAGTAATAAGATGAATCTTTAATTAAATGAGTCTGCGTGGGTTAAAATAGACTAGGAATAAGAAGTTTAAATCCATATTAAAAGAAAAAGTGTGTTTCACTCAAAAAATAACACTAGTAAAACTAAAATTGTGAAAATTAAAAGACACCCAGATCACTCTAAGTCCTTGGTAAACTTTCTTATTCGAAAAAATAAAAATAAAACTTCTGCTCTTACAAAGCAAACTTGACTTTTAGTGGGCAACGGAGCAAACTTTTCACAGCATCAACTTTACATCTACCATTTTATTAAGTTCAGTTGTAAAAATATCGTGGAACACTTAATGACGGAAATATTCTTGCTCTAGGCTATGTAATAAACTCAGAAGCCAGTAAGAGCCATTTTCCAACTAAATTGCAGTTAATTTTAGTTTTTTCTTACAATTTTGCATCAGTAGTAATCTATTCAACATGTCAATTAATTACATTCTACGGTAAGAGGAAATGTCTAAAGTCCCACATACAAATATTGTGAGAATATACTTATAGAAATTTAGGCCACATATTTAATTTATATATATGGCATATAACTGTCAAATTTAGATGACTAAAACATTAAATTCCAAAAAAATTTTAAAAAAAACGGTTAAAAGTTTATCAAATCCATTTTCTTTTATAAAAAATGAATGCTGTAAATATTATATAGCACTAAATAATATGTTATAATGGATCAACATCAAAAAATTATTTACACTTTATTCTAAGCAAAATACTAAATAAAGAGCTTAGAATAAACGTTAATAGCTTACTGATTACTTCTTATGAATCAAGCTTTATCTTAGATAATTGTACACATAAATATGCTTTATCTATTTATTTAATTTTTCTACTTCTTAAGATTCCTTTGAAAGTAACTTACCAAGTTTCTGGAAAAAATAAAGGTACCCATTGTAGAGGATTATTACGATTTCGAAAATATTACATTATCAAACACAAATCATGAATTCTAATTTTTTTTAATAATTGGGAATTTAATAGGCTTCATATCCTGAAACAGACGGTGATGTAACGAAATTTAGAAGAGAATCTTTTTTCGAAAGACCTAGTGCTTCATTTATATTTAAAAATGTAGAAAAATAATTTTGTATAAATGCTTATAATATTGCTTACCTTATAATCATTTTTATTAAATACACAATATTATCAACATATTTATAATATTTATCCTATAAAAATATCTTTTAATTTATTGTACCAATCATTTTCTTTTTTATTTAATTTCTTTAATTAAATTATATATAATTCTAATTAGAGCATTTTTATGCTCACACATATTTATCATGAGAATAGCATGCCTTTTGTAAATATACTCAAAAGCCAGTGAAACTGGTATTAGTATATACATGCAGATAATAGAGTTATGCAATTAACAAACAATGTTAATATTATCAGATTATCCACAAATTAGTAAATAGAATCAACTTTCAGCAATAAGTTTTAGAAATTTAATGCTTCAAAAGTCAATGAGCACAATACCAAAGTGAAGAGAGAAAATCTCTTGAGATTTCTGATTTTAACGAAACAAATCAATTAATATAAAAATAAGTTTGCGAATGTGCCCATTAATAGTTTTTGAACTTTAGTGATAACATCTAGATAAGAAAACATAATTAAGTGAATTAAAATTCTCAATAATTATTTCAAAATGTATTAAGAACAGAATATCACAAAAATGCATAAAAACTTTTTTATTTTTAAAGAATATTTTTAACTACCAAAATTAGACCTATAATTTGCTCCTGAAATTTGCTGTAATTTTGTGGAATGTTAAATGTTAACAAAGAATGATATTTGGATAAGGATATTTTAATACTTTTTGATACTCAATTTTACAAGAAACTAAAATTACTAAATGTAAATTAGATTCTTTACTCTAATCATTCTTCAAAAGTGAAACAGATCAAGGATGCAGATTAAATCCAATGTTACAAAAAAAAGTTTTTTTAATCGAGTTGTTAGATAAAAAATATAATTAATCGAGATTTATGCGCAATTAATTTTCTAAATACGTTTTTATTTAAAATATAGGATTGATTTTATGAAAGTATTAGTTCTGTCTAAAATTTATTGGAAAATAATCGTAACATCTCAGTAAAATAAGAGACAATTGGCTTGCGCTCTGGCCTTTGATTCAAGAATTCGTGGGCTCGAATCCTACATTGTCATGAATATTTGTTAGGGCTTGACTGCATAAGTTTAAGTTTCATGCATTTTTATTTCTTAGGATAAAAAATGGTCTTAAGCAACAAACAAACCAACAAAATTATTAAAAATAATTACTGCAATAATAATTACTGACGTTAAATACAACTCATATTCACAAATGATATTAGGCATCAAGTTAAAAAAGAATTATAAGAATGATAAATTTTTTTAAATTTACTTCTTTTACATGGTTTATTCTTTGCAAAAAGAACTAAAATTATCAGGGGAAATTTCTGTTTGAACTATACAAAAGAAATAAAACTTATCATTTAAATAGTGGTTTATCTAAAGGTAAGGAATTGTCACAACGGCTTAAGACGTCAAAAGAACAATATGTATAAGGAATTGAATCCTAATTAAATCAGTCAAAATGGAAACGTAATTTTAGACAAAGCACTTCAGTAAAAGACATAAGAATGACCACGAATTAATCTCCATTAAATGAAAGGAGCATGCATAATAATTGTTATTTCAAAGTTTCCTAAATTGTATGCCATTGGAGAACTCATTACAATAATATTCTGTAAAATGAATTAAAATATTCTCACAGGAATAAATCTAAGCTCTCTTTGTTTGATAATATTACACAGTCGATGATTTTAGTTACAACCTTCAGAAGGAGGTTTTAAGTTTACATGAAATCAAAATCTATTTCAAAAACTAGGAGTATAAAAATATCGCATAGTAAATAAGCCCTTTGTGTGTATCAAATTTTTTTAAGAAATTTCTTTGCCTCCTAAAATCAAATTCATACATACTTTCACAACAAATTGAGCTAAAATCATTTAAGATTTATCTGTTAAATACATTGTAGTTAAGTACGCCTGTAAGTAATCAATTTCCAGAGATATTATGCAATTAATAAAAAAATAACAAAAAATTTCAAAAGTTTAAGAATTTTAATTCTATTTGAAATTTTTTTTAATTTCAGTACATGAAATATAATACAAGTTTTATGCTACGAATGGCTTTGAACTGTTTTAAAAATATACAAGAATTAGTTGAACACAAAGAAATCTTATTATTTTCTGAGGATAATGTGTTAAATGGAATTAAACATTATAACAAATATCCTGTAAGAATACCAAAAAAGTAATCATCGCAGTTGCCATATATATAAAGAAAATACAGAAAAGTTGAATCTAAAAATATTAGTCGTTTAAATATAGATCAAAATGAATCAAATGTTTTAGTTTTCAACAAAGAAACCTTAACGGGATAGGAAACATTAATAAAGTATGATTTGCAGCGTCTTTCAAGTCACTTAATCTTGTTAACTATCTTAACTTTGTACCAAAAAAAGATATTTATTACAATCAGTTCTTAGTCACTTTAACAAAATTATCAGTTGAACGAAGAAAGGGAAAGAAAATAGTAATTGCTGATATTGAAACATTTTCTCAAGTTAAGATAAGTGAAGCTTCACTAAAGATGAATTTGTTAAAGATAAGTATATATATATATATAACTTATGGGGAGGCGTTGAAGGTCTATTTATTTTTTTTACCAAGATCTGCACTATCTGTGATATTAAAAAGTTTATTTTGATCACACTTTTAGATTATTTGGTTAGAAAATCGGTGTCTATAACAATTTTTTATACAATTATATTAAATTTTATTATTTTTAGATTAAAAGCTGATTTTTTTACTTCATTTAGTTAAATATATCATATACAAATAGCTACAAACAGTTTATCTTTTCTATAAAATTATATTTTTTTATTTGTATGTGTAAAATATTCAAATAGTACAAGTTTAAGGTAAACATATATATTTTTCCTTAAATAAAAAAGAATTATCAATAAAGGAATTAAAATTTACGTCCAATGGAACAAATGTGTAATTAACAAAAAATAATATTAGATTTTTGTGACTTATGTTGGGTTCAAAGAGAATAAGGTTCATTCAAATATTTTCCCCTAGTATATTTGCATCTACCATTATTTCAAAATATTTAAAAATAGTTTAATAAGAATTTTTACGGTATTGAAATGAGAACAAAAAACACTTTTTTTAATGAAGAAAGAAATAAAGAAAGACACTTTTAAAGAATTTCAGGCCTATCCCTGCAGCAATAATACGTTCATTTGATAAAATAAACGATGTTTTATATTTTGTCTACATATTTTTCAAATATTTATATACATTTAAAATCTTTTAAGAACTGAAGTGATCTTAGCTTAAATCTTAGTTTAAAATCTTAAATTTTTATAAACATTTTTATAAACTTTTTTTTATAAGCATTTCTTATTTTACAACTTTAAGAATATTTCCTTTATATCAGTTATAAAAGCATGTGAATCCCATGAAAGAGAATATTATTAGGTGGGATATTTTTGTAAACCTAAAGGGAATTATTTTCTCATATACTAATTGAAATTAATTTTTACGCAATGAAAATAGAGATACCTCTTGATCATTTTTATGTATAATTTTAAAAATATATCAAGGTTTTCAATTATTTATTTCCAAAACTAAAACATTATAAATAAAGAAAGTGAAAGAGAGAGAGAGAAACAAATCAATCAAATACTTTTTGAGCAGTATAATGAAAAAACATAGAATTAAAAACATTTTTATAGAAATCATGAAGTGTGTGTGTGTGTGTTTGTGTGTGTGTGTGTGTGTGTGTGTGTGTGTGTGTGTGTGTGTGTGTGTGTGTGTGTGTGTGTGTGTGTGTGTGAGAGAGAGAGAGAGAGAGAGAGAGAGAGAGAGAGAGAAACTGATCATATATCAATATCAACAAAAATATCAATATCAATGAAAATTAATCTACTATATTTGGCCTACATTTTGACAAAACAAGAGAGCTCACAAAATAAAATTAAGTGTTCAATACTTTTTTTTCATATATCTATTAAGAATATACTGTGTATATGTTTCATATAATTTATTTATATTTGATATAACTTTTGAATATATTTCTAAATAAATGAAAATTCAACTGAAATAACAAAATAAGTACTAATTTCATATTGTTGAAAATGGTTGTAGAAATTCCAAAATCAAATTTATAAATCACAGAAAATCAGACAGAATCTATTTGTTATATTGATTTCGCTATTATAAGCATACAAAAAGTCATTGTTTACGATATTAGCTTCATTAAATACTCACCAAAATTGTTTCTTGCTTAATGGTGTCATTTTAAAATTCTGTAATATCATTCTCGTGAACTCTTCATAAGTAACAATTAGTACTGATTTTGACTTTTTTAATCTATTACACTATACATATATCTATTTACACTGTATATCTATTTTTATATATCTATTTAGCCATATATTATACTGTATATCTATTTATCTTCACCTGTTTATAAAAAAAAACCATACCAAATTTTTGGAAAAAACTTTACTTTATTATTATTATATTTTTGTTGATGGTTATAATAGTTTATTTCATGATCCTGCGAATTTTGATAGTTAAAAATATATAAACATTTCCATGCTTGTTTTACAAGTGATTCTGAAGCTGAAGTAACAAAGTGACGCTGTTAAATATGTGACTCTGCATCATTAATAATCTATAAAATATGGAAAAAAATTCATATTAATTTATTACTTATCGCCTAGTCATTTTATGATTAGTAAAAATGATATACAGAAACTGACAAAAAATTTTAATAAAATCTTTTAATGGTGTCAGATTTTGCGATAAAATCGATGATTTCACGTGATTACATATTGAGAAAAATTTGTTGATGATGTGAAAACACGGATATTTCTAAAAAGTAGTTTTGAGTTTTTGATACATTCCTGTTACATTAGACAACACTGAATATTATATATTAAAAGAACATTAAAAATTAACTATTCAGTACTACCTTATGTAAATATAAATTCTTTTCCATAATAGCTATCAAATATATTTTGTGCTTCTAAATTTTTGATTAAATTGAAAATAAGAAGGAGTATCAAGGGAAATTCATTACAATAAATCAAACTTTACCCATTTTAAGTATCTGCTTTCTTGAACTGCATACACCTCATTTGGTTTTAATTATTTCTATGTTTACTATATTAAAACTGGAAGATCAGCGAAATTTTGAAATCTAACTAAAATTAAGAAGTTTTGAATAACGTGGTTTTAATTGAATTTGTATTGCCCATTTATTTATTGTAATCTACTTCATAGTAGCTTAAAAACTCAAAGGATAATTTAAACTAATAATTTCAATTTAAAACTTTCACACATATTTTAATTCAGTTATGAGAAGACGTGATATAAAATTAAGATTTTAAACTTTATTCTTTTTTTCTTATATTATAAATACATTTTTATTTTTTTATTTGTGTTGATTTAAAATAATATGCTTTAAACTAACAAATACGGAAATTACATTTACAAAGTTTTTATCTGATTACTTAACGGTAATCAGATAAAACTCGTGTGAATAATTCAGTTTCTAAATCAAAAATATATTTCACTTCAAATTACATTAGCTCTAATTGTGTTATTAAGAATATAACATGTTTTACATTTTATACAAAATCTGATTTTATAAAAAAAATTATCCCTTAGATACAGCACAAAGAATTAAAAATATCGACCAAGTTTTAAAATAAAATTTAATTACTTCCTCCCTTCGTTTTTGGAGTATTTTAAAGTCAAAAAAAAAAGGATGAGGAGGAAAGTTTTAATCGGTAAAAATTTGATAATGAAGAAAACTTTAAAAACAGTTTAACATTTATTTTCAAGTCATTTAAATGCTAAAAAAAGTTGTCATGAGAAAGAATTCTAATAGCATAAAGGCTTTGAGGAAAAACGTAAAAAAGAAGCTATAAATAAATTTAAAATATTTTCACGTTCCCAGATAGTGTTTTTAATTACCTATTTATTAAAAAGAAATTCTATAATTTTGCACAGGAAAAGAGCTGTGATGGGGAGTGTCTCTCTAATTAATTTTAAACAAGATGTTGCTACAACAATATGTAAATGATTAAAATTTTTACATTAAAAAAAACATTAATTTACCAACTGGTTTATTTTAAGTTTCTTAATATCTGGAAAATATTTTGCAGAATGCCGTAAAAAAACTATTTACGTTTCTTTAATTTTTTAATAGCTTTGATAACATCTTGAATTTATTTAATGATACAAACCACATAAATTAATGAAATATAATGAATAATCTTTAAGTAAAACATTTCCAAAAATGAGCCTTTAACTCAGCTTAAGTCATCCCTTTTAATTCTCATTTGTCGATCAGGACAAAATTTTTGTTTGTGTATATTTTGGTGATTTTGAGTCTTGTTGCTTTCAAAATTTTTAAAACTTAATTAAGTGTTTTTTAAGTAGTTTTTTTTTCCTGTTTGATATTTTTACCTTAAAAATTGATAATTACGATTTAAGTTAAATAAAAATGAGGGGAATATTTAGAAAATGTGAAATTTAAGATTTCCTTATGTGCCTCATACGCAGTGATACTTTAACTTGCGAAAACGAAAAGACCCTTCCCTAAAGGAAGCCTGATTGAAAAGTGAGCTGTTGAAATAACAAAGACTTTTAAAGACACTAAAATTGTTGGGATATTTAAATCAGCGCCTCTTTCTCTCGAACCAAACTACAAAGAGAAGAGTCGCTGATATGGAAAAATAAATAGAGAAATCTCTTATTAAATTGATTATAGACAGTACATACTTTTCTCTTGCCTTAACAGAAGCAATTGTCAATTGTATGTCAGATTATTAATATTTGCTCGCATCACCTCTGAAGATATCTGGTTTCTTCAAGAAATAGCAAAAGGAAAGTACATTTACGCTGTCTTTTAAAGAAACTGTTAAAAGAATATTGCAGGTTTTAATAACTACTCAGACATTGTGACCGACGGAATACCAGCTACAACAGTAGAGAAAATTGTTCGGTTCTCCCTGGGAAAACAAGTCTTTCCCACCTGCACTTCGTGCAATACTAACGAAGCCAGTCCCGAACACCTACTGAACTGCATTGGCTTTTCAAAGCGTGAACTTTTATACAGCCCTGGAGTTGTCCTTGATTCTTTAAAGGTGAAGAATGTCATAGACCTGGTGGGATTCAGACGAGAGGATAAGAAAGAAGAAGAAAATAGTTTCCATGTGGTGGTTAAAAGTGCAGTATATCTTCTTATCCACTGTCTTTGTCGAAAAAAACTATGTAAAAAATCAGAAGCAAAACTGAAATTGTTAGTAAAATTACTAATATGCTGAGAAGAAACAGTCAAACCTTTTTGCATACATAACTAAAACAGTTCTTTAAAATTGGAGGAAATTGAAAAATATAGAGATTTATTTCTAATATAACCATGTAAAATAGTTGAGTGCTAGAAAGTGTTTTCAATTTTTTGGTTGTTTCTTGAATTGTTTTGGTTTTTTCGTGATAGTTGTTTCCTTTATAAGTTTGATATCTCAAAATTAGAAGACTAGAATTTTAAAGAAATCAGCTTTTCTAGCTGGTTAGAAGACACAAAAAAACATAATGCGTTAAGTCTTATTCACCCAGGAAGAAATTAGATGATGTCAGATATGTGGTGGTTATGATAAGTGCATTTAAAGCAAGTGAAGCAGTTTTTGACATTTTTAGAAAATAATAATTTATTTCATTTTCTTTGTTGTCAGCAATTAGTGACTAAGAAAGAAAGAAAATAAAATTGCAAATCTCTTTCAATTTTCAAGAAACTTAAATTCAAGAGATATTTCAAGAATTCCAGATAAAAGTAAAAGACCATTTTTGAAAACCAATGTGCAACTTCAAAAGGATTTTCTTGGTTTCTCGATTTAGGGACAAGTACAACACCTACAGCTTAAGTTGTGTGATCTCTTCATGCTGATATATTCTTGCAGATCCAAGGAAGAAAGAGATCACAATTTTTTAAGTTGTTATCGAAAGTAAAACATTCAATCTTAAGATAATTTGAACTGAAAATGGCACAAAAGCTGATGCACTTACATATGTGTAAGTGTTTTCTCAACCATGAAATTTATCAAAAATTAATACAGAAAAATATTAATAAATTCTTCCTTGTTGTAATTTATAAGAAAATGATTGCCGGCTGGCTGTTTGCTGAGGTACCTGGTTTTGGTGAACCTCAACACTCATGGGCTATCTGAAAATGAAACTAGGAAGCTATATCGTGATCTGATTTGCATAACAAGTAGAAGTTTTAAGTGGGAGGGACTTGGTTGAATTTATTTTAGAAAGTTAATTCTTAATACACAGTAATTAAAACATTAGTAATTAAATTTGGATTTTTGAATAAAAATTAATTTGTGTTATAACACTTAAGCAATATTTACAAAAAAGTTAGTTAGGTTAACATAGGAGTGTCCTTAATTCATCTACTAAAAACAGTATGGGTGATAGTTAAAATGTAATTTATATGATTAACAACATAATTTGAGATGATTATTCCCTCATTGTGTGTGTGTGGAGGATGCGACTAACCATAAACTCAATATTCCTACTATATATTAGTTTGTTATTATATATTAGTATTATATATCATTTGATGTTTTTCTTACACCAACAATATAAATTTTTACCACTGATTGTTTTCTTTCCGTGAATTTTCAAATATTGTTCCATATGACTTGACATTTTTTAATGAATTACATTTCAGTTACTTTTATCCTAACACAGTTTATTTGCTTTAGTGTTAGTTATTTCTAGTTTTGTTTTAAAAATTGTAAAATAATATTTTAAGTAAACAAATTTAGAATTTCTTTATGAAACTAATTTATTAACTTTGGAGTCTTTACAAAGTGGAATCTCCTGCTCTAAAAACTAAGAAGGAAACTTATGAAATAGTTAGATCAGAAAGTCGCCCTACATTCAGGAATCTAATAGTGACAAAAATAATGTCATCGCAACGTCACGTAAGAGCATCTTGCTACTTGTTTTAACACTTTTCCCGTGTGTATAGTCAAATTTTATGTCTTAAAGCGAGAGTGTTTCTACCATTTTAACATTTTATTTTCAAGAGAAAGATGCTGTTTCCCAATAAATTTGAAATGGCATTTTCTGTTGCATCAAAATTCGCTCGAATGTTTTAGAAATACTTTTAAAAAGGAAGTATGATGTTAAGTTTTACACGAAATTTTCCAGTTTTATCCAACGAGACAAATATTATTTGAGAAAATATTTAAGTTTTAGCAGTGAAAAAATATGCAAAACTAAAACAAGAGATTATGTAACAAATATAAAAGACACTTTTAATAATGGTAAAGGTTTTCATATAAACTGTTTTGCCAACTGCAGTTTAGGTTTATAAAATCTTTTGCCATCATTTAAATACTATTATTTAATACGACAGTAAAATGAATGACTATAATATAAAGTGAAAGTTGAAGATGTTTTTTGGAAGATCATTAAAACACTCTTTTTATATTTTGGATTTCACTAAATCTATTCTTAACTTATTTGAACCTCTCGAAATTTTTTAGAACGAAACAAATTAGCATTGAATGAAGAAATTGAATATAAGAAATATTTTGTTTTCCCATTTCTTTTATAATAAATGAATAATAGAATCAGGAAAAGTAAGAATAATTTAAATAAAAATACAAGAAAACAATATTCAGAATGTGATTTTAACAAGCATATTTCATGACCGTTTACAAGAAAGATTTCTTTATGCCACATATTTTTTAATTAAATTCAAAAAACTATATTATACTTTATATTAACTACATGAGTTTATTCGTTATAAATGTGTAATCACTTACGTTTTAAGTACATAATGTACAAAACATATGACGTACAAGTGTATATAATACAAATAATTAATGCAATTAATTAGTATTAATTAATTTATTTTATTCATCATATTAGAATAAATTCATAAAATAAATAAATCTAACAAAAAATAAATGAAAAAACTTTAAAACCTACAATATATAAAATACAACATTAAATGTACAGTTATTCCTAATTGTCACACTTATATATTGAGATATTTCATTCATAAATATTCAAAATTAGAGTTATTGAAATTATGCAAGCAATCAACACACACACCAATTACACTATTTAGGAATGCATTTTGTATCCAATTAATTCCTCAATGTTTTTATATTTGTCTTGGTGATTAATTTAGGAAAATAACTTAATCTAATACACTCACAGGGAACTGTTTTAGTTGAGTCACATAGAGTACACAATCAATAATTAAATGCTATTATAAAAATAAATGCTGTTATAGTTTTAAAATAACTGAAGTTACCTCTGGTTACTGTTTTAAATTTTCTATGCGTGTATTATAAATTTCTGTGAAAAAAAATTCCGACATAATATTATAATACGTTTATTATATCTTTCTCATACTGAATTATTTATTAAATTCAAATACCTAATATTTCAGTGAATGTCAAAAAAAAAACTTATGAATCAAACTCAGTCATAAATATAGAATAACACTTGGTTAGTGTTATATATGAACTATAAAAAATAAATTTCATCGTTGTCCAACAGAACTTTTAAAGATATTTTGAATAATATTAATAGCAACTTGATGGCCTTTGTATCAATCTAGAACTAAAGAATATTTTATGTCATTTCTAAAAGTTCAGCGCATGATTTCTTAAAGAAAATAATATTTATATTTAAGCTTGCTGCTATAATAAATCAAAAGCAATGGGAATATATCTCACAGTTATAACAACAAACTTATTATAATTTCACCTTTTAATTTTTGAATTAAACAATATCTGAAATAAGTTTTGCTGTATTACTAAATAGGAATAATAGTTAAGGGCAATAAATACATAATATTGATGTAGGCAATTTAAATAAAGAAAAATATTCAATACGTTTATGTCTGTAAGCCCTCTAAATATATGTCAAAAATATATGTCTGCAAATCTTCTAAAATATTCAGTTTTATCAATATTAAATCTATAACATTTAACTTGTCAGATTTTCTTATAGTATTATGAATTTAAAACTAGTGCTGGAAAGTATATAATTCAGTGTATCATGATTTAAAAGTATAATATTTAAAAATTTGTATACACCTTTAAAATTTACTTTCAAATTAGATGACTTTATTTATTCCCTGGTAAATAAGGCTCATTTCTTAAATATGGCTCTTATATTTTACAAATATTTTGGATGCATGAATATTTGCAGATTTTATTCAATTTCATTAGGATTTTTATGAAAGTATATGATAAAATATATCGAAAACATTTGACTTAGAACTAGATTTAGAACGTTGCATAAGGATTGCTACAAATATTTGCAATAAAATGCAGGAGAAAAATATAATATATTTTATCAAACAGGATATTTTATCGTTATCATTTCTTTATCTGTCTTTAGTGATAAAACATATTTTCTTGACCAATTGCTTTGCACGTGAGGAAAATCTTTAAAAAAGAATTGTTGAAAACTATAGAAAATTTAACAATTAAAACAAAGCTTATCTGCAGCACCTAAAAAATGATTCTAATCTAATATTGTTAAATATCTAAAAATGTGTGTGCATGTGCATACTAAGACATTTATAGCAACCTCCATTTAATTCATTGTAAAAATTAAAAGCTTTTGGCTCAGAGATTGATTTGACCAATTTAAATTTTAAAATATTTTTAATTATAAATTGTTTTCATTTTTTTTTATTAATTATTTTAGAGAGCTCCCATTATTTCTGCGTATAGTATTTGTGTATTGAAATTGTAAACCTGCGAAAGCGCTTGATATTTAATAACCCATGTAAAATCTAAAATGGGATTACTTATAAAATTTTCTTTTGAAGAGTACAACCTCAGGGAACTTTGAAACTAAAATTTCTTATTTCTATTCTTTGAAGTGATGCGTAAAAATTTTTGCTAGAATTTGATTGACAGCATTCATTTTCCGTGCTGAAGTTGAAGGACAGAGCACTGTATTGGAAAATTTCCAATAACCGAAGAAAATTTTTATTTATTTTGATTCAAATATAATATTAATGAACACATATTTTTGTGAAAAGAGCACTTATTATCAAATATTTCTATTCAATTCATAAAATTCTTTTTTAATCTAAAAACATTTAGATTAATATTTCTAAAACGCAATTTTTTTTCTAATTAAATGCATTTATTAATAAACTTAGAAATTTTTAAATTATCTTTAAGCAGAAATATGAAAAATATTTCTTATTTCATGAATGCATTATACAAATTTTACAAAATATGATACCTTTTTAATAATAATTCTTTTAAAAATTAAATTTCATATTTTAAAATTCAACATTTTAAAAATCTAAATTGAAGTAAAAAATAAAGTTTATTATTTACAAAAATGTTAAGGATGTTTATGCTTTTATCTTTATATTATTATGACATAATGTTTGGTTAATGAATAAATATAAAAAATTAGAAGTGATTCTATTTAGAAGATTTATAAACATTTAGGAAGAATATTAAATTTCTAATTATATTAATTTTAATAAAGATATATATATTTATGTATATATAATTTGGTATTATTAAAGGATTAAAGAATATCAGTTTCCTTAGATTCTAATTATACTAAAAAATGTTTCATGGTTTTTTTCAATGCATTAATATCATTTTTTTAAATGTTTAAAATAAACATCTTAAGCAGTTTACACTTTATTTTGATGAAAAAGTGTATAACCACTATTCTAGAATAAATTTGATGTAGAATAGTATTTATTATACTTTTAATACTGATTCTGATTATACTAATTTTAAAATATTAAATAATTTGCAAAATGAGCCGGAATATTTTTTGAATACAATCAAATAATTTTGCTATATTTTCGGTATTTTAAACTTAGTTGTAATCTCATTTTTGTTTTAAACAACCAGATAGAACCCCTTACTTTTAAATTGCTAATTAATGTCAAAAAATGTATCACATTTGACAAGAAATGTATCACATTGATTGAAAAAAGGATATTTCATTTATCAAACTAGTTTCTCTACATTTATAACTAACTCAATTAATAAATTTTAAATTAAAATTCTAAATTTTAAATTAAAATTTACGAATCAATTTTAAAAATATTACTAAGATGAAGTGCTTAGAGTCCATACTCAATAAATAATGAAGAATGATGAGAAATAAGAAATTAAATGTAATACTCTTAGATTTCTTAAAATTAATACAGCATTTTGCTATCTTATCCAAGAGCAATCAAACCATTATTTACAAAAAACTCATTTTTATTATCATTATAAATTATTTATTGAAAAATGCAGGACACATTTTCTTTTAATACATTTTAATATACAGCCCACTATTTTGTATTTTATGGTGTATTCAGAAAAATGCACAAAGCAAATATTTTCTACAAGAAAAAAGTTGACTTTTAATTTAAAAAATTAGTAAATTTCAAAATATTTATTTATTTGTAATACATATAATGCGTGGTGTTTGAACTTTCTAAATTCTTACGACTTGCAGTGAAACTTACTTAAGAGATTTAAATAACAGAAGAAAAATATACGGTTTTAGAACGCGCGTTCGAATATTTTAAAATTCCTAAAATATAATACAGTATTTGATAATCATCTCAAAAAGCAACCAAATGGTTTATAAAAAACTCGTCTTACTAAATTATTTATTGAAAGATGCTTGAACTTTTCCTTATGTATATGAGAATAAAGATCCCTATTTTGGATTTTAAGACGTATTCAGAAAAATGGACAAGGCACACCTTGGATACCTTGGTATTTGATTCAGGATTCCTTTTTAATCTGTAGTCCTTGTCAAATTAACATCGCATGCAAAATTTAACTCACATTTGCGTAGCAAAATATCGTCAAAAAAATGTATCATCTGAAGTGAATATATTTCCTCATTTTTATCCATAATATTACTGCTTCTTTTACTATTAAACATCAACGTATTTTAAAATTACTTATCTTAGAACAATTTAGAACGAAAAATAATGATAATTTTAATAAACGTTTTAACTTTTTATTCAAATAATGCTTTACAATTGTAAAAAATTGTAGAATACGTAAAATCATTTCATATTCGTCAAAAATGAACTTTAAAAATTTACTTAAAAATATAATAAATTAAAATAATTCATAATAATATAATTTTTAGTAAGTTAACATAAATTAATAGAATATTTAATAAATTAATTTAATAAAGAAATAAATAGTAAATTAACTTTAATACTCTTTAATTGTTAAAACTTAAAATGCAGTACTTAATTATTACTTAGTAACTAAATACTGCATTTTTAATTTAATTCGTCTCATAGATTAATTATAATCATTTACTAAATAAATATCAGTTCAGGGGTTATGAAATTCATTTTAAACTCTTTCTTCTGAAATTTTCAGAAAATGTTTGATGTTTATATGTAATTATTTATTCTTGGATGTATTTGACTCCCCAAGAGTCGTGAGGCATTTAAACATCCGTAATGTTTCTGTGTCCCGAAAGCACTTTTTCACATATTAGCGTATCACATTCACGTATCACAGACGAGAAAGATAAAAATCTTCGGAACACCAGACATGACAGATATAATCAATTTATCTATTGAAGAAAAATGTAAAAGAGTCTCTCAAGAATAGAACAAATTTTATTGTAAATTAAATAAAAATTTAACAATTTCTTTTTTATTCATGAAATATTAAAAAAATAAGTATGAATTAATTATATTATAATATTTCCACCAACCACATTAATAACTAACTATACTTTTTACTTGTTATCTCATTGAAATTAATCTTTTTACGAGTAATGTTTTTTCTTGCAAAAAGAGTTATTTACTGAATTTATATTGCTAACTTTATGAATGAAAATTTAGTTGAAATTATGCACTCCCATGAAGTCTAACATTAATAGTTGTTATCATAAATATTACACAATTATTTTTGATGTATGAAGCTGTTATTAATGATAAAATTTATAAGACATTCATATATATATTGCATGAAATTTTTTCACTTTAAATTTATTGTTAATATAAAGGAATAATTTTTATGAGAAAATATGACTAAGAAAGTTCAGGAAGTTTTTTAGAAAAAAAAAATATTTTCGCTGAGTAAACAATATTTAGCTCTATATTAAGTATATTTATTGAAGATGGCAGGTAGTTGTGTGTTACTTTATAGGGATATCATTATGATAAGTGTATAAAAATTTAATTACAAGATAATACTTTTGCTATAGTCATCGAAGAACGCATGAAAAATCTACTGTTTGAATGTTGTGCGGTTTGAAATTCTATTAGCTAAATCTAACAATGTAAGAGAATTCACATCTAGTGATGGATGTTTACTTTAATTGTTGAAACAATTTCTCCTATAGTTCATAAAAATGTCTTTAACTATCTTGAAGTGATTACTATACATCAAGTTTATTCTAATCACTGCATGTGACAGGTAAACCACGAAATGTAATAATTTTAAATATCATCAATGTTTCTTCAGTTTCAGTATAATAATTACGTTAAAATATAATTATTAAAATTGGCTGATTGAAACCAAAGCAGTGAGTGTTAGATAAGCTTATATCTTTCCTTGAAACTGGTTTTAATTAATAATATAATATTTTATAATTACAATAATAATACTAAAATATATTTTGTCATCATTTCTGAAATACTTTGTTATTTAAGCTAAAATATTTAAATTATTAATTAACATAAATCAATTAAAACTTAAAAAGATAGCTCTTTATGCTTCATTAGATTTAATGTGGATACATCGTTTTTCAATTTTATCTGAATTATTATGAATTGTTCATTTTGAATGATGTTTTCTGTTCCACCATGAAATTTTTACTCATAGTAGTGCTTGTAATAGGATCTACATAATTTGCTTCGGTAATTTTTTATGAAAAAAATGTGTAAATTACTTTTACAATATTTAATGAGTCTTTCATTTCATATTAATATAATAACAAAATAATTAGTTTTGGAAAACAGAAAATCTTTTTAACGGAATATGAACATCAACTACCTCACACTTAAATTATTAAGAAGCTAAACCAAACCATATACTCTATAACTATTACTCACATTCTATTATTGCACATGTGTGTAATCCTTAACCCCTTTAAGTACTAGTCACCCAGTCAAATGACAATATTTTGCTTTGTTTACACTCCACGGTCACGACTATTTTTGTAATAAGGAATAACTGGAGTTGAAAGTCAATTCCAAACCCTTATGAACGTCCAATCCTGAAGCTCTACACATACAAAGCAACAAACCCAAAGATATTGTGTAGAAGGCTGTAGCACTATTCATGCAGCTGTCAGCTCTATTACCAACCTCACCAATCTGTAGAACAAATTCATTATAATTTCGAGCAGTTTGGTATCTAATGGTATTCTGAACATTTTTAGCATTACATTTTTGCAATATAATTTTAAATTGTAAATATTATGCAAATTCTTGTTATCTAAGCAGAAGTTATAGATTATTTATAATAGAACAGTTAAATTTCAATGCATATTACGTTTGGGAATTCCTGAATAAAAATGAAATTTCATGAACTATTTTGAGAAGAAATTGATTAAACAAAAGAAAATATTAAATGTTTTACTATTTTATTTTGTTCTCTGGCATATTACTCTTGCATGAGTAAATTCACAATGATTTTTAATGTATCGTTTCATTTTGCTTTATATTAAATTATTTTTACTTAATCTCAAATCTTAACAGTTAATTTTGATTGTCCATTAAAAAAAACCTTTCAGCATTTTCTATAGTTATTTGATCACAATGAATTCAAGTGAAACATTTTCACTAATTATTAATCTTACTATATGAAATACGTCAAGACATCCTTCCTAAGATAAACTCTCCATCAATTATGTGATATATTACACCATTACACCATTAAACGTATATTTATCTTGGCAAAACTTATAAGCTTTAGAAAAAAGATCATAGATTACACAATATTCTCTTACGTAGTATCATTGAACTAGTGTAAAAAAATATAAAGTATCTATTCACTCACAACTTTAATTAAAAAAACATTTTTACATATTTCACAAGCATGTACAATTTAGCATAATTAAATTGTACTATCACAAACAAACAAGCCATTTGTGCAGAACAAAATTCATGCTCTAAGAATTAGTGAAAGAATTTCTTCTTATTTCATATAGCAAAGAATGCAAAAATTTTAATATCTATAAATAGGACTCCCTTAAATACAAATTTTAAATAAATCAAATTTAAAATTACATTTTAAAGCAGCTTTCCAACATCAAATTAGGAACTAGAATTCGAGAAATTTTTCTTGTTATTTTATAAACTTTATATGCTTTTACCAAACTTACTTTATATTGATAACCAAATTATCCGCTTAGATAATATCAAATTTTAATAATTAAATAAAATTAGTTGCACTAAAACATTAAAAATACAATGAGCAATAAGTATTTTAATTAACCAATAAGGAATTCTTCTTCACTTAAATTTGCGTATGCTTCTAATTCTTTTTAGATTAAAAAAGTATGAAATTTGTAACATTTGATTTATTTACAAAGACAAATTATGATACAAACTTCATGCCTATTGCTACTTGATTAGTATATATATATATATATATATATATATATATATATATATATATATATATATATATATATATATATATATATATAATATTAAGTCATATTTTTAAAAATCCTTGTTACACTTCGAGTTGAGAATAATGGCTATGCGTATTAAAAAGTACTTATATATTAGCTACTTATTACTTCCACATCTTTTAATTAAAAATACATATGGAAATAAAAATAATTGTTAATTTTTCATTTACAAAGCATAAGCAACGACCTAGCTTTTATCAAATGATTACAAAGTTTTGAAGGATTTTTTTAATATAGTTAGACTCAATTTACAAATATTTTGTAGAAGTAAGGAAAATATTAATTTAAACAGTATTTATGAATGTTTTGAGACTGTTGAATGATTCTTTAGAACATATAATATGCGATATCTCTCAAAACTGAACAGAAACTTGATAATTTTATTTAAGTTTTGCTGTATTCACAATATATAATATTTCATAATTACATTTTTTTAACTATGCTATTAGAGAAATTCATAATACGTGGCAATTTTTAAACATCAAAAAGTATCAAATAGTTACGTCTTGAAAATCATGAATACTCCGAGAACAATCAAATCAAACCATCTCACTGTATTTGATCTTAAATACTAAGTCTACCGAAAAGTCATGTCCCTTTTGGAATAAAACAAAATACAATTTTTTCTTAGCTTCAATAAACTTTACTAAATAATATAATTGTCACTTCTATTAACGACTTCCTGCCAGCGTTAGGGCAATTTTTGTACCCCATTTTTGAAAAATGTTTCATCTTTTTAAGCAAAAATTTAAAACAGTGCTTCATTGATATCTTCCTCATTTTTTCATTTTTTACCCTTCAAAAAACATTTTAAGTACAATAGTTAGGAGGATGATAAGTTTGAAAATATGGGGTATGAGACTGAATTTTCCAGCCTAGTTCTGCAAATTTTTTACGAATTCTTTTCTTAGCTTCTTTCTTGGAACATCACCGTCCTCTTTTTTGGACTACTCCCTTTAAATTATCTAGTTGCAAGCAAAGTTTTTCCAAACTGATCTTTTCGCTCAATTTCTAATGCTCGTAATGTATTGGTCCTCAAATGTCCCGCCATGTACACAAAATTCTCTTATTCAGGGTCAAATTTGTATTAGATTTGGAAGGGTTGGGTTTTCCTTGTAATATACACTTTTCCTTGTGATGTTTTCGTAAGGAATCCACTTTTCATCTCCACCTATCATCCAATTCAAGAAGGGTTCGAATTTGTTCCGAATAAGAAGAGATAGGATTATGATGACACAATCATCAAAATTCTTCTAGCTTAATTCATGTGGCACCCATTTTGAGTATTGCTACAACAATCCTATCTTCCGAATATGATCCGAAATGTTTGTTGAGCTGAATTAATCTTTTTTGCGATCTCCGATGATGTCAGAAAAAGATCTTTCTCTAACATGGTTTTTACGACATCGTCATCTATAAATGAATAGAACTTTCTGGTAGACCTATAGTAAGTAATAATACGTTAACATCTTTGACAAATCAGAGAAAGATTTAAACCTTAAAACTTTTTAAATTTTATTTTATTTTCACTGATATAACCTCATTCTTGCATGGTCTCTATTTTTATTTGGCTTTCTCCTATTTTGCTTTTTTTTCCTGACACTTAGATTTCAGATAATGTCAAATCAAGTCTACATATGAATACTAGCTTAGACATTTTGAGTTTATGGGCATTTATGGTGCCTTCTGTTTGATTGATAAAAGACAAATTTTGTTGCCATTGATAAAAGGCAAATATATTTTTGATACCAAATTTCAGGTGGATTATTAAAGTTATTCTCAAAATGTAAAAAAATAATAAAGGGAACTATTCATAATGCATTCACATATTAAATGCCATTGTTTTTTTATTCCAGGTCTGATATCTTCTCTTATATTAAAAAAACTTTCACCTCTTTATTTTACCATTTCAGCTCAATACTCAGGCCGAAGATTTTCTTCCCTTTTATCCTTTTTGATTTCAAACTTCACATTACTTTTTGAAGTATTAAATTTTATCTTAACTGGTCACAGAATATGATATAAAACTATTTATCTTAAAAAGAATATCAGAACTTAAGTTATTTGTATTATCAGAACACCATAAGATTTGAACAAGCATCGAATATTGTCAGATGAAATTAAAAATAACATTATTTATTGAATTCTGTAAAAATTTTAACAACATTCAAATATTAATTCTTAGTGAGTTCTTAAAAAAAACTTTCCTTCAATAATTTTTTATTCATGTAATAAAAATTATAAGACATTTATTTCTTATGTTTTGAAATAAAACTTTTTTAATAAATATCGTCACATTCTCTGCGCATTATTTCATAATCTTATAAAATTTATCTAATACTCCGTAATTACATATTCGATATAAGAAAGTATTTTATAAATATTAAGAATATAACAGCGTTGTTCGATAGTTATATGCCAAATGTGCAATTTTTTTATTTTAAACTTAGAAATGTCATTTACTTGCATAGATAAGGAGATGGGAAAGTATCGATCCAAATGATATTACTATCATTACATCAGAATTCATTCTGCTAAGTGAATCAGGCAGAAGAAATATTACTACATTTAATTAGTTTGCCTAGTCAATATAGCTTTAAGGTTATTTTCAGTTCTTTATATTGATCTAAACTCAATTAGGAAATATTTTATGTCTTCAGACCCCCTTAAAATGAATATTTATTTTCTTGTAATATTTTTTAATAAATTTTATAATATATTTCAAACAATAAAGTCATGATACAATAAAGGCAAACAATAAACACATGAAATGCCTTCGGTGTCTTTAGAAACGATGTTATATACCATTTAAACTCAATTATTTTGGGCTCTATTGTATCATTGTTTTCAGCTTAAATGAATTCAAGAATTTTTATGAATGTAATTCTTTTATAAATTAATTTACATCAAAAATTTTAGTAAAGACTTTTTCCAGAATCTAAGGCAAATTATGGAATGATATTAAAATAAGTGCAGTGCTTTTATTCAAAACACAGTAATAGTTTTCTCTGTATGGTGCAAATTGTTTACCACCAAGTCAAATAATTCAAGATTTTCTAGATAATGGTTTTTCGTAAACGATATAAATTTTATAATGTTCCAAAAATTTGGCTGCTAAAATTTTTCTTAAATATTTTACAAATAATTCAGCTTCATTCCAAAAACTAATAAGTAAGTTTAGGAATATATAAATTAAAATAGTTAACACCTGAATAATAAAAGGTTTATTTAAAATTTTCTAAGATGTTTCAGAAGATAAGAGGGATAAATATTTTAAGAGATTTACATGCATGCAAAGAAGTAATAACTATAGATCGATAGAGTAATGTCCTCAAGTAGGAAGGTAATGAACATAGAAACATTTTTCACTCATAAATAAGTTAGGTCAGTAGAGACATTTTTTCATTCATTTTCATATAAATACAAGCAACATTTAAAGAACTATACATTGCTTTTTGAGTAGAAATCTTACATAATTTTAGTGCCTAACATAATATCAAGTGCAGAAGAAAAATATTCAATTAATATTTTTAAAAAACTAGTTCAAAATATAAAGATGTGTCAAAACAATTGTAAAATCTCATGTAAAATAAGTAAACGTCCTTCACTGTCTTTGAAAATTCTAAAAGATGTGTGTAGTAATCCAGAGTCAACTTTAAACTGTAGATCCTGATCTAATTAGCCCTTGAATGTAAAAAATGACCATTGAGTGACAAATAAATCAGATTAATAGAATCAGAACTTTTTTTTTTATATTTTAGAAAAGTTTTGACAGTTATATAGTCCTGATTTGTAAGGCAAAGAAATTTTGCAACTTACAGTTCCGAATAACTCCAGTAGTCTTAAGTTTCTGTCTCTCTGATTTTGAACTTATTTTGGACTTAATACTAAATTTTATTTTGTAAGACAAAGTTTATGTTAAAGCTTTAATGTCAAATATTTTTTATTGTTTGTTTATTACTGTCATTTGTATCTTATTCAACTTCACAACTTTCATACACATTTTGGAGATTAACCAAATAAACGTACACCATATTTTCACATCATTGATGAGCTAAGTTATTGTCCTTAAAAGAAAATATTACTTATTTTCATTTGTGTTATACAGCAGTAGCTATATATATATATATATATATATATATATATATATATATATATATATATATATATATATATATATATATGTATATATATATATATATATATATATATATATATATATATATATATATATATATATATACATATATATATACAAATTTTATAAAATGTTCTCTTGAAATTTTGCATTTTTACAGTTTGACTATTATGTATGTGTTTTCAACAGCAATTTTGAAGCATACGAACAATTTTGAAGCATATCTCTTTAACACATTTTTTTTTTTTTAAATTTCAAAATTTTAAAAAATTTTTTTTTTTTTTTTTTTTTTTTTTTTTTTTTTTGTACGATTTGTATTTCAGAAGCAGTTTGGCAAAATATATTTTTTCCTTAATATCTACAAAAAAGTCGGATTAAGTACATAAAAAAAGTTTAAAATGATTTAAAACCATTAGCATTTGTTTGATTTTCGCTTACATGTGAAAATTTTATGGTTAAATAGATTAAGAGTAGATTGATTGATGAGATTTTTCAAAGGAAATGTATAGTTTGTGAGGCTTCTTAATCCAATTTTCATCTTGTTATCTGTAATTTAAGATGTAAATAAAATTACATTTCTGAAAAAAAGGAAATTTTAAATGGAAACTGATAAAAAATATACAATATTTTGAATAAATGGTTTTTCCGAAAAGATTATGTATTGATCAGTGTCATCAGATGGTACAATGGAGAATGAGATTACAAGTACTATATTTACTTTTCTTGTTAAGATTTTGAAACAGTTGTTCATTTGGTAAATTGAAATTTGTATTTGTTTTACTTGTATAAAAATTTTTCGTTTTATATTTACATTCTTCTATAACGTAATATGTGACGTTCAAAAAAGAGATTACTTAATCTCACCGACCAAGTTGCATATCATTAAAAAATTAACATATTTTTTAAACTGATATGAAAATGAATACTTACGATTTTTTAACGAGGAAGCATTTGCTTTGTTAACAATAGATCCTGTTCCCTTTTTTATAAATGGGAAATAAGTTTTTATTTTAACTCACTCTAATAAATTAAATTAAATAAAAAGGATGAAATATAAATCAATATTAAAAAGTGTCACTATATTTCTTTACCACGATTAATGTTAAATATCCCCATCAAAGATTTGTTTTAGCATTAAATGCTTTTGAAGTTAACGTTGGGATAAAATATGCTAAAGAAAAATATGCTTGAGAGATATTTCTCTAGAATTTTTTTATTTTAGAAATTCATTGTGTTTTCGCTAAAATGTTACTATATTTTTCACTACAGAAAATGAAAAATATTTGATAAAAAATTATATGATACACTTTAAAAAATTCATAAAAAATATCTTAAATTGTTTGTAACTTTTATTTTCTATACGATAAATTGACAAGTGTATTTAAAAGTATTTATATATATATAGAATGTTTCTTTACGTTTTAAGAATCTAATTTCACAATAAAGGTCTACAAAGAGCTTCTTTTCAACTACAAAACTATAACACAACACTTCAACTCATCATGTGTCTTTAAAAGAATTAGAAAAAATATAGTCTTCGACCTAAAAAAAACATTCCAGAGTTATTTTCTCCAAAAGTTATTTGTTTCCTTATCTATCGATTCTTAGAGATCGTGGAACAGATTCCCAAATTAGGGAAAATAAAACCGCTTAACTTTGCTAGAAAGAATTGCGAATAAAACAGCATTGTAATTATACACAGTGATAACTTTCTGCAAAATAGAATAGCTCTGGAAAATTTATAATCCTTTCTTTAACAACGTTATTGCGACTTTAAGTAAATGAATGAGTTCCTACCTTCCTTTCAATAAGTAATCGTTGAAAACGAGAAGCTCTTAATCTAGCTAATTATACAAATTAAATTAGAAGGAATTACATATAAGAGCCTAGAGCTTAAAAATTCGAATGTGCAGATACGCATCTGGGTCTTTGTGCGCTAAATTCTTAAATTCTTTGTGTATGAGTGAGAAATTTAACAGTAGTGTATATACATATATATAACATATTTTACTGAAACATAGCTATACAATAATGTCAAAACGTACTGTCTCAAAAGATCAATTACTTAAAAATCAAAATTGTTAAACGCAAAATTACTAATTTAGAATTATAATTCCTTTCCCTTATATAAAAATACCAATAGATATTTATTTTTTAAGATAACTGTATTTTGGGGTGATACTGCATTCAAGTTATAATCATAAATGTATATGATACAAACGACATATTTTATATCTCAAATATCACTTCAAATATATATGCAAATTAGAAAATACATTCTGTAATTAAATTTAAATATTACATGTGATAATGCCAATAAATCATAATTTTTGCAATTATTGTTCTCATTTTGTGCTTATTTAGTATCTTCATAATTTGCCACGTAGAAAGTCATCTTTATTCCGTAAATATTTCATTTTGAATATTAATATTTTTAGATAATTGCTTAGCGTCAAAGAAATATTGTACACAAATTTTTAGACCAGCTATAATTTCATTACAATGTAATATAGAGTGAAGTAATAACCCGGATGGGAGAATCCGTATTTCTCATGTGATAAAATCACTCATGCAATTTATACTCGCTATCAGCTAAGAAACATAGTTTTCAAAGTCCTTAGATTTGATTTTCATATTCATCGCATGTTTTCAACTATTTTGTGTATGGGGACACTGCCTCAATTTGCATTCTCGGCTTTTTTTTTCCTCCTCTTCCCTAAGCTTCTAATATCAAATATACAAATGTAATAAGCATTCCGAAAATGGATTTAAATGGCATACGTGATCTGAAATAATCGGATCAATGTAAAAAGCAGGTAGAGTATTATTGAATTTTTGATATCGCATTTGAAAACGTTCCACGTATTATTTTTGGTAGTACCTTTCATAAATAGTTAGCCCTCTATTCATGAGTCACGAAAAAGGAAATCCAAAAATCACTCAAGCATCTACCCGAAAAATATGCATGTAGAGCCCTTTTCCTTTGTATGCATACTTCTCTTTTTGTTCTGTATGCATATCTGTTGATATGGGTGCTTCAGAGTTTTCCATGTTATTAAACATTTGCTGGGGAAAAATGCGAGATTCTTCAGCTCCAAAGTCCGTGCTCTTACGTTAAGACATCATGACTTCTAAAAATACAGAGGGTATTAACACATTTTTAGAACGATTTCGTGGCCATTTAATTAATGTTTAAAATGTAAAAATTATTTTTTAGTGTTCGATCTGATAGCCTTTTTTCTACACTATAAGTCTGCATCATGATTTCCATGATAGAAGAACTTTTCGCAATATTTCCAGAGGTATTGCTTTTCATTCCTCTTCCACTACTTTCCAGAGTACATCTATCATGGTGGGTTTGCGTTTAGAAAGAGCCTTTTTTAACAGGCCAAAGGCACAATAGTCCATAGGTGAAACGTCAGGAAACTTTGCAGGGATATGTTGAAAATGTATGCGTACAATACCTGTATTAGTCATCATTTTTTCAAAGAATGCAGTGGTAGTTCTCGAAGTATGACTTATAGCTTTGTCTTGATGAAGTTTCTCTCTTTGAATGACATTGGGATAAAGAAGTGGAATTTCTTTTGTAAATATTGGGCGTAAAACCTTCTCCTGATAGTACGATAAGTTGATTTTAACATTTCTTTCCACTCTTTTTATTTTTAATTTCCCATTGTAAGAGAAATCTTCAACAATCATAAATCCCTTAGTGAAACTTTCTTTACATTGACGGAAACGGGTTTGTACATTTTTTCTCCTCATTTTCTATAGTAAAAAGACCTTTTTTTGTTATAGTCATTAAGGTAAACCCATGCTTCATCAAGGGTCACAATGTTTTTCCATTTATCTCCTGCTAAGTGGTTTTCAAACAGGATTCTACAAAATGTTTTGCGTTGAGCCACATGTCTCGGCAAAAGCTGGTGAACATCATGTTTTTTTAGCATTTTTAAGTTGTAAATACAGGTTTATTATTTTATTTATTGTTGCTACAGATGTTTCTAAAAACTTTGCAATTGATTTATGTGTTGGCGGTTTTTCCCTTGTTACCAATGATTTCACTTTAGAAACATTTGAAACACTACGTACCTTTTACGTTCTAAAAATGTATTAATACCCTCTGTATATTCGAATTCTGAAGAAGACAGCATTCGTACCTGCGTGTAACGAAAATATATTTTAGGGCTCACAGCCCAATGCACAACCACTGTAGAGTTCAAGGGTAGATTAAGGTCATTCACTACGCGGTCTGTTTATTAAATATCTGACTTGTTTATTCCTCTACGTTCAACACATTTTGATATTCCTTTTTAGTTGCATTGATTGTAATTTTCCTTTCCTCTCTTAAATGAACAGAAGTTTCTTCCACTAACTATTATATTTACTAGCATTAATTTTATTTGAATATTTTAAGATTTCCTTTCTTAACTTTCCAATATTTCCAGTTCATTGTCTTCCAAGCACTTCGCTTACTTTAATACACTTTAATACGGTAAAATAGTTTTCATTTCTAAAAATAATAAATATAATCGACACACTAATTAATACAGCAGTCTGCTTCTTGGAATAGTTTCGAAGAAAAAGGCCTTCAAAATAATAGGCCCATATATAAGTTACAGTTGTGATTGTTTATGATACGTGAAAGTCGTTTTGGAATAAACCTGCAAAAGTTTTAACCCCATTCAGCTACGCTTCTCATTTTTTTAATAAACTCCAAATTTGGAATCCCATTTAATTATTGAGATATTTTTATTTATTTCTTGCATATCTTTATAAAAATATACTCAATATTAAATTTCTTCTAAGCAATGCATAAATTGTGCTTAACTGAACATTTGTTAAGAAATTACTGAAATGAACTGTTGCAATATATATAGTAAAGAAAATGAAGAAACAGTTACAAAGAACTTGAATTTATATACTTCTTTTTATGTAACACAAAGTACAAATAAATTTAGAATTTGCACATAAATTTTCTAATTAGTTTTAAATATCATTTTCTGCATATGAAATTAATTAATCATTTGATATGCAAATATATTTAAAAAATTTTATATTTCATCACGCACGAATAAATTATATTCAATTTTTTCCGGCTTTGAGCCAGACAGGCTTGGCGTCACTTTTTACCACAAATGTATTGTATCCATTATTCTTGAGAATTAGTTTATTGATTCAACTTAAAATCAATATGCAGGAATACAGTATAAGATTCATATTTCTTATATTTCTTTAGATTATTAGTTTCTTATTCGTAATAAGCATCTTCCTTTTATTAAAGACTGTTTTGAAAAGCTGACACATCCAATTTTTCCATCGAAACTTAATATCAAAGTTTGATTAATTCGTTAAATATATATATATTCTTATGAACTGAAACAAATATTTAAATTTTCTTTCACAAATATAGAAATTTTCTCAATTGATATGTTCGATATTAGCTTTCTTCTGAAGAAATCTGTTACACATAGTTTGTTAGATTTTAATAAAGAAAAATGATTTCATAAAAAGAAGCAAATTTATCAATACTTAAACATCTATTTTAACTTTCTTTACTTAAGTAATAAATATAACTTTTGACTGTAAATTCATATTATTTTAAGTGCTTTTAATAGTTTTTAAATACTTTTTTGATGCACATACGTGTGTGTGTGTGTGTGTGTGTGTGTGTGTGTGTGTGTGTGTGTGTGTGTGTGTGTGTGTGTGTGTGTGTGTGTGTGTGTGTGTGTGTGTGTGTGTGTGTGTGTGTGTGTGTGTGTTATAATAAGCACCGACGAAAGGTAATATGATTGTATATGAAAATGAATGAAGTTTGGTACATAAGGTATCAATAGCGGTAGCTTGATGTCTAAATTTTCTTCTGCATTTTAGAAGCGAATATTTGGCGTGAGCTGCAATAATACCTAATTGAACTATTTATGCTTATTAAGAGAATAAATTGGAATTTAAAAGAGGTAGTGTTTTCGAATTGAAAGAGATTGGTTGGACATACTGTAAAATCATTCGACTTGAGTCACATCATTGCACGATCAGACAACGCTGGAAACGTCATTAGTTTCAAACATCATTAGTGCAGCCATGGTTAACAACAGCAGATGATAGAGTCAGAATGGCAGGATCAAACAATGGGTAAAACGGAATGAAAAATAGAAAAATTGTCAGAATAGCTGTAATAGCAACGTATTCATCGTTATAAACTATCCAACTAGTGTATCTTGTATACTATATATATGTTCAACATACAACAGAAAGAGAGGAATTTATGCTCATAGTGACCGCTATCACACTTATCTCTTACACACATACATAGCTGAATCCATTTGTGCCGGGATCGATGAACTAGGTACTAAATGGTGATGCATGGATTTCGCTTTTAATGAGTTTCCTTTTCCTGTTGTTAAAAACTAAATTGATTTGATTAATTTTCAACAACATGAAGACTGACGTCAGAACAAATTCTCAAAAATAGATTTCATATGGATATCCAGTTTTACATTCTACCAGTAAAATATTACCTTGATTTCAAGACTATACAGTTTGAAAAAAGATGAGCACTAAATAGTGACATGAAGTGCAACAAATTGGCCAAATTACAAGTTCTAATCAGAGGAATACGATATCAGAAGAAGACTATGTTTGAAATAATCACACTTCATATAAAAAAAATCATAAAATATTTTATGGATAGAGAAGTAATTAATATAAGAGAACCTTTAAAGTAACATAATAACAGAAATCAAATTTAGAGAATTCACACGTATGCGGAGAACAGACCTCATTCGACGAAAAGGTATAAGTATTATGCTTTCTTTAACAATTTCTGATAATGCAGCCATTCTTATTTTTTGACTTATACGAAATAAAAATGAGACGAGATAGTACAGCGGGTGTAGTATTACAGAAGCTCTTTTGAATTAATTTGACTAACTGTGGCTAGAATTCACTTACATCAAGTATAATAGCATTGAAATGAAACTAATTCTTCATTTGACTGTTCAAGTCTCGGTAAATTCATTGTCATCTTTAAGCAACATTTTCTTCCTGTCATTTATGTACATTAGAATATGTTTTCCTATTTTCGATATCCTTTTAAAAAATAATATTGTCACATAAATATTTCAGAAATGTAAAATGTTTAAGAAAAAAGAATGACGTTTAATAGAGCGTTCTTTTCCTTTGAACATAGATGCCAAGATTACCACTGAGAAGTTAACATTCTAGCCTTTATTTTAATAATTTGTTGATTCAATTCACATCTCGGGCATAATACGGTTTGTATCCATTTTAACCTTTCAAACAGTGTTTCTGAACTGTTCAAGTTGTTAAAGTGTATATCAACACTTTTCCTTGAAATTTTGCTTGTTTTGCTTATTTTGTTTTGCATTAATACAATGTGTTTATCCGCCTTCAAGTCTCCTGATTAGAGAAAATGTCCAAGATTCTAGTAAATTGTATTTTCATTATATTCTGAGGTTACTGTTTCTTGAAACAAAAGCTTAACAGTTGAACTTTACAATTAAGACTATGAATTTAAGATCTCAGATAGGTACTGAATAAAGCCCTATAGTGACGCCAAACATATTTTACCGAAAAATGTGGTTGAATAATTATTAAAATATTTTACTTCACCTTGAATAAAAGACAATTTTGCAAAATAATCTGTACATTGTATGAATACTGAAAGAAATGCAGTAGAATCCCAGTTTTCTGCAAACCAAATTAACAAAAAATTTTATATAACGAATTTTTATTAAATTTTGTTAAAAATCAGTGTAAACTACTCTAAAGTAATGTAGTTCTAATAGCTTTCAACCGAAGTCTTGTACTAAAATCTAAATAACTTTTTCCAACAAAATTTACAAAAATTGAACAATTATTTATCAAAAAAGCTGTTTAATAAGGAATGTTTCTTGTGAATGTGTCATTTATAAATATAATCGAGAGAAATATATGTATTTTTTCCTCTCTCTCTCTCTCTCCCTCTTATAAATGTGGCCAACAAATTTAAAAAAGTAAAAGCAATGTATGATTAACAAGTTATTTTATTAGATAGAAATAGTTTAACTATTTCAATAGTTTTCGTATTTCAATAGTTTTCGTATTTCAATAGAAATAGTTTTCGAAAGCTATTCAAAACCGCATTTTTGAATTTCTTCAAAAAATATAATTTTTTTATGAGTCTCGCAAGTCATTAATTGAGAGGAAAATACAATTATACACCTACATACTTTCAGATTAATCTAAAAATTAGCTTTAAAAATTAAAATAATGGATTATCATGAGTTATTACAAAAAGGGAAATAATCATTTTTGGGGATTGCTTTTCAGTACATTCATATAAGTTCACGTTCGATACATGAGAGAAACGCATTGTCACGGTGAAATATTTACAGCCACATTTCATTTTAACTACTTGTTATTTCTTTGATTTTAACTCTTCTGTTAAAAATTTTAAAAGAATAATGATAAAAATATAGAGTACACTCAGAACATTGAATAAACGACCAATAATAATAGCACAGAGGAAAACAATGATGAAAAGCAAATTGAAAACTTTCTATCATTTAATGTATCAATAAAATTATATTTAATGAGTAATGCAATAATATTTAGTAGGCTAAACACCTCTTTATTTAGCAACGAACCATGAATTTGAATTCTTAGTAGTAACAGAGATTTATTAATTACCCTTATGAACCAGAATCCAAAAATGAAAAGTGTTCTTTGTATCTAGAAACGATCAAGAAACTATAATTTTAATTAAGAACTCAACTAATTCAAAAATAACATTGAAGTTAGTTTGATAACACTATTTCCTCCAAAATATTACGCCTTTTAAATATTTGATATTTTTTTAATTTCCTCACTCAATCTTTTCAGAGAAAAAAAAATAACAATGTTTAGTTTCACATGAGTAAAATAATTGAAACCCCTTTGTAATGAGAGAAAGAGCATAACCAAAAATAAAATTTCCAGCACGAATAAGCTTCTATTAAAGATTTATGAAATAAACTGAAAGTTTTAATATAAGTCAAATCACCAACTTGAAAAGCTAAATTAATTCTCTCTCATTTATATAGTGAAAATTATAATAAAAGCCATGGTAACCCTCATTTTCACCTATTTAATTTCCATTTGGAAGAATTCAGACTATTATTAATCCATGAGAGGAATTTTTAAATTTCAAGATTAAGTGAGTTGAGAGAGAAATATGACTGTTGAACTGTAATGACATTCACGCACGTATTTTCATGAAATAGTTTACGTCATTTCGTTATGCTTTTAAAAAGAAAAAAAATTCCTATTTTTTTATTAATATCTAATGGATATTTTTAGCTGTCAAAAATGTTTTTATTTAAAAATAAGGACTTTACATGTGCACATAATAAAAACTCGAAAAACATTAAATTGCATTACAATTTCATCATTGAACTTCATGTATATATATATATATATTATATATATACATATATATTTGCTGTTTAATTATAAACATAAATATTTTCTTTATACCCTTTTAAAAATGAATTTTGTGTTGTACAAAGTTTCAAGAACCATGTTTTAAGAATATTTTCGAACTTGTATGAATGTTCTTTCTTAAATTATGTGTAAGTGCATAGGTGATGTATAAGTTACATATAGTAAAATAAGAGAATACCAATACACAATGTTTCGCAAGAGTGAAAAAGCTGAAGTTCTTTTGTAATAAAAGGATGAATTTTAAAATGTCCATAAAATAAAAATAAAGGATTGAAAATAGTTAAGTAATACTTTACTATTTTTATTCGTTATAAAGAATATAAGAATTTATATTAGACTATAACTTCTGAAAGCATTTATTTGTTGCAAAATAATTTAGAATTATTTTCTTCCTTTAACATCAAATATAATAATCTATTCTCTAAATTCTATATCATAACGTTAAATTGAAAGTATTTTGACAATTTTATTATAAGTAACTGAAAAAATAGATTTCCTAATGTTTAGAAAGATATATATTTCGATCATTTATTATAAATCTTTTATGCAGGGTTAGCTCTACTTTTAAAAAATTTTACGTTATATGAGATTCAATATTGGTTTCCCCTTAAAAGTTCTCAAAACTAATAAGGTACAAAAATATGTTTTTATGTTTAAGAACATTGATAAAAAGTTTTCAAAAGAAAGTAAGAAAAACAATTCGAAAATTAATTTCTTACAAATAGTTATCTTTTTTATTATATTTCTAAAATTGAGCAATCATTTAAGCGTAATGTTTCTTAACCGTATTTTTTTTAACAACTCTGTTATAAAAAGAGTTTTCGATACAAAAGTTTTGTTAAAAGTATAAACTGAAGTAATTAGGAACAGTTGTATAGGAAACCTTTCTTTTTATATAAAAAAAATAATCATCCTTAAAAATATGAACTAGTAAAAATGCATCCCGTACTCTGTTAGACAATTATTAAACTAAAAAATATAAAATATAGAGTCAAATTTATAGAATTACCTTTAAAGTATTTTAATTCAAATTATCTATTTGAATATAACTTCCTTAAGTAAAAAAATTTAAATAATCTCTTCAGTTATTAAGGAAAACAGTAGAAATCACAAATTGACGAATATATTTTCTTCAGATAATTTTACTGTTCTTATGAAAACAGTGAAATATAAAAATGTATCATATAGTTAAAATAATATTTAGCTATGAAATGGAGGTAAATGAATAAAATTTCATACGTTATATTCTAAAATTATATCTTAAACTAATAAATTTCGTTATTTATCTGTATAATTTATTTAAAGAAATCCTATTTCTAAAATGGGATTTATTTAAATATTTTCAATCTGTTTATCTTTTTAAAATTCTTTACTAAATTAAATAACAATTAATCTGTTGTGATGACCATTGCAAAATACAATTCTTTATGATTTTAGATTACTTCACAAGCATACATTATACACTTATACTGAATATATATTTGCTTATAAAAACATTTTCCAATAAAATTGAATTTTAATAAATCAAACAAATAATGATAATTAAAGTTCAATTATCGTATGTCATCTATGTCTGTTATTTTACTTCACCTTCAAAATTTATTATATAACTCTCTTACCTTAAAAATCAATATTTAAGATAAAAAGTGAGAGAGAGTATGGTTTTGAAATTTGAAATACTTAACTTCCTTATAACTGTTGAACCCGTATCAAAAAACAATAAAAAATTCAAATCATTTTCTCCTTATAAATAAAAATGGATGGCATGAGATGAATAAAGTCTTTATTTATCATATTTATTTTTAACCAAGTTAAATAAAAAATTAATAGTATCACATTTTAAAACTTTAAATTTTAAATTAATTTTATAAATTTTATACACATTTAATAAGCATATTTTTCAAATAAAATTAATAATTAATTCATCAGTACAAAAAATTTTAACAATGTATCTCTGTTTCTAAGAAATAAAATTATCTTAGGCTCCATGAAAACCTTAAAATCATATAATGTTTCCATTAAAAGAGGCAAATCAACTTTCGACTTTTTTCTACAATTTTTAATCTGATTAAAATTTTTTAAGTTAAAATGACAAACTTTTGAGTCGAACTTCCATTGTAAGTGATACTACTACTAAAAAATAATAAATTTTCCTTCATATAAATAATTTCTTATTTTGAAATAATGAGTAAAATAAAGATAATTTACTAGACACTGGAGAAATTACAGTAATTCGGAAAACTCACCTTGATGCTTCTTAATAGCTTTCTCATAGTATTTAAATACGTTGATTTCAATATACTAATAAACTTAATTTATCAAATTTCATTTATTTTAGCTTTTTAACTCTTATTTTATAAGCATAATTTTTCAATAATAAACGAGCTGTAATTGAGGCACATTTATAGGGCAAGAAGTATAAAAATTTATCTGAAATTGTTATTTTTCATTGTAATGGATAATCATTTTAAATGGTCGAAACATAATTTTATTATTTTTATATGATGCTCAGAAAAAGAAATATAGACAGTATTCATCTCAGATTTAACTGCTTAAATTTATGTATTAACTTGATTTCCTATTTAATAAATATATTATTTAATAAAAATTTTTGTAAAGGAAAAGATGATTATTTCTTTTGTAAATGTTTTCAAATTGTTTGTGTTTTACACTTAATAATATATATTTTTCTTGGTATAGATAAATATTACTGAATACATTTTTTAGGAAAAAAAATAAATGCAATTCTATGAGATAATACTTTTTCTTTATAAACCCATGTTAATGTTGGTATTGGTTTTGAATCTAAATTTTTCCTTTTTCATTTCCGTTTATAGATATTTCGTTAAATACCAGTATTTAAAATCTTAAATTTTAATTTGTATAGTTCTATGCAATCTAATATGCAAGTATCAAAATTGAATTCCTGACCGATCTCTCTTAAGGAACTTTGATCATTACGATCCATCTTTTTAATTAAGAATTCAATATTTTCCATTTGAGAAAACTTTTACAATTTTTTTAAATGCTTCAACTTCTTTTTCAACTTAATTTTTATTTCATAGATAAGGGATGTTTTTTCATGTTTCTTCTTTTAAACTAACGAGCCGTCATTACTAGGTCTGCATTAGCTTTGTTGAAAAAGAATTTGATTAGGAAAAAATTGCATTGCGTTTTCCTCCATCTCCATAGAACTTCCCCTATAACTATTTAAAAATTAAATAATTGATATTTTATGTCACAATGTGATTTTAAACAATATTAAAACATCTACGGCATTGAAATCCTAATATTTTAACAACAAATTATATCGATTTTAGATGAATACTCATTCTCTACGACACTTATTAATATAGGGAAGTCCACAAGCCATCATCTGTCTTATGTCAAGTCTCATGAAGAGGATTCATCAGATCATCTTTATAGAACTGATGTCAATGCTACTTCTGGATATGAGACAAATAGGTGACGTTTGTAAAAAGCAAATTATTTCACGAATGCTTCTTTTTAAAAAACTCCCCAATGAGACTAATGCTGTTCATATCTGATGTTAAAATGGTTAATCATTTCAATGCATTGTTCCAATTATTTGGTCCACGCTATTCGCTAACAACTTTAGGTAGTTGTTAGGGGATAACCACAATAAAATGGGTCGATGGGCTAGTACTAAGCTGTTCATATCTTTTTTAGAGCCTTTTTCTTTAAACTATTAAATATTGTTTAAAAAAATAAGCAAAGAAAGAAATATTGTTTTAATGTCAAAATTAGATTAATTCACGTTCAACTTAATAGTAGCAAAGCTTATTTTCCTTACTATCAAAGACAAATTTTCTACTGCTTTATGATTTTTCGCGCAAAGAAAAGAATTAAAAATGCAAATGCTGATGAATTTTCTTTATGGAAAAAAACAATATAAAATAATAATTTAGAGGTTCCATAATTAAACTTAAAATTCGGATTAGAGTTACTACAGATTAATTGAGTTTAAAAATATTCTTCAAAAGATTTCAAACTTTTAATGACGATAAAATTTTAAATCAATTTTAATAAATTTTGAATATTACCACTTAGTATTATTTAGATCTCTATTCACCTGTCCTGGTCAATGATTAAAATCAGGCTTCTTAATTTCATTTAACTGAGTTTTATTGATCATTTTTGAAGATTATTTTCCCTCTTAGCTTAACTCTTAAACTTTCTTTTGTTAAAAATAAATGGAATTCTAAGGAAGCATTGTTTTAGGCTTAAAAATAAATTGTTTGTACTTTAACTCAAAAATTCCCATTGTGCTACTTAACCGTTCCTAAAAGTTTGTAAAAGCCCATTTTCCTGAATGTCCAAAATATATCCAAGAATTCTGATAATATCCTACCAATGAATAATATACTTCTTTTAAAACTGTATCTAATGAGTTTAGAGTTTATAAAATTTGCAGATATCAGAAAGTAAGAATTAGCTATTAAATTTAAAATAGAAGTCAAATTAATAATCTTAAACACATTTTTGAGAAAACTGAAAGTTTCCTTAAACAGAAAAAGAGCATTTAGAAAGTGAATTAAATATTTTCAATTACAGTACTCTATTGGAGTTTAGATTTTTTTCCAATTGCAGAGGAAAAGTAGAATGGAAAAATCAGAATCTTAAAACAACGCGGTAGACATGGTAATTTCAATTGTTTGTGCTCTTCGAAACTAAGCCAACAAAAGCTACAATGAAGTAAGAAAAGTATAGATTCGATTGATTTTATCTTCTTAATATTTACTTTTATTATATGACAACTGAAAAGCAAGATATGCTATGCTGATTCTCATACTTTTTATCATTAGAAAATGTATGGTTGAAAATACGTTGCTGTTATTTCATCTTAATTACAAACTCATGAAACAATCTTTCTTTTCTAACTGATGTTACTGACATTATTATTATTATTTATGGCAATATTCATATATCATACTCAATTTAATGGAAAAAAGAGCAATATAAGCTGAAGAATCAAATTACAATCAACTAAATAACTGATTAAGGTTACAAACTAATAAATATTTATTAATTTGGAAAGAATAGGAATTATATTAAGGAACCATATTAAGTTGATTATTCATATATAAAAGGAATAATAAATAATTTATTACAATTTCTTTTAGCTTAGCTACTCTAATAAGAATAGTAACAAAAATATAAAATATTCGTTAATAGATCTTTATACGCTTTGAAAAAAAATATTGAATTAGAAATTCTTATCAGTGCCAAGAAGCTCGAAATCTTTCTAATATGTTTTATTTTTTATTCATTGACACACCTTTGAAACACCTCTGATAATTTATTCTTAATATGGACACAAAATAAGAAAATGTTAGCTTTTTGAATGGAAAGAAAAATAAAATGGTAATGAATTATTTTTTTAGGTTTTTAAATAATTTTTGAATTTAAATGTCCCTAAATCTTGGTAAAGGTAAAAAAATAGAATTTGATAGCCCCTCATTTATAATTTATGTTTGTATGTTTAATTACTTACATTTTATTTAATTTCAATGTCATTAGGTGTCTTAGAAATTTATTACAACGATGAATGGTACTGTCAACTTACTTTCAATTGGACTTTATATATGCCCTTTGATTTCAGTATAAAAAAGAAAGTTTCATTCTGTAGACGAGTGTTTTAATGAATATTTTTTTTTTACTTTTCACCTATTTCTTATAGTTTAAAATAAGTTAGTTATGAGATTTTTAGTTTAATTCTTGCAGAATTGGAAATTCCTGATTTATATACTTGTTTGTCTTCGAAATGAATAGCTGTGATGAGTGATGATGTTAGATGTTCATTTGTGATTGACCTCTTGGTCCCTCTGCAATCTAGAATGAAGCTTTCTAGATGATCGCTAAATCAATCAACACTTCTCAATCTTCTTGATTATGATAAATGAATTAAATGTGAATTCCGGTCAGCCACAAAATGTCCTGAGTGCAGTAGATCGTAAATGCTGGTAACTGAACCCTGAAATCATAGTGAATGCCTTATAGCTAATGTATGCAAATGGCTTAAGGCATTATGATGCCACCATTGACGTCAGAGAGTATTTCCAATCAAGTTATTTATTTAATTACACATATCTTCATTTGTACCTCTTAGTCTTGAGTGATTCTATAAATTGTGAAACAAAGGAATCAACTTGGCATATCTAACTCAACTGATTATAATTACTTTAATTAATATTTATATTTAAATTTCTTTTTAAAAACATGATATATAAATAAAATGGATTTTCATAATTTATCATCGCTATATAAACATTTTTTAAATATTTATCAATGTAATTTAGCGCAGTAATTCAAAGAATGCTTTGAAAAGATAAAGGGACCCATTCATTGGTCTTAAGTAAAACATTTGAATATAAAGTAACATTCAACAATATTTTGTTTTCTCATTTTCAGTCATTTACTCTAAATATGTAGATATATAGCAATTATTACATAACAATTATAAGATACTAATTTTCGTTAAATACTTTTAGGTAATAACAGTTGAGGAAGTAATATTAAGTAACTGCTTAAGTTATTTTGATAAATGTCAATTATAAAATTTTATTTTATTGAGATGAACGCAAATTACACTTACATTATCCTAGCCTTTTGAAAAATGCTTCAATATACCACAAAAATGTATAGCTTTTGAATATCATAACGAGAAACATATTTTCCTAAAACTACTTATATTTATTATTTTCAATCAGAAGAATTCGAATTAAAATTAATTTTAAAATCATAAATTTAGAATATATGCAAAAGTAGTCATCAAATTAAATTTTAAAGCCGCGAACATTTTTAAAATGCAACGCCTCTATTAGTTTAAATGTTGTTAATCTTCACAGTAATTTTTCCTTGATTATCGGTTATTACTGTGTTTGTTCTCTTTTCAGATCATCTTAATTTTGACTATAGTCATCCGCAGTTTTATTTTTGCATATCAATGGATGCTTGAATTTCAATTGCCCTTTCTTGCAATTTTAACTGGTAGCTCAAACTATTTATGAATCAAACTCAAAATTTCAAAAAATGTGTAGGTAATCATAAATTATTCTAATAAAGTTAATTAAATAGATTTTGCTTTATTAATCAGCATTAAATTGTAATTTAAAAAAGCAATTTTTAAAAATACAGATGTGTGAAAAAAAGCTTATCATATGACATAATCAATTAAATTTCTGGAGGTATTACATAAAAAGAAGAGCTATTAGAATTACCAATTCACATGCTACACTTTGCAAATTTATATATATATATAAACAAAAAGGTTCTATTTATTTATAAGAAAAATAATTACCTCTAAGAACTTTCTATTACAGCATTAGACTACTGGTTGATTGCCATAAATGTGGTTCTTAAACTGATCTACAAACTTGGAAAGATATCATATTAAACTTTTGAGTGAATACTTCTTTGAAATTGACTTTCACTTGATACACTAATCACGAGGGTTTATTTGTCCGATTATATAACCCCAAAGAGTCAATGAACATTTTACTGATCATAAATTTGATCTATATTTAAGAGTTGTGGATCCAATGGTAAAATAATTAACTGTTGAGGCTCAGTCGAAACGTCACCTGACAAATGTAATCAAAAGTAACCAGAGGTTTATTCATTTCGAAGTTTTTAATAATAAATACTCTGCTTTACGATAATGGTTAAACTTGAGTTTTTTATATTATCTTTTTTAGACCCCTTTCTCAGAAAATTATTAGTTTTCAAAGAAAGAGTATATTTTTAAAAGTATAATGTACACATATTTTGCAACACAACTAATGATTTCTTGCAGAAATGATGTATTTGATACAATGATTTGAAATTATTGTTAACGAATACTGTTAGATCCAACTTAAGTATTTTCATAAAATTCCTAAGAAAAAATAAAAATGTTCAGAATTACTGAATTTAAGGAAATGTATGTTAAACCTCTTTGATTGTAATATATCCTCTAAAATTACATAAATAAGTAAATCTGAGGATTTATTGCAGTCGAAAATAGCAATATATTTTCAACTTTTCAAGATAAATTATATTATTTTAGAGGTTATTGGTCAGCGTTTTAAAACAATAAAGTTAAGGAGAAATTAATTAAGATAGTTTTGTGGAAAAACATTTGAAAAAGTTTCTTTTCTTTTACTAAAAAAAAATAAAATGATCGTAAACTATTTCTCTAGGATTTAACAATAAAAAATACTATTCAACATATTATTCAATAAAAATTCAGGAAAAGTAATTCCATCAACATTGCACAATCAAATATGGATCCATTTTCAAATATACAATTTTGCGAAACAAAATGTATAATAAAAGATGCTTTACATTTATTCTAAAATTCTGAGCTCAAAATAAAATTGGAAAACTAGAAAAAAGCATGCAAAATCTAAGAAAACTCTTTTTTCTAAGAAATATCTAATATGATTTGAAGAAAAAAACTCTTAAATATTTAAAAAAACATTCATTGTAAACTTAGAAGCGAATATTTAGGAGCTAAAATTTTATAAAAATGAATTATTTAAGTATAATTTTTCATACAAAGTCAATACAATCAAAAAATCAATGAGAATTGAATACATAATTTGTGCTTTTAAATAACCATCATCTCTTACCACAGTGTTTATATTTTCTATTTTTCTATGCAGGTGACAATCTTCGTATCAGTTTCAGCACGCTTATTGTATTCAAAATTTCAAATAGTTCGCTCTTAAGATATATATGTATGTATACTGGTCAATACATTGAAAAACTTTGATATTTTCCTCCTTTAAATGCTTGCTATGGGTGAAGTATGCTAAATTTCTTTATGATGAGGTCTACAGGTTGTTAGAATGAGGGAATAAGCAAGGTGTAAGAGTGCATTTCACGAATTAAAATGGGACAAATGACAAATCAATCACCCTTTGGAAAAAGATTACAATTGGGGCTCCTTTACAGGAGCCTCGATTGAGAAAACTGCAAATCTCACTCAGGTCTCAAAAGCTGATATACCGAAGGTTTTTAAAAATGGAAGCAAAATTTATAGTCCTTGTATAAAGACGTAATTCCGTTTCGATTATAATTTGCAGAGAATATGTTCGGTATCGTCTCCGACGAATTATATAGCAAAACAATGACTCAACTGATCAACGAATGACAAAAATCGGGAACGAAGTTTCTTCTCAAAAAATTTCAGCTTGAACGATTCACAAAGGATCGCAGAGTATAGAAATACATAGTCGAGTGCTTTTTGAGAAATCTCCTCGTTTCTGCCTGAAATGTAGAAATTCGTTTCCAGGATGTCAAGAATGAAGTTTTGATTGTTGGAAAAGAGTAATGAGCTCGGATGAATCACGGCACACATACATTTGCACTGACGGAAGACACTAAATTTTGCAAGAATACCACGAAATCATACTTTATTCTCAGTGTGCAACTGTCTTGTGATAATATAATAATATGGGTCATATTATGATGGCATGGAAGTGATCCCCTGGTACTCTTCAAAGATAAATCACACATTAAACTCTTAATAAAGAAGTCATTAAACTGTGACTTACTTTGAAGAGATTAAGTTTCTTACTAATGTATTGCTCTGAAATAATTATTTTAACAAGTTACCGAACAAATGTCTTATTTATCTATTTTCCAGATAAGCCCTTTGTTTGGTCATTTATTATGGGAAATAGTACTTATTATTGGAAAAATGTTTGCAATCATAATCGCTAATATGAATCCATTTCCATATTTGTCTACCTATGTGGGTTCGCGTCATTGTCAACAATTAATTACAGGTGAAGTTTAAATTATTTAATAATGGTTTTAAAATTACAAGAAAATAGTATTTATATATTTATTAGAGCTCATCAGCACACTGCGTCACATCAGAAAATTCCAAACAAAAGTTGGAGATCGTCAGAAATAAGGTCCCGCCTCTTAGCGTGTTCTGTCATTTTTCTGGACTCCCTTCATTCACTTTGTCAGGCTGGGAATTGTTGGTAAATCGCTCGCTGGTGCAACTACCAATCCCACGTATATTTTTATAAAAAAAATTAATTCTTACTTAATCGTAATACAAAAGTATTTATTACCTTTATAAGATAATATAGACTACATTTCCTGTAAAATATCTCGAGAAATATTAATAAATAAAGATGCTAGTATCACGAGAAGAAGACTGCTATTTGTTTCTAAGAAAAATTCATAAAAATAATTAAATAAATTTTCCTCTATTATTTTCAGAAATGACAAACAAAATAATAACAGTGTAATAACTGTAGAAATATATGAGTATTCATTTGTCAGTTTTACTATTGAAATATAGCGCAAAATTAAAAAAAATATTGAAAAATGTTTCATCTTTAAATTGTTTCAAAAATTAAAAAATAATAGCCATCACATAACATTTATATGAATAAATAGTTTCACACGTATATAATTCCTTTTTCGTTAAGCACTCTAAACATAATATTATTGAATGCTATATTTTATTATTCGACTCTTTTCTGGAGTCAAATAATGCAGAGATAATGTAGATCAATAATGACGAGTTTCTCAGATATCAGATTATCAATTGAAAGTTTAAAACAAACTATATTTACAACATAAAAAGATGGATGAATCAGAATTAATACTTTCTCGAAAATCTTTCGGAGTATCAGTAACAATTTTAAATGTTCAACTTTTGAGAAAAAAATTTTTATTCTTGATTTAATAAAGAGCAAAAAAAAACTCGATCTCTTTATACGTATCTTAAATACTTTCACCAGTCTCTTGTTAACATCAATAGAAAACAGAGTGAAATACTTTGTGTGTTTAGTTATCGAGTATTATTATATTAGGAATGTAAACACATGTGACAAATAGCCGCTAGTGCTTATAACTTTCACATAAAAACATTTCTATAACAAATAAAACCTCAAACGTTCAGTTTATAAGGACAAAAAGCAATTTTAAAATAAGAAATCTTAAACTGTATATATTTGCTTTATTCTATAAGCATTTGTGTATTATACTATTTACAGATGAAGTTACTATTGCTCTATTTACACACAATTATATACATATTTTATATAAAATAATATATTATTATATATATATATATATATATATATATATATATATATATATATATATATATATATATATATATATATATATATATATATATATATATATATATAATAGTAATAAAATAATCGGTAGATTCTAGGATTTGTCATGATGGTCAAAAAATACTTGAAAGCTACCAAAAATAATTTCATGATACCTTGAATGGAAAGTACGTTTTAATTTTGACTCAGCATGATAAATTAAATCCATATTACTTGAAATAATAAAAAAATACCAACAATAAGTTAAATCTATGAGTTCTGTTTTTGTGCAAAAAAAGTTGTCATTTTTTGATAAAAATTTTAAATATTTTAAAAATATACCAGAGACAATCCTCACACCTATATTATATTTCAAGTATACGATTGACAGACAAAGTTATATTTCCTATAGATCACTTGAAAAGGTATCTTTTTGTCGGGCATGATGATTGTTTAATAATTCATACAAATGTTTAAGTTATACGATCCTCCACAGAAAACGTTGGATACAAATGACATCCAAGGAACTAGAAACATTAACCAAACCAAAAATTTGCGATTGAAGCTTGTATTTATTGCCAAAGAAAATCTAATGATAAATCTCTGAGTAGTTCTATTTTGTTCTGTAAATTTTAATGCAAATAGGAATAATGAAATATGGGTGTCATTTTAAGAAATCAGTTTGAAGCTATAAGATAAAATGTTTTGACACCAAGCGCCTTAGATAAAAATTGGTTAACGATTTCAATATGTTAAACAGTGAAGTATAGTAGAGAGGTATATTGTAACATTATACATTACACATTTTTTTGCATAAATTAGAGTATTAAATAATTAACGACTACAGCATATGTTTGTCCTTTGTGCTTCCCACATATTTCCCAATTTTATATTAAATAATCAAATTGATGTTAAATTTATCAAAACAACTAACTTTCTACCTTCAGACCCAAAGGTGCATTTTTTTCTTTACAAATTTCATCATTTTTGCAAAATGCCTTCTCATATTTTGCGCAGTCATTTTTAATAATCAAAGTTCTTAAACCAAATAAAACTAGGTTTTGGTCTAATTTTATTCGAATAAAAGTTTAATTTTCCTTTAGACGAAAGTCCTTCATTATTTATAAAAATAATGAAGTAAACGAATATAAGAAGCCATTCCATGTAAAAACAAAAGAAGGAAATTTAATATTTTCATTAACGAGATAATTGGTATCATTTTCATTAATAAACTGCTATGTTAATTTCCTTTTCTCTAATAATCCTTAAATTTCATTGTATTTCTATGACTTTTTATTATTTAAATTTTGTATCTAAACCAGTGATATTTAACACAAATTATGATTAAATCACTAAATTAACATTCTTTTTAGAAACTCTCTCATCAACCCCATAGGAAATTTAAATAAAAATATGATATGCATAAAGGATTTAAATTATAACCAGAACTATAAAAATAATACTTATATTAAAATAAAACCTCTAAATTGTTTCATGATATTAAACATGTACATACAACTGTACACACAAATTCATATAGACAAGTTTGTCCCAACACAATATTTTAATTTCGACTTTATAAATTAAAATAATTTAATCTTAAATCATAAATTAAATCGATAGCACTTTATTTAAATTTTTTAATAAATAATAAGTTAGGAAAAGTAGACTTTACTTAACTATAATAATAATCTTTAAACAGTAAAAATACGAACCAAATTTGAATAGTCAAATTTGGTTTATATTTTTACTGTTTATATATATATATATATATATATATATATATAATATTGTAAAATTTGGTATATTAAAATAAATTTTTAAATATACATTAAAAATATATATTTGAAAACATATATTTCCATATAAAAATAAGCAAGCGAAATCAGATGCTAAAAATCATAAATTAAATTTAAAAATAACAGCTTAAGTAAATATGTTAAAAATTTTTAAAAACTCACTTTATTTTGAAATCTTTTAATTCTAAAAACAATTTTTCTTATAGTAAAAAAGCACATTTTTACATCTATTCTATTAATTCAGCTATGACATCTATTGAACATAACTATTAGTTCCGTTTGAAAGTCATTGTTTAAAAATAAAAATTTTAATAACAATGGAGCATTACCAAAAAAATCAAAAATCTTCACCATATATGATTTCATCTCTCTCTAATGAAGTTTATTATTAATTTCTGGTAAAGTATCTGGTATCTTATTAAGTTTCATTATTGAAACTACGACATATCTCTAGCGAGAAGAGAACCTTACCATTAGAAAATCTGATCATTAAAAATAGCGCTTTGTTTATTTATAAACATAATAATTTATTATAAACATTCAAGCATAACTCCAGCTGCAATTTAAAAATTCTTCAATTGTGATTAGTATTGAAATAAAAGCACTTGCACAATTTCGAGTTTCATTACACATTGCAAATTTTTTCCTCGTTAAATTAAACTATTTCAATTTGTTATAATATTTCTTTCAAAGATGACAAACTTTATGAAACCATAGTATGCTTTCATTAACAATGTTCAATATTTTAAAAGAAAGTTATTGTGTTATTCAATAATAATCAGTTAAAATTCATAAAAAATTAACAATTTTATGAATAAAATAGTAGTTCTTAATTGTAGTATTGTATTATCTTATTGTAGTATCTTAATTGTAGTTCTTAATTGTAGTATCTTAATTGTAGTTCTTAATTGTAGTATCTTAATTGTAGTTCTTAATTGTAGTATCTTAATTGTAGTTATTAATTGTAATACAAATAGTAGTTCTTAAATTGATTGTTTCTTCAGATTTTATTTCAAAAAGTTTTAAAAACAAATGATGTAAATATAAAAAGCATTACATGCAGATAAGTAAATTTAAACAATTGTGCTTAAATTTAAGATTTATTTCATATCGTGGGAAATGAATGATTTATAAAAAATTAGTTAATATCAAATCATTGAAAGAAAATCAATAATTTTCAAGGGTATTTTTTCTTATTTATTAAGAGTTGACATTGCATTTTTTATCTTAATCCCAATGACACTAAGATGTTCATAACACGTATTATTAATCCTATGAAAGCGAGATATTTAATAAATTAGTCATCTATAAACTGAAAAATTAATTACTGTATAATCCCAACTGACAACTCTTTATTTTAAAACTGAGTTTTATAAAATAATCAAATAATGGTGATTTGTATTTCATTGTTGACTTACAGATTAATCTTTAAATTTCAGGTGCCAAGTATCATTTCAAATAGAGGCTATAAGACGTGAAAAACAACAAAATGAATTTAAGAATGAACTAAATGAGAATGATTAGATCTATAAATATATATTTTTTTAGTTATCTTGTGTTGTGTTAGTTACAGACTAACAGAATACTTAAGAAAGTTTCATATTGCTTGCATTTTTCGGCATTAGTCTCAGGTGTACATTTTTAAATGAAAAATATTTTAAAAATTTAAGTTAAAATTCGAGGCCCTTATTTTAAAAATGTGAGTTAAAATCCCTTTTGCAAAATAAGAACATTTAAATGTATTATGGTCTCCAAATTCCTACATTGACATTTAAAATATTACAATCATCAATCATAAAACAATCATTACAACTCAAATTTTCTGTCAATATTATAAGAAATTGTTATAATTTTCATTAAAACATTATTTTAGATTAGTGCAGTTAATTATCTACTGTTGTAAGGGAATTCAATTAAAAAATTAACCATGTGTGTGTTTAAATTAAACAAGTAACTTTTGAAAAAAATTATGTTTAATACATTACCTAATGCAATAATATTTGAAAATGTCAACATTATATTGTATGAAATTAAACTTCATTTTAATTCCTATTTAAACTACAAATTTTCATTTGAGTTATCCTAATAACAATCACTGGTTACATTTTATATACATGAAAATTGCTGACTAAATATGCATTTTATTCAGTGATTTATGGACTAACTCTTAAACAAAAGAATTAAGCTAAATCTAACTTTAATCATGTTTAAGCGTCATTCCAATTTCAAATGTAAGTCCTTTTCTGTTATTACATACCACAGATTTGCCAAGTGTGTGTGTATTTATAAATAAAAACATATATGTAAAATCCAATTATTCAGCAAATTATTTAACATAAAGAATTGCTTTTAAAAATTTTCTTAGTGTAAGAAACGCTAAATAAATTCTTACTCTCACAAATTTCAAATTTGTATTTAATCTCCAAAAGCACAATTCCTTATTTCAATGTTAAAAATAAATTCACTCTCCTTTTTAATCTGCTTATATAAGAAACAAAAACTTTTTAATGAATCAAATCTTAACGTTAACCAATTCTTAGCTTTGATTTATGATATTTTGTATTTAAAAAATACTCTAGAGGAACGTTGTCTTCTATTCTTTTTCTCTTTGGACATGAAATTACAAGTGAAAATTTTTCTGATAAGTTTGGGTAAGTGATTTCAGTGTGTTTCTAAATGTATTTCACAAGTTTAATAAAAGGAATTAACTTTTGTCATGATAATTTCACTTTAGTTAATGGTTATTGAATGTGTGTGTTAGTCATTTTGTGAAGGGGAATATGATTAAAAACACTAAGGATATATTAAAATATAAAACAATTTGAATAAATTACATGATAAAACTAATTAAAAGATGAGTAAATTTAATTAACCCTGAATTTAGATTTTTGGCCTTCAAAACAATGCACTTTATTGAATGATTAATTACAATACAGTTTATTGATAAAAACTTCATTACAATACAATATATTGATAAAATATATCTAGTGTGATGTGGCGGTTTTATTTAGGTACCTCTATTATGCAAATGCCAATAAAATATAATTATGTCTTGAATTTTGATAATAGCATAATTAGGATGGGTTTTTCTGGTATATTTCTAAGAAATATTTGTTAAAACGGAAAATAAAGGTAATTTTGATTATTAATACCTAAACAGATGTGAAGAAGGTAGTTTTGAAAAATAAATATTAAGTTATATTACAGTAGAAGGAATTATAAATTAAAATTAAGCTGGATAACAATGCGTTAAAGTAAGTATAATAAAACTAGAGGTGACTAATGAAAATTTCAATCCTTCCTCGTCAGGTAGTAAGAGGCAACAGGAAAAGCATTTTGAATAAATTCATACGATTGTTCAGTAGAGGTAACATTTTACAAACACACTACTCTTATATCCTTGATTTAAAAAAAAAAAAAAAAAAAAAAAAAAAAAAAAAAAGAGACGCCAAATACAGCGAATTAAGACATGAGGCATAAATTAAAATCATAAAGGATAAAGACAACTTAGAAATCATCATTTTCAAAAACAAAAAGTCTGAAGAACATAAAAGGCTAAAAAATCACATGAAATGAAAGTAAAAATAAATTCTTAAATGAAGAATAGATTAAAAAAAGATAGGTGGTTATTTAATTATACTGTGATAGAACTAGTTTGATTGCAGGTGAAAAGCATGGAGAAGTGTTAGGCTGCAGTTAATTTTATGGCATTTTAAATGCTGCCGCTTTAAATAGGGTTGATATTCAAAAAATTATAGGAAAAATTATTTGACAGTGTAGTAAAAGAATAAAATTTAAATAAATATAATTGATATAATAAATACTAGAGCTCATAAATAAGTGAAAAGAAATGTAGTCTATGTAGTAATAAAAAACAAAAATAACTAAAGTAAATAAACACATTATCTTTAAAATATTTTATTGAAATTATTCAACTCTACTAAAATCTCTTTAGAAAGTTACGATCCTGTAAAATTTTAAGCAGTTCAATACCTTTTTTAGATCCTACACATTTTCCTATTGATATGATGGTTCTTCATTATTTCTATTGATATGATGGTTCTTCATTATTTCTATTGATATGATGGTTCTTCATTATTTCTATTGATAAAGATAATAAGCATGGATATAATATTGATATGATATTATATTTATTAAAATAATAAATATATATTTATCAATGCTTCATGTGTGAAAAGATTTATGAAAACCACTGAAGCAAGGGATTATTTGGTAAAAAGTTCCTTTTCCATTTAAATTAATGTATTCATTTCTTACATTAAAAGATATTTATAATAAGTTTAAACTAATGACGTTAATTTTATTACAGAAATTATGTACATTCAACTAGAAATGGTTTACCACAAATGAAACATTTTTTCAAAAAACAAATTTCGTTTACATATAACTTCATATTATTTTGTTGTTATATAAGTGTTTAGATTTCAAAATTATGAATGAAATGTGAAAGCAATCATAAATTCAAATTCGAGTAGCAGTTGGGTTTTCTTAGTATTATATCAATATTTTGTAAACTTAAAATTAGAAACTATTGTTTGTTATTGTTCATAACAAAATATGTTAAGAATGACTTAATATAAATGTATCATTCCTATGATGACCATCTATTGACTTAATATTCGTATGAGTTAAAAATATCATAAAATAATTATCTTTACTTATGCAATAAAAATGCATTAATAATTTTAAAGTGCTGTGTAGTTCTGTGCTCTAGTTTATTATAAAACTAGTTGAAATACAAAATATTTAAAGATATAAAAAGAATATAAGAAATCGATATATCACATCCTACAGTAAACTTATAATCGTACCTTTCAAAAAATGCTGTCATAAATTCAATTTAGACAATGCATATTCTAAAAATAGTTATTGCTTCATCTTACTTAGTATAACAAAATACAAGAGAGGCCGTAAGATTTATTCTAAGCAGATTTTACAAACAATACCCAAGACTACATAAAATCCTGCTAATGAAAATCCAAATTTTCCACTGGGACTATAATTTCAATACATTGAATAAAAAGAAAAACAAAATATTCCACTTCGACGTAATTAAAAAATAACTCTAAATAAAAAAAAAGTTTTTAAAGTTATATTATTTTTTGGATGAAAAATTTACCTTGTAAGTGGTATTACTATAAACCATGTATATAAAACACTCAAATGAATTGTAACTAAATGTGTTACCTGCAAATATTAACATTGTAAACAACACAAATTTAGATAAATATTTAATAAACTATAGATCGTATGTATATTTATAAATTGGGAATATATTTAAATCTAGTAATCATAATTGTGTTTTCCGAAAATATAAGAATCAGCATTTAGAATTCTATACGGGCATTAATGGATGTTACTAGTTTTAAGCATGATTCTACATTAAGAAAGAAAACTTTTCAAATAACATAAAATGTTTTCAAAGATACGAAAGTTCAAAATTTTATATTTATATCATACTTTATTGTATAATTTGGCATACACTTCCATAAATTTATTTCGATAAGTATGTCACAATATCCTTCCATGAAATTTCTGTATTTTTAGGCGTTTTGTGATGCTATGTTGAAACATATTTTATAAAAGTTACGGCCTTGCTATAAAAAGTTCCTGCTCCATCATTCTAATAAGATGAATAAAAGTTTAAATAATCTCAATTTAAAATATTATCTGGAATATAATTTTTAGATTTTTTCAATATTAAATATAAGAAAAAAAATTTATCAATAAATTAGGAAATGCAATTGAAAGTAACTTACTTTTATACAACAAAATTTGACATAGTGCACTTTCGAATAAGTTAATGCTGTGAAAGCTTTATTGACTCACAAAAAAATAAAAAAGTAACCTTTTTAATACACAAAATAATTTGTTAGGAAAAATATGTCATAAATAAATATTCCCATAAGTACAAATTACATTTAAGTAATTTATCTTATTTTTGTTTCCTTTAGAAATCAATAACTAAGTTAATATCCTATTAAACGTAACCAAATAATCTGCCAAAAACTTTTTTCTCTTTTGTACGAGCTAAGATGTCTAATAAAAGATAAATTTTGCTTTGAACTAAGATTTATGAAAGATGATAAAATAAGAAGCATTTTTCATAATAAGCAAATCACATCTGACTGAAAGGTGAACCTAAAATTAGGTACGATAATACTTCAATTCCTGATATAAGATCTTTTATTTAAGCAAGCATCAATCAAAACTAGGAATCTTTCTGAAGATATCAGTTTCTCTTTTCTTATAAACACTGTTGAAAGGTATTCATAAAAATAGATGAAAAATGTTGCATATACTATAAATACAGTGTGAAAATTCTCTTTCGAAAACTTCCATGATCTCGCTTTATATCGAAAAGGGTGAGTTATTATGTGAGTTTTATTTCTTTATCGCAATTTGATCCTTTCACTATTGAATAAAAATGTATCATATGTGTTGAAGTTCTTCTTTTTATTCCTTTTGGAATTCACGGTGTTCAGTTTCGAATTTATTTGTTATTTGTGGAAATATGTATGTTATCTAAATGTAGTTATTTCAATCATATATGTTTTACGAAAAAAATATATATAATTTGAAATTTAATGTTTCAAAATTAAGTCAATACTCTAGCAAGTTTATTCATTTATTATTTCTAATTAAGTGTAATTCAAAAATTTACACACACACGTAAACATTGATCTAATTAATAAATTCCACTTATTTGAGAAACATGCTTATGCATTCTAACTCCTTAAAAATATAATCCACTAATACTGAAAAAATTTCTATTTTTTTTTCTTCTAACTATTTTTAACAATTAATAAAATTATTGTAAAATATAAAAAAGAATTCTCAAACTGTACTTTATTGTTTGGTTTATCAAACCATTGAAAACATAAATTTTTGACAAAAATTCGTATTAAAATTTAGGAAAAAAGACACATAAAAAGTTCCTAAATAATCTGCATAAATATTTTGTACGTAATAAATATTTATTGTTTAAAATGTTTGCCAGAAAACAGAAATAAAAATATTTTTTAGTATTTGTCTCAATATTGTTTAAAATATTTATAATACTGCATAAATAATGTATGTGAATGATTTAAAAATAAATATGTTAAAAGCCTAACTTTACAAATCTCAATTTAGTGGATTCTTAAATAAAATGGATTTTGTTTTAAGCCCCAGTGAAAATTGACATATAAACTGCCCTTCCATTTAACAGTTTTTCATTGATTTTAACGAATTTTTTTTTTCTAAATTTCGTATTTATCTATCCACTCTGCCTAACATTGCTTGAACGTTATAAATGAAAAAAATATGTATAATCATGAATAATGAATATATTGTATATGACCTTCTGTTATTTATGGATGATAAAAGGCAAGAAGGGTAAAAAAGAAAATATTTCACATTTCCTTACTTTCTTCAGAAAATGATGAATCGAACTTTAAAATAAATACTTTTTTTATGCTCAAATAAAATATTTACTGGTGAACTTGCGCGACAGAAGAGGATATAATTAATAAATAGAAAAGTTCATGTGATAAAAACACATGATATTTTATTCCTCTCAGCTTTAGTATTTAGTTTACGGAATAAATAAAACCCTATTTTTTTTTAATTTCCTTAAAATAAAAAATTTTTACAGTTATTTCAGAAACACAAAACAAACTTCAACTATATTCATCTTTTTCATACAAGAAGAAGTTTTCAATTATATATTGTTTTAGTTAAATGCTAAAGTATCGCAAATTTATAAATATTTATAATATCTTAGAGAAAGCAAAATTTTTCATATGTTTTCAATTTAGTTATAAAATTCAACACAAAATGTAAATTTACTTTGAAAAATAATTGCTAAATTATGTCTAAAATTGTATATTTCTCAAAGACATATACAGGAGAGTAACTGAAGGCCAAGATATCTTTATAAAATGTACGAAATAAAATTATTGATCAACTATAGAAAATAGTACAGTTTTAATGTATAATCTATAACATCGATATATAAAGTCAATGCTAGACTTATTCAAAAGTAATTTTTTCAATGAAATAATACAAGTCTCACATTAAAACTAAACTATTTTTAAGCACTGAGTTCATTGATACTAATATCTGTTTAGATAGTCTTAAACAGACCTTGGGATACATTTTTCATACGTTTTCAATTTAGTTATAAAATTCAACACAAAATGTAAATTTACTTTGAAAAATAATTGCTAAATTATGTCTAAAATTGTATATTTCTCAAAGACATATACAGGAGAGTAACTGAAGGCCAAGATATCTTTATAAAATGTACGAAATAAAATTATTGATCAACTATAGAAAATAGTACAGTTTTAATGTATAATCTATAACATCGATATATAAAGTCAATGCTAGACTTATTCAAAAGTAATTTTTTCAATGAAATAATACAAGTCTCACATTCAAACTAAACTATTTTTATGCACTGAGTTCATTGATACTAATATCTGTTTAGATAGTCTTAAACAGACCTTGGGATACATTTTTCATATGTTTTCAATTTAGTTATAAAATTCAACACAAAATGTAAATTTACTTTGAAAAATAATTGCTAAATTATGTCTAAAATTGTATATTTCTCAAAGACATATACAGGAGAGTAACTGAAGGCCAAGATATCTTTATAAAATGTACGAAATAAAATTATTGATCAACTATAGAAAATAGTACAGTTTTAATGTATAATCTATAACATCGATATATAAAGTCAATGCTAGACTTATTCAAAAGTAATTTTTTCAATGAAATAATACAAGTCTCACATTCAAACTAAACTATTTTTATGCACTGAGTTCATTGATACTAATATCTGTTTAGATAGTCTTAAACAGACCTTGGGATACATTTTTCATACGTTTTCAATTTAGTTATAAAATTCAACACAAAATGTAAATTTACTTTGAAAAATAATTGCTAAATTATGTCTAAAATTGTATATTTCTCAAAGACATATACAGGAGAGTAACTGAAGGTCAAGATATCTTTATAAAATGTACGAAATAAAATTATTGATCAACTATAGAAAATAGTACAGTTTTAATGTATAATCTATAACATCGATATATAAAGTCAATGCTAGACTTATTCAAAAGTAATTTTTTCAATGAAATAATACAAGTCTCACATTAAAACTAAACTATTTTTATGCACTGAGTTCATTGATACTAATATCTGTTTAGATAGTCTTAAACAGACCTTTGGATACATTTGATATTTAAGAGAAACCATGAAATGAGAGATTAACATTATTTGTAGAGCGTAATAAATATAAAAACTTAAAAACTTTTACACATAAAATGGGAGCTTATAGTTTATTACTCTGTTATATTTTTGACTTAATTTCTTACGTAGCTAACTATTTTCGAGCGTAAACATATTTATTCAGCGATAGCCATCGTAGAAATTCCAGTAACATTAAAAGTTTCTTGAAAATAGATCGACAGTTAGCAGAGATTCAGAATAATTTTATAGAAAATCGATTTGCTATGTTTCTTATAAAGGAAAGAAATAACTTCAAAAAATATGTTTTGTAAAAACATGTAACATACACCTTACACTCAAAAATTACTTGGATTTTCATTGTAAATGTATAGTAAGGCGGTTATCATTAAGGATAAATTATGACAGCATATTTTCCACCATTAAATATTGCACAAGTTTTTAGCAATGAAAGTTCAAAAATAATTAAGGAACAAAATATTAATGTATTAAACTCTATTTATGCAGATGCGTGTTATAAGGTATGTGACTGAGAATAATTTTCACATAAAAAAGAACTTGAAGTATGCTCTAAATGTGACCTCTCACTCACTATGAACTTTCTTTTAGCTCTTCATTAAGGTGCATATTTTAAAGCAGTTTCAAATAAGCATGAATTGAAGATCACACCGCGAAGTGCGAGTAACTTTAATTACCTTCATTCCACAGTAGACACAAATGTACATACAAAACTGGATGTATGTTCAAACAGTATACGTACCTTCTTCTTCTTCTTAGAATTGGGTTTGTATGTCATTGATCACATATTCATCTTATGGCTGTATCAAAACCTTGGCCTTGGGAATAAAAGTATTTCAAAATTTTTAAGCATATAGAGTCGTGTCACATACTTATGATTATCATTAACCCAATTTTAAAATAGCAATAGCGATTGAATTAGCCGCACATGGTGCTAATAATATAGTGAGTATAAAAATTAAAAATATAGCCGGTTTTGAAACATATTTCATTAATAGGATGTAATTGATTTCCATTAATATTTTTAAGTAATGTATTTTAATATCATTAAAGCAATTATGTGTTTTGTTAAGATAAACTAGGATACTAAAAATTTACGCTACAGAAACTAAGATGAATTATGTGCCATAGATATACTACCGCTTATGGCATGTGAGGAATAATTAACATGCAAAAGTTAAATCTTGATTGATATGACTCTTAATTTGGCATTAGTATATCATATGAGCCCGAAGACTTTTAGGGTTTGTAACATTATCGTCTTAGACACTGAATCGAAACTTGGTTCCAAACAGGCTTTGAAATAAATAAGCATGAGAGTTCAAATATAAGGTCATAATTGGATCTGACCATAAACAAAAAATCTCTTTAATATCTTTTAGGAAAACAGTGTATATTCTTACTCTACGAGAGTAATATGTAAATATTTATTATTACATTAAGAACTCTAAATTCAATCGTAAAAAAGTTGCCAAAACTGATTAGTTATCAAATGAAATATTTACATTCTAACTATTAACTTTTTCATGAAAAAAAAATAACCCTCTACAAAAATACAAACATTGATTTGTGTTTCTGAAAGAAATAGAATTAAGCAATATCAGTGAATTTAATAGCTATATGCCTCAAAATTCTTCTTAATTAATTTTATATTCTTATTTTACAAAATTTCTAGTTTAGTGATAAAATAATAATTATCATTCTTATGTTTAAGAATATTCTTTTTCGCATCTTTAAAATAAATATATTACTACTTTTAAACATCTAACTCACAACAAATTAACAAACGATTGAAAAATATCTTGAAAATTTAAGAATTATGCAAAAACAAAATTAAAAACTGTAAAAAACACTTTTTAAAATATCTTTATTTCCATCAATATGTACTCTATATGACTCCATATAAAGTACATTTATTTTTATATATTATTCATTACATTTACTACTTTAAATAAAAGTTATATGTGTAGTGAGAAAATTTATTTAAAAACTGTTGTCTAGAGAAATCAGTTATACTTTTTTAATCAATTGTGTGATGACAACAATTTATAAATAAACTTTAAGGATAATTTTTCGCTTAAAGTTTGACCTGAGTGAAGGTAATTTAAATCTTTTAATTTTAAATTATTCATTTTTTAAACTTGAATAGTTTATATTAATTATTTACTTAAAAATATCACAATTTATATATTTGTTACATTTTCTAGTATATCATTTGTTATTTCCCTTAAAGAAATAAAAAACATGCTACGCCATTTCTACTAATAATCCTCAAAAAAATTAATTTACTTCTTTAAAATAAAGGCTTAAGTTTTTTAGAAGATGTAAAAAAAGTTTATTAGAAATTTAAATAAAGGAATGTGTATTTATAAATAAAAAGGATATAATAATTATCCTGATGAATGTAAAAACGAAAACATTTAAAACTTTCAATAACAACTACAAGTTTATTATTTTTCCTATAGCTTCTTCCATAAGCGTTACTTTTTTCATCTGAGCTGTTTCCCATCGAATGATTGTGCTGTTTATTCAACAGCTTTGTAAGATTATAACTTTTTTTCTTTGCTCGCTTTCAACAAGTTTAAGCAAGTAAAAGTTTTCTTTTTTACTATTTTAGTTCAAAACTTTTTCTTATAAATACGCATGACACATTCTTTTTCCGAAAAATTTACTGATTTTAATAATATAATTCAGTACAACAGGTTTAGAACTTTCAACTTAAAGGAATATGAATCTAAAATTTCTTTGCTAAAATTATAGTTTTCCAAAAGAAAATGCACACAAAACAAATGACAAAACAATTAAAATAATTCTTAACTTAAAATTATTTCAATTCAATCCAGAAAATTTATATTTACAGTGATCTGTAAAATCTATAGTTATCAGTAATGTCTGTTATTAGGAATACAGTGATTAAGGGTATCTGTTGATTTTTTCCTAGTATTTATCGTATTCCTGATTTAATAATACATTTGTATTTGCTTCATCAAACACAGTATAACTTTATAAAAAATATTGTAATGGGCTGCATATATTTATTCTATTAACAGAAAATTTTTATATTTTTGACACCAGTAATTAAATGGAAGGATAAAGATGCGAAACTTTGTGTAAGAATAAAATTGTTATCTCTCATACATTAACCCATTCTTCCAACCTATACAGAATAATTGCTTAATTTAAATAAAAATTAGTTTTAAAATTGTAAACTATCCCAACAAATTCTAAAATAACGTATAATTTATCTTTAAATAACATGTTTACTTAAACCAAAGTTTCCTGTAAATTGTTTCCCAAAATACTTTTGTTAAAAATTTTCTACTTTCTCAATTCAAAACAACTTATAAAAGTACTGTAAAGAAAATTTTTTTGTATAAGTTAATTTATGAGGTTAAATTATGACTTGACCGTTTAAAAAGATTTTTGATGAGTCATCTTAAGAGTAAGTGCTGTGACAGAAATTAGATTTAATTTGCTGATTATTCATAATGATGTTCATAAGCACTCATTATCTTTTTCTATTGTCTCATCCTCTATGATCATCATAGCATTTCCAGGTTCATTGTTCTCAATTCATACCGAAAATTTTCAAGATTTCTTTTTTTAAAGGTACACACTTATTATGAATTAAAGCAATGACGTATAGTGACTTTTGCGGAAAATGCAAAAGCTTTTTATGTAAAGATTTTTCATTAAATGCTTAGAAATGCGTGTTTTCTTCCTTTAAATAATTCTGCTTTATTTTCAAATTTAAACTTGTAAATATTAATTATTTGTAGATTTTGCTATTTGGAGTTATAAAATTATGGGTAAACATACACATGAGAAAACTAAAATGTATATAAATGCTTAAAAACGAAGTTTTGTTAATCTATTCATAAATTATCTTATAAAAAGATTGCCGATGAGCAAACCCAATATTTTGCCAAATACAATACATAAAATGAGTGTAAAATGATAATCTAAACACACATGTAGAAAATTGTGGTAAACAATGTTTTCTAAAACTTTTTTAAATTAATCTTTATCTTTCTCATTGTTATATACTCACCAGATTCTAATGTAACATAAATAATGGGCCTAAAAATAAAACAACTAAGACTTTGGAAATATTTTACAGAATGTATGAAGCAGTATCTTCATCGGAATTCATTGAAAATTCTATTTTTTAACGATAAAATTTTAACAAGGGAAAAATATTTTGAAATACGAAGAGGTAAAAATATTAAAGTTAAATAGAAAAAGTACATTTCTTTTAAATATAGACTAATTACAAAATGTCTTATGAAAAATTTTAAATATAGAAATTCTGGGGAAAATTTCATTTCTTAATGGAAATATTTTACATTCCTTAAATGGCAGCCTTTTTATACTAAAAAATAAAAAGTCAACAATATATTTTAAGTGGAAATATCCGTACTTATAATTTTCGTATATTTCATTAATTTATTATATCAGGCTTAATTGCTAATGATTAATGTAGTTTTCCTTATTATTTTGTAAACATGTTTGATTGTCAAAGTATTGATTAAAGCATTTATAAAGTTGAATGAGTAAATAAGTGTCAAAACAAAACAAAATTGGGACATTGTGTTGTATAGATGACATTACTCAAACGAAAATCCCTCAATTCTAAGAAATACTCACTGAGGCATTTCAAAAGAAGTATGAAATATTGCTCCATGTTAAAGTGATGAAAGAATTTTAAAGTTGGTACTGAGCTATTTGTTTCTGTAACTTGTAGGAAATTATTAATAAAATATTTAACAAAGTATAATTTTATTATCTAAAAATGGAAAACCATAAATGAAAAATTACAAAATTAATTATAATCGTTGGCCTGCATTAAAACTCAACGAATTTGATGGTAGTTGTAATAGGTTAAAATAAAGCAGTAACTGTGATATTAACTTTTGTTTAACGAACGTGATTTCTTATTATGAGTTTGCTTTACTTAAGGTGCTAATATTTCATGTAACACAAAGAATTTACTTAAAGAAGCGTTATATCAAAAACGATGACCTTTCTTCCATGCACGTATTAAAAATATTTAGTTCATAAAATAATTTTACAGCCGGCCAACTTGTCTAGTGGTCAGCGTGCCTGACTACGGATAGGAAGGTCCTGGGTTCGAATCCCGGTTCAGGCATGGATGTACTTTCTCCATCTCTATCCTGTCTTTGTCCTTTCCTTGTGTCTGTGAAGGAAGTATGAATGATGTCAACCCTATAAACGGGTCCCTATGGCATGTGTGAGGATGCGATGGTAGTCCACCACCTCTGGTGCACCCGGGACAACGCCTCGGCGGCTTAGAGGTCGCTGTTTCTGGCCGGTTCCTTGGATATCAAGGAACAGTAGATTAATAGACTATGTTGAAGTTGTAACAGCCTACAATCTGCCATTTGAAAAATAATAATAATAACTTTACAATAAATAAGCATTAAAACTTGGTAGATAATATTGAAATAAGTTATTAGTTAAATTAATGTAATTTTGCTTAAAAATGTCACGAAAAAAATTATAGCTACCGAAACTTAAATTATTCACTCTTCTAGTGATACAAAATGTTCATTATGATATATGTATTTTTCTATATCTTTTGCACATATTTCATCCTTCTAAAACTCTACTGAAAATTTAAAACACCACCAAATGATACCGATTACTAGTGTATATCTAAACAAATAGCATTAACAATTACACTGTAATTTCAAGAAAATTTAAATGTAAAAATAATTATTTTAAATTTATTTATTTTACTATTATTATGTTGAAACTCATGTTAAAATACTATTGCTTTGTTTCCAGTTGTAATTGAAAAATTATTAGTCACATTTCTGCTTTGCAGACTTTATTTTCACAATATTTACTCTTCCGGATACATCCATTCTATTAACAATGCAAGAAAAAGATAGCGAGAGTTTAAACTATTTCTGATGATTTTTATACTAAATAAAACACATCAAAATTTTATAGAACAGTTAAAGATCAATTCTGAAAACCTTAAGTTCAAAGAATTGAAAATTTTCTTATGATAAAAGGAAAACATATTTGAAGAATAAAATGAATTTAAGTTGAAAAATATGAAATAATAATGATAGTTTTTCTACGCAATACTGAAAATACCCCATGAACACCAGAATTTCATTAACTTGAAGTAAGTCACTTTTCAATATTTCGCTAATAAAGATAATGAATAACACAAAAATAATGTTTACTTTATAAAAGTAAAATGCAAATTACAAACATATAAGAAGCTAAATTTACCAATTTATGTTAAAAAAAAAACTAACACATCAGTTTTATGATTATAAAATTTCGCAGTTTCAACCATGAATAATACTCTAATTGTTGGTTCAGACAATAATAAGATAAATTTATAACAACATCGCGCGCGCTAGCCAAATACCTAATTTAATGCTTTCTTCAACATATTTGAAAAAATTTTCTACAGAAATATCTATACTTAAAATGCATAGATGCAAATCTATTACGATATACAACTTGCTTTTCTTAAATCATGATACGGATATTTGTATTAATTCAAAGCATATAGACGTGTAGTAAATGAGTAAAGAATAGCTGTTTATGTGTCACTTAGTGTGGTATCTTGTAGTCATGAGAAAGTTTTAATTATTGAACCACAGTGAGATTATCAGATTAGTAAAGAAATTTCACATGATTTTCAAGGAATCAATCTTGTACACGCTTCTTTAGCTGATTCGCTCAGTTCTATTAATAAAAATATTAATCGCCTTTATAATATTGATGTAATATGTAGGAGTGAATTATTCACAGATCATAAATAAGAGTCTAATTATAAATAGATAGAGAGATGGATAGATAGGTAGGTCGGTAGATATAATACATAGAAAGATTTTTAAGTATATATATATATATATATATATATATATATATATATATATATATATATATATATATATATATATATATATATATATATATATATATACTGAAAAATATTTCATTATCATGCGAATCATTTTATTTAGGATTTTCTGTATACTATTTCTTTTAAAAATTAAACTTCAAAAATTCGTATTATTTAATAAGAGATCAGAGCTTTAGGGGCCCACAAATTGGCAACTGACTTTTGAATATTTTGCATGTGGTTTAATTACTGAAGCTCTTGGAGAAACATTAAAGCCGTAAAGATGTTTCCCCAAGCCGAATTTTGAAATTTCAATTGACACATAAATTTTTATGTATCCCCATTCTACAGAAACAAGCTCAACAGGATTTTAATCTAGTACCTCAATAATATAATTTTACAGCATTTTAATTTTTTCTGTTTCCTCTATTCGAATATCTCAAACTGCAGAAATGCTTAACATGATTGAATATTTCTTCTGAAACGCATACATTTAAAATTTGCTACATATAAGATTCTAACTTTCTAAAGAACGCATCACTTTGATTAAGCTATTTTTACTAATTCAGAAAGATAAATGTATCTCTCATATAAATTATATAATGATACAGATGAAAATCAAAGACTTTATAATAAAAAATTATATCGAAACCGAAAATGTCTTTCGTGATAACTTAAAATCAAATAATTAAAATTCAAACGAGTAAATTTGCATAAATTCTTAAGAATTTCTAAAATACTACCAAAATAAAAGCAGATTGTATAATACAATAGTAATAAACGCATGCTAATAGAAACACATAATTTATGCTAACAGAAACATATGATTTAGAAACTGAGTAAAACTTTCAAATCGTAAATTATGGCTATAGCTTATATATCCAATTCAAAAACATTTGGCATATTAATGTATCCATTAGCATTCACACACCATAGATATTCACAACGAAAACTATTTAAGTTTCTCATACTTAAAGATATTTGAAATCTATGTCTCTTAATAAAAGTCATAATTTGAACAGCGGAAAATCCATTCTAATGGATTTTGTTGAGTGAATTTTCCTATTGGATTATTTAAAACAATGGCATAGTGCAATTCACTTGCACTGTTCTATATAAAGCTGTCTTTTAGTTTATGTGATTTTCTAGGCCAGTACATGACTGATTCAGTCCCATTCCTCAGCCTTTTGTGTGACGTCACTGTTTGTTCAAAGCTGGCGATAAAGACATGCTCAGGAACATCCGGCAATCTCGCCGCGTAATAAAAGGAGGTTTGAGTTTCATTTTGAATCTAAAACTATGCATATGCAAATGAGCTGGAGTCTGCCCTTCTAGAAATCACTTAAAATGTCATATTATCTATTTTTCTCATATGTTTGAGTACCTACTTAGATTTCTATTTTCCATAATTTATTATTTTTTAATTAAAATAAAATCAATGACTGTATAAAAGTATTCATACTGAAATATTACTACGCGTAACGTTGTGTATAATTCCTATAAAATTTACATATATCAAATCATTCAAGAATTAATTTACCTATTCAATCTCAAAAGAATTCGAATTGAAATTTACAAATAAATTTAATTCAATTACAATAATCAAATGTATTTTTAAACGGCACTATTCGACTCTGTATTCATATAAAAACGTATACATTTAGACTTCATGTGTGCATGTCAACTTTTTTTGGTCCATTCCAACTTATAGAGCTGCTAATGCTTTCATGACATAAGTAATAAATTTGTAGAAGAAATATTATGCTTGTGATAAATTCTAACATGAATATTTGGCTAAAATTTAATATTCATACACCATACATAGATGTATGCAAAATGATGAAACATAATACATCAAATAAAATTTAATAGTTATTAAATGTAAGGAAATCAATCAAAACTAAAGGCCCCAACCATTATGCAACTTTGACTTTTAGTGTTTGTTTGTATACTTTGAATGAAATTATGGTGCAAATTACTTTTGAAACAAGAAAAGTTGCTTAAATTTTTTTATTTTCTCTAAGGTTATTTATTACCATCTGTGTCTTCATATTATTAACTGCCCTAAATAATTTATTTATAATGTCAGAAAATTTTGTTATTTTGAATACAAATCATAATAAATGTTATCTTTCTTAGTGATTCAAAAGAAAAAAGGAAATATTTCTGATAATATAAAATGAATTATTTCCATATGGACAATATTAAAGATCCTTTATGTTCCTTTTCTTTCAGATATTTTAAAATTTTTTTCAAGAAAAAAACCTCTAATTTTATGAATAATTTTTTTAATAAAATAAAGCAAAACCAACTTAAAATTAATCTGCTTCATTAATTAATATAATAATTTAATTAATATTTATTAAAGTACATTTTTTAAAAATATTTAAAAGTTTGTATATTCTTTTGAACTGTTTCATTTTGAAAACAAAACTGTTTACTTTTTCTTCTGAACAAAGACATTCTATTATTTAACTTCCGACATTTATTTATGGTTCTATAACACGATTTTCGTCACGTTTTTTGCTAAATGTAACATTTTTCTATAACAAACACCACTTTTTTTCACATGCCAGAACTACATTTTTTAAATTTCTTCAGAGTATCTCAAATATAATTCATGTGCCAAACTCTATATCCTTTATATTCAAATAATATATATTATATCCAAATAATATATTATTTTCATCACGTCCTTTGATAAATGCAACATTTCCCATATTAAGAATGACTTTTCTCCACATATCAAAAATAACATTAAATTTTTTAATTTTTAAAATTCTTTGTATTTTTTTTTAATTTATTCTTTGTACTTCAAATATGGTTCATATGCCAAATTTACTAACTATCAGCTCATCCAGTTCAGCTACCAGATCTGATTTATTTTTATAAATTAGAAACTTAAATGAAACCATTTGTTATATGTGAAGAGATGGATATTTAAACCCAAAAATACATATAGATGTGCAACAATAAATGGATATCAATACACAAAAAATACAATTCGTTTAAATGCAGAAATTGTTGAGAATGTTTCTCATACAGGGATTGCATTTGAATATTTTTCTCTAGGGAAAAGTTGTCGTGATACCTTGTGTAAGAAGGAGACATTCTTACTAGTTCGTTTTTAACTGTGACAAAGATCGATTTGCAAATTATTGGGATTGAGTTTTATAAAATCGCAATGTTGGTGTTTACTTTGGTTGAGATTCCATGTGTGTCTGAAGAATATAAAGAAGTCGATACGTTCAAAACGGTTATACAGAACGCCGGGCTGAATACTACTGTAGCAATTATCTAGGTGACTACTGAAAAAGTATTTCGAAGTTTAAATCCGTAGTTATGCCAGTGTGCTACGAGTGCCTCTAATCTAAACCTGGGGGTACAATTTGTAAACAAATTCGAGGTAAATTAAATGAACAAGATTTTTTAATGAAAACATATAAAAATTATTAAAAAATTAAAGTGGTAGATAACAAACATTCCACCGCAGCGACTAAAAAATAAATATTTGAATAAGATAAACAATGGTTATACTCCAAACTAAAGCTACAAAGTCCTGGCAACGTGTAGAGGTAAACACAGTCACGCGGGATCATAGTCACATAGTCACGCGGGATCATAGTCACATAGTCACGCGGGATCATAGTCACATAGTCACGCGGGATCATAGTCACATAGTCTCGCGGGATCGGTGGCACTGCCCGGAACGCTTTGGTAGGACAGAAGATATCTTATCTGGATAGGCTTATATATAAGAATGTCTTCCAAGTAGCTGGTGGGGCACATCCTTTAGCGCACATGCGCTGGTGGTCACGCTAGGCATTTACATAAAAGTTCCTCTTCTTCACGTAACTTCCACACTATCCACATGAACAACTGACAAAATCGACGTGTTACTTACATGGTCTTACTGGATAGTATAGGTACTTCACAAATCCTGAGTCAATAAATGGGATCTTTTGTAAAAGTACATTTGTATGTGTTTGCAGTTTGTTCAGTTTGTATGTTTGCAGTTTGTTCAGTGTGTATGTTTGCAGTTTGTTCAGTGTGTATGTTTGCAGTTTGTTCAGTGTGTATGTTTGCAGTTTGTTCAGTGTGTATGTTTGCAGTTTATTCAATGTGTATGTTTGCAACAGATGCTAGGAGCCAAATCAGAAACGGTTGTTTCAGTTACACTTGAAGCTACATCACTGACAGAAGAGCCTTTCAAAGTGTGACCACCAATGAACATTGACTCAAAAACAGTTAATTTCGTCATTTCAACTGAATCACGACTATGTTTGCAATACCATGGTAGTTGCATCTATGTTTGGTGAAATTGTGGAGAACACAGATCAACAAGGGTGAATTCGACAACTTCATTCTGGCCCATTTTCTGAAATGATAGTAAAGAGTGTCATTAGATACACATGAAAATCATTTTTTATTCACACTCACGTTACTTTGAACAGTCGCCGATATATTTCTGTTTTTTCAAAGCCTGTGACTCTACCCATTGTGTGAGCTCAACGAAAAGCCTAATTTCTGCCGGAAAATATACGACCACATTTTACTAATATTGTATAAACTTTCTTTGATGCAGAAAATGTTTGGTTGCTGCTCTTGGTAGCACGTTTCCAAATCTTTCACTAATAGAGGTTTGGTCAATAGTTGATAAGTGACAGACACGGCACTATATGACCGTCGCTATGGTTGACTAATTGAGGCTTTATGTTGAAGCTGTATAGGCAAATGTACTTGTACTTAACACTCAGCCTCTGTTTGACTCAATATCTACTAATATAAGTGGTGTTATATCTGCCAAATGTCGTTATTTTAAGTAGTGATTTTTTAGGATCCATGCTTCCAAATTTTTTACAATCTTTTAAGTTTTGAAATTAATTTACAAAAAGCAAACTATATTATAGTATGCACTTCATTTATATTACTTTAAAATTCCTACTATTTTTTATTGCTTTTCCTTTTATGTTGTTATAATTCCTTAACAGCTTTCACATTTTAAAAATTCACTGAAAATAGAATAAGATACTTTTTTCTGTTTATAAACCACCTGTTTCCAGATCTAATCATAATGATATATCTTCGCTTACAGAAACATTGACAATTCCCTAAACTTCATTTTTGTACAGTTAGTTTTCTAAATTATCTTCCTCAGTTAACCCTAAAAATACGCTGCTCTATCTCAAGAAACTACAAAATAAAAATTAGAATGGATTGGTTCGTATTTTAATGGTATTAAGAAAATATCTAATGTTCTTCCGTCTTGAATTTGCTTTTGATTAAATTCCCTTGAGATACAAAGTTTTATTCTGCTTAACTTGAATATTATATCAAACTGTATTTGTTTTTTTAAAATGCATTACTTTTAGTGTAGGTGAATTATATATTTCAAATCATAATTAAACTTATATATACACAAAACACATAAATCAAGAGAAAAAAATACCGTCTTACCAGTACGTATTTTCTTAATCTAAATATTCAGTGTTATCAAGAGGAAACGGTTTAGTTAAAATATTAGGTAGGTAAGTCAGTTAATTCATGAAAATATTAAAGTAAGTAATTAGGAGCAGTTGAAAGAAAATATAAATTGTTTATTATCCAGTCAGTTATATTTATCTAATTTAGGTAAAATGTCCACGAAACAAAACATATTTGAAAATGGAAACTATGTAAATCTCTTTAGTTATACGCAGAATTTCAGTTAGTTTCAAAATCTAATTATGGTGTAAACCCTAATTACTTTACAAAATACAAAATATTTTCCCTTAATATACGTTAGGAAGTTTTCCTAAAATTTAACATGCCTAAATATCTAAAAAGAATTTCTAATATACTTTAATTTCTGGTCAGCTGTTATAATCATTAAGTTCATCTAATATTTATAAATTGAAACATCATATTCTTAAATTAATACACTCATTTAATAAAATATGAATTTATAAACAGCTCTAAAAAAATGAATAAATTACTCGCTATTCATTTTTAAAGTTATGAAATTATATTTTAAAAGCCTGAATCCATAAGATTAGTAAAAAAACATAATTGAAATCTATTAAGTGCTTTGCGTTGAAAGTCAGTCGTCAATAATTATTGCTTTAAAAAAGAATTTCCTATTAATATCATAACACTATTTCTTATTGCACTTTCTAATATTATTTAAGCTATTTTTTAAAATTGGAAACGATATCCAAACACAGGCATTTTAAAAATGCAAATTTAGAACTCAAATTTTTTTCGCTTTTGATTTCCTTTTTATTCATATTTCATCCTCTATTGTTTCAAATATGATTATTATTACTTTATTTTAAGTAAGCTTTTGAATCAGTTTTATTAATTGTTAATGCAAATGCATTAATACTCCGATTTTCGAGAGTGTATCTTAGTCTTAGTGTTACATTCAAAAAAAATTGTCTGTAAAAAAAAATTGCAATGTGGAATAAACAGAGAAAAATTCTGAATAAAAATTTTGCATTATGCGTATATTTTTACAGCATTTTAATCATTTTTTTAATTTTCCTGAATATTTACTGCAGCTATTTGATGCCAATGAAAGCTTTTAAAATTACATTAAATATAAAAAAAACACTTTTTGTGATTTCCTCTCTATTATATTATGTATTATCATTTAAAGTTTCACTTGATTTTGAATTTTTTTACCACCGCGATATTTATAAATTTATACAACTATTTCAAATATTTTGCAGTTATTTTATTTACAGTTACTTAAGCATGTGAAAAAGTTATTTTTTCCAAACAATTTCCTAATTAAGTTTTTCACCCTTTTTCAATTTCTTTTTCCAATCTTCCATTTTCTTAAAAAAGTTTTTTTATTTATTGTAAATTTAATTAAATAACTGAAACAATGCAGCTCTTTGTTTCAGGAAAAGTTGTTCTATGTATTTCATGTATTTAACTTTGAAGTAAACTATCTATAGCTCTTATGATTCGCATTTATAGCAAAGAAGAACAATTATTTAGCCTCAACATTTTTGACTATTTTTTATTTGCAAACAAATTAGCATATGAAAGAGGGAAAATATTATTTTTAACTCATAAAGAAAGCATTTTATGGTCTATCCATTCTGTTCGAGATATTTATGATGACAAGTGCAATATTGAAAATCAATCCCAAGTTTATGCATTCTTATGCAACTGATTTTAGTATTTACATCTCATTATTTAAATAATCGTAAAAAATATTTTAAAATATGTAAGAAAAATAGAAAGATTAAAATGATAAGAATATATTAAAGTAATTATTTTAATTAATGAATTAAAGTGACTATATCGATTAAAGACTTAAAGTGATAAAAAATTCCCAGTTAATTATGTAGAGGATTAATAACAGTTTTAAATAAGTTAAATCACTATAAATAGATAAGAATCTTTTAGGAGATGAAATTAATGTAGCACGCAAATCCCTTTTTTATGATTTAAATTTATAACGTAGATAACTATAAAAACTTATTCTAATTTTAGCCGTTGCTAAAAATAGCACTTCTCTCAGAGTAGCGTATGATTTAATAATATCATTGCTAGTCAAAATAGTATTCAAAAAACCAATATTATATTCATCATTATTTCCTAAAATTATTTTTAAAAAAAGCGTAATGATCTTATATAATTAAGTATATATAAGCTACTTTAATTGAAAATAAATTAAAAGGGTTCATCATATGATATAAATAAAATTTACACTTGAATTACATTAGTTTCAAAATTATATACTTCATTGAAACTTCGTGACTTTTTTATATTTTATCACAAAACATCTTCCAAAATTTATTACATACTTACCCATGAATTATTTCTATCAATTCATACTATATTAATTATTTAACAAGTTAAATTTTATTTATATATATATATATATATATATATATATATATATATATATATAGCAGAAAACGTATACAAAACCATTCCTACCTGTTCTCTTGAAAATAACATGAGACAAAGTTGAAAGCTATTCGCTCCACAACAAATAAACATAGAAAAGTGTTGGAGAATTCTGTGATTTCTTGGAATAAATGAGACTGAGACAATTTTGAATGTCCAGTACCACATTTATTTAGAAATGATCCTCACTAGTTAATAATTCATTGGACAGCCATGATAGATGAATAGCTATTTCTCGAAGAAAATGCATTGTGATTGTGAATGGTTGCGACTTAAACATTTTTTGTTTATCGCATATTGGAAGCAATTTTCGAAGAGTAATATCAATAGCTGTATTTTGAAAACTTTTCTTTCTTAAACTTTTAACCTTCTAGGAAAGCCTACAGACTCAAATACATGTAACAGCACGTTGCTTTCGGTCGTATATCTTCAACAATCACCAATATATGACGTTTGTTCAGCCAATTCCTTGTTAAATTTCCTAATTTTTGGTTCTTATTTTTGGTATTTTTTCCTAATTTTTGGTACTTTTAAAATAATGATTTACGATTCTATAATACAGGACACATTTAACAAACACTGTTATGCTATCGATATTTAAGGACTAAAAATTTCATTAACTGCAGAAGAAGCATTCCTCATATTTTCATTAGTTTTACCAATAACGCACACCTTAAAGTATCTTACACCAAAATATATGGAAATTTCGATATAAGATGTGTGAATTATATTACAAACTTTTTATACTTATACCTATTTCTATAAAGCTTTCTTTTTTCATGAGTGCAAATTCCGGGATATTTTTCTCTAAAACAGATGAGGGTGCTATGCATTTCTCACAGTTTTTTATTTCCTTCTCATAAATTTTTTTCTGGATTATTCTTATGCTTAAACATTATAAGTAAGTCTTTCTTTCTCTCACATGAAGTGTTATCTCTAGACATTCTGCAAATTAATGTAATACAAATAAAGTAAATACTTAAAAAAGTAATACAAAAAGTGCTTCATACAAACTCCGACAAACAAATTTCAAAAAAACTTTTCTTTTGTCCCATGATGAAAAAGTATAAATTTCTGGTCAACTTTATGTTTTTTCAAAGTTTTCCTATTTTTTGTCAATTTCCTCTTATTTTTCCTGGCTTCTTTTATTTGTCCAAATTATATTAAAACTAATATTTACATTTTCATTTCCTTATAAATTTCAATTATTTATATTACTTTTTTGTCTACCTTATTAATTTTTTCATTTTAAATTTTATTTAACCATTCTAATCATGTTTTGCATTTGTCTGTGCCTATTTAAGGGGTAATTGTTAGAGTACAATAACAACTATTTTTAACAGTTTTAGAGGAATCGTATAGTTAGAGTAATATTTTTTGCGTTGTAATTCTGAGCCGTGGTCTATTAATGAAATCAATACCAAATGTAACGCTTTTTCCTAATTCCTACTCTGAAAAGAAAAGAAAAACATTAGTTCATTCGCATTTAATGAAATTAAGCCCAATCAGAATAATGTTTTTGTAGCATGTCCACTCGAATAAATTTGCTTTATTATCATATTTATTGTTAAAGGAAGGAGCAATATGAAGTGTTCTGTATAAATTAAAAAGAAAACAAAAGAAAAGAAAACTGTACAAAAAAATATTTCTTTGTTAAGGATATTTACGGTATATAATCCCCATAGATTACAGATATGATGATTTATTCTAGTGATTCCCGACATTTTTTTTCCTACCACCCCCTTTCGAGAAAAAATATTAATTAGCGCTCCCTGGAAATTTATTTTTTTTTAATTTTAATAGCAATTAAAAAGAAATATATATGCATTAGGGTTTCTACTTTTTTCGTAAAATATAGTTAAGAAAAGTGTAAATTAGAAACTCACATTGAACTTTGAAATTTTAGGAAACTATTAATTAAATTCATAATGTAATGCAAAAAATTAACAACATTCAAAGTCATCTTAATGAGAAGGATGAACCTAGTGTACTTCTACCAATTTAGTAATCTTTGACTCTATTTTCATTAGAAGTGATATTTAATCACTGCAATTGACTATTTGCAATTGGTTTCTTTTCTTTTTTGTTTGTTGATAAATTAATTACTGCATTGAAACCATGTTTCACTAAATTCGATTAAAGTAATGCAATTAAGAACTTTTGAAATATAATCTATATTTCAATACGGTAATTAATTAGTCTATAAATTAATTATTAATTACCGCATTGAACCCATGTTTCACTAAATACGATGAAGGAAATGCATTTAAGAATTTTTGAAATATAGCCTATATTTTAGGATCTATAGGGATTTTCTTTTGCAGCCAAAATTGTTGGTGGCTACTTTTGAATTTAAATTTCAATTCATTATTTATATATAGTTACTTCCATCAGTTTATTATACTATCAGCCTTACAGTTATTCATCGCCCCCACCTAAATGCACCTGGGGCAATCACCCCCCCCCCTTGAATAGCTGCTGCACCCACCAGAGGTGGTGGTACCCTCTTTGGGAATCACTGATTTATTCTATTGATGGAAATGTGTACAATGTTATCTCAATGTAGCTATAAAAACTAAATTTTATATAGCATTATAAACCATAAAAATATAATAAATAATTAATCAAAATATTAAGAACACTGCCACAAAACTACTATATACATATAAAAACGCAAAATTTTATTTTATTTAAACTATCTTTCCTTTAAAAAGTAAAAATCACTTTCACATGTCGCAAAAATTTCAAATGCTTATTCAATTCAACCAAATGTTAAGTTATCCAGTTATATTTCTTCAAACAATTTTTATTTTTTAGTTAATAAAAAAAGATATAAATAAACGATTAAAAATGTCATGCTCAGATCAGAGAAAACGAAAAATATTACTTTTCATTAATCCGTTCATTTCTAGATCAAGTAAAAAGTAATTAAAAAATCAGTTTTTAACAGTTCTTAATAATCATTTTTTGAGAGCAACACATGTTTTTGATGCAATTCAAAAAAATTTCTCTCTCACTAATTTCCGATGAACCAAATTGATCGTAGTTGTATATGTTTGCATTAAAGTTAATTACTTTCAGTTTTGATTTTATCTTTGAAAGAAAATGCTAATTTTTTTTCACATTCAATATCTGCTGTATTTAAATTATAGAAAAATAATTTTTCAACCTATTTTTTATTCATCATAATCTTTACTAATTCCTAGAAGTATACATATGTTTTAAAAAAATTGTAAAAATAAGCCATCTGTTAATTAAGAATGAAATAAATTTAATAAGTTTTATACAAAATTGTATTTGCTTCATTATAAATATATTTTTAAGAGGACTTTATCGATTTTGGTATATTCTTTAATTTAGTTTATTATGCATAATCACTCGATTTTAAATAACTTCATCATTATACGAGCCTATAATTGCACACACATACAAATAGTCATGACTATTGAGCTCTAGTAAAATTTAGACATAAATTTTACAAAGTTAGTAGAAGAGAAATCAGTGAATTATTTAAAATGTCCTGAAGTAAAGCAGAAAATCTCCAAAGTAATCAAATGATAATAAAACTTGATTGCTAATGGACTGAAACTGTAATAAATAAATGGTATCACGAAAATGAATGATGCAAAGTTAGAATTGAAGATAATTTAAAATAATGCAAAATAATAAAAAAGAGGCACCATTAATAAATAATATATAAAACATCTGCAAATGCTATACTCATGGTTCATCATCATTGTGCTTTCGTCATACCCGTTCTTAGTGGTGCTATCATTAACAATGGAGTAGCAGAAGCCTTTCTCATTTACATGTTTCAAAGAATTATACAATCTAGTTAGGAATTTTAAGTAGAATTAAGGGTTGATTTTAGCATAAAATTAAGAGTCTATATAAAAACTGATTGATATTTGTTGCAGTATAGGCTGTCTATATAATGGCTATGGCTTCAGCTATTTTCAACATTAACAAGACACGAAAAAAAAGAGATTTTTCAGTGTTATGATTAAAGACGAACTCTTATAGCCAAGACTGCCGTTATATTAGATGAATACCGTTTCTATATATATAGCATCACTATGGACGCCTTCGTGTTCGGTGGTATCATGGAGAACGCGTATCATCATTCAACACTATCGTACTATGTTATCACCTAGAATGCTAGTACGAGGTGCTATTAGATACACTTCTCTATCACCAATTGTTTATATAATACGTTTATCAGCAGCAGTAACATTTCTGGTTTGTTAAAACCAATACTTTAAAACTAACCTTCGAAGACATCATGACGCTGCATTTCAGCAAAGTATGACTGCATGTTGCTCTCTCACAATATATCCTGACATATATTAATACAAAATCCTTGACTGTTAATGAAGTCAATATATCTTCTGAATGTTTTACCAAGCGAAAATGTTTGCGCAATCATTGCTGATATTTTAGAATCTGTTTCTCTGTGTACATATTACAATGGACATATCCATATTTGAAACACCGAAGGAAACTTATTTCCATTAGTCATACAGGTCTGACATCTGATATAATAATATGGGGTTGCAATAAATACACAACCAGGTCTGCTTTTATTCTTACAGCACATGATTAAAAAAGTTCCGTTTTGTTTATGACACATGGCCTAGGCCCGTGCACAATATTCGAAACCCACATAACTCCATCTTTCAACAAGTTAATACTCGACTGCATGTTGCTAAAATGGTCCCAATATTACTTGAAATAGATTATTAACTAATGTTGTCCTTGCCCCCAGTGCATTTATTAGATTTCTCTTCTACTAAAAATGTCTGTTCATTAGCTCCAGATATATTACCATTTAACAATTTTACAGCCATAATGATTGATAAAATCTGGTATACAGAAAAAAGAATCACATGATGAAATATTGATTATCATCATCCAAGATGATATCCAGGTATTTTTCATCCGTTATTCATGATAGGTGTTTAAACTTTGTGCTTTAAATTCAGCGCAGCAGTACACAAATTCACCTAAAAATTTAATCATAACTTATTATCACACGTATAATAAATAACATATAAGGGACATAAATTCTTATAATAACTTATAAATAACATAAATTCTTTGAAAGTTTAACTTAGTATTTCTCTTTCTACTTGCTACAACAATTTCAATTTCATATTGGAATGATTTTCCGTGAAAAAAGCACTGTTAAACTCTTTTAACAGTTTGTTAACGGTTGGCACTGTGGCTTATTATTTAACAGTTTGTGGACTCAATTTTTACCTCTGAGATACCAATTATTTAGGGGATTGGAATCTGCTATAACTGTAAATAAATTCAGAAAATATTAATTTAGCAAAGTATTTTGATTTCAGTTATTTTCCTTTAAATTAAAATCGGAGAAGTGAATAATAATAAAGCATTTTCAAAAATTCTCCGTAATTTACTTTCCTAAAAGCAATAAAAAAATTTGTAATCAAATACTTTTTCCATAAATCTACAGTAAAATAAATTAATCATTTATCACTAGTGACAACCCACCTATTGATAGCTCTTATTAATTTTATATTGATAGACAGATAATCTCATACTAAGAAGGAAGAGAATTATCTAGGTTAAAAAACAAAAAAGACTACCAATACCAATACCTAGAAGTTAGAATAACAATACACATTTAAAAAGAATACAGGAAATTAAACAAAAGGAATAAAACACAATAAGAAACCAATGCCACTAGTGAATTTGAACTGGATAATCTGACAAGTACTTTTACGTCACTTTATCTTTTATCCTTCAAATGCTATTCATATAAAATAATGTCTTTTCATTTTGAAAGGCAGTTAAGTTGACAGGTAGAACGGAAATATTAAGACAGTCCAAAAAACTAATTCAATTGTATTTAAGCTCTCTGAATTTCAGGCTAAATAAAAACGTACAGCTTCAAAATAAAATAATAGATTAAATTCTTTGAAAATTTAACTTCAAAATTCGAACCGAATTCATAGGACCGTTTTCTTTACTTGAGGAACAATTTTAGAATAAAATTTAATATTGCATTGCATTATAGTATATTAGTAAGCAAGATCAAGATTGATGTATGTTATTTTGGAATTTTTAAAATATCAATGATATTCGAAAAGTAATATATATATATATATATATGTATATTAAAAACTCGAATTTAGTTCTAGCTTTTAATCAGATTTTGAAGGTCGAAACCAAACGAAAAGACTTCCAGGAATTATTTAAATTAAGTAATAGCAATTTATACAATACATTAAATTTGAATTATTTGTTACATTTGTTTCACAGTGAATATTTAGAATACTTCGATTGTACAACTTTTTATTTTTTTACTTTAGCTTGGTTGAGTACCAGTGTTTTGTGAAGAAAATTTAACACCTAAAACTCTCATTGAAATGACGACTGCTCTTTTATTACAGAATTGTTTTGATCGTTCTGTTACAAGTAAAAAAAATATTGTAAGGATTAGAAATGAATAATAGTAAATAACAAGTCTCTCTCTCTCTCTCTCTCTCTCTCTCCCCCCTGCAATTATAACTTCTCATTAATACAAATTGTAACAGAGTCAATTTAACATTTTCTTAAGTTTTTTTTATTAATACTTTTCTCAGTTTTCTTTTACATAAAATGAAATTTTTTTCTGTCATCTTCAATTAAGATTTTAAAAAATAAAGATTTGAAAGAGATTAGTGAATCAATCACCCATTATTATATAAAAAAAATTATAACTCGACTTTGCTCTTGAGAGAAATAAGCTTTCAGTATATTTCTGTCGATCAGCTAGGATAATTAATGTAACAACTGTCGATGTTAGAAAAAATACAAAAAACAATCCCTACTTTTTGGCCAAACAGAGAATTCTCAAGCTTATATAATTAGATGCAATTCTAATTCAACTTCTGACCCGTAGAGGTCTCATAAAACTTGAACATTTATGTCAAGGCAATTATCCTTGTAACAATGAATGATTTTTTTAATAAAAAATTGTGCTTATGAAAACTTTCATTTCAAAAGATAGAGAGAGAGAGAGTGTGTGTGTGTGTGTGCGTGCGTGCGTGCGTGCGTGTGTGTGTGTGTGTGTGTGTGTGTGTGTGTGTGTGTGTGTGTGTGTGTGTGTGTGTGTGTGTGTGTGTGCATTACATAATTTAAACTTAAGAAATCCCAAACGAGATTTCAATCACTGAACTGCTTATAACTGACTCTATTGACTATAATGAGTTTGTCACACCCTGTACGATAGCTAATTGTTGAGATTTTGATTTTCTAAGAAATTTACAATTGATCAGCCATGTAAGTTAAGTTCTCAAATATTACAGGACCATAAAAACGCATTGCGTATGTTTATTCATAAATGTCACGCTCTATGCTCCAAAGTGTACAGTCTGATAATCAAACAAGGATCCGAATATATATTGCAGCTGAAGGTGAGAAGTTTGAACATCTAAAATAAAGGTATATTATTATAAATCTTTTTCTCTCTCTCTCTGAGATCGTTTCCTCTCGTGATAGTGCAGGAAAAATGGAAAAACTATGCATTTTAACCGTTCTATTCTTTGCATTAATATCCAGAAGGTGTATTCGAACTACATAATTGATGATCTACAACTTTATATGAATCACATTTTTTCCTATTCTGTTCTTTTCACGAAATAGGAATGAATATTCCAATTGTCACCAACTGGTGCCCTAAATGTTTTTATTTAGTAGCCGGTGACTACTTTATTATGCCTTGACACCACTCTTATGAATATAGATAGTAACAAACGTTTCAAAGTTTAAAGAATGACAAAGGTCATTAGTGAGCATACTGTACATAAATATATAATAATATATGTTTGAAACAACCTAAGCAACAATATTCAATCGGATCTGTATAAACTCTACAAAATAGCAATATCTAATTCTATAGTTTTTAACTAAATATACAGAATAAAAATTTTTAAGAAAAGCTAAAATAATCTAAATTTTCTTATAAAATATTTTATTATCTTTCTCTGGTTAGTTTCAGAAAAAGGTAGAATAATGCTTTTGGAAAAAATTTAGATCAGTTTCATTTAAAATCTTTTTATAATATTTTCATTTAAAAGCTCCATCCATATCTGTTGTGTTGCAAAATTATTAAATGCTTTCCTGAAATCAGTTTGTCAAGTTACACTGGATTATTTCATTTTACAAGATTGTTGAATAAGCATCTGGTTTCAATAAACTAGCATGCTTAATGGGGAAACCATTTAAGAAAATAAAGGTAAATGGAGAGCAATTAATCAATTTCAACTGTAGGAATATTATATTCCGATGACTAGATTTTTTTTTTTTTTTTTTTGCTGGTTTAGTATTTACAATAAATAAGCTAAAACTCTGAACAGATGTAATTTCTCCCATTTCCCTCACCTAAACCAAAGAAATATGTACAACTGGAAAAAACAGAGGAACATTCCATATTAAAATATTAGCAAATTTTAACGCATAATTCAGTCAAAAAAAGATTACAGTATTTAAGCAATGTAAGAATATTTATTTAAAAAAAACTGTATCCCAATAGCTAGAGATTATAAATTTAAAAAATTTATAAGCCTGAATTCGGTTCTTTAAAATTATCAAAATTTGAAACAAGTATGAAAACGAAAAGATGAAATGAATGTGAGTTGCTTGTGAGCAAAACATAAAAATAAACGAACAACGCTGTTATTTTGAGAAGATGAATTGACAAAGTAATTCTTTTCATAAAATGATTTTTTTAATTTCTGTAAAAAATGTATTTCAATGCCAAAAATGCAACATATTAGTAAAGAAAAAATTTCTAAATATATTGGAGTATAAAATATTTATTTTAATACATGGATTTTCTTCTATAAAGCAACATTACCACTCATCCAAATTCAACACAATGCAGACGAAATTGAATAGCTTGAAGTTTGCACCCTACGTAAATACTGAAAAATACGTAATTTAATTGGCACTAAAGTACACATGCAAATAACACTTCCTAAAATAAAACCCCTGAAAGTTACAATAAAGAGAAAAAATTAAGTCTAGATTAAAGTGATAAGTTTTTAATTTTAGTATAAAATTTGAATATTCTTTATCAAAACATACTCTTATCGTTCGAACATAATTTAAATATATTGAGGAAGAAAATTTTTTTCAAAAATACTTAAATAATTTTTTGAAGTAACATAATTTAAGTATTTTAGAGAAAAAAATGTTTTCCAAATAAAAAAAATCAAGAGTTTTTTGAAAGAATCTAACTTTAGTTACAAATATTGGCAGGCATGAGAGAAAACTAACAGTTGGTAGTAATGACACTTCTTTATTTATACCTCTGAAAAAACTAGTGCAGTGTATTGACAGATAGATTTCAGCTATAAAAATCTTATTGTAAATATTAAAGCCTATGTAACAATCCATCTCAGCAAGTATAATTTCATATCATTTTCTGGAACGAAGCTTTTGAAGAGCATGGCATTGATACAATTATCTGGGATGCTCTACAATATGTGCAGAAGCGGCGGTGGTCTGGTTGGTTAGGTTGTTGTTCTCATCATCAGAAGGTGCTGAGTTCGAATCCCGGATTAACCAACATCCATCGTATCGGTTAAAAGTGGCTGGGGCACGTTAAATAGGGTCGTGGTCGCAATGTCTTCCTAGTGAAATGATACCTCTGAGGGTGGCAGGCCAATAATTGGGGGTCTTCTGCTTGGCCCTGTTTCAAAACTACAAAGACTCCACCCAACTGCTTCTATCTAACTGGTAGAGCCCAATTCAGGGCTAGGTACAGGAGAGCATGCTTGTGCAACAATAACACTACAGGTGTACATAATGCAATAAGAGCTTAAATATTTGATGTTTTCAAATGGATTGTAAGTTACTTTTCAGGAATATTTAGTGTTTTTACCTGAAATACTATTATGCTTGTTTTCAAATCTGATGGCAATATGGAAAGATACATCTATCTCTCTTACTTTATATACCGCCGTGTCATTCTTTCATCTAGTGTGGAAGGCAGTAATAGACTGGTTGTGATTATGGCGTTCTCATCTTTAAAATTTTAATTTACAAGATAATTTTTTGCAAATAATGATGTCTTTTAATTAAAGTTAATTAATAAACAAAGGTTAAAAATCTAATGTTTGCTAATTAGTTTTAATTACAGATCTATAATTGAAGAGTTTTTAATGACTAACAGTTCATATTTATGTTCCTTATCAAAATTAAACCTACATATATCATTGATTTTATCAATATTTATAAAGCAGATTTTTTAAAATAAAGGAATCGACAACAAAAGCTAATTAAGTTAGAAATTTTACCAAGAATTTTTTGTTTCCTCCTTATAAGTTCCTAAACTATCGACATGAAATACTAAGCAGAATAGTTTCCTTTATATTTTAGATGGAGGAAGCGCAAGTAAATAAAAAATGCAATGTTGGCTTCAGGGCGATTAGTTACTGCTTACGTTACGAATTGCTTGAAAATTCAAAAGCTGAAATTGATATGTTGAAAGAACAATTTTATTCGAGACTTGAACAATCGAAAAAAGCAAAACTTAATCAAACAAAAATATGAACATTTCAAAATTGATTGTCAGCTAAAATACTTTATCATTCTATTATGAAATTTTTTGAAAATCGAAACAATGGTTATCAAATTTTACTTTCTCTAATGCTAATATTACTAAATAATTATTCTATCTCAAGGGCATTCATACAAAAAAGATAATAGATAATTCTTGGTAACAACATGTTGTGAAAGCATTGACAGAAATCAAAAATAAAGTTATTATTAATTTATTATTCTAGTACTTAATTCATATTTCAGTCTAAATTATTATTTTATACATATTTGAAGTAATTTTGTATATTATCAAATTTCTTATTTATTATTTATTATTAAAATGTTATATTAAATTTGGGGTTTCTAAAGATGCCCTATAAAAATATATATTATATTATGTATTTAATAAAATTAAACAAGTTAGTTAAATAAGTAAAAGAATTTATTATAAGTAATATCTGCTTTTTTTGCGAGTTGTTAATTTTTAGACACTTAAAAAATTCATTTTTTTTCTTTTTGTACTTACTTTATAATATATTATTACACATATTATTTTTACGATAGAATTGATTATAAATCTGCTGAATTAACGTTTTAAATTTCAAGAATGACAAATGAAATTAAAAATTGCATGCTAAGGCCCAAAGAAATTAAAAAAGAAATGAAAATAAAATTTTAATATGAAAATGTGTGTGAAAATAAAACGTCACAAGTGTTATTAAGATTTTGAAAACATTCCTAATAAAATCAGTTTTAAGAAGTGACAGTTTAAGAACAAAGCTAATGTTAAGAAAATTATTGAAAGTTCGATTTTTTTTACTAAATTGCAATAAAGCTGTCTCTTAAACCAATAATCACAGTAGTAAATTATTTCAAATTGTGAATTATTGAAAAGTGGGATTCAGAAAAAAATAAGTCTCTACAGAAAATTTAATTGCAAAGATAGAAATAATAAAAAATGATTTTTAGAAATAGAGTAGTAGAGAGAGAGAGAGAGATGCATTACAAAAGGACAAAAAATATTTTCTTATGATGATAAATGAGCATTTTCAAATTCAAGGAAGATTTGATTTTGAACTCACCTGAATTTGAAAGGAAATGAAAAAGAAAAAGAAATTATTTTTCAGCCAACAACAACGTTTTGGATTCGTAATGGTTTTGTGAGATTTTAAATTTAATTTCCAAACCTTCTTTCCTTCATTTTCTAGGAAAACATCTGAATTATAAGAACAATTATGAAATTTTAGAACGCAATATTGCACCCTCAATGTTTTACTTTGAATTTGAATGAATTTTTAAACAAAATAAGGAGATAGTCTAATTTAAAATACTGTAACTTGCAACTTCACTTAAAAAAATATTAAAATGCATAAATATTAGAATTTTAATTTGGGATAAATTTAAGGTAAATACGTGAGGAAATTTAAAACAAAGTATTTGCTTGTAATTAAATATTTAGAATATTAATGTAGCAGAATTTTTCCATAAATGAATTGAATGAAATTGATGTAGGACTTATACTTCTTTAGAAAGTCATGCGCATAAAATCATATACTAAATTTATATTAGATTATAAATTCACCTTAATTAAATATGACTCTTTAAAAAAATGTCTAGACCTTTTAGGCAATTCATATTTCTTTATAATAAAATTAATATGAGGAAAAATTACAGATTTTTAACAGATTCTGATAAACTTTTAATAACATTTTATCAAAATTAGTTTCAAAATATAATTTTAAATATACTGAATCTCAAATATAGAGAAATTTTATATTTTTAATTATAAAGTTTGACATTTTTTGGTTATTCTTAGATACAAAGGTGTAAAATTAATTTCTTCATTTTGAATGAAAAAAAAGCATTTTTTATAATAAATGTAAGATCTGATTTTCATTTTGAGAAATTATTTTTTAGAAAGAAGTGAAGAGTGTGAAATTCAAACAATCTCATTAGTATCTTAAATTGTACTCAAAGAATATTTTATCTTTTAAATTCATGAAAGTCTGTCATTCTGTAGGCAGATTTATCAAGAACACATACAATATAGAATAAACTTTCATACAATGCTGAAATATTCAAATCACAATTTTGAAACTGTTACTATTATACTGACAATTGTTAAAAATATGCGGTTAATAATGATAATATTTAATGAAATTTTAGTTTTACGAGTACATAAATATTTGAAATAACAAAAATAAATAAAATTACTGACTAATGTTTACTGACACTGATTGAAAAAGATTAAATTCATGATTACTTGATTATTTTTGAGATTATAGTCACAATAATCTTAAAAATTAACTATTCAAAAAACTAATTTTGAATAGCTTTTAATTAGGATATTCAATTGTTGTTAAAGTAAATTACTTTAAATAAATTTATAATTTCATTTTTCTTCAAATATATATATTTTAGTATAAATTAAAAATAGCAGTAAACTTATTAAGGAAGATTTTAAAAATAGTCTCAATTGAAGTGGAAATATGTATATGATCTGACATACATACAAAATAAAAATATATTTTACTAAACCTTAAGCAGATTTCAGATATTTAAAGTTTAATAAGATATATATGGGATTACATTTGGAAAAAAAATTTTCTTTGAAAACGATAAATCATTTTATGGTGAATACATAGAGTGAATACAATTTTCTTATACTTTTATTCAATTCCCCATTTTTGTGCAATATTTGCCATTTTTCCAGGAGTAGCCTCATTCCATTCTCTTAGAACTTCGTGATAATGTTTTTAAACAGTTTTTAACATCTTTATTTGAGATAAAAGTTTTAACATTCTAGTATTTTCAAGAGACCTGAACAAGAAATAAAATTCTATCATTGTGGATATTGTAAAACAGTTCATCCAAGCTGTAAAATATCGTGGTGAGTTGATAAATTTATATGATTACCCTACCAAACACTATTATCAATTTTGTCTCTGTAATCAATTTTAATATCTGTTGATCAATTTTAGACCTTCTGATTAGTTTAATCGTTGAATTTGTAAATTGTATGACAATAAGTTTCAAAATTAGTTGCGGTATTGTTCAGAAGAAACTAAAAGATAGACTCTCTTAAAACCAACCATATAGAGTGTGGACAGTGGACCGAGAAGAGAAGCACCTGATATGTACCTAAAGTTAATAAACTTTTCCTTTTCCTTCTCAATTGAATCAAATATAGTAACAAAACGTTGTGGTGTTTGATAGTAATCTCTGATTAGCACCAATGCTGATATTCTTTTTATCTTTTTCCAAATATACATTCTGAAAAATATTTGATCTACAGATTAAGGAGATGTAATAAATATAACTCCTGATTAAGGCTGTATTAAATTAAACTATGTATGTCGATTAGGAAATTTTTTTTCTATTATTCCTAATATAGACTCCCAATACTTTCTTAAGGGTAGTTAGGATGTGGAGAAAGAAGACATACATAGACATCAAAATTTAGCCAATTCAATGTATTGATACAAAATTTAAGTTGCTGAATATTTAGTAGATTGTCATGATATATTTGATTGCAACTGGACATACTGTTAAACTGTGTTGCGATATCCCCTGCTTGCCTCAAGAAGGTAGAACTTTGCTGCTGCTTCCAAATCTATAGTAGTATTTGGCGAATGGTCCATGACTGGTAATAAAATAATTTAGGAATGCATTTTTACTACAGTAATTTGTGGAAACTTTTGGTATTAGATTACACGCACATCGCCTTTGATCAGATGTGTCCCCGAATTCTTGTTAACTGCCAGTGAGTTCTGATTAAGGAGAAACTAGGGTGGGAGTTGGACCATGGGATGCCAATAATTAGATGATACGAATCTGTTGCTGCTTCTTTGGGTAGTATGCACGCTCTGTCGTTTCCTTTTGCTTCTTCATGTACTTTTATCTAATATTTAATTTCTTGATGTGTTGATATAAAAATTGTTGAATTAGCATAGAAATGATTCAAATTTTTATTCTTGTATTTCTGAGTTGCAGTCGCTCTATGTTGAAAGAGTTATTTATATTATGATCATGTATATGGGTTAGATCTGATTGGATAGTTATAACTTTTGCGAGAAAAACTGAGTTGTATGGAGAAAATTTGATTCTTCAATGATTTATTTCATTTTCTTCATAGACCAAAATCTTAAGTTGTAGGGTGATAAAACTAGTGATTAGAGTTATTTTTCAGTGTGCGCATGTACGTGTCCTTCTTTTTGATGAATGAACTTTATAGTTATTTTCATGTGTTATTCATACTAAGATGGATCTGTTATGCAATAATTATAAACATTCGAAATTCGTAGTTGTAAGGTTTTAGTTTTAAGGCCAATTTCTTTTGACTTAATAAGAACATTTTCACCTTTCACTTGTAAAAAAAGTAAAATTTTCTGAAAATTTTACTTTTACATTTACGTGTTTGAAAAGACACTAAACAAAATCTAATACTCAGAATCAAACAAATTTTACCAAAAACAACTTTTTTATTAATTACCAAAATATATAATGCCAGTGAGACTTAAGTGTAAAGCTGGGTGTAAAAAAGTACAATGAAGGTTTTATAGGGAAAACGCGAGCGCAAAATGACTTTCCAAAAACTTTCAATACTCTCATCAATTTTTGTTTAATAACTTATTCAAAACGTAAGAATTCACCTCTTACTATTTCTCTTTAAAAAGTATGCTTAGAAGTGATTCCAATAAAAAAGCTATAGAAAACTCTATTTTATTACAGGTCAGAAACATGTTCTTTAATAAGTCACCAAATTAAGAAACAATCAGAACTCTGCTTTTGCAAGGAATAAATCTGAAAAGTATTGTCCTCATTTTGAGAAAAATCAAAATGATTCAAGTTATTTAATAGTTAGCAGCATTATAATAAAATAGTATACATTTTTTAAAAAAATATATTATGTATATTAAGGAATCTAATATTAACAAAAAAATATATTTAGTAATAATAATAACAATATGTATTGAATAAAACTAAAATATCCTAATTTTTGAGAGTATTTACTCTATTTAAAGGTAAGATATTTTTATAATAATTTGAAATAACAATATAAATATAACTCACTGCTATTTAGTTTATATACAATGTATTTAATGACAAAAACAATTCAGATATCGGTTAAAGTCATAACCACTGGTAGCTGCATAGGAATGACCTGTCACTATAAGCTTGGTACGAAAATATAGCTATAAGCATGACACAAAAATAAGAGAATTTTGAAAATGAAAACACGAAATTGAAATTATTGTACATACAGTGCTTGGGTGTGATATTTGATTGGTACTCTAACATACGTAATAAAATATCTGCAACATAGTGTAAATGAAAGGAAAATTCCTTAAAAACAGGTAAGAATATTAATTTCTTGTTTTTTCTGATTCAATCTATGTTTGAAGAAGAGAATCTTCGAAAAAGGTAAATATCGCATTATATACGATTAAAATCATTTTAATTTCAAGAAATTTCCTTATGATACATACTTTTTCAAACATGATAACCGTTAAAGAAATTTCCATTGCTTTCTTATTCGTATAGAAATATAGAAAAAGCAATTCAAAGTAAAATTAATCAACGTTTTAATTTGTAATATCTAGTCAATCTTCATCAATTATTTATTTTAGAAATGTTTTGTATTGTCTTTTAGAGTTTATACTGTAAAAGAAATTTTCAATGAATAATATTTCAGTGTGTTTTATCTCATGTATTTTATTTTTGTAATTTTTTTATTTTCTCCCAGAACTTAAGCAAAACTTCATATCAAATTTAGAATATTTTTCACCCTATTTTACAAAGATAATACAGCAATTTCTAGTTTGTGTTTAATAATAGCTAATAAGATTATTTAATTATGCTAATAATAAGATTTAAATAAATATTTCACATATTAAACTTACATAGTGATTTTTAATAGTTTAGGCTAAAAAATAACATACTTTAAACTTACATTTTCAATTTTTACCCTTCCAAAACTACTATTATTATTCAAAAGATCTGAAAACAGTAATGCTGTTTTACATATTTGCATTTTAATGTATTACCCAATTAGTTATAAAAGAGCTTGTGGGAAAGTCCATAGCTGCAGTTTAATAATATTTATAAAAATTTACTACTGTAGTTTAAAAGAAAATATTGAAGAATGATACTAAAATAATATTTGGTGACAATGATGTTAATATTTGTTATCTTGAATAAGGTAAATAATCTTCATTGGTGGCTATTGCTAAAAATATAATAAAATGTATCTGTATTATTATTTTTTAAAACTTTGGTTAATATTTTGATTAATTATTATTAAAAATTTATTAGGAGTAGGTAAATTTTCTCAATCACGTTAATTTTTCAATTAACAGGATTATATAATCACAGTAACTTCGCTTTATTTTTTAAACAAAAACAATTAAACTATTTTTTCTATGTCCTGAACTCGGATAATTTCTGGAGTCTTTAATTTCTTCATATTTTATCTTCTCATTTTTTCCAATTTATTATTTTTTTCGTGACTTTTACAATCATAATTTTCATTCACATTAGTATCTGCGATAACTTTGAAATCTATACTTGTATTTATATGTTATAAATACCTGTTTTATTCCTGTAGCAATGTAGAATCGTTAGTAAATGAAAATAGGTATACAAAGCCTCTTTCTTATTAAATATAGAAAAATTAATAAAAAGAAAGACATGTTTGTTAATTTTAGGAGTATCAGTTCTAACTTCAAATCTTCAAAGAATTCTTTTCACAAGCTAAAAATTATTTATAACAATCAGACCTTATTTTGATTACCTTGAATCTATGGATTTGTTACAATAAATTTATTGCATAATTTTGTCAAATAAGCTTAGTTGTTTTTGAAAATGATTGGGTAGATACATATTATATCATAATTTACATGGCTTTGATTAGATTTCTAATATTTATGAAGAAATGTTTTCATAAATCACACACACAAGCCTTGGTTATCAAAGATATTTTGAACATATATATATATATATATATATATATATATATATATATATATATATATATATATATATATATATATATATATATAATTCTACTAAACTCTTAATCAAACTTAGAGAGTATGCTTACTTTTGTTTTATCGAGAAAAATGTTCAATTTTATATAAATATTACTGTTTCCCTACTCTTAATTCTGAACCTTATCAGCAGTAACTAATATCTTGTGTACACAGTTGCCAGAATATGTAAAGAAATGCGCCGCACTAAAAATTAGAAATAAATCATGAAAAATAATATGTTTGCTTAATAATATGAATTACAACTCCTTAAATTTGTAATTTGATTTAGAAGTTGACATTTATTAATTAATTTTGTGTAAATATTCTATCAAAAATCAATAACATCTTCATCGTAGTTTCCATTTACATAGTCTTAACTTTGATTACAAATACGATTTTCTCATTTACAACAATATTGTTTGTTTATGATTGTATTGTGTTTTTTAGGATTTTCTATTTAACACTCAGAATATGAACTAAATAAATGAGTTTGACTATGTATAAAATATGACCTGTGCTATTTTTAGCAAGATGGAAGAAATAACGAAAATGATCTTAAAAAGATTCTTGGCTTGACAGCTATTTTCATATTTACTATGATTTCACTATAATTGCTATAACACTTCGCATTACAAAGTTTTTCTTTTTAGGTGTTTCGGTGTCTGTTGGTGTTTGGACTCTGGTATCAATATCCTTGGAACGTTATTTTGCCATCTGCAGACCATTACACTCCCGCCAGTGGCAAACTATATCCCATGCTTATAAAGTCATACTAATGGTATGGCTTGGGTCACTCATGACGATGATTCCATCTTTAGTTCTGAGCCAACTTATACCGATTAAAATTCCTGGTAAGTTTTCCATTTACAATTATTTTAATAGAACATAAAATTTTAAGACATAAGAAACTGGTGAATGTTCTGTCATACGTTTTAGTCTAGTCTAATCATATTGATTGTTCAAATAATGTAAATGGTACAAGACATTTTTTTCTCTGATTATATTTTAATTAATGGTTGTAAAAGTTAGATTTTTGATGCAGGAGGTAGCAATTATAATCCAAGTACTAGACTTACGCGAATTAAAAAAAATAATAAGGAAAATAAGACATGCTAAATCTTTAGAACCCTCTAAGATTTAAAACAAACAAAATTCAAGGAAGTTATTATTAAACACACTCATTTTGAAATATCTTTCAACAGAAACTCTTCTAAATTGCTAAGGAAATTAGTCTATGACATATACACCAGAAACTTTGAAAGGGCTTTCCAAAAAATAGTTGTAAAAAGTTATGTTAAAAAATACAGTAAAAAGATAAATTATATAAATTTTATATGTTGAATATCCTATATTTTTCTATATAAGTCGTTATATGGACAAGTATGGGAAATTCAACGTATGAAATTACCAAAATAGCATAAGTGAATAATATTCAATAACACAAGAACTTCAAGATACTTTCAATTTTTCAATAAGTATGAAGAATTAAAACTGGAAAAGAATAGAACGTTCATGGATAAAAACAATCAAAGATTTGCGTGTGTTCCCAGATATGAAGCAATACATGTCTTTGAATAATACATTTGTAAAAGTGTTCAGTATGAACTTTAGACGTTTTAGTCCATTTGTAGATATTTTTTACATTCTACAAGAACAGTATTACTGTGTATTAATTTTAGCAGATATTTGAACTACATTGTGTGTGGGGGGGAATATCTGCATACGATGTACACTTATTTTAGCAAAGCATAATACTTTAAGACATGTCAAACTGGTGAATGCCCATACCCTTCATGTGTGCATATCAAACACATATCAAATTAGGAAAAAACAGAAAATTAATAATTAAACCTGGAAGTGAATGCGAAATCATCATTATGTTAGCTGTCGAATAGATTTTATCGTAGCCACAAGTGTTTAATACTTCAGTTTTAGCTTCTTTCAAGGTATTTTATTCTTTAATAGGTGCTTTGAAATATGATGTATTTCTTTTATTATTTTAAGAAAAAGACGCCGAAATTCATGTATCATAGTTGCTTTTAAAATTATCAATCAAAAAAGCGCGTTTTAATAACTCATGAATTCAAAATAAAATTATATATTTGAAAACCAATCTTAAACGCTTATACTTGTAAGATAACGAATTACATTTATTAGGTTTTCAAAGTTTCCAAAGAACTTAAAGAAAGAAACAAGTGTAAAGTGAGAATAGTACTGAATTTCATTTTATTTAGTATAAAATAATTAATTTGTTATCTTATAAAAATAAAAAATTTTTAAAAAAGGAGAAATATCTGTTCCAAATTTTTTTTAACTATTTACAAATTAAATTATAAAAAAAACACTGGTATTTAAAATGCATTAAAAATGTTTTAAATTAATTGAAATCTTATACTTTTATAATTTTTTATTCTAAATCATACACACTAAGTTATAATTATTTTAAAATTCTGTAGTTTAAAACTGCATAAAATATTTTACAGTTACTTCTATTAAGTCAGTTCCTGAACTTCCTTTTTTAAACAGAATAATATAGTAAGAGTAGTAAGAGTGAAATACATTCTTTCACTGAATAATATATAGGAAAAATATCTTACTTTCTATATGGTGAGATCAAGTCGTTAGATGAAAAGGAATGATTTATTTTTTTCATCTATTCAACTTTGACCAACCAATATATTTTGAAACAAAGTATACAAGCTTCTATTTTATAACACAATAATATACCCAACAATGAAATATATAAAATATGATCCATCATATATACATAAATATTTATATATTTTCTTTTTCAATTCGTTTCAAAATGATCTTCGAGTGTACTCGTATTCACTGTGAGTTATTTAGTGTGATCGTTGCTTTAAAATAAAGCTCCCGTTCGGTGTTATAATCAAATTCAAATTTCTTAAGAATGAATTTCATAAATTTTTGATATTGAGAAATTTGCACCAGTTTTAAAAAAATACGAAAATTTCGAAAGAGCTTGCGAATCAACTAAACACAAATTCCGAGTTCTGCAAGAAAACATAAAAATTATTTTACATTTTTAAACCTCCATTTTTATTGTTAAATACAATCATGTTTTCATTAATTTTATATTTTAGGTATTCATTAAATGATTACTTTCCTCTTCCTTCAGAAAATGTATCTATCTTTTAACTTATGTTAGTCTTGGACACAATTTAATATTATAATTTATATAAAAGTATCGTATGAATATATATATATATATATATATATATATATATATATACATACATACATATTCAGGCATGTAAGTAAAATATATAAATTCAAAAAATTTAACGTTTTGTTTATTGTCGATTTTTTTTCAGTTTCTGATAAACTCTCTTTTGATAGTGGTTCACAAAATAATGAATAATGTTCTTCTCGTATTTTAGGAATACAAATATTATCACAAATAATAATACAATTTTAATAAAATGTGAAATTTACAGAGAGCTTACTTACAACTTCCAATTATTTGCAAACACCAAAAGCTTTCCCTGTTTACTAAAACTTATTTTAGGCACAATTATCCTCAGTTAAATTCTTCGTAATTACACCATTTACTGCCATAATCTATAAATAATGAAAAGAAAATTATATTTGTCTGGAAAAAGAGAAGAAAAAAGTTTTTATAGAGTGAAAACTGAAAGAATGCGAAGAATGATGATGTTTTTATTTTTCGTTTTTCGAAATACATAATTATATGCTTCGTAATCAGTCATACGTTTTACAAAATATGTCATATATTTCTTTGCGTTTGCTTTCGTCGTTTTCTCGAAGTTTAGAATACTTTTTCTGAATTCATTATTCATAAGAATTTTCTCAATGAGCATTTTTCTTATATTATTTCTTCGCGTTATAATTTTACATCTAAATGATGGTGTCTATCTACAAGATTTGCATAATTTTCACTTATAAGTGACTTTCTTGCACCTTTTAAAAATAATATATAGTATATATATAGAAATCGATAATATATAACACTTAATTGTTCCCAGTTTCTAATCCACGGTTTTAGGAAGCTGTATTTTTCGTTACTTTTTTCATAACTAAGAATATTTTAATAAAATATGTTACAGATACAGATTTGTTATGCAAAAAAAATATCATTAATGAAAATATTTCGCTTAAGCGAATATCACGCACAGAGAAATGATTCTCTACACTTAAGATATTCTGTAATAACGCCGTGCAGCTACGGTGTACGAAATATAAATATTGAAATTTCTCACTTTAATGGAAAAGAATCGTTTTACAAAAAAACATTACAAAATTCATATTACTATTGGATAACATTGAGTTAAACTTTGATAAATGCAAAAATTATTATCATTTTAATTAGTAAATTATAGTAATATAATACGCAATGATTGGTAAACATTGTAACATAATAATAAATTCATATATTTTTAAGAAGATTTTGTACAAAAATATATTTTTCTTATTCCTAAATTCTAAATTCATTTTGAATTATCATTTTGTTACATTTTATAAAGCAAAAAAGGTATGTAACAAAATTATAAGCGTATATTCTCTTATTTACTCTTATTTTTAAAAAGATTATATAAACTTTAGCATGAAATTTTTAATTATAAAAAACCAACTTTAAAGTAGAGTTTGAAAATTTTAAATTTACAAAAGTTTACTCTAAATTTTATTATAAATTTTAAAATTAATAATTATAATAAATAAATTAATAATTATAATAAATATAAATAAAAGGTGTTCTGAGAAAAAATATTTGTTTTTATCGCAAAAGTCGAGAAAGCATATAAATTTTTTTATATTTTACTAATAATAAAGGGATTATAATATTTCACAAAATTCTTTTGAATTCTGAGTGCTTATTTCTTTTACATTGTACTAAAATCACGATTTATACAATCTACATTTTTGAAAAATGCAACTCTGAAATCGTATGTATCTCATCCAAAAAAAGAGGTCTATAAAATATTTAATAAAAATTTTCTGTACCGATCCCCGAAATTAGAATTACCGAATATAAACCTATAATGTATAATAGATTTTAAAATATATTTTAATACAAAGTAATAAGTATTTTTATGACACACTCCTAACCTGTAATATTCACATTATTACCATGTCTATGCATCATGTGAAAGTTATGACGTCCAAATATATCATACCAACTACAGGGAAAAAAAAGAACTACATTTGCCGTAAAAATTCATGGCAATGGCTCATAAATGTTTATCTTTGTACTTAAGTAGGTGTATAGAGCTCAATTTTCTATTTTGAATCATTTCCCTATCAAGTGGAAAGAATTATAGTGAAATAATACTTAAGGTGAGTGAGCATGATTGGAGTAAATATTCTTTCAGACATCCTAAAATAGTGAAAAATAAATTAAAACAGAGTATTTGACACCACGTGGAGAATAACTTAAAACCTGAAGGCTGCTGTGAATACATCCATCACTAATTGACATCACTTTCTCCAATTTGAGCATCCACTACGAATTGAATGCCAGGAAACTTTGCAGGGATTTTGGACTGTATTTATCTATCGCGAGGAAGGAAACCCTAAAAACATCTACACACCAACCCTGAGAAATATGTATACAAAAAGCTGAAATTCAGATCTCGGCGAGACAGCCGGTTAACATTCTCACTGTCAGTTCAACAGCTCGTAGATTTGGTTGTTGTATTCCTCTGAGTAGATGCTTGCAGTAGTTTGGAATCTCTTCAAAATTCTCTTCAAGTTTCAATTTATTTAATTAATCATGTGAAAAAGTCACTACAGTGCAAGAAATAAACCGAACTAAACACCCTGTTTGATAGTTACTGGACTTAAACCCGAGAACTTATTCCAAGCAGTACAGCTAATTAACATTGGACCACGTTTTAACTCCGGATAAATATGCGTGTTGAGGTGTACTGCACAAGATTGAGCGTGCAATGCAAAAAGATAATATTTATTATTTATATGCTGTAATTCCATGAATCCAGAATTCATAGAGTTTTGTACACACATAAAATGTGAAAATTATCAAATTCTCGCAAACACTCCAGCTGTAATTAAAATCGAACTGTCATAAATCACAACGAATCTTTGAATTTTTATTTCTTGATTTTATTCATTCAAAAAGGTAGCTATGCGCTTAGGTTGAAAGGTTAAAACTGATGTACTTTGAGTATACCGAGGCTTTCAAAAACCGTAGTTTTAACTTTCAACAGAATTACTTTAAAATGCAGTTTGAATTAACGTTTATTATCTTAGAAATATGAGCTTTTCCTTCCCAAAGGATTAGAGACACTATTTAGTTGCAGAAGTAAAATAATGAATTAATTTCAGGTCAATAATGGACAATTAAAATATTAATATTTATGGTAACAAATAACATTTCAAAAGGAGGAGACATTATATTTTGAAAGATAATGTATTGTTTCGGTTAATACGATGGTTATACTATCGATGGTTACACTATTAAATTAATGGCATCAAATATATCGACTTTAACTAATAACAATTTGAGCTCATGGCAAATGTAAGAAAAATATTACTTTTCTCTCTTATAATAATGTCACTGATAATAAAATATATAATGTGATTAAGGGTAATAACACACAATTAAAAATATTTTATTAATTTAACGTTAATTTAATTAATGATTCAAAGACTCAAAATATCTTTTCATCATTAGCATCATTAGGCATCCCGTTTAAAATTAAAACAACTCTTAGATGTCTTCAGAGATGATGAAGAATTAAGCGAAAAATAAAAAATAAATGCTTCTTCTTATGAATTTCATCTGTGCTCACTAAAATAAACATAGAAATACTATTGCGCATTATTTTCACTTGTCATTTTTGTAAAAACAAAAAAGATAGATCAAGATAAGTTTTAAATGTAAGTTTTTTTTTTTTATTCGATAGTACTGCTAACTGCAAAAATCATTACATGATGTAAAAATAAGGGACATTCAAAAATTTAGGAAGAGATTTTAGAAGTAATTCTTTATTCATATAGGCAACTATAAATTCTAAACTTACTATAGTCTAATCGTTAAGTTCATACACCTCAAAATGAAAGACAACATAATAGATGTCACACGCGAACGTTAGAAATTTTAAAATAATTCTGTGTTATACTTTCTGTGTGTATTCATGCTTATCTGTCATAACGAGTGCATGGAAGTTTTCCGTTTCGTTGTTTTTGCACGGTACGGTCATTCTGGATAGCTAACCTGACTTTAATTACGGTTAATTAAATCACGGAAGTATGGCTTTTCAGCTGAAGAGGTATTCGAACCCCCTAGCGGCTGAATTGAAAGATAGAATGCTAATTCTTTAGCTACCACCAAGATCAGAGACTTCTCGGAAATGTTTTGCTATGAATACAACCATCTATTTATGAAGAATCTTCCAAGAAGTTAATTTACTGAGGACGTCCAAAATACATTTATATAGTATTGAAATAATGGATAACCATTACGCTGCGCCAAAACGTTCAATTGAAACTAAAGCTAAAGGTATCAAAAATCAAGTTATCCACAAAAAGCAGAAAAATATAGCATTTTATTCTGAACTTTAGAATAACCCTTGTTGAAAATGAATGAAAATTTTGATTCAGTTTTTCAATGATATATTTGATTTAAAGGAGATTTTTATTTCAGAGAAATTACTAGTCAATATGATGTGTAGTATTAGACAAAAAATTTCCTAAATATTTTTTATGTAAGTAAGTGACAAAATGTATAATATAAAATTGTATACAATACCAAAAAAATAGTTAAATCAATTTTTATAGTTTTGCTATCGTTAAAGATTTTTATATTACGGATTTGCCAATTTATTTTAATTAAATGCAAATAATTTTGCTTTATTAAATATATAATTTCATATTAATAAAATGGGAGATCTTATAATTATTTTACAAATGAAACTATTTTTTGAAAAAAAGTATTTGTCAACTTTAATTTACTGATATTTAAAAATTATGATTTTATTGTGTTAGTGAAATTCTGTTTCTCTTTCTCTCTCTTGTAAAATTGATGACTTCTGCTATGTGTGTACGATACTCATTAAAAATTAACTTAACCAGCCAGCATTACTTTTGCTTTTTAGTTCTAACTATTAAAATGCATAACTTTTTTTTTAAATATTTGAAAAGAAATAAAAAAAAGACTTAAAATTTATGTATTTTTAATTTAGATAGCTTTCTCTTAATTTAAAACCACAATCAATTATGTTCTACAACCACTGTGAACCTATTAGTTAATATATTCACAATGATAAAAAAAATTTAACATAATAAAAGTTTTTAATTTTATTACATTTCGGAATAATCAAATATAATAAAAAGCTTAATAAAATAATCATAAAAAAAGCCTCTTGCAAAATTCATATATTTTAATTCAATCTGTAACATTTTCATTGTTGATATTAATTCTTAAATATCATCATCTTATTATTACAGAAATAAAAAAATTTGCTAATGACCATAACACTCAAAAAACACATTAACAAGAAGAAAAATTATCTTTCCTCTTGATCTTCATTCAAAGTATGTGACTTGGTACTTTCAATAACACTAATCCCTATTATCTAAGTTTCACATACATTAATTCCAATATTTTTGGCAAACATAGTTATTAAGTTTTTGAGTTAATGTTATAGATAAAAAAGCTATATTTTTGCTTTTCCACCTTAAATACTGTATTAACTTTTTTTTCTCTATAAGTCACATTTCACCGAAATTTCGTATTTAAATATGATTTCACAACATTCACTGATTTTCAACGTTTCATTCTTTAAAAGCTTACTATTTATTATAAGTACTATATTTTTTCTTGTAAAAAATAATTTCTTTCAATTAATATTGATTTACTTTCACTTATAAAATTATATAATTAAAGACAATAAATTTTTATTTAATCCATTATATAGTGAAAGGCAAATGTTATTGAAACGAAGAAAAATTGTTCATTTCAAAGTAATTTTAAAAATTTTTAAAACGTAAGTATAAATCCATTAATAGTTTGTTCATTATATTTTTCTGCTATTTCCAGTCACATTTTAATTTCATAATTTATTTTTGCTTTCATTTGATAAAAACTTGTTTTTTCTCAAAGAGGACTCGTCATATTTTTTTCCTTAATTTTATACGTTTATTTTAATACCTATTTTTTCAAGGTATCTTTTTATTACATTTTAGCAGTATCTTCAATGCTACATGGACTTAACCATATCTTAGGTATTGTATCATTCCGTAAACTATCAAAGAATAAGGAGAAATATTTTAAGTAAAAATAATTTGAAAATATTAATTAAAATTCATAAAAAACTAGACTAATTATCTGTGTATAAAAAAGGGGTAATTTGCATAAAAATATATTTGTTTTCTAATTAGTTGCACTAGTTTAGAGAATTATATTAGATTCTCTAAACTAGTACTTTTTGGCCGGGAGTAAACCCTGAGCTGTCAGAAATTCCTTCCTGTTTACCTACATGTAATTCAAAAATTACACAGATAATGCATTACTATTTATCGGAATAAAAAATTTTTGCATTTAATGTTTGACAGATAGTTACGACTTTCAGGAATTTTTTGAGGTATTCGAGTAAAATGTGTCGAAGTTGTAGCAAAAGCTGCCTGGAAGAATAAAATACAATCTTCTTTTATCTTGAAATAAATTTTTCGGTAATGTAAATCAAAGATTTAGAGTGACCATTTGATATCAAAGCTAATACTCTCTTTGGCAAAAAAACGGGAGATTACGCATACAATTTTTGGTCATCAAAATTTATTCAACTTATCTCAAAGAACTTCTGTTCTTATACAACTGTGTAAGTTATTTTGCCATATTTAATTAAACAATACCGAAATCAATCTATATTAAGTTAATAGAATAAGTTATCAATGAACCATCTGTGGGTGTTTGAAAGTCATTAATGTATTTGTAGGAATACATAATGTTGGATATTAATTACAGCTAAATAAAAAAGTATTAGGTATTCATGGCTAAACAATACTACATAGAAAAGAGATTTCATCTCTGAAATCAAAGTAGTAAGATGTTATTAGTTTTATTTATGTACTTCAACACTGATTATTGCTAAGATATTTGAGCGACCGATATGCAGCCTTCGGGCCAGTTGTTGTTCCAAACATAATTTTGTCTTGCCTTTAAGGTAAGTTTGAAATATCAAAGAGTCACTATTAATATAAGTCTTTCGAAGAAAGCGAAACGGAAGAATTTGGAATGGCTTATGAGAAAGTATTAAAATTCTTTAGATTGAGGGAAGCAAATTATTTTACTTTAAGGAGTAACCATGAGTTTAACTTTAATGAATAATTTTCATCAAGATTTAGAGCATAAAATACAAAAAGCAAAATAAAGAATGCGTGAAACACACTTTAATTAGTAAGAAAATCTTGGTCAAAGAAATAAAATTGTTCTAAAATTAAAATCAAAGGCGATTTGAACGTTATTTTTAACGAAAGAAGTATGTAATTTACATAAATTGTGTAGAATAACAAATACAGTATTTTACATTCTATTTCATGTACAAAAATGAAAATAACAATTTTCAAGATGTATAAAGAAGTGGTAATTATAAATTACAAAAACATCTAAATTAGTATTATAAAAGGTGCTTCTTATATGAAAGCAGAAATGAGTGATTCAAACATGGACGTTTTCAATGAATTCAGCTTTCGAATCACTGTTATCCCATTCTGTTTAAAGATGAAGTTTCAATTGGTGTTTCTTACAATTTTACTTAAAAATATTTTTATATTCTACGTAAATGACCAGTTGTGCTCAAATCTTTGGCCTTGAATGATGCTTCAAGATGGTTTGGAACCACATACAATAATTAATGCTAAGAATTTTTTTTAAAAATATACTTAGGATAATTAACTAGATAATTGAATTTCAATAAAATGAACGATATGAGGTATTCTGGTATTTTACATTGATTACAAGTTTGTTTTCACCCAAATTAATCGCTCGTTTAGTCACCATTTAGCAACTTGGAGTAAGCAGAATATTTTCAACATTTTTAAAATTCCAATTAAATCTCTCATAAAGTATCGCGTCATTTAAATATTGCGTATCACAAATGATGTCATTCTATTTCCAAAAATAAGAATATTTTTGTATGATTAATTCAAGGATTTATATTTTAATTTTTTTTGCTGTTATTTAATTTTTGCATTTAGAATAATAAAAAATTCAAAGGTGAGGATTGTAATTATATATTTGAGACATGACATTTAAATGCTATCTAAGGAACAGTAAGCAGAAAATAAACACCTGAAAAAAACATTTCTATTCTAAAAAGATACTTTTTAGATAGTGCACACTTAAATAAGAAGTTCACATCTCTTTTCAGATGATTCACCAAAACAAGAATGCTTTAGAGCATGTTGCTTAGAGAATGAATCCAGAGTTTCGACCTCATTGTAGGTAACTAATGAATAGCGTAAAGGCATTTCTGCTTTTTGCTTGCAGTGTGTATTAAAAACAACTCAGTTGGAGGTTTCTAGGTTTTTCTTTTGTGATGAATGAATAACACCCATAATTTTTAAAGTATCTCTCCAAAGGCCAATAAACAATAGATGTCATGAAATCTTGTTTCAGGCACGTGATATTAGACCCGGTAGAATTTAGATGTACAATGTGTCATCTAAATTCGAAAAGTATAAGCCTTCGGGAAAAAATAAATTGTGGAAGTCAAATGAAACTTAATACACCGGAGATTCTCATTAATGTTCATCAGTGAGTTTATGATGGTGAAAAGAATCATTTATTGTAGATAATAAACACACTTCATATGATGCTGTATTATTTTACTGGAAAACGTGTGAATGTGATAAAAAGTATGATTTATATTGAGTCTGTCAGGTGTTCTGCTACATATTCTTCATAAATAACTGCTATTGAAAATTTAAGAAAATCAAATTTGCTTCTTTGGTTTAGCCTCCTATTATATTTCTGAAACTGATTACTTAAACATGGCAAGAGAATATGGATCACGTTTGTCACACTCGTGCAGACTGTCAGGGGATATTATTTTACTTAAAAAGAGTCACAGTGTGCCCATTCATGAAATTCGTTGACATTTTACGAAGAATAAATATTAATATCTTATTAATGATTATGATGCTTATGAAAAATGTTGAAAATTATGACACGTCATTCCAAAGGCAAAAGTTCAGAACACCGGAATTCAGGAGAGCTTTAAGATATACCAGTAGTTAGTGTCAAGGTAAAAATTCTCAGCAAAAGAAAAATTGATTTTATTTTATTTATGAACCCAGCATGCCAGCCGCCGAGCATTACAATCAAAAAAATAATGAATGTTTGGAAATGGTATTCTTAACACCATAGATAAAAAATATTTTCCATCCAGTGTGTCTAATATATCTGAAATAAATACTAAAGTGTTGTAAACTGCCAAAAACATTTTAAAAGAATATCATCGAAACATAGGGACACAAATGAAAAAGTACTTTTAGTGTTATCATTACGTATTTATAAATTTTATTTTATTGAAAGAATAGTGTATCAGTCATTTCTCGTATTATACTGTTATAAAAAATAACATAACCGAAATCAGCAAGGCAAAATACATAGAAAGATTTGCCCCATTTCATCGTGGTAGTTACAATCCATAAAAAAGTTCTAATATTTTATTCCTTTGAAAATAAAAACAAAAATTATAACTCCGAAATAAAAATCTGACAATTTTACATTCATATACAAATTATTTCACAACTTTATGTTAAGTAATATGAATATAAGATAATAGTACATAGTAGAGAACAATTCTAAAATATTTGGGTAAATAGTTCTTAAATAAGATTAACATTCTAGGAAAATAAAGATAGTTAAATTGAAAAAAGAAATGTTGCTATCATTCCATTTTCAATACAATGAAAAATCAAATGAATACATTATTTGCTCTATTTATCAGAATAAACCCATAGTGATGATAGCAAAACTATATTATATATTATTAACATACAGGAACATCATTTACTAACTTAGTAATTAGAAAAATCAAATAAATAGCACGATGGAGCTTTAATGGATATTTGCTTTAACTATGTCCTCATGTATAAGAAATAAAGCGAAGAAGATTAGCTATGAATTATATTTCTAATTCATTCTTCATAAATAGTGTAAAGTATTTAACTGATGTACACAAGTCGCAGTATTCTTCCGTTAGCCATATCTCAGTTCTTGCCCATTCTAATGCTGGACCCTGCAAAACACTGATTAGCATAATTGAAGATGAAATAAAGAAGAAAAGGAAAATTTCAAATATATAATATTTTTTTTATTTTTCAAACTAATATTTGCGGACATGCAAATAAATCAAATAAGTAACGAACAAATCAAATTCATAACATTTGATAAACTTTATTGGAAGAAATAAGAGGGGAGTAAGCACTAAGTAAAAGAATATTTACTGAGATTTAATACACACACATTTGTGTTTGTAATATACCTATGAAAAAAAATAACTCCAAAACTGTCTAAATATATCAAAATTATTTACATTAATCAATATTTATACTTATTTTGTTCTAATATGCTCCATGTTATAGTTTCTTCCATAGGTTTGAAATTAACAAAAACAAAATCTCTTAATGTGAACAGTTTATGATTCTGTTAAGGCCTTAAGCGTCTATAGAAAATAAATGGAATAAATATTACAGATAAAAAAATTCCTTGATAAATAAATATTCTATTGCATCCTTCCTAATAAGCGTAAAATAGAAAATTAATGGATAACTAAAAATTTAAGGAAAGAAATATGGTGGAACTTCTAATTCCTGAAAATCATTTTTTTAATATAGTTAACTTCGAAAAACTGTTGCTAACTTTTGTCGTATAAAAAATCAAGTTTTGATAACGATGTCTCAACACACTTTCTTCTTGATCACATTTCACTATGGTAAAGAACGAACTGAACAATGGGTCTCATTGACGGTTTGGAACCGCTTTTGCGCATGATTAGAAAAAGAATGCTATTTTTAGACACATACACAACTAGTATTCATTAACTATCTTATCAAATACTTGGAGTATATACATTCGAAGGAAAACTAAAATAATAAATCTATTTTTCCTGCAATATCTTGCAAGGGAAGATTAATAAAAGGAAAAAATTTTATAGACACACTACTTTGTAAATTTTGATACCTTTATGATTCAATGAATTTATAATATGACTATTAGTTTTTAATTTTGCAGAACGTATAAAATGGAACATTTTAACAAATAAATCCAGGTTAAAGTTAATTTTACTTTTATATATTTGCAATTTAAGGAAACAAAATACAGTAGTATATATCACAAAAAAAACTGTAGTTCTCATTAACTTAAAAAAAATTATTACTTTCAGTTAATTTTTAATATGCTTGAAGAAATGATTTATTATAACAAATTGTTTTTCGAAATATTTTTGTATTCTTAAGAATTAATTTTTTGGGATCCACTTAAATTTACAATTTTTCACTGATAAAATAAATATATTTAAAAGCAATTTTTCATAAATTTGTGAATTAATTTTATTTATTAGATAAAATGATGATATAGATATTTTTATACTTATTATAAGCTGCTGTTTGTAGAGTATGCAACACGTGAAAAAATATTTAGTTGAAATAAAAATTTTCAGAAAATCCAAATTATATAGTGTGTCACACAGGTGATTAAAATTTCAAAACTATCATGCATGTGTGAGATTCTTTGAACTGCCCCTGAAACGGTAGTTACAGTATTTTAGCAGTTTTCAGCAGCAGAAACTGTATTTATACCATTTCTGAACTGAACAGTATTAAATGGTTTAAACGAGACATTAAAAACTCTCCATGATTATCTACTAATGGTAGGAAGACGTAATTATACTTCTTCAACGAAAGAGGGTGAGATTTTTGCAACTTAAGAGGTTTAAATTAAGGTGAATCATCTTCCTTTTTTTCATCTTCCTTATTCATCTTTCTTCTTCTGTGGTCCATTAGTAATTCGTGTGTCGATCAAGACCAGCACAGTAATGCGAGTTTGAAAGCAGTGTGCTGACGAGAACCGAAAAATTCAGAAATTCAAAAGGGAATGCAGAAAGATGATGTCGACCGACCATGACGCATTATGCTAAAGGTCAGTGTAACTTCTTCTAAATTCTTGTCATCACATTGACCTACTGCTTCAGTGAATCTGTTTGCTTTGCTACAAAGTGGATTGTGTGCTACAACTCTTACATTTATACAAGCTGAAAAACCTTCGGTGCTTGTAACTATAAATGGCTCATGAAGATAGAGTCTAACATGAAAATGGGCAACAAATATATTTTTATGAGGTGTAACGCTTTAATTTGTAGTACCACTGATTTCCATTTTAGTGTTAGATGCTATGCTTGTGAATGTGCTACATTTTGAAGTGTTTATCAAACGTCATATTGGATGAACACCTGAAGTTATGATCTCGGGTAAGATTATGTACTTTAGAAATTTCCAACTGCTGGGAGCAATCTTAATAGAAACTGATATATCAGTTAAACGGGGGCGTATAAAGCCATTTCCTTTTTAAGCCATCCTTGGAATTAACTTTTCAGCAGGATAATGCCCGCTCTCAAGTTTCAACAAATGTTGAAGGCGTTTTTTCAGCATAGTACATACAGCTTCTTTCGTGGCCTACTTATTTGCCAGAATTGCCACCTGTTGAACACGGATAAAACTTCGTTGTTCAGTGTCTCTCTTGCGATTTTCGTTCAACATCTTATGTAAAAAAAAAAAAAAAAAAAAAAAAAACTTTAGATACGAATGCAAATAATATGCAATACTCTTCTCTAAATAGACATTCAAATTTTTCTTGTCATCGTGGCGCATTCAATGGAAGCATTTATTTTAACACATAGATGATTTACAAAATACTGATGTCAAACTCTTATAATATTGCTTTTTGCTTTGAAACTTATATATATATATATATATATATATATATATATATATATATATATATATATATATATATATATATATATATATATATATATATATATATATATATATATATATATATATATACCCTCTATGATTGATATAATAATAAAATTTATGTTACCTGTACTAACTCTAACATCGTTCCCTGAAATTTGATGCATTTTGAAGAAATACGTGTACAATTATGTTTTTAAATTTTGAATAAAAAACAATCTCAGTAAATTATTTAAAATATGTGCATTTCTCGATTTAAATACACGACATAAAATGATGTTTTAACACATTTAACAAATCCTATCACATCAGATAACATGAAATTTCTATTAAAATAAAAAGAACTCGAAATTACTTTTTACATACGCTTGAATTTTTTATATGACATTTATTACAGTTTTATAAATGCATTTTTCCTGGCTCACACTTAAATATGACTTGCCTATAGCGTAATTGATAAAAACCACAAGTATTTTTTTCATAATAGTTTGTGTTGAGATTTCAAAAGATTTTTGAAATCTCAACACAAACTATTATTTTATTTAGAATAACATTCTTCTATTAAGATCAATTAAAAAATTTAAAAAAGAAACATTACATATTTTTAAAATATCATTTAAAGAACGATAAGATCATAACAACAATATAAAAAAGGCGTTTGATACTAAAATATACCCATCTTTATAAATGAAAATATTCTCTCTAAAATTTTAACAAAAATGCATATATAATAACAAATAACTCCATTTTTATGTTTAATCACTACATGTAAATTCTTTGACATGTTGTTTATTAATTATAAATTATTTTTGAAAAAAACTTAGTCCATTTATTTTCGAACTTTTTATCGGCGTTTATATTTTTGTTTACAGTTACATTCAAGAATATTAACGTACACTTTTCAAAATTTTAAAATTGTTTTCCATGGGATAAATATCTGATAACCAAGCTGGTAATTTGGCAACTTTAAATTATTTTCGGTAAAACAAACTCTTTATATTTTTTAGCCAAAATTATTATTTCTTTACTGTAAAACTTGCTTAGAATTTCTGAATGGACGAAAACATTTTATGAGTTTATCTTTACATCCGATAAAAATTTGGATAAATTTTTTCTATGTGCAAAGTTATAACCGAAGATGACATTCTCACCTTAAGTTCTTTATCAAAAAATACTTTCTTTAACCAAATCTCTCCACAGTATAAAAGTCTATCAAACCATTTAAATTGAACTCTTTCTCGTTTCTGAAACTAATCTGGAAATAGTAGAATATATATATTTCTCTATAGAAATATAATATTTTATGAACAATATATTATATATGTAAGATCTGATTGAATATATAGCCAGCATTTATATTCTTCAACAAAAATTTCGTATTACAACTTCATGCTAAAGCTTTAAGCGTGTTCTATTTCTAATGTTTGTAAATTCAATATTCGAATTTCTTTTCATATTCTTCAAAACATTCAGGTAGACTTTTCCTTATACATTTTTGGTGGTTTTAGCTGTATTCACCACTTATTGGATAGTTTTTTAAATAGGAAGCTTATCAGAGAACTTTATAAACATTGTAAGCAATTTGTTCAAGAATAAAATTTTGAAATGCGCCAATTGAATGGTTTAAACAATTTGAAATTTATCATTTCTTCTTCTCTATTTCAATACCTTGTTAAGGACTCTGCTTATAGGCATGGAAATAAGTAATTCCATGGAAATATCTAGTATACATGTACCTGTGAATGTGTGAGTATTCAGTTTTAAACACAATGTATCCTAAACTGAAAAATTATTTTACTTTCTTCTTCATAAACAAATCATTGTTATTTTTGTAAAATTTAAATATTTTTAAAATTTTCAAAAATTTATAAGATTATAAAACTTTATATTATGGAGTATTATTCGTAAAGGTAAAAAATAATTTAAAATATTGAAATAAGAAATTATTTTATTTACGAATAACGAAAGAATGTTTACCCACTGTTGATAAGCACACTTCTTAAGGATCACCATGAATCAATACGATGTTTGATCATGATGGCATAATTTAATTACAGATTTGATACATATGAAAATAGGCAACTAAATTTACTAGTTAATTATTTTGCTTGTGTAGTTGTCAGTGTTGAATTATCAACAAATTAAAATGCAAGTTTTCCCTTATCATCAATAAACTTGTAGTACGTTCAGCTATTCGATCAGAACATATTACAGCAAAGCAGATGATGATTAAGTTTCAATGTATTTAAACTTACTGAAGAAATATATATATATATATATATATATATATATATATATATATATATATATATATATATATATATATATATATATATATATATATATATATATATATATATATATATATATATATATATATATATATATATAATATATTATATATATATATATATATATATACATATATATATAATCTATTATATATATATATATATATATATATATATATATACGCATTTTAAAATGTAAAATTATTTTCGAAAGAGAATATTAATAAAAGGAAATATTTCACGCGTGACTTACCAGATTGTGTTATTTTAACAAGGAATTATTTCTCTAATTAAGTGAAAAATATTTATATCTCTGTATAAAAGTTTTTTTTAAAGGAATATAAATATTATTCATTCATCTGTTGAAAAATTTCCAGGAATATTATTTATTTCAAATAATTTATGTGTATTCGAAAATACATAAATGAAAAAATAGACAATAAACAATTTTAGAAAATATTGATAAATATTAGGAAAAATTGTCCAAAAATAAACATGATCCTGGTGAAATATTGTGTAGCATTGTAACTCTTATGTTTCTTGTGAAAAAAAAAAGTTTTGAATGTCAAACATTATCAGTAAAATCAAGTTTCCAGACACAGGCGCCCCAAGAGACTCATATACAATAAGAGCATTCTTTTTGTCACTTTAATAAAAGAAAGCTTCCCTTTATGAAAAGTAACTAAAAAAGTATAGTTCCTTTCTCTTGAGCTGAGGTTTTAAATACGGGTCTTCCTGGACTCATGGAAACTCTTTCCTTGATTTTGATGGAAGATTTTCATGCTCAAGAAAACATTAAAATATTCCAGTCTTTTAACAATTTTTTGAATTTTTTTCTATTGCTTATGATATTTTATAAATTTTTCTCTCAATACTTTTTTAATTATATAAATTTTAATTACTGTTGCCGTCATTTATAGTATTTTTCTTACGATAACTCTTCTAAAAGCACTTTTGATCCCGTTTGTGAATTCTCTTATTGTATCATTAATCAAAAAAAATTCAAGAAATATGTTTCAAGTAGTTTCAATAGAAATTTATTTTGCATATAGTTGTTGGGAAAATTCACACATACATATTATTACATTACTAATGAATAAAGCCCATTACCAGCTCAAATGCTACCTCGTCACACGAATGTAGTTTAAAATTACGAGACACACTTAATGATAGAAGGATATTCCATACACGTTAACCTAAATTCTGGGGCTCACTTGTACCACTATATATGTATGTATGCCACAAGTTTTTTTGTCGCACAACGGTCATTTTTTGCACACGAGGGCTAATTAGACCGGGACCTACGGTTTAAAGTGAATTCTGAAGCAATACAAACATCCATGCCCGAAATGGGATTCGAACCCACGAACTGTGGAACCGAAGGCAAGAGCGTTAACTATTTGGCTGCCAGCTCGGCATATGTATGTATGCCACAAAGAAACGAAACAAGCAAGATTTATAAATATATAATTATCAAAAATATAATTTCATACAAAATTATTACATCATCTAAATAAAATATTTAGGTTCATCAGTAACTTTTTAAAAATTAATGTGCATATATTGGCTTAAATATTTCTGCAAACACTAAAGCGGTGTAAAATTAATACCTTCATTGCCAAAACTCTAACTGTCAGATTTGTCATACCTTTCTTTGGAGTTTTTAAATCTCCTTGTGAAGGTAAAAATGAGTAAGAAATTTGTGTGTGTCATGAAAGAGGATAAATTGAAGCTTTCTGTTCAACAAGAACGAGTAGCCGTATTAATGTGATAAAGATAGAAAGAAAGAAGACTAAAGTTAAAGGATTTTCAAAATGGGAAGAAAATTATGCTAAAAAAAGAATTTGCTAGCTTGTATCTACTACAAAGTGTTAAATCAGGAAACTTATTTAAATTGCAGATTTAAATGTTTGTTAAAATTTTATATATAACACAATTAGAAGGTTTGTGAGTTACATTTGTCAAACAAAATTTGCTGAGCCTCAATTGTTGTAAATGTACAAAATTTTGACAACAAGTCATGATTTGAGGATGCCAATCTATAGAACTATTTTCTAAGCAAAAACTGGAATTGGGATGTACGAGATGGCTGGAAATCTTATTATCCTGATACAAAAAAAAATTCTCTGAACGTTTAATAAATGGAGGGCCTGAAATAACCTAGGAACACTTTACTTACTATGTATGTGTTTAAATAGCATTCATTTTGGATACAATCAACTCACGAATATATAATAGTGTCTTAGGAAATCATCTTTTTCCGAAAGCTGAACTTTTTGTTGGAATAAGCTGGAAAAACTCAGTAAGACAGTACACCTATATTAACAAGTAATACTATAATAAAAAATTGGTTCCAACAATGAGGAATTTTAAAATGCCCTTCTATGTGTGCAGAACTCATCCTGTTAAAGAGCTTACAAGAAACATTCATGCAAATCACAATATATATATAACCCATGTCATAATAATCGCATCAGTCATTACTTCGTGGGGTTCTCACCACATTCAATGTCTTCCATCACTCCAAAATAAGGTGTGGCGTGATTCATGCAACAACATTAGCTGTTTCCAGTCCTCAGATGTCCAGTGTCTTTCTTTCTGACACCACTGGTAATAATTTTTTCATTTCGAGCAAAAATGCGTGATTTTCCCTCAAGTACCTGGCTATGCATTCCTATCTTCTGTAATAATCTGCAAATTGTTCGAGTTTAGATTTAATAAAACGACATTAGTTCACGATTCTTCTCATTTGCAGAACAGTTTGAGTCTCTGTTCTGCCATACAATTCATTGGAGAAGACGACGCTCACACTATAGAAAACTATTCTTGAACCACAAATACGTCTTCTAGATAAGAACTATGAGTTCTGATTTCATCTTTTGAAAACTTTTGATACAACTGCTTGGAGAACCCAGTAAGATTTGCTGCCTTCGAAATCTAGGTACTGCTAAAAGCTTACCAACAATAAGCCTTTCTTTAAATGATGAATGATTTGCTGTCTTTTCTAATTTTATTTCATTTATCGTAAAATTCACTACTCTATGCTTGGTTTAGGCCAGCATTCTAACGACGTGTAATACATATCATAGAGCAATTTGCAGACTTCATGACTACCAATCACTTAAACGAAAATTTCAAAGGCTTCTGATTCAGAGGATGTATATATATAGAGCACAGATAATTAAATCCTACTTTAACTCCCTTTTTTTTGGAATACTGAGAGGCATTAATAAAAACGAGTTGAGGCAAATGAAAGTGACACTATACGCAACACAAGACAACATATAGCACTCCTAATCACAAAATTCAAAAATTAACTATCTTTTCTAGAAAACAATGCAACTACAAAAAAATTCAATTACAAAGTTACAGTCCAGTAGAGACTTAGTACCGAGTTATCCTTTATGAGGAGAGATATGAAAACAGAAACTCATATAACGTGTAGTGGTTTGTACGTGAGTTTCAGTACAGTTAAATCTCGAAATGAGAGTTAGGGAAAGATATTTTCATCTTCCGAAAAATATTCATACTGCTCATGATCAACTGGTTGTTTAAGATCCCGGTAACCAATGACAAATGCATCTAGAAATGTTTAGTTTCTCTATACATTTGTCATTACTACCCAAAAAACATTGGAGATTAATAGTTAATCCATGCTTTCTTAGTGTATCTTAATTAAAACTTGCCAACAAATCAAAGCAATTTGTACTTGCTCTTTCCTTCTGAAGTTTGTTTCGCAAGACTTAGTACTAAACAGCGCGGCTTCCTAATATTGTAATTATATTTTTCCCTAAATATCATTTTTTTTAGAAGGAATGCTATTTTCATCAATGGAGACATTAATTTTACTCCTCTAGTTGCAGTTGCAATCGCAATTCTTCTGGACATATTTTCAGAAAGGTTTTGATACCCACCTATAAGCATTGATTTCAATCTTTACTTCAAGAATGTCAAAGTAAGAATATGTTAGATTACAGAAGTAATTTCTGATTCGTAAGCATCACTCTAACTCGTCCCACAACTATTCTACAAGATTTAGGTCTGGACGCTGAACATATCGTGAGCCAAGTATTTGATAAAAGCTGGCAACATGATATGCCACATTGTCAGCCTGGAAGTAATTATGCATGATTATTAGATTCTAGGAAGAAATCCATCGTCCAAAATTTTTATGTAGACGTTCATTTCACTAAGAACATCATGCAAATAAGTACAGAAACAAGCACTCAAACCATTACAGAACTTAGCAATTTGAATACCGTATGCACTCCAAAAATTTCGAACCACCAAACTATCTCATTCAACTAGAAGAACGTGTAGTTGACTCGGGAGTCAATACAACAGTTTACTAGTAATCCTCAGTTATGTCGGAGACACCAAACGAATCTACCAGCTTTGTTGAATGGAACTATATTTCGGATAATGAAGCTAAACATTTATATATATTGAGGTCATGCAATTTTTTCTGTAAAACACTGGAGTAAAATTAATTCTTGTTACCCGTTGAGTCTCATTGTGAATGATTTCAAGTGATTTCGTAATTCTTATATAACTAAAGCTTCAGAACACCCCTACCAACGTGTACAAGTTTACATAACTTTACGGCAATTTTGTGGATATACTTGCTACTTTTGTGACAACTAATTGTAACATTCTTTTCAAAGTTAATAACTTCCTATCTTTTCAGCACATTATCACAGTTTTATACAGAATTAGTGATGTATCCGCATTTTGTATCTTATTTAATATTCGCAAGACACTTGCAGACATTAGATTTACATAAAAACCAACATGCAATACAGTATTATGTAAATCATCTAGTCTTGGATTCATTATTGTTCGGTTGATTATGTATTATTTTACATATTGCTCTTCCTCTTTATAATTTATGAAAAGAAAAATATTTAAAATTTATTCTGATAATAAATTTTGCTCTTTATTTTAATTATGTATCTACGCATTTATTATATTTTTCGCGCATTTAATAGATTCAATAACAGTTTAAAAATTTTCATGATTCAAATTCAATCAGAACAATTGTAATTTAAGAACATAGAATATTTACCGGATAAAGTGTGAATCGTATCCTATTCATAAAATTAATTTTATGGATATGTATGCAACCATTCTAACATACTTTAGACTTCAAATTACCACTGTTTCAAAGATGATACTGTCAGCCAAATCTTTAGTTTGTAATCAATAAATTAAATTATTCATTATTTCAAAAACGAACAATCTTTCAAACTTAGTGAAAAAATTGTCATTTGCAAAATGACTTAATTACAATTGTATAATGAAAAATCTCCTTAAATAATCATTTACAAAAATTTATTTTATTCTAAGACATCATTGTATAAAAAATATGGGAAAAAGGAAATTTTATAAAAAAAAAATATGGAATTTTTTAAATATTTACAAGTATTTTCTTAATTTTTTCCTTCAGGAAAATAGTTTTCTTTTAGTATATTTAATATTAATCAGATATTTGCAATAATCTGGATGAAAAAAATACTTTTTAAAAAATATAATAAATAAAAATCTAGAAAAGAAGTTACTCCTTAAGAAGTATCATTTCGCTTACGACGACTTATACTTAATAAAATCAAAAAAAAATTCAAAATTTGAATTCCAAATTCGAGAATATTTTTTCTAAATAATGAATTAAAAAGAATATTTATCATTGCGGCATTATATTTTGACACTGATACTATATTTAGACATATTTTTGACAAATGTACTTCTCAAACTAACTTACTGAATTAAATACATTTCCTCTTTCATAATGGAATTTAAATGAAGTCTTTTAAGATTTAAATTTAAAAAAATTTTTATCTCACATCGATATCATTGATATCGCAAAAAATAAGAGAAAAGATAATGAGATTTCAGATATCAGTTTTTAAATGCCAAGTACAAATCTCTGAAAGTTTTCTGCCTTACGGGCTTTTGAAGATCTGTGGATGTTGAAAATAACTTCAAATCACAAGAACACCTGGGAACAATTCAACATAAGACTATTCGTTATAGGAATAATCTGTTACTTGACATCTTTAGAAAATATACTTGCAGTATTAAAGTTTTTAAATGGTAAAATGACATTTCTATAAACTATATTAGCAGTTTTAAAACGGTCTTAGGTATATTTTTAGAAACCTTTACTCTTTTTGACAGGGATTGATTAAGTTTTCTATTCACTAAATAATAAGATTAGAAGTAAGATGAAGTGTAAATAAAATCTTTATTTGATAGCGTAAAAACAAAATGTGGAAGAAATTACAACATTGATACCGAGTACCAAAATAACTGAAAAAAATGTCAAATTTATCATCCGTACATTCTTTTTTTCTGGAGAAATCAATTTGCGATTTGTAATATTCCCGATATATTTAGCCATACTATTCACATTTTATTAAATTTTAATAATGTGTAACTTCTAGAAATATTAAAATTATAGTAGTAAAATCTACATTAAAAATGCTATTTTCTTTCATTTGTGTTATAATAAAATTTAATTATTTTATAATATACTTGCGAATATATACATTATAATTAAATAAATGGTGTGTGATATGTACAGAGATTGGCTGTTACAAGTCTCCGGTATTGAATGAATTTTCTTTGATATATATATAGAAATTATTCGGATGCTACTCTGGAGAACACGTTCATTTGGTTTGTCTTCAATAGAAAAAATTTACCCAATGAATACCGATCAAATGACTTGTTATGACACAACATATACTATGGTCAATAAATTTTGGCATTGTATTTTGACTGCATTCGTTTCTGTGTGTGTGAATCTGTTCATATAATCCAATCGCTATTTGACTCGATATCCAAACGTATAAGTGTTATTATTGCTGCCAAAAGAGGCTGTTATATATACGGATTTCTTAAAAACTGAATCGCTAGTTAACTATAGTATGATATATTTATCCAATAAATGTCATTTTGTTATTTGTATTTTTTCCTGGTGTGGCAATATTAATGGCAGGTAGTGTTTATTAAAATGTGATATCTGTGTGTGTATGAACAATTTTATTTAATTATTGGGTTGTTCGGAAAGTATAATTTCGTTTTACTCACCTGGATAAGTTTTTTGCTAGTAAAAACCAACCATTTTATGGGTGTGGAATCATGCTACCACCAAAAAGATGGCAGAAAGTATTGGATTAAAATTGACAATATACAATTTAATAAAATTTTTGTGTTAGTTACACGTATTCCAGTTTCCTAAAAAACGAAATTACTTATCGAACATCCTAATAATTCACTTAAATAACAGACATTACATAGAAGCAAAAAAAACGCTTATACTATGCATAAAGTTAAAAAATACATTAAATGTCCGTTTGCTTAAAATTAAAATGTATTCAATTTACTTTTTAAGTGATATGTAAAATATTATGCAGGCATTTTTAATTTGTTTTTATTTAAGAATTTATAGACCAAAAATGTAATTTAATCATTTTTTCAGGAAAATTTAAATGCCGGGAAGTCTGGCCAGATGTCGATTCTGAGAGAGGATTCAACATATATTTGGATATTGTCCTCTTGGTTATTCCTTTGCTTATCATGATCATCGTATATTCTCGTATTGCTCGCAAACTCTGCACTGGTTCCAAATTCAATTTTTCGAAAGGAAGACGATCAGGTGAGTTAAATTTACATACAGAAAAAAGAGAGATTTAGTGTATCTTCTTAGCATTTTAAAGATTTTAGCCTTTTTCCATGACAACCTTGTTGATTATAACCTTGTCTTACTATTCACTGTATTTTATTCAATTTAAGAATTTTATACCAGTTTAAATTTGTATATTCAGTTAATTAATATTTATTTGATTTTGCTGTCATATATTATGTACTTTCAAAATTAGCAATGTAATACACTTTTCTTTTAAATGAATTAATATTTTATCAAAAATTAAATAACTTAGATTGTAATTATTTTTTTAAAAAAACACATAAGATAATTTATGGTTGTTTTTTATTCATTATTATTTTCAAATTATCTGTTTTCTAAGATTGTACCGAAGATTACGAGGACAGTTAAATAAAGAGGTTGCAAATACTGCACGTGGGCTCTAAAATATATGATTTTAGAGGAAAGACTTCTTTGGAATTCTTTGAGAAAGATCCTTCATAAAAGTTCCACTCATATTAGAACTATTGTTCTCTTCAGCACCACGCACCTGAATTTCAAATTACATTTTAAATGTTTCTTTTTATCAAAATAATTTTGGGAAATATTTAGATATTGTTTAAGGCAATGTATTTGTACTTTTCTCCTGAAAAAAATCATTTCTTTGTAATAATTAAGTAAGGCATTGGGTATATTCAGTGTTCATATATTCTATTGCATATATTAAAATTACAGTATTCATAGCGCAAAATATTAATCTTTAATTTTATTAATTCTTGTATGCTTATAAATGGATTGTTATAAAGACAGCAGAATATATTCTTAAAAAACTTTGAATACACTTTTATTTCACTTTACCCGTCTATGATTACTACTAAATGATAACCTCCAATATAATATAATGGTTAACACTTTATTTTACCCATTTAAGAGAGAAAATCAAACACTGCCTAAATTGTCTTTCCCCGATCGTGTCTAGAGTTTTCTCCTTTTGTTTCCTTAGAATTTTATTTCAATTTGCGTCTGACAGTCCATTGTTCATTTCAAATGTAACGGAAGTCCAAAACTGAATTTCATTTTTTATTATGTTTGGATATTATTTGCGTTCAACTCTATGCAATGACAGCTTTAAAAAAGCATCACTTCCATACTTTCCTTTACTAAAATTTTGAAAAACATTTCCAAAAATAAATATTTTATTGAAATACGGATTAGTCATGTAAATGTTAAATTAAGTCTCTTCACTATATTATTCACGATTAAAACAAGAATTTTTAGAAATAGTTATTAATTACTTTAATTAAAAGAAATTTCATAAAAAACGTGTTTATCATTAAAAATTATTTTTTACTTATTATTAAAAATGTAACTTTTTCAAGTTAATTTTCACTCCATGTTAATTTTGTGTTTGAAATAAAATGTTTGGCAGAAGGACAAAATTTCCACTGATACGACATGTACTTTCACTAAAAAAAAATCAAAAATATTCTACTATATAGCGCGCAAAATAAATTGGAAATACATGGAAATTTGTGACTATCAATTATATTAGAGTTCTGTTATTCATAAGTTGTCTCTATAAATAAAGAACCCTACATGAAAGATGTTAACAAACAAACTTAGACTATTTAGATTCAAATTTTTATCAAAATTTGTTAAATCTTATAGTTCTGTTTGTAAGCAATCTGATTTTGTGAAAGCTTCGCTTATTGCAGATTTATTTGTTTATTTTTGTAAGTAAATAAGTAAATTTTCTTATTTTTCATTCATTTAATATTTTATTTTTTTCGGAATTATATATAACAGTGTGAGTAGTGAGTATATATGGACTTTTTTAATATTGTGAGTAAATACAAGTAATTCGTGAACGTGGGTATATTTTTAGCTTTTCTCATTTAAAGTTTTCTTTTTTAAATATGTTTTTATTTTATGCATTCTGTTTAACTCATGTTGTGCATCATTTTATGAGACATAGAATAAAATTTAATCTTTGTAAGGTGCACACAAATAAAACTCGCAATTTAAATTAAAAGACTCTTTCGCTGATGCGGAAGAGCCACAGATGCGGACTTTTTTTTCCATAAACTATGCTACCTAAAGATCCAGAATTTCACGTTATGTTTAGGTAGAAAATTGTGTGGGTATGTTTCTTGAAACAAAAAGATAAGCATTTATATCATTTTTTTTCCTCGAATTCATAAGCCATTTTTTTTCTCGAATTCATTAAGCCATATTTTGCTTAGCTATCACATTAAAATTAGTGATATAACATTTTTAATTATTTCGCTATTGTGTTATAATTTCTGGAAATTGTAACAGTTTAGTTAAATTTTGGTGGTACATGTAACTCAAATTTCTAAAATTATTTAAACACCATTCTAGCACATTTGCATTTTTTTTCTAATTTATTGAAACTGGAGTTATTAATTTAGATTTTGAAAAAAATTTAATTATTTTCAAAACACGTTTATAACTTATTTTCGCAAATTCATATTCTATATTTCTTTATTTAATAAATTTCATGGTCAAATATTTCATTTTCATAATTTGTAGTATTGTTTATTTGATGTTTAATATTTGTAGTATTTCTTTAATTAATATTTATATTTTTATATTATTTATATTTTTATAAGATATACGACAATAAAATATTTTTTATTAAAGTCTACTGATGAATATATTATACTCTTGTCTACATCAGATGAATAAATGACTATAATAAATTAATTTCACAGATTTCTAAAGATATTCACATAAAAAACGAGTAACTCTTATTTTTATCTTGTGCAACTTATATTTTGTCATTAATTCTTAACATTTCCTCCTAAATCATTAAGAAAATTTCACAACTATTTTTAAAAAAGCATCACAATTTATATTCCTAAATTTTGCTTAAAATAATGAGATTTTTCATTCTTTAAATATCTAAGTGAATTAATAAGAAATAATTCAAATTTCTTAACTCTCAGCAAACAATCATAGGTAACAAAAACTCATTAGTACGTCTTATTGTAATTGATAAGGATAAAAATGAGAATAAATTTTAAAAAAAACTTTTAAGTTCTTCAAACTTCCTTCAGTTTTATACTTTCAAAAACTGTCAAAGGCAATGAACTTTTAATATTTGAAACTACTTAACTGCCATCTGTTAGCGAAAATGGAATACTAAGTTTACAACTCTGTGAAAAAAAGAGTGCAATTTTTCTTAACATTAAAAAATTAGAAAGATTATTCAATCACGAGTAAAAGTTCGGGAAATTGGGTTAAATTATTTTATAAATGCCTTTATTTATTCTTTTTAATCTTAATAGCTTATTTTTAATGTTTTGTAATTTCGAGTATCCTATGTAGTATTTTAATATTCAAAATTAAGTAATTTTTAAAAAAATTTTGTAATAATAATTTAATAAAAACAGTTCCTATTTTATTTCTTAGAGCTATTTTTCTAAATTAATTAATGTTTGAAAATTAATGAAATTTTTTTCATAAAACTAACAAATTTAAAAGCATATTTATGATAATTACTGGAGTTACAGAACAATTAGTTATATGTTAACAAATTTTCAAATTTTAGAATTATACATTTCTAATTATTATTATAGATTCAAAAACTGGAATTTTGAAAGTTTTTCATATATTCAAAAAATACCAATTTTTTTAATAAATAGTTAAGTGTGTAACAAAAATTAGAGAGTAAGATTTAATTATTGCTAATGCTCTGAATGTGCAATGCAATTGTTATGACTCTAATGGTAAAGATGGGTAATTTTCTATAATAATGAAAATGAATTTGCCTAATGCTCAATTTTTGAATAATTTTTGTCCATCTGAATATATTTTGAGCAATATTATTTTCTTTTTAACTTGCTTTCAGTTTTTATTTTATCATGGAAAAGTTAATAAAAATATGTGTGCTAACAGTTTTGAAAATAGTAATGCTAAAACATTTGCTCAGTGTTTATCATTTCTATTATCAATTATTAAACAATTAGCCATTAATTAAAAATAATAATTTTAAACTTTCTTTAAATGTCCAAGAAAATGTAATTGCCACTGAAATTATATTCATCATTTATTTCTCCTCCATTTGTCTTAACAGACTAATCATATTCATTTAGTTTTACCTAAAATTTACCTTATTAACTTGTTTTAAACTGATAAAAATTGAGAATGTAAATCCATGACCTTAATTTCTCCTAAATAGTTTTGTCATATTTTTCAATTTCTAGAAATGTATAAATTCGAAAAGTTCTGAGAATCCCATACTAATATATATGATTATACCACATTTAGAAAACTAATCATTGCATAGTGTTCCATAAGAAAATATTTAACATCATGCAACTACAATGCTTTTAAATGGTAAATAAACATTCGCTTTTGGCATGCACAGATAAATGCTTAAACATTTGAGTGGCCTTATGAATAATAAATAACGTCTTTCAAAGAAATTTAATCACAGTAAGATCCAAAACTGACTAACAATCCAAAAAGGCAAGTTACTACTCTCAAATCAAAAGACATTAAGTCAAAAACAACAGTTTTTAAGGAAAAATTTCAGCGAATTTTCCTTTTTGAAAGGGCGACAAAAAATTGGAAACTAATTTTATATTTCTTTACCATAAGATTGATGTGATACGAAATTATTTTAAAGAAAATAACTATAATAAAAAATTTTATTAGTGTGTAATGCATAATATTAGAATAATTATATATTAAACTGCAATGCCAATTTAGAATGTAAATATTACATACATATTACTGAGTACAGTTTGACACTTGTGGAATATAGGGAAATAAAAAATATTGTAGTATTTCCAAGGAACATTGTATCTAACAGCTACAATAAATATTAATGACTCCGGAAAAATAATTCCATGAATCATCTATTTCGCCTTAAAAGCTAAGTTCAGGGATTATGAATTTGCTAAGTATCTCAAAGAAAAGAGATGCATAGAAAGAAATACACTGAAACTTTGTCTCAAACATGCTATTATTTTCGTTATAAAGCATTGATAAAAACCACTTATAAGCCGCTGTTACTGAGTTGACACATTTGCTTAACTTCGAATAAAAATGTTAGATGGTTAAATTTTTATAGATAATGATTTTTCCTATTATGTATGAACTAAAAAGTCCTTTACATACGAATACGATGTAAATGTGATGATTTTCTAAACAGCAGAATAATAATTCAACAGAAAAATGTATAAAACTATAAATTTCCTATAGCGAACATAAAGATTAAAATGTGAAAAATTAAATTCTAAATAATAATGAAAGTTTATGCAACACTTGAAAAAATCTTATCTCTTATCAAGTTATACTTTTAGTTATTGTTTTGCTTTCAACTCTCTCCAAAATATTCCGAAGCACAGCAAATTCAAAGAAAATTTGTCGTATGATGTTGATTTTAAATATCCACATATCAGGACTTTAAAATATTTTAATGATAATTCTGCATTTCCGAAAAAAATTTTCAACAAAAAAAAAGCATTCAGCACTTACATTCATAACAAGAAAAATATTCAATTATATTATTGTGATCGCGTAATATTGTATGTATAGTGTTACAGAAATACGTTTCAGAAAATAAGGGATAAATTTCCCTTTTAAGACTGTAATTAAAAGTCAATGAGAACCTCATGTGTAGTTGAGGGAGACTCAAGCATAAGATAGGTCGGAAGAATTATCTAAAATGTAGTGAAATGTGTAAACCAACATTCATTCATTGTAGGCACATATTATTTTTATGTCAATACATTATAAGTCATTATAATTATTGAAAACGAAAGTAATATTAATAACCACTAGTAAATTTTAGTCTTATTCATTTCACACATGTTGTAGAATATATCGAAACATTTCTCTATATATGTATGTGATTACTAATAAACAATGGGAAGAATTCAAGGTATATATGTGAAAAAACAGCAATAATCCAGAAAATCATCAAATTGAATTCAACTTGAGTGGAAATTTTGGATTTTATTTTCTTTAAATATTTAAATTTGTGCTTCAGTTCATCAGTAACATGTTGGTTAGAGAGGTATTTCTGTTTTTCAACCTTTCATGACTATTTATGAATAATAGATACGGAAAAATTACAACGATCTAGACAATAGTTGAACAAAAAGTTATCAAGAAAATTCATGAAATTACAGGCAATATTGGTCGTGCACTGCATTGCTGAAAACTGATATCAAGTTAAATTTGAGTGTAGACACAGTTAGGGATCTGCATATATCACAAATTTAATAAGTTTTCACATTATCTATTATATATAAAATTGAATGTTGATCGACTTATGTATCAATTATTAAATCGTTATTGCAAGTAATGTGACCGTATGGTGCTGAAAAAGAAAAGCTGGAAATTTTTTATCCTCGTTGCTTCCATATGTGGATACGTAGCTCATAATGTGGAACCAAGCAAACTAGCAAATACCATTCGAGGAAGTAAAATTCAGAATGAGGATCTAATATTAATAATTTTTCGAAGACAAGTCTTTATTTTGTTGGAAGTATTTTTGAAAGATGTCCCATGAGAGGCAATACACACACAACTGTATATATTTACTTAAATATTCCCCTATAATATCCACCTCCTTCTAGCGAATAACATTTAAAAATCGTATTCAGTTATGGTTGTTACTTTAGTTACTAAAACTATTTAATATTATTCTTTAATAGCGTAACAACCTATTACAGGTCTTAGATGTCTCTACAGCACGCCTTTTGCAGCCCAGTCTGTCCAGTGACACTTTTTACCAGTTCCTAACTTCCTATATGAACTATTTATTACGAACGTGCCAATTTATGTTACATCCAGTACTCTTTATACCTCTTAACAGAGTTAACTAAACTTTTTACAGCTAATGTTCAATTCTTAATTTGGATATTAAAAGCATTATTAATAATAGTTCTTTTTAATTTTGTTTTTCCAAAAAATAAATTACTGATCGTTTGAATAGCAAATTCAAATCACATTTTTTCACAAATAACTATGTAACTTTTTTGATACAACTTTTAAAATTTTCGTAAAAAAATCTTTCCTAAAAGTGAATTAGATACCCAATTTTGAAACTAATTATTTATTATTAAATTATTCCATAAATTTTAGAAATGTGTGTGTTGATTATCAATATTACATTATTATTGAAAAATCATCGATTGAGTACATACTTTAATAATGTACAAATTATTTTTAACAAAAGTCAATTCCTCTGGAATCCAATATTGAATTGTAACAAATTCTTTTATATCTGAACATACTCATTTTAAGAATATTAGGTATGGATATATTTTTATTATGAGGAATGTTCTCTCCCGTATGATAAAAAATTTTATTATAATTTTTAGTCAAAATTAATATAGAAATATGTAATGCAATTACATCCCTTTCTCATGACAATCGTCCAAACAATAAAAAAAGGTTACTAATAACATATACAGACAGTTATTCAATCTTTAAAATAAAAATAAATAATTCTGGTGAAACTAATAATGATAAAAATGATAAAATAATAATGAGCTGATTTCCTGTAATTAAATATATATATGTTAGCATTCTAAGTTTGTAAGAAAAGTCACTTGATCTGATGATCTTAAGCACGTTAGAGTGAATTAAATGAGTACTCTAGGAACAATATGTCTTCTATAAAATGTTTCATAAATTCGGTTTCAATTTTGAATTAAAACGCAAAAGAATGCAGCAATTCGTTGAAAAAGACTTGAACAAAATTTTATGCAAATCCAATGATTTAATTAATGAATTCTGTGGTCATGTCAACTTGAACAAAAAGTATTATTTTAATTACATAATTACACATTAATAGCATTCGTGTAATAACATATTAGTTTTAATAAACTAATAGCATTCTATATTTTAAATTTTCTAACCAAAATAGATTATGAAATTGATATAATTCTATAAACATTTACAAAGAGCAACTTGTGTCATTTCAAATTTGTATGTATTATCACTTAATTCAACAAAGAAATTCATTTCAAACTAATGCAAATATCAGATGTTTATTTTAATTTTATCATTCAAGTAATATAAGAAAACAAAACATTCGTTTTTCCTATGATAAAATATACTGATGAATGTAAAATAAATTTATATGATACAATAATTTTAAAAGTTGAGAAACAACAGTGGAAGGAGCAGTATTATTGTAAAGAATAACATCAAGTCTATTACTTTAAGTAAAATAAATATTTATTACTGCCTTATTTTTAATAGCTCCTCTCATTATAAACTAAATATAAGGGTTTTGAAATTTGCTATTTTAAATGTATATAAAATTGCACAATAAAGCAAAAAAGTAATTCTAAAATTATAATTTTTCTTTTTTACAAATTAAAAATTTTAAAGAATATTTTTCAACAATAAATGTTAACATAAATTAAAGTAGAACATTGTAAAAATTAACTTAAAATTATCTACTCGTAACTTGCTTTTATGTTTCTACTCTTAATTTTTCTCTTCCCTTTCTTAAATATTTATAATAAATATCGCCAATACATTTCCGACTCTGTAATATAAGGGTTCAACTCTCTGCTATTGTCTTATCCTTTTCATTCTGAATCGTTATTCTTCTTATTTATTGCATTATTCTTCTTATTCACTATTTACTTATGATCTAGTTAGAATTCAGTAAGACTCAAGTACAATAAATTTCACTTCAATTAAAAAGTATATGAGAGTAACTGTTTTAAACTAATTCGTGAAATATATAGTTAAATAATTGAAACTTAAATGATATAATTTTTATGTTTCAAAATTTTTATGAAACATTTTTATAAAAATTTTAACTAAAATAAGTCTGAAATGCTTATTATTAAAAATAACTCAAATTTATTCGTGACTATAAATTTCAACTCGCATATTATATATATATATATATATATATATATATATATATATATATATATATATATATATATATATATATATATATATATATATATATATATATATTATTTATAACCTAACTATTTTTTTTATTTTAACTTAACTATTTAAAATTAACTATTGCTCATAAGTAATTTAAAATAAACAAACAATTAATTTCCAAAGATTGATAGTTTCATTTTCATATTACTGTTTATAGGGGAAATACCTCCTGTGGTAATTCAAAATTAAGTTCTAGATAAACATTTTAAAACTTATTAAATTTTCAAAATGTTTTCATAAAAATATTTCATAACTATTCTAGTTTATAAAATTTTGCAATTACCCGTCAAAATAATTATATGTTTAAATTGACAGTTTACTATATTTTTGGAAAGAGTTTAAGTTATGTTAAGTTTATTTGTTATCACACTTGCATATTATATTTTGTTAATCACACAATTAAAAATTGAGTCAGTCAAAATATTAAAAATATATTTATGAATGGGCTTTTTTTTTTCAATTTGCACTATCATATTAATTAAGACAAGTTAGTTTAAAAAATAAATTTTGAAACTCTAGCTATCTACAAAATTAAATACTATTGTAATTAAAAAAGTGATTGTGAAATTAACTATTCTTTTTAAATTTAAGATATTTAAATGGCACAAAAGCATTGTTTGAAGTACTTGAAATCAGAAAAATATAATTAATTATTATTTTCCTTTTAAAAAAAGTTATCTAATTTATCTAATTACCCACTAAGAATAGTAAATTCTAGAAAATCCATTTACTCATTTCTATACATACTTTATTAAATGCAATTAAACTATCTTCAGAATGACACTTGACAAAAATTACTTAAAATAAAACTTTTTCCACAGTATGATTACAATTATAAAATCAGTTCAGGTATTTAATATTTTATTTTACTGTTATTTAAATAAATAAATAAGAATGTGTAATAGTTAAAACATAACAAGTGAAAAATCAAGAAGAAGCTCTTTCAGTTGTATCCCAATGGTAAATTACTTCGTGTGAAAATCATGTTTTTATTCACTTTTTATATACTTAATAGCATTTTAGATATTTTTTTTTCATTTTAAAACATCTATAAGGGACAATTATTTTAAATCAAATTCAATGAATTCTTTTATAAAATTCTCAGTCTTTTTTCAATCAGTATTAAATATTAATATGTTTAAGTAATTATGTAAAAATAAAAAGAACTTTTCAATTTTTTTTACACACAACCTATATGAGTAGTAATTTGATTTAACTCTAATTGCTAACAAAATAATTGGAGATATGAATCTTATTTTAGTATTCAAAAGTCTCATATTTTAAAAAAACTTTTCTAAATAATTCTTCTTAAAGATGTCATTTTATATCTACCTAAAATATATCGGTATGGAAACTAAATTAAGTGTGGGCTTGCTAAATTTTATAGATACTATAAAATATACATCCCTTTAATACTTAAATTACTGATTAAATCAAAAACTATAAAGAACTAAATAAAATGCTTCCTTTCTCAAAACTTTACAATAAAAAATTATAAATTATCGTCATATTACAGTAGCACAAATCGCTGCAAACTTTGATATTCAAGTATTGAATATAAATTTAAACTCATTCGTGAAAAGTTCAATACAAAAGAATTTTTAATTCCCTGTCATAGGATTTGAACCTAAGATTTAAATAACGTTAGACTTAATTGCGTCCTGGATCTTGGTTGGAATGTTGGTAAGCAATTTTCTATACAGGGTGACTTAAAAAGTGCTGCTCTTTCTTTTATACATTGAAGACATCCTCTTGACAAATAGCTCCACTTGTACACAGATGGCTCAGCAGAAGATGCTACTTAAATCGCTGTTATTGGAGCCCATTCAAGTGCTTTCACTAATTGTTATCCTGTTGGGAAGTATTAAGTCAACTGTGACGGTGATATAGCGGGAATGTCATTTGCGATTGAAAAATTGGAAAGTTGCTCTGAACACAATATTGTGCTTTTTATCGATATTTAAACTGCTATTTTGTCAGCTACAAAAATTCAAGATATTATGAAAAAACACTAGTTCACATTCCTTTGCAATGAAGTTAATTTAGCTTAAAAATCCTAAGAAAAACATTGTCCTTCAGTGGATTTTCAGCCATTGTGACAATTTTAGAAACGAGCAGAATGATAGGCTAAAGTGGATCGCTCATGTCACAACCTGACTCTCCTCTGCCTTGGGTAACATCAAAAGAATCTTTTACTGTAAATTAAAAGAATAATATAGCTTCCATGCATAGTGATGCAGCTATAGATAAGAAGTGGAGTGTCTTGCTCAACAAAAGTAGTAGAGTCGATCGAGGCAAGAAACTGCTGAGTTTCTTGCCTCCATCTGTTGGAATTGTTTGTTTTCGTTTACTTACTGGGCATATAACTATTTTTAGAGGCATTTACATCATATTGAAGTCAAGGCTTCAGTTCATTGCCAAAAGAGGGATATTGAGGGTGCCCCATCATTTTAAAAAAAATTTTTAATATAACTATACGAATGATAATATTAATTTTTTTATTCACTTGCTTTATTCACTTTATTGGAATGCCCGTCAATTAATAGCAGATATGTAAAATGTGCGTTGAATAAAAAAATATAAATAAAATAAGGATTTGAACTAACCAATGATATTAGTTATAATGATCCACTAAATTTTCTGCCATATAAGTAACATTTTACGTGAGACAGAAACTGAGTTAACTACATGTTAGAAGCTCACTTAAAATTGCATAATTTTAAAACGTTTTCTTAATATATTGTTTTTTCAAAGTCCATTCTAATTTCTAAATATAAATTAAGGAGAGTAATAAGTCATACGTTAAACATTTTAATAATGTTTCTTTGATTACCTAGATAATTTTTGAAAAAAGTGAGTTACATACTTATTACGTAGAAAATAATCTAACACCACAACAAGGATAACATAACTGATGAAAACTATCAAAAGATCCACTTTTTGCTCTCTAAAGAAAAATTCAATTTTCTGTGCGATTTACAATTTTAAATTTGATAAAGAAGGAAATAAATTTACAAAAATACGAAATGTCAAACATTACTGCCGTGAATAAAAAAAGCAGAAATCTCCCTATGTTCAATAATTGCAAGATTTGAATATGAGACCTTATACATCGCAAAATATTCTCCTAAAACTAACAATGAGTCAAGCCAAAAACAATTTAAAGCATATATTTTGAGAATTTTAAATATGTAATTTATATAATTAACGCATAAATAATTTTTAAAAACAAGAAATATCATTTTTTTATTTAAAATATCCAAAGTAAACAATTTTCATTAACACAAAAAGCAGAAAATGGTGAAATTACCAGCCATTTTGTTAAATCTCACATCAAATTTACAGTAATTACTTATAAAGGCTATCGGAATACGGTTCAATAGTTGAGAGAAGTAAACCAAAGCTGATCGCTCATAATGAACCGAATTTTACTAATCCGTGCAATCAAATTCATATTGGGTTATCCAATTAAATGCTCTGCTTAAGACTATAAGAAACGTACTTAAGACTACTATGAATGTTGTTTGGAACAATGTGAATTTCTCATCAACTACAAATACTGATAGGAAAAACAAGTTTATTTTTGAGAACAAACACACAAAACATAGAAAGTGATTGGATAAAATGCAGTATAAAAAATCAGTAAGTCAGAAACATGTTTTTATTAGTTACTTTGTCAAAATATATTTTAAATTCAAGTTTAGATAGTTTTGAATAATGTGGGAAATGAATTTTGATAATCCATACGGATATAAATGATACTTGTGTGACTTTTGAATCATATTTTTTCCAGCAGAATGTTAAAAAGAGGAAGTCTATTTCTTTGGAGTATTTTCAATCACAAATAAAATCTTCATATAGTTATTGTTTCAAAATTATGTATATATATATTGACACTTAAAAAGTCAGCTTACTTATATACAATTAAAAATGACTGTATATATTAAGTTAATGATATCTCATTTGACAATAAAATGAGGAATTTGGATGAAAATAGTAGTATTTAAACTGGTTACAAACAAATTGGTTAACAGTAAAATTATACCGTTAAAAATTAGTTCGAATGCTTAATTTTTGCTTAATAAAATTTTTCCTTAAAATAGAGGTTTAAGATAACTTTTAAAATGTCTGCTTTTACATAAATAAATGTTCTGAAATTCACTTTAGTCTAGCTTCTAATTGAATATATGACCTTATTTTAATTCAGTAATTATAACTCAGTATGTATCTCTATGAAAATAATATTAAAATATTTTAGTACAGTTATGTATATGTGCGTACGTGAGTGATTGTGAACGTACGTATTGTTGTGTGTATGTGAACAAAGAAAAATATACCCCCTGTTATAAAAAAAAACTCTAAGAAATAAAGATGAATCAATCATTTCGGTAAATCATTGAATCCACAATAAGATATCTGTTTAAGGAATGGTAAGTAATGTATATTTTTTACATATTATCGTTTTCTTTTGTAAAATAAAAATATAGATAATCAAATAAGTTATTTTCTAAGAATAAATGAAAAATAATTCGATTTTTTTTTTTTTTTTTTTTTTTTTTTTTTTTTTTTTTTTAAGGTTTACAATTTTTACCTTTGACGTCATAACAAAATAGAGTACATCATGTAGAAAGGACATTTATTTAGAGACTGAGAACTGAATTTATAATGATATCACTTGTCAAGTGTATGGAGGATTAAATCAAAAGTCGAAGTGCCCATTTTCAAAAACTGTCCATCATGCCCGAGACTGTCAAAAGTTTCAGCAATCATTCCGCCAGACATTCTTTAAAATCAATGAAATCATATTTTTAAGTGACTTAGTTTTATCTCACAGTGCCATTCGTTTCCATGAAGGAACAAAAAAGAAAGATGGCTGCAAGGAAATTAGTCAAAGCCGAAGTAGAAAATTATTTTGCTAAATATACAAAAATCAATCTTTGTTTATTACGGCACTTCATCTTATAAAACACTTTCACTTGTTTTATAAAATAGGTTGCTTTTTATATAACTATGCATTTACATATACAAAAGATTCTTCGGAATTTTCCATTTTGATATTGGAATTTAAAATAATGTAATGTTGTTATTACTCAGTAATGTAGAATCGTTTAGTTATATAAATTTTATTAAATTCGTTTTCGTAGCACGATATGACAATAGAAAAATATTTTACATTACATCCCTAAACATAACCGTCTATCAATAAACATAACTCTCTAAACTAATAAGGAGAAAATCCCCTAATATATTTGACCTGCCATGCCTAATATATTTGACCACCTATGGATGTTGTGTTTGGTTCCTGCTTTTTGAATATGAAAACCCGCCTACTTTCGAGGTTATGATGGCACGTCCACATGATGTCCCGCTATATATATGTGTTATCATTTCCATCCCTTGAAGTTCTGAAAGATGAAAAACTTAGTAACCGGGCATTGAAAAAAACTTCTGAGCTCGGACTCTCTTCTCCCAATTTTTAAGTAGATTAAGGAAGAAATTTTAAGCATTTTAAACGTTTTATATTCCCTTTCAAAACGACATATTAAGTGGAGTGAAATATCGAACCCGATTCTTTTTAGCAGAGAGTGACGCACTGCCAGACTACCGCAACTTCCGACAACAGTTTATTATAACAGATAAGACTTTATACGCATGACTTTTCGAGTGTAGAGCGAATTTACTAAAAGAATGTATAACAAAAATCGATTTTTAAAAATTGCTCGATAAAAAATTTCAGTGACATTAATTGATGGAGTGGAAATCTGAAATATTTGAAGCAATTCATAATACATAGGAAAGAATACTTATTCAATGAAATGCGCGTATACTGTGTCCTCTAAACGTCTGTTTGTCTCATTAAAATTCTATATTAAAATATATGTTCTATGAAAAACTAGCTTGCCATATATTGAGAGATCCATTAAAAATTACCGAATTTCTTAATGCTATGTGATGTCTTTCTCTACTCAATAATACAAATTGTAATGGTTAAAATCTCATTACTTTAAATTTTTCCCAAAATTAATAATATTTACCAGGAATTTTATCTAGATATTTACATGATACAAGTATATAAATAGTAACAAATTTTTAAGCCATAAAATTATTGCTCACGTTATTACGTCGCAAGTATATAAATAATAGCATCTTTTAAAATCTCAAGAAACAACATTTATTTAGTGTTGCAAAAAACCTTTTACTTTGGTATTCCCTTGAAATTAGTTTTATATTCAATTGAATTTCTTCATACTTGAATATGACTGAAATTGTATAAAAAAAATGAAAGTGGTGCTTAGAAACATATTCTTAATTTAAAATTTGAACTTGCCTGAACTCACAAATAATAAAGCTTCATGTTTCTCTAGATTAAGAAACAACTTTCTTAAGATGATTTGAATCAGAATGGCAGTCTATTGGGAACAGCTGTTGTCTTTATTCCTCAAAGTTCGCATTGTCCATGCAAAAATATCACTTCATTTTCCTTGGACTAATTATTCATAGCTGAATTTGAAAATTTATTCTATACATTCTCTTCTTCGCATCAATGTATATTTCTTTTTAATGATATATTAATGTCATCGAACCATTTTTATATTTTTTCACATCTTAAAATATAATTAGACCATGATCGACAATTGGGAATTCAAAGTTTATTATTAGAGTATTGTTATTTTTCCATTATAAGAAGTACAACTTTAAATTTAACAGTAAAAATTTTCTTTGAAAGTTTAGATTCTGCTGTCACATTTATGTATGATCAGATATTGGAAGATTTACATGCAAGTATCAAGCTTTCTGATGTTATCTATGTAATAAAAATCATAAATGAACATTTTATTTCATCTCAAATATAAAACTGTATTAAATCAATGACATTCTACAATTTTGTATTCTTAAATTTTTTGCTATCTCTCCTAGATTTTTAAAAAAGATCAATGTCATTCATTGTTCATATATATGATTATATGACATTTCATGCCCTTTTTACTAAAAATGTAACTGGTTTCTAACTCCAGTATATTATGCTGTCCGAACTCCAGGTATTTGTGTATTTCCGGGTTTTACTTTACACCTTATTTATTATTGTGTACATATTTTAACAAATATTTTCTTTCAAAACATATTATTCAAGCGTTTTCAATCAAGTATGGAAAGCGGGAATGCTCCACTTTAATTAATGTTAATCAAAAATGCTTACCAATAGAAATACATGGTTTCTCTTATGATTATCGGAAAATTACAATTCTATATTTATATAGGAATGTTTGCTTGAGAATATCCTTAAATCTTTTTGTGTCGTTATTCTATATGGAATTCTTAAGTATGATAAGGATATTAAAAATGCTTGTTCAATGATACTTTTATTAAAAATTAGTTTTTGTGACAAATTAAAAAATTATAGACGCATTTAAAATTTACGTATATTAGAGCATCAAACGATGTAACAAGATCGATTAATATATTTCTATCATTAACTACTTTTACTTAATCAAAAAAATTCACTATTTTATTGGTCATATTTTCTATTTAATATTTTTAGACAAATAATTTTGGCTCTAAAGGGGCTATATCTATGTATTTATGTAACTTTTCCTAATTGTCTTTATTGAAATAGTCTTTGTTTAAGTTTTGATCTTCCGGATTAGCAGTAAGAGATAAAAATCTTCATAAATGGCGAAATTTCACTCATTATGTATTAAAAATAAAAGCTTAAATCATGAAAAAAAGCATGATGTCTTTAAATTTAGACTTGGTGTGGGGGGAGGGTGAATAAACTAACAAATTAAAAATATATAATATTATACACTTTTATCATAGTAATTTCGTCGAAATTTATGACAACAGCAATATATTATTATTCGTTAAAACTTCTCAGTGTACTATAGAATCCTTACTCTCTCTCTCTCTCTAATGTTATAAGAACGTTTTATGTTTAAGAAGTTTCTATGGGAAGAAGTTAGAAATCGATATCAACTACATCATTTCCAGAATAAAATCCTATCTAGTAATGGATTTCTGAGTTAATCTCATCCGTTGCATTAATCAAAGTGGTTGGAGAATATTAGTTTTTTTTTCGATTATATAGACTTTCCTTTTTTCCTGTTTCATATGTGCTTTTAGAAAGAATGTCTCAAAAGAAATGGATTTTTAATATTTTTACACACTACATTCACACTATAATATGTGTAAGGTTAAGTTTAGTTCTTAAGGCAATTCTGTAAGTGTTGATTAAATGTATAATAGCTTTTGGCGTTTGAATTTATTCATAATATATTTTGAATGGTAAAACTTCCATTGATAAAATGTAACATTGAAGTCTGCAGCACAATATATCATCTTTCAAAGCAACGAGCAGTACATTATGTAGGTATATTATCTCTATATATATATATATATATATATATATATATATATATATATATATATATATATATATATATATATATATATATATATATATATATATATATTAGATAAAACGTGAAAAACAATAAAACTAGTAAGACAAAATTTGAAAATCACTGAGAATATACAATACAAAGAATAGGATAAAATCACACAGGAACCACGTTTTCATCAGGAGGGAGATGGTGAGCATTGCAAATTAATCACTCTTTTCTGATATGAACGAAGAACAAATGTTTAAAGATCTTAGAGCAATTCTCGTGTTTGTCATAAAAGAAAAAAGCATAAGGATATTAATTTCAAAAATTAAAGTAAAAGTATACAGATAAAGAATTTTGTTAGTAATATATGTATATGTATATATATATATATATATATATATATATATATATATATATATATATATATATATATATATATATATATATATATATATATATATATATATATAACAAATACTTTAAGGTATAATATAAAATTTTTAGAAGTATTCAGTGAAATTTTTATTTCATTGTGAGTAAAGGCCGTTTTATTAGTCGACATAGAATTTGCTTACAGTTTCAAATAAAATTTACGCAATTAGAAAATTTTTCCTTAAGTCAGCGTACTTTATTACGAGAAAATAAACCACTGTACTAAATTTTCTAATGATACGTTTCCTAAAAAATTCAAGAAAAAATTTTCCTTCATTTGCAACTGAAAACAAAATATTTTATTTAAGTATACTTATTCTAATAAAACTTTTCGTAAAACTCGAGAAAAATTTTTTACTAAAACTAAGTGTGAAATTGTGATCAAATATGAAATGTATTACGTAATTATTACAAAAATACTTACAATGAAAATGTGAAAAATAATTTATTATTATTCCAGATTCGCTGATAAAAATCTAAATAGAAATAAACATACAGCACAACAGAAAGCATCAGGGGGAAATAAAGTATTTATAAATTGAAACTTTACATTGCTATTAAAACATTTTTATTAATAAAATGTTAAGGTTTAGTATAATTACAGTTAAAGATAATTCATTACAAAGTGGCAAAATCTTTCTTTGCATTTAGTTACTAGATTATGCTTCCGTTAGCAAATCGAATAATATAATAGGAACTAAAATGAAAATGTAATAATATGGAAAACCTCAAAATAAATCTGTAATAAAAAAACTTTATTTTTCGGTGATTCAATTAGCGCATGTAATTGTTTTGCTACATAGTCAACCCACTTATAAAGGAGTTACCAAAAAAAATGGCAAAGATGTTCATACGCTTCTTTCCTTTAGTGTATTAAATTCCAACTACTTAATAGACTTTTAAAAAAATTATCTACAACATTAATTTCTTTACGTACAAAAATTTATTTTAGTAATTACTCAGTATAATAATTTTTTAACAGTTAACGTTTTAGTCTTTAGTTCTTCAACATCTTACAAAGAAGATATTTATATAGCTATGAATTCAAAATAATTAGAAAAACTTAATTAACATTCTTAAGTAACATTCATAATAGTTAAAATATATAGGTAAAAAAAATTTTTTTTTCTTCCATTGAGAAAGTAATGAAGTTTCAGAATTTAGTAATTTATATTGTTATTATAAGGGCAATGAAATATCTCAAAGGAAACTTTTATAATGGATCTTAGGTTTATTTCATTCATAAAAAAATACTAAAATAAAAAACTATTTTAGTAAATATACTAAAAATTGTATAAGTTAATTTATATAAATAAAATATATTATGTTTTCTTCCAAATTTTCATCAGGGTCGAATTAAAAATGATTACACGGGATAAATAAAACTTACATCAAATTTGTTGGTCTCTAGCTAATTTAAAACATAGACTGCTTCATTTCAGAATTTCGATTATAATATAAGTTATTAATTTAAACCACAATTAACAATAATATAAAATTACTATTAAGTTGCTTACATCACGATACATAGCATTTTGTAATTCTGCTGGGGTAAAGAAAGAAGGCTTCTTTCCAATATTTTTTAAATTTTCCATCAATGGGCTTAAGGCCATTAGAAGTAGAGAAAAAATATGTGCACCATCTTATTTGTTCTTTTTCCGACGTTCTCATTGAGAAATTTCGTAAAAAGTATGGATCACTATTTTTTCATCTTTCAAAAGCTATAGCTTTGCTCACTGTAACGAACGTGTTTTTGATTTTCCCAATAAACCAACGATCATAAATTCATTAGAAACCGGATGTAAGGAATCCTAATTTCGGTGTTTAAAAATTTAGCAAGAGAATTTTCAAGCATTCCACGCTTGATTTGTTCTTAACAGATATATATATATATATATATATATATATATATATATATATATATATATATATATATATATATATATATATATATATATATATATATATATATATATATATATATATATATATATATATATATATATATATATATATATATATATATATATATATATATAAGACCTTTCGCTATTTCTCGATATAAAATAGCGTTTTGAATAAACTAAGTAAATAATAAAGATTTCAAAAATAGTTAAGCTTATTATCCAAATCACAATTTTCCTTCGAAAGTTAAGCGCACATTTTTACTGTGGATACCATTGTCCGCTAATTCTAATATAAGAATGATAAAGAATTTTAAATTTCCTCACATATTCATATTTATATAAATTCAGTATGAATTAAAAGGATTATGAGACTGACTTTTTGGTGTGTATTTATGACTATGTATTAGCATTTAAAATATTAGATTGAGAAAATGAAGAGATACGAAAGTATTTGAAATATTAGATTGTAAGTTAAACTTTTTGAATGAGCAACAAAAAGTTACCAAGACTTATACCATTAATTAAACTTAGTAAAATCTATTAACTGTATATTTATAAATTTTTTTAAAAATTTATTTGCATAAATTGTTAAAAATTTATTTTCCATTTTATTTCGTACTATTATTTTTAATGTTGATCTGGCAAGTCAGAAAATATAAATTATTCTCTAAATTTTTACGATTTTATATGTGTATGATAATTTAGAATAGTATGGAATTATAAAAATAGAAAATGGTTTAGAATTATGTTCATTCATGTCTTTTACTAATGTTTTACGATTGTTTTCTCTCATTTATGCAGTGAAAACTAAATTGTATACAGTGATCCCTCGTTTATCGAGGGTAACGGGGACCAGAACCTTCCGAGAAAGTTGAAAAACCGCGAAGTAGGATTTGCCCCCTAGGAATATTCGTGTATGCGGGTACACAAATGTTTTAAATATGTAAACAGCATTTATACTTTACACATTTAAGACAAAAATTACTACAGTATACGTATTTACTTAAACATATCTCTCGGTGCTAGTTAATATGTTTATCTATACAAAACTTTATACATTAATAAACATTAAATCAACACTGCTTTTTGAGAGAGACCAAGAATCTCGTGTAGGTGGCGGAGAGGCTCACACTTGACTCGTAGAAGCTTTAGGCTCACTTGGAGAAACTCTTCTGTTGGAGGCCCTGACGGTAGCGCCGGAAGAATTGCTTTGGAGAAAAACATGGTGATGGGTAGTTGTTGCTTTGTTTTTTCTTTTCCTTTGAACTTCCTTTGCCACCCTCGTCAACGCGATTGCTGAACTCGGCAGCTCGAATTATATTGTAGCCAAAGTCTTGTGCAAATTATTGCATCGCTCTTGCCATGTTGCAAGTTGACTAGGCTAAGGCCACGCTTTTCAGCTTCCTCTTTTTTACTTGCAGACTTTGTCATCTCAAGGAGGTCTTCATCGGTCAGTGGGTCCGAATAGGAAACGATTAAAATGCAGATGTCTTCTTTTGTCTCTAATGTCGACAAATCCTTCATTCCTTATGATGTGAGCCAGCCTCACTGTAATTTCATGGGTCGATATCGAACCGGAAACCAATCCCACACTTTTATGACAGCCCATAGTATGAACTCTGAGTCAACTCATTTCTTTGTTTGACATGCAAATGTCCTTCTCTCTCTAGCATCAACGTGAATCAACGCCCCTTTCCGCAATGTGACGGTCAACATGACTGTAGTTTTTCATTTTTATTTTTTGATGAATATTTTGGGAAAAAAAAAAACCGCGAAGCACTGAAGCCGCAAAACATGAAGCGTGAAGTGGCGAGGGAACAGTGTATAACCAAAATCAAATTTATAAAATCTATAAAGTCTATAAATTATGATGCAAAAAAAAAACAGTGTCAAATGTAGATTATTATCAAAATCTATACCAATGCTGATTCAAATGACGGGACAAATTAAGGAAGAGTACATTGAACGTAAATTCTGCTGATTTTATAATGTTATAATCTTTATAAACAATAAAACATTTTTACATGAGAAATATGTTGCATACATCAACTTGCAAAATAAAATTTTAAATTGATAATAAGTTATTTTTAAATCAATGTTACTTTTTTCTCACAATTGAAGGAGTTGTATAAGATAATATTTTGGAAAAGAAATGCAATTATTTCAGTTAAAAATAACCTTGAATTGTATTAATTCATATGTACTATGTGTTTTAGAGTTTTTAAAATTTATAAATACTGCTTATGAAAATTTCAAAACTAAGATTTTAAATCGATTTTTTTTAAAATGATATACATGTGAATATTTTTTGAATAAATTATGAACGCAGAAAACATACTTTTCCATATAATTATTTATTGACACATTTAATAGATTTTCAATCATATCTACGGTGAAAATGGATCAATTAATCATTAGCACAACTTTTATGTTTTAAAATTTAATTAATGTACATATATTATTTGCTTTTTTCAGAAACAAACTCTCATACCAATACCGAAAGACAATACTTGGATCCAATGAAACCATCAACGAGTAATGGACTAAGCATGCGAAGAGGCATTCGTTCGAAAATCTCCAAGAGGAGATCCAGAGTTAATAGAGGCATCACAATAAGGGGTGGAACCTACGATAAAAGCCAAGCAGCCGCCAAAACAAGAATTGTAAGAATGCTTTTCGTAGTTGTCGTCGAGTTCTTTGTCTGCTGGACACCACTCTATGTCGTCAACACTTGGGCTCTGTTTGATTCAAAGGCAGTATACTCATCTCTGGGCTATGTGGGAATGGCTGTTATCCACCTAATGGCTTACATTTCATCATGCTGTAATCCTCTCACCTATTGTTTCATGCATAAGAAATACAGGCAAGGATTTCTGGCTGTAGTGGGATGCAAAAAGAACAAAAGATGGCTCTTTGGAACCCAAACCAGTGAAAGATCTGGTACAATGGTTAGCGTATTCAGTACTCGTGCTGGATCAGTTAAATCTGGTAAGTACCAAATAAAAGACGGTTATTTACACATTAGCTATTTTAAAAAGGTAAAAGAATGTATGTACACAGGGTTTAAGTTAAATACAATGGCTTATATATCATTTATTTTGAAATCACTTTAAAATGTTTAGCAAAATAAAATTTAAAATCAATGAATGCTATGATTCCAAATCGAAAATTTTTAGAAGTAAATTTACAGATCTTTTTAATATTGCAGTTTGTACAAGAAAATTAATGTCAGACCATTTGCTTAAAATGGATTCTAAATCACCACAAGCATTCAGGTCGTAGTTAGGAGTTAATTTAAAATCTGAATGGCAGAGAGTCAACAATTGGGATACCAGTTGAACTTAATATTACGTTACCGAACAAAAATTACTGATTATATTTTATTAAATTATGGCGAGATAACACATAGAGGTTATTAAATTAACAATTTTTTATAAAGTGAAGATATTCGTTGAATATATTGACCAACAAAATTTCTAGATGACATTCTCTTTTATAGAATAGATATGGAATGATGTAGGAAAAGCAACTGTAACTCGCAACCATTTCCGACAATCATTCAAAATGTGAAAGCAGCAATATTATTAAATGATCAGGATCAGTTGCCACATATATATATATATATAGATAGATAGATAGATAGATATTGTAACTCATAAAATATTTTATTTTGAATATTAAATTGCGGTATAGTCCTTGTACATTTGTATAAGAGGATCATACCCCTTATTAACTAAATTTTTCATTAGGTAATAAATAATCTACACTTTTTAACTGCAGTGATTGTACACCATGATTTTACGTCTGTAATATAACTATTTAATATTGAGTGGTTTCTTTCTTTTTGTACCATATCAACCTATACATTTAAGCCAAGTTTCATTAAAACTTGCTCAGTAGCTCATAAGATGATTGACAAAATCTGAAACTTTTTTAGTTTTGAGCTCAGTGGAGCTGCCATAACTAATGTTATACTCATTAGCCATATCGTATGGCATTCATAAATGGGTGATTAATTTTATTTATCCTTTGAAAGAATATCCTTTTGTCGTAGAACAAGAAAGGGGTTAAAATTTTAGATTAAATTAAGTCACTTAAATTAGTTATTCTTAGAAATATAACTAGATGAGAATCTATTCATAATTCACAAACAATTTTACTTGCTTATTCTACACTACTGGCCATTAAAATTGCTACACCAAGAAGGCGACATGCTACAGACGTGAAATTTATACGAAAGGAAGAAGGTGCTGTGATATGCAAATGATTAGCTTTTCAGTGCATTCAGACAAAGCAGGCGCCAGTAGCGACACCTACATTGTGTTTAAATGAGGAAATTGTTCAGGCCGGTTCCTCATACACAAATTGCATTTGAACGTTGTTGCTTGATGAAAAGTTGTTGTGATGCCTCGTGTAAGAAAGAGAAATGTGTACCAGCACGTTTCTGACTTTGATAAAGGTCGAATTGTAGCGTACTGGTATTGCGGTTTATCTTATCGCAGTATTGCTGCTCACGTCGGTCGAGATCCAATGACTATTAGCAGAATAGGAAATCGATGGGTTCAGGACGGTAATACGGAACGCCATGCGGGATCTCAACGGCCACCTATCACTAGCAGCCGAGAAGACAGGCATATTATCCGTATGGCCGTAATGGATCGTGCAACCACGTCACGAGCCGTGAGTCAAGAAACGGGGTCGTTTGGAAAACAACAAGTCTCCGCACGAACAGTTCGACGACGTTTGCAACAGCATGGACTCTCAGCTCGGAGACCATGGCTGCGGCTTCCCTTGACGCTGCGTCATAGACAAGAGCACCTTCAATGGTCTGATCAATTACGAACCTGGGCGCCCGAATGGCAAGACGTCATTTTTTCAGATGAATCCAGATTCTGTGTACAGCATCATGATGGTCGCATCCGTGTTTGGCGGCATCGTGGTGAACGCACACTGGCAGCGTCATTCGTCATCGTCATACTGACCCATCACCTGGCGTGATGGTTTCGGGTGCCATTGGATACACGTCTCGGTTACCACTTGCTCGCATTGACGGTGCTTTGAACAGTGCACGTTACATTTCTGGTATGTTACGACCCGTGGCTCTACCCTTTATTCGAGCCCTGCGAAACCCTACGTTTCAGCAGGATAATGCCCGACCTCATGTTGCCGGTATTGTACGGAACTTCCTTGATACGGAACATGTTCTGCTGTTGCCCTAACCAGCATGTTCTCCAGATCTTTCACCAATAGAAAACGTCTAGTTAATGGTTGCCGAGCGACTGGCTCGTCACCAAACGCCAGTCACTACGGTTGATGAACTGTGGCATCGTGTTGAAGCTGCATGGGCATCTGTAACTGTACATGCAATCCAATCTCTGTTGGACTCAATGCCTAGGCGTATAACTGCTATTATTACTGCCAGAGGTGGTTGTTCTGGGTACTGATTTCTCAGGATCTATATATATATATATATATATATATATATATATATATATATATATATATATATATATATATATATATATATATATATATATATATATATATATATTTATATATTTATATATATATATATATATATATATATATATATATATCCAGCCAAATTTTTTGAAAACTTAATCACTTGTTATTTCTAGTATAATATATTTGTCTAATAAATATCATTTTGTTATCTGCATTACTTCCTGGTGTAGCAATTTTAAAGGCCAGTAGTGTATTTTTAAAATTGAAAAAACAAACGCAACATTTAATATATCCTCTTTCTTATAAGAGCTAAAGAAATTAATTATATATTACTTATATATAAAACATTTTTTTAAGAAATATCAGTATAGAAAATTATTTTCAATAAAATTGTCCGTATATCTAGCTAATGAGTCAGCCATAGCTGTCAGAAAAATGTATCCTTTTCGATTCTAGAAGATAAAGGATTTGATACCTAATGTAGCTGAAAGCTCCCTTACTTGTGATGTGAGTCATGGGAAGAATATGATTCTAACTCGGATGACCGTAAATTTACTGAGCAGTTGTCTGTATTTAGTAATTTTGGTTGACAGAAGTATGGAGCCGGAAACAATTATCTAACCTAAACTAAATATAGCTTACAAAATCAGTCAAAGATAATTTTTATAGTATGCATATAAGTAACTTATGCATTCAAAACAGGATACATTTTAGAAAATTTGTCAGCCTGATCTACATTTTTCTTTAATTTTATTTCGTTCTCTTCCACAAATCTTCATTGTGTTAGTTGTCTTACTAAGTAAACAAAAAATGACCTTACATACCGTAACTATTTAGTATGATATTCCTCAATTCAATTAATGGCTATATTAACTGTTGCCATTAACGATTAAGAGTGAACTTGTTTTTATTTTTAGATTTTGATTTTATCAGCCAAGCTTATGGTAAACGCTTTTCACTTACTATATCATATAGGACACAACCTATATGTTTATTTTAATTATTTAAATGGTACTTTTTTCCTTTTATATTTATCCTAGAAATTAAATCAGATTAAGTGAATACCTTTAATGTTATTTCTTTGTTTTGAAATTTTAAATCTAATTTCATTCATTACCATCCCGAAAAATTTCGAAATGAGAAAAAAAAGAAAATTCTGTATAATGAGCCCCTTATTTTTGATACAAGCATTGACTGAAACAGTGTAATTATTCTAACCCGCGCAATTATAAAAAATTGCCTGGAAAATTCTTCCTTTACATTATTATTTTAAAATATTGATTGCGAGGAAATGAAATAAAAAGATTTTTAAATTCATAATAAAATAACTAAAAAATATATCAATTATCGATTTATCATGAGAAATTTTAATTTTAAGAGTTTTTCTCGTTCAAATCTTACTCCTATCAAATAAGAAATGAGCTCTTTACTTGTCGGTGACAATTTGACATTCGTAATTTTTCTCAAGTACTTTTTTCCATTATTTTGGAGTGGACTCTTTTATTGATCGAAAAACAATGATTTTTTCCTGTACGTATATAAATTTTGAAAAAATATCACTATTAGATATATTTATTTCATAACATTTATAAGAAAATAAGTTTCCAATCACTTTCTTTAAAGCACATTATTTTTTTGAAAATGTTAGAGCTCATTTTATCGTATTATAAATAGATCAATGTGTATACTTCATATTATTACAACACACGTGTACATAATTACAACATACTTATTTCTGTTAATCCGAAACTTAAACTGAATTTTTATATTATTCTCAGAATGTATACAGAAAGAAATGCTTTTTTATGAAAAACAGTTTCACAAATTATTGTTGCAAATTATAGAAAACTATAAGTTTACTTTCTAAAGCTATTTGTCATCTGTTACTCTATATCTTTAAAGTCAAAATCTGCTAACAGTCAAAAAAAAACTTTCAAAAAAGATATTCGAGCATTTTTTAGCATTCTTTTTATCTTTGCTGAACCATCAAAACTAATCTCCGTTACGGAAGCTCTTGAAGAAGTATTCCGCATTGCAAATGGTTCTTCTCTCTCCTTCTTCTATAAATTATCGATTTTTCCAAAGATTTATAACTTTAAGTATATATTCATAGGTGTCTATATTTTCCAACAGTTTCGAAGATTTTTTGATCTTATAACATGTTCTTTCAGTTAAATTCCTAAAAGTGGAAAGAAAAAGATATTTTAAACCCTTTCCTATCTTATTCAATATTGTGAAATCGAATAGGTCTTCAATAAAATTCTTGAGTTCTTGTCTCAATATTATTTCCTCTGAATCGAGAGATTTGAAGACATTAAATTGTCACATATTTGGAATACATTTTATGATTGATTCTTACGATAGTGAATATGGTTGAACTATTTACTTTTTCTCACGCCTTTCCATCATAACTTTTCATTTGAAAAGCTTTTACTAGAAGCTAGTAATATGTTGTGCTTCCTCAGTATATATATTTTTGAAAAAATATTAATATGAATCTATTTTAAAAGCAGAGAATTTTCGTCGATAAAAATTAAATGTATAGAAAATTAGATAAAGTACATAACTCAATTACATTTGAATATATACAAAAACTTCCAAAGATGTATATTATTCGTTTAGAAAATTAGAAATTAGAAACTAGAGTAATTAAAACATTTTAATGACTAAATTATTTTAATTTTGTTCAAAAACTAAGTAATTCTGAGAAAATAAAGGATCTTATTGTATAAGATTAAAAATGTGTAAATTATGCTAAGCAAGTCATCAATCTTTACAAAGGCAAAAAATTTTATGTCTTAAAAGACATAAAATTGAATTATTGACATAACTTCCTCAAATTGTTGTAAATTGTGGATTTCACTGTTAATGATTTATATATTAAAATAAAATAAATCATAAAAGTTCACATTTTGATCTCGTTAAGTTGGTTGATTAGGTTTTATGGTGCTAAGTCCAGAAATGGACATGCTGCGCCACTTTTGATCTCGTTAAAGAAATTTTATGGAATTTGTTCCTTTAAATTTTTATAAATTACATTAAGAGACTTCTTACTTAATTACGCAAATTTAATTAATTAAATTCTAAGGAATAACACATTTAAATTATGTTTAAATTAAAAAAGTGTACATCAATTTAATCTTTTATTATTGTAAAAAAATAATCTTTTTGTTTTTTTCATATACAAACTGATCTTTTTTAAAGTGACAGTGTTTGGCGCGCCCTGTAGCGCGATCTAATAGCCGGAATGACACTAAACTTGGTTTTTAGACTAATCAAGACACGGAAAAAAAAGGATGATGTAAAAAAAAAAATGTATTCCAAAAATCACCGCTAGGGCATTTTGAGACGTTTTACAATGTATTAAATGTAGGAAAAGAAAAATACTAACACATACAATCGTACAGTTAAATTATTAATGTTTATTTACTACATTAACTTTACCGGTAAGGAATTAGAACACATTCAATGTGAGCACTGTTCTCAGAAATAACACCATGCATTCTGTGCACAATGTCCTCCACAGCCGTGCGTAACATCACAAGGAATATTCCATACTGTCCTTGCTATGCTGTCCTTTAGAATAGACAAATTTGATACTCCACCAACATAAATCCACGTTCCGGTAACGTGAGAAGCATGGCCCCCGGAGCTCGTTTACTGCAGCTGAGATTATTTGTAGGAGCTGTCTACTATACTTGCTATTATATCCCCTATTACTGTCATTGCACAACATTTGCATTTTTCTTTGATACCCGTGTTTTATGCTAATTCTCGTTATTATAAGCTAAAGCAGCGCCACGAAATGCCCTATCGGCAAATTTTATAACTAACTTTTTTTCCGAAATACTTTTTCCTATGTTTTGATTTGTCTAAATGCCAAGTTTGGTGTCATTTTAGCTATTAGATCGCGCTACAGGACGCTCCAAACACTGTCACTTTAAAAAAGATCACCCTGTACTATTTTATAAGTAATTTTATGCGTGCATAAAGATAGCTTTTTGATGAAAAAAGCTTTAGCTTAAATAACTATTGTGGAAATTTGATAAAAAATAAATATTTATATTATTGACATAAATCGAACTTCTTTGCTCATACACACAATGCATTCATGTTTGCATATTTTTAATTAATTTTTAATTTGCATTTAAATGATTTTTGTTTTACTATTTTTAATTTATTGATAAACGAAATTTGTTAATTAATTAATTGTAATACAAAAATTTATGCTACCAGCCTCAGGGATATATTTTAAGTTAATACCCATTTTAATCACTTATGAGTAGCATTGCAAATAGATTGTTGATCTCATTCATAAAAAGAGTATCCACACTAGGATCGGCCTGTAATCAGTGTTGATCATCAATAGAGTTTAATGCAGTAAACAATCTGGTCATGAAATCGTATCTATTTGTCACAGTCATCCCTGTGTCTTCCTAGCTGAATGAAATTTAATATTTGTCTCTTTAAAATATAGTTCTCTTTGCTTAGTCAAGCTTAGGATTTTTTTCTTGGAAATAGGGTTCCCACGCTTGGTGCTGTTCAGCACGTATCTTCAAAATGATTCCCATCCTTAAGGCAGTTCAACTCTCTCTCTTTAAAATATGGCTCTCATTTTAAATACAGTTCAGTATTTGTCTCTGAAATGTGGTTCCCTGACTAACGCAGTTTAGGATTTGTCTCTTGTAAATCGGCTCCCTAGTTTGGATCAATTCAGCATTGTCTCTTTAAAATATGGTTCTTAAAAAAATTACAAAGCACCCATTCCGACAAAAATGCATACAAAAAATCTAAAAACAAGATTCTTCTCCCCTTCTTCAAAAGCGGATTTGATCGAATCCGTGGTGTTCCAATCTGAATTAATTCAGTTCTGTTTCTAAGCAACAGTGAATTACGGTAGGAGCTTTATGATAATATACTGGATTATTTAAGTCTCAATTAAGTAAATATAATTATGACTTCAATATTTGATTAATTACACCCGTTTCCCAAAGTTTCCTTTCAATAAAGAAACAATTACAAAAACTTACGAAATATAAATGTCTATCTCTCATTCCCCAGTTTTTCTCATTGCATTATTAAAATAAAATCATCAGAGCAAGCTTTTAATTAAAAAATTATAACGCATTTATTTTCATAAAAATGCCTAACGCATAATTCCTTCAGAAATATTTTTAAAAATTAAAAATAATTAATTTTTATACAGCTTTTCTATGAAAATTTATCTTATTAGGTATAAATAATAATTGTTATTCAATTAATAACGTTAAACTGAAAAAATTGACGATACCCTAGGCTATATCGATTTTTATCTGGAACAATCGGTGTATGAGGGTCCGATATTCCTAATTTAAAAAATATCCAACACACAGATATATAAATGTGAATTCTATTTTAAATAGTTAAAATAATAGTAGCACACTAAATATATTTCTAAAACAAAAGTAAAATAAAATTACTTTTATATCCAGCAATACATGCACCTATAATTTTTAACATTAAAGGAAATTTTAAAAATAAATAAATAAACTAGCTATCTAAATTACTTTCATATTATTTAAACTTCAAAACAGGATTTTATTACAACCATAATATTATATAAAAAAGATTTTAATATGAAAAAGAATATATAAAAAGGGGGAATCATCTTGGATGAGAGATAATGGAATTCAACTAAAACTTTAAAAATAGTATGTAACAGTGGAAAGATCAGGTAATTATTTTTTGAGGGAGAGGTACCTGAATTCTGAGAAACAATCCGTTTTCAAAAATAATAAAAACTCATAATAAAGTCACATGTATTAGAAAATATATTTGTGAAAGCATTTTACACTTCCTTATATAACCATCAGATGGCTGCACCATACAGGAAAGTTTATTCTCAGTATTGAAAATGGTTTGCTTGCTAGGGAGAAAGTACAGAAAATAATAAATTATTAAGTAGTGTGATTAATTGGAAAGTAAAAAATACTGAGTGATTGTATATATTGCAAATTAATTTGTTCATTGTTTTCCATAGTTTCTTTTTTTTTTTTTAATATTTGCTCTATTGTTGACAACGTAGAAATTTTATCAAAAAAACTCCTCCAATATTTATTTTAGTTTTTGCTTTATTTTTATTTACAATTAAATGTATTCTCGTTATTATCAAATGCTTTAAATTTAGTATAATAATAACAACACATTGAGTATAAGATAAGTTCTTTCAGCAGAAATTTAAGTAAAAAAGTGATGTAAAATCTTGAAACAATGGAGGGAGAAAAATAATATGTCGATAAATTTATATAAAATATACTTATAACGGTACTTTTAAACACTAATCTATTAACCGATTTTCATGCTAAAACCGATGCAAAAAAATTTCAATGATAATTATATTTTCTAAAGAAATATTTCAAATTTTCATAAAAAAAATCATTTAAATAAAATATGTTCAATTGAATCCAAAAATCATTTATAAAATAAAAACTGAGGTAGGGTGGAAATTAATATTGTATGTGCTGCCATCTACCGTGGTACAGAAGGTTCAAAAAAATTTCTTTTGAAAAGGGTGGATTTGATTAAATATCTCAATTTGGAGTCTCAATAAGAAAAATATTTTACTTTAACTATGAATCAGAAAGCCTTTATTTATTAGTTTATATTAATTTATTTATTTCACAGCCACATTATTTTCATGCCATAATGGAAATTTTTTTTCGTTTGACTTGTATTTACAAATTTGAAAAAATGCTACAAAAATCAACCATCTATATTATTAATACTGACGAGTATTAAATGTGCTTATATTTTTAACTATTAAGAAAGAAACCCAAACCTCTAAATATAAGTTGCCAATTTTATGTAGAGAGCAAGAGAAATTTCTCGGTTCTTCAGGGAAAAAAAATTGTTGTGGCATTTAAATGCCACAACAATGTCACAAGCTTTTAACCCATGAGATATTTTACAAGAATGTTTTACAAAGTGTATGATATATTTTTGTTGGAAGTCAAATGTGTAACTATTAGATATAAATTGGTGTATTCCTGCTAGCACCGGACTTTAAATTTTAACCTGGTTTACACAAAAAGAAAAAAAATGCTATATAATCAGTTTTTAAATTATTACTTTGTAAAGAAGTTGAAAAAAGTTGGTAAAGAATTACCGAAAACAATAAAACAAAGAAAATCCTAAATCTTTCATGGAAACTTTTTTTTTTTGTCTTGTGTTAGCTGGGCTGACAATATGGGGTGCGTTGCTCCACTTTTTCATACTGAACCATATTTGTTGTGGAGTCCGACTGCTTCAGTACACACATGCCATAGGGACTCGTTTACAAGGTAGGCAACCATTCACACCTCATTCATACACAGAAAGGACAAAAACAGGATGGAGAGAGAGAGTGAAAAAGTACATCCATGCCCGAACCGGGATTCGAATCCAGGACCTCTCTATCCGCAGATGGAAATATTACTTTGTAAGATAAGCACGCAAAAGACGGGTCAATTATAAAGGTTCCTCGTAGTATACATATTTCTTCTACACTTTATTACTGGCTTTTTCTTAACAGTATATAGCTGTACTGTAAAAAAGAATTGACTTTTTCATCAACAGAAAAGTATTTTAAAACCCACTTCCTTCACCTCCATATTTATGAAGATCCAAATTTTGTGCGTAATTTTATCTCTGACAAGAATATTTCTCCTCATTTTTCATATTCAACGGATATTATATTTTCATTAACTTTTTGAGCAACGGATGATATAAAGTACCATTTTTTACTCTAAATAAAGCTGAAATAAATACAATGCTCCCCTCCCTTTAATTTAAAAAACAAAATATTTATAAACTACATTTACAAAAATAACTTTAAAAACTGTGTTAAATGGAAAAGAAACAAAAAAAATCCATTTCCCAACAGTTTCAATTAAATTCATTAATAACTAAGCAAGTGTTAATGTGTTTCATAAGACTAAAAGGTCGGCTTTTTGAAAAAACATTAGATATATAAATGATTGATATTTATAAAAGAAATGTTTATAAGAGCCACATTTATAAAAGAAAGGAATTTCTATTTCTTTTCCTTTATAAATATGGGAGATTCTTTTTTCTAAAACTCGAACAATATTATATATAATCTAATTTACTTACAACTAAGTGATTAATGTATGAAAATCAACCTAAATGGATTAAAATTCATTAGATGCAAATTTATCAGTTTGGGTCCATTTTCCACTATTCACACATCAGGAGAGTAAAATATATATTTTAGCTCAAACTCAACAAGAATAGACAATATTTCTTTAGGTATTCCATAGTAGTTTTTCTTTTTCCCATCTTATAATGCTAAAATACATTGCTGGCTCTTAGAATTATCAAAAATTTTGAAATATTAAGTGTCATTCATTGATAAATGTGAATTATTTCTTATGAGATCATAACATCAAATTAGTAAAAATTCAAGAAAATATATCCTTTATTATGCTTTTCAGATATTACACTGACTGCTATTAGCATTGTAAAATACTACCATGAATTAAAATGAGCTTTAATCACCTTTGTAATATAAAAACGTCTCTCACATTAGATAATACAGGATTACTTTTTCAGAGATATAAAATGCATAACTAAATTAAATATGTCTTATGTAAAAATAATTTCAAACTAAAATTTCCATTATTAAGTTCCGAAAAAAATGTTTAGTTAATTATTAAGTTTATAATGCGTGTGTGTTCGCACACGCAATTTATATGTATATATATATATATATATATATATATATATATATATGAGCTAAGGAAGTATGACTTGCTCCCAAATAATAGAATTATGTTTGAATTATGTTTTTTTTTTTTTTTTTTTTTTTTTTTTTAAAAAAAAAAAAAAAAACATAATTTTGATCGATTTATTTTTTCTGTCCTTGGAATAGTGCAGCCATTATTAAAGAGTCATCGTTTCTTCCTTTGTTCATTAGTTACGGAAGTGGATTCATCGAGGTTCAGGTATTATCTGGCCACGATGCTCCTTCAGGGCATCTTTTTGAATAACAGCGTTTCTCAGAAAACCAGTTACACTTATCAGTTAGTTAATGTTCTTCTTATCCACGCAAATTAGTTTTCTTCTTTCAGACAAGAATGCGATCGCGAAAGAATATCGAAAGCAAAGCTTTTCATCTGCTATAAAATGAATATTTTAGTCTAATTTACCTTTGTATTTATAAAAAAGTTAAATGGAAAATTTTTTCTATCCCTTCTTAGAATTCTAGTTGCTTTTTTTGTTTTTTCCTTCTTGTTATCATTAATAAGTATATTATTAAATACGAAATTTGCCTTTTTGCAAGATTTTATCAGAAATCCAAAATGTCTAAATTATTTATAATACATTTTTTGAGCATTATTTAAATGAAGCCTCTAACTTTTCTATTAAAATTATCACAAACTTGTTCAAATTGTTCTCACCAGAAAGGATGGGGAAAGTTGTCAGACCCTTCATATTATAATTGACATAAAACAAGTGATTTCACCTAAGATCATTTTCATGCTATTGCCCAAAACATCCTTCTAAGCATATTTAATAACTGAAACATGATAAAACACTAAAAATAACATTTCGGTTTTTTATCTTTCTGTATTTTGTATTTATTTATGAACTTCAATTATGTGAATTTTTTAATCGATATAATGCTTTTTTTTATTTCCCCTTTTTTATATTGTAGCATAATAAATTAAACTTTTACTAATTATTTAATTAATATTTTTCATTGATTTTTAATTTTATGTCACAAAATAATGACCGTAAAAGCCAACTAAATGTTTATTGTCCAAAGTATAAAAAACTTCAGCCTAGGAAATTCAAAAAACAGCTATTACTGTAAAACGAAGAAAGTTTATCATGTTTTCACTCTAAAGTAGTTTTAATCATTTAATTTATAAGAAAAGTCATTCCACATTCATATTGAACGACGTTTATACTAAATGATAATTTTAGAACATTCTAAGCAAAATAGTGATATCAAAAAATGTACCTGTCTTTTTCATTTAAAAAATTAATAAATAATGTTATAAAAATATTTTTGTAGCCAACTACCATATATATTTATTTATTCTTTTCAATAAAATTATGTATTTATTAAAATGTATTGTTCGCCAATTGATGAAGCTGTAACTAATTCTGCTGTTGTTGGTATTCTAATTCTAATTGAATAATGAACATGATTTCAATTGATCAAGAAAAATAAATGCAAAAATATAACAGTTTCATAAAAACACCTCAAGCACCAGAACTTTTGTCAAATGAAAATATTACTAGAGTCTGATGGTTTAAAAATAAATTCCTTTAAGAAGACTCGCAAAACTCAATTTTCAAACTATCCTGGATGCAAAATTATAGAAAATACATGAGTATAAAAATTTTAAGAAGCATATTTTAAAGAGAGAAAGGAGTTTTTAAAGAAAGAAAAGACAGACAGTCGGATTAATTTTCTTTCACGTATTACTATTCTAGTGATAGGAAATAAGAACCTTATGGAGTAAATTGTAGCAAAGACAAAAAAGTTTATCCAAAAAATAGAGTAGCATTTTCTACAGGAAGTTAGATTTTTCTCGATATAAAAAGTTTAATATTGAAATCTCATTATAGAAAGTTCAGTATTGAATGGAAATCTAAGAAATAGGAAAGAAAGACGTTTTGGAAATATAGCAATTGTCACAGTCAATTTATTACAATTTATATTATAATAATTTGACATGATATTTTTATATACTGATTCTATTTCAGTCCATCTTAAAATAAGTGCGTTTAAATCATGCCACTAATTTCTTTCTTGCAGTTTTAAAAAAATTGAATTTATTCATTAGAAAACAAACAATTTGTGTACGGTATGTTTTGACAAATTAAAAAAAATTATTTAGTTAACTTTGTCCAAAAATGCATCATCAACTGTATGTTGATGGATAAATAATATCATTATATTATCTTAATTATTCTTGAATTATTTTTATTTTTAAACTGTGAAAGTATACTTACATTAGAATATGACGATAATATATATAATATTTAGTTAATGCAAGAAGTTTTTTTATTTCTTTAAGCTCTTTAGTAGAATTGCTGCTCATTATCTGTTTTGTGACCGTTTTTGCAATATAAAAAGTGATAAATTAAACTGCTAGCCAATTTTATATTTTCTTCAGTTTTTATGCTTGAATACTAAATCTTCTCATTAATAAGATACCCTTTATTATTAACATGAAAATTTTAAAATATATTCAAGACTGCAATTGTTGTATTGCTTCACATCTTTCTTCTCAGGAAAATAAATAGTGACATTTTATTTAAAATTAATTACATTGATAAAATTGTTAATCCTATTGCGTGATAGAAATGTTAATTCTTTCTTCGAAATACGATATTTCAAAGAGCAACAATAACCCCGAAAACCTCAGATAAGAAATAATATATGTCAATTTCGCAAATACGAAGGAATTTGTTTACGATTTCAGAAGTGTTGCGAGCAAATCAACCTTTCCTGTTTTTCATATATTTGTATCAGTCAACTACTCATTTTTTCTCAAATTTTCTGTGATAACCTGTTACATCGTCATACGGACTTCATGCTTCAACGAAACTGAAATGAGACATTAGAAACCTTGTGAGATACTAGAATTTTTCTAATGCATTTCTTTCGAGAGTGAGAACTATGTATTCATAGATTATTTATCATTAGATGAACCATTTAGAAATATGATGATAGTTGGATGATGGATGAACCATTGAAATTATCTTAAAATATCTATTTGGAAAAAATCTGATAGTAGGGAAATACTCTATGGTTTTAAAAATTCATCTACTGACAATAAAAATCATTTGCGGAATTAACTGAGAATACGTGCATGATTTCATTCATATAAAGATTTCTCCATTCAAACAAATATCACACCTGCTTCGCACCACAAAATTAACTAAATTATTTAATATTAATAGCACTAAAAGTTATAGATAATAATAGCACTAAAAGTTTACATAAGTGATGTAGTAACAACTACATAAATAAAGGGTATTGAGTTCTAAAGTAAAAGTTGTTTATCCTATAATTTTCCCTTAATTCAGTCTTTGAGAATTTAAATTAACAACAGCTTATAATAAAAAATAATGGTAGGTACGTTGTGGCGTTGTGTGCTGGAACTCTATACTAAAATGCTTATAGAGATCACATAGAAAAAGATATCTTTAGATGATTTATATTAAAGTGACTAACATTATTTAAGAAAAGTCGATGTCTTTTAATTAATCGGTGAACGCTAAGACAGCATGTCTTGACATAAGAAGATAATTTGGATTAACAAATTTGTGATAGAGGACAGTTTAAGGATTTTAAACGTTACAAAATTTCACTTTTAGTCATTAAGATTAAAATATTTTAGATAGTCGTAGAAATTCACAGGAAGAAAGAATTTTATTTTTCGGATTTGAAGATAATTCAAATATCCAAGACAATTATAATGTTCCTATTCCTAATTTTTTCTGTAATTGGTTCCTCAGATGTTCGTATAAAAGATAATCTTGGAAAATATGACCGATGGTTTCAGATTCACCGCAATGACAGCGATCCGTATGCCAGAGATTAAATCTAAATAGAACCGTATTGGTAGGGAAAAATCTTGTTCTAGCTCTAGCTAGCCATACGTCTTTTAGTCGGGATTTTGTTATTTTTGCGAATCGAAGTGAGATCAGTGAACGCTTTAGAATATTTGTAATTTTTTCCATTGATTCAGTCTTTCCTTAAATAAAAATTTCGTGGTGTGTAGTTTCAGATCTTCAGGGAAATGGATCATACAGCATATTGAATCATAGTTTCTGCTTTCGCCAATGAGCCAGCGATTTCATTGCCTGGAATCCCTAAATGACATGGGACATAAACTAACAGTATTGGTAAACACTTTAAAATAGATTGCAGCATTTGTGATCGAAGCAGTTGAATAATAGTTATAGAATCACTGACATGAACGGGATGATGAATTTCGTAGGATACTGTTAAATTTGTATTTAAGTAGTTACGTGTACATTTAACACTGTTTCAATTCTGCAAACTTCTGTTGCAGTTTTATAATCAGTTGTACTGATAATTAGTTGGCCAGTTCTTGTATGATGAACAATGCTGTTCTTGTTGGAAATACCATTTATTAGTTCAGATTTTAACTGTAAAGACCTCTTAGGAACAAAAGCATATCCTGCTGTAAGACATAAAAACACTATGAAAATTGAAATTCCAATTTCTGAAGCTAATTGTATAGCTATAGATGGGCAGCATCATCATGATCTAATACAGAAATCGATGCATTTTTGGCATGAGATATTCACTATCTGTGAAGGGTGTATCGCCATTTAAGTCTGTCATGGATCATCGTGCACGTACTTGAGAAAATAAGAATAAATTAATTTTAGTAGGATTTCCCAATTCCGGAAAACTTGAATAAACGAAGATAAACTGCTTGACGCCTTCTCAAAACAAATAAAAGTTAAAGAAATAAGTACGCACCGCCTTAAGTAAAAGTCTGCAACTTTTTCTAATCTAAAATCAATAACACTCGGAGAATCTTAATGAAAAATATATTTAAGCCTAAAAAACAAATTTCTGAAATATTGTATTAGTAAAAATAAATTACTTTTATTATACTTTACAAGCTATGCAGTGGAGCAATGTATTAGAAAATAATTTATTTTTCTTTATAACAATCAGATTGGATTGAATTCAACTCGATTAAAAAAGGATGATAATAATAAAAAGCCTTTATTTTTAAATAACAATATTTCATTTAATACATTACTCCAGTCAATTAATCAGTCATTTATTTTCCATCAGTCTCTATACATATCATAAATTTTATTCCCATGATCATATGAATATAAATATCACAGTAATTTAAAACTGTTTTCGTGATATACTTAAATCAGTTTTTTCCAATAGGAACACAACTATCCCCATATAGATGATTAAAACTCACTAGAGCGTGATCAAAATTAAAAGGATATTTGAAATTGATTTTTCAATTTTTTTTTAAAGGAGCATATTCTTTCACATATATTTGATCTGTGAAAGATATTAAAAAACAATCATAGTATGAATAGTACTCTATATTCGCTATCAAAATATGTATACACATTCCTTATAAATTTATGGATGTACAGTGGCTTTTTAAATGATAACCAGATAAATGGTTGGCTTACAAAAACACTGCGTGCTACAAAGAGCCTAAAAATTTAGCTTTGCTAAATAAAAAATTCTAACTATTATATTAGTTTGCTGAAGAATTAAATCTTTACTGAAATACAATGAATCAAGTACAATCAATAAAATACAATCAATCAATTTCAAGGCATATTCGTACTTGTTATTATACTTCTTCCGAATATATCTAGGAAGTATTACCACTATTTTTTTAATAAGATTGCATCCCACAGTCTGTGACAAAATAGCAGCTAAATGACTATGAATATAGTTTTCAATTCAACAGTTTATAGATTATATTTCCACTTTAAGGCATAAATGTATGTTATGATTCAGAATCCACTCAAAGCCTTAATCTCCAGTCGGTAATGTTCCAAATGTTATATAAGGGATAAAAGAAAAAAATCGCATGTAGTTTTCCCTGTCTATTTCAAAGTAGCTAAGATCTAATGATTAAAATGGCCGAAATCAAAAATTAACAAATGAGGAGGTAAATATAAATCAGAAGGAGATGCAGAAGCCGGTTATACAATATACATATTATTTTCGTCTATAGGTGAGATTTATATTGAAATGCAAATTAAAATAAGGCAATCAAACACAATTTTAAAGAAATGTAACTTGACGTTTTTGTATGAAAATAATATTTACTTTAAAAAGTTTTTTTTTGCAGCTATGAAATATAGGATAAAACTACATTTTTAAATGCTATTATTTAATATAAACACTGTGTATTATATATTTCCATTTGTAAAAGGAGAATTCATAGAACTTTTCCCAAAAATAAAGTATGGATTTTATAAGCAAATCAAATAATTTCAGGAAAAAGCTATTTCTTTTTCTATAAACTAAGCATAAGCAATAAGTTATTAAATGTAGCCAAATATATAACCTATATTCGAACAAATATGTGGTTTGCAATTAAACCCTTTTCTTCCCTTTTTTGTTTTATTTATTTATTTATTTTCTTGCGAATCTTCAATCTACGCTGTGACATTTTCTTTTAGAGCAGGAAATTAGTCCTCAGACAAAGTGCTGATTTTTTTTTTTTTTTTTTTTTTTTTTTTTTTTTTTTTGCATCTCGGCTGATTCAAGATTTTTTTCTTTTTTCTTTTCTCCATTCTCAAACTTGTTTTTCATTTTCGGAGAAACGCCGAGCAACAATGCTGTCGTTTACATTCTCGATCGCTAGTAGTTTGAAATTCGTCGAATACGAATTTATCTTCTTCATATTTCAAAGAAAAATTAAAGTAGCAAGATAAGTAAAATTAGTCTAATATATAACAAATTATATAGAAAACAGTAAATAAATAAATAAAAAATTATAATGTAGCAACCTTAGACAAAGCTACTAGAGTTGAAACTACCATCCTCGATGTTTCGCTTCATACGATTTAAGTGGAAAATATTCCACCCGGTTTTTAGCCGGAAGGCATTTTTGCCTTCAAGGTTACAGGTGTGAATGTCCCAGGATTATTTAATATTTCAGTTTATGCATGAATTTTAGTTAAGTACCTTAACATAAACGCACTTTTAGCTCATATATATATATCGGCTTATAATCACAAATATACCGTGTGTCGTAAGCTCATTAATTCATTGATTGCTTAATATTAAAAATAACTTTTGGTCATTTGCTTACATATTTGTTTTATTGTTAAACAGGTGTGTGTGTGTGTGTACATACATACATATACATATATATATATATATATATATATATATATATATATATATATATATATATATAGTAGTACATAAAACCTCTTTATTTTTTTGTTTTGCAGATCTAGGAGATCGAGTGACTTCTTGTTAAAATGCTCTCTTTTCAAGAGAAGAAGGATCCTGGAATTCTACAAAAGACGAAGACTTCCTTACCCTATTTCCTTCTTGTCAATATGGTAACAAGGATTCATCTACCGAGAGTGTTTAAGAAATGATTCATCACGTGTTCACATATTTTATTTTTTACATCTTATGATACCATATAATGATGCAGGCTCATTTTCGTTAGAACAAAACCCGATTATTGATTGCTAATGCAGTTAAAAATGTAAATAATAAAACTAAAAGAGATTAACTTTTCTAAAACAATATTATATATTCTGATGTATTTGTTACGACAGCTTTTAAAAAGAAAGATATAAAATGTCTAAAGTTTATACTTAGAACATAATTTTATTTGATGGTCTTTAAGTAGATTTTAAAGTGCTCAGTGCTAATAATTTATTAAGCTAAAGTAATTTATAAGCACTAATTTATAAAGTTCAAATGTTACCACGTAAAATGCCTAAAAGGTAAGAACAAGATTGCTGTTTCTGACAACTTAGTGAATACGTATTTTATTGAAGAGTCAATTTTCGGCAAAATATATAAAAATGTAAAAATAAAATACAAATTAAAACTAAATAGTTATATTTGCTTGATAGTCTATAAGCTCATTAATAAATTTTTGATAATAAGCTCCCCATTAATTTATCAAGCTAAAGAAAAGTAGTACAAACGCAAAAGTAATATCATATACTTGTTGTCATAAAATTACCAGAAATTAGTTAACACGTATATAGTTGCTATTAGTCTTAAATTATAATGAAAATTCAATCCTGTAATCAAACGAAAAAAAAATACTGCACGCTTCTAGGACCCAACTGTCTTTTGATATTTTTGCATCGTTTTAATTAGAATTATATAATGTATAGATATATATATGTAATATATATATGATATTATAAATATAATATATATATATATATATATATATATATATATATATATATATATATATATATATATATATATATATATATACAGGATATAAGAGGGTTCTGAATAGTAATTAATGAGATATTTAACTTAAACAAAAGATTCCTTTAATCGAAATTATTAAATAGAATTAGAAAAAAAAGGTTTATGCATTTTTTAAATAAGCCTCGGTAGAGAAACTTTGAAATGTATACTTAAAACCCCTGCATTATATGAAGGTTTAATCTGTCTTTGATGTTCCCAATCTTTTTGGATCAACAACACAATATACATTTTTAACAGCACATGATTCATAAAATTTTAATTGCGAAATTCAAGCTTTTAATCATTATAGATCTTAAAAACACTTTTTGATTATAATTTTAAAAACTAAAATTATTGAAAACTGTAATTTCTTTCTTTTAAAGCTATTTCTTTTACTACAAATAGTATACTTTGGATTCAATTTTCAAGTTGTCAGTGTAATTATTTCGTATTCCTGATTTACAAAAATTTGATATGAGACCACCAACTAGATTGTTTTTTATAATTTTTATTTTATTTATTTATTGTTAAATAATCTGACTTATTTGTATAGATATGCGATGCATGATAAATTTATATGGCTTTTTTATAAAAATCAAAACACTCTTTTTTTTCCCCTCCTAAAAAGCTAATAGTTTAGCCAAATGCTATTTCTATCTTCTTACATTTGTTTACTAATAATGGAAAAATCATTTTTCAATATTTTCTTTTATATGCTTTTTCTTTTTGTGCTTAGATATATATATTTAACAGAAATTTTCATTTAATGTTTTTCCCCATTTTTATGTCATATTAAAATATATGTATTTGGGTTTCAATATCAAATAAACCTTTCAGAAATGGCACTCGTATGCACTAGTTTTTGAGGTTCTTCGTTACAAAAAACATTTCTAAAACACTATGCAGTAAAGAATTTATTCTCTGCGAAATACTTTTATTTAAAGCGAAAGTAATTCAATTCATCCACCAGTTATAAATTCTCCATTTGCTGGCTGAAATTAAAGAATTAGTTCTTAAACACAATAACGGCGATAAAAATGAAATGTTTCGCTGAACGCTTTCATTGCATTCATGTTCAATTTCTTTAGAAGTCTGTAGAAAAAAAATTTATATATAAATACCAGAAAGCATTGAAATACAACCAAATATGAAATTTGAAATCAACTTTATGAAAAACTAAAAATATGTTAGAAAAAAAATTTTCTAGTATATTATTCTCATTGTTAATATATATTGTCATAATTCATTATTATTTTTTTATGTTATTGCTGCTTTAGGCAAATTATTTATTTTCTGCACTATGTAAATAATTAGAACAAATAATTGTTTAATTTGTGATACACTAGCAGCAAACTGTATCACGATATACAGTTTTCAAACACACAAAATAATTTCTCCAATATTGATTTCATCACATTTTTTAACTCAAACTAGTAGATATATATACTGGAATATAACTTATGTGTGTAAAACAATGTATTAAGGATATGTGTAGTGAATAAATCACGACAAATCTTCTGTGTTCAATGTAATCGAGTTTTGAATAAAATTTACTGTAGGTAGTTTCTCATGCCCCACTAACCCATAATTTACGGTGCTATTACGTGAACATGTAAGAAACATAAATTTTTGAAGTCAACTTTTATTTTAGACTATATACAAATTAAACTCCAGAGGTATTAATCATTTGTCTCGTAAAGCACATGTTCAAATGTGAAATCTGTACTGTTTTTTTTCTGCCTAGAGTAGTCAATTTCAATTGTTTGTGATGTTTCCCTGGTGAATATTAAGTGTTAATAATTATTAAGTGTGCATGGCTTATGAGAAAAATTAATTATTAAATGTATTATCTATATTAAATTATATGAGTTGGAACTAATAAACAATTTCCAGAAGAATATTAATTTTTTTTTTAGGGCAAATGTTTCAAATAAACTATTTTAGAAATTGACAGGATAATTTAGCTGATAAGAATATAGCATATGTTAACGCACTCAAAAATTAAGTATGTGTGTGTGTAATTGTAGAAATAACAATAACTTCAATAAAGTAGAACCATATTTTGACTGGATTTAAGAAAAAAATTTATAATAAAATTAGATTTCAGTCAAGAAACGAATATACAAATTTTCAATGATAAACACAATGTAGCACAATAAACATAAGTGAAATAATGTTTTAGTGGCCATGTTTTCACTGAAAATGAAGAAACAGAAGAGAGTAAAAAAAGAAGACTCCAACAAAGGAATATTCGATATTTAAAGAAATTAAATTAAAGAAAGGAAACAAAGCAAAAATATTTTTTATTATATATACCCGGAATGGGAATTTTAATGTATGAAAAAATTACAGTGACTCCAGTGAATACAAAAGTTAATGTAGGAAGTAAGCAACCAAAGAACAGAGAATTTTTAAAGATCAGAAACGTGATAGTGTTATCGCCATATGAGTTCATTCATGCGTCATATCAAATGAAGTTGGAGTCAGCACAAGAAGCTCAAAACATGTTGCAAGAAAAACGTTTCTCATTTAGGACAGGACATTTTAGGTAAATTAAAGTAATTAAAGATAGTAAATTAAAGATAAAACACAACAACACACACACATATAATCCATACCTATTCAAATTTCGTTCCATCAAATGTATCGAAAATTTGCTGATACAGGAAAGTAGAAAAATCCTTTTTTCGACATTTATCCTTTTTTCGACATTTATCCTTTTTTCGACATTTCCTTTTTTCGACATTTGACAACATTTATGGAATTTTTCAGCATTATCATCATCACCTATTATGAATTCACCAGAAAAAAACACTATTTTCTAACTCCGTAGTACTGTGTTAAATGTTTTTGGTAATTTGAAATATTTCTACTGTAAATGAGGAGGAACACTTTGGTTATATTAAGCCATTTGCCTTTGTTTTACAAAATGAATATTTTTTACAAATCAATGACTTTCTGTGTCAGATGACTATTTTAAGAAGCAAACGCTATTCAGTGGTCACATGAGCATACGCAAATGCTGTCTGAGAGATTGGTCAACCAGACTAGTTGATGAAAACTGAACATGCTAGTTTATTTTAGGATTATTCTTAATTATAACTTTTTTTTAATTTCTGGATATTCTCTGTTATAAATTAAAAATAATAAACTATATATTTAATTTCAGGATTATTATCAAATATAAATTAAAAATAATTGGAATATTATTTGATCAGAATTATTACTACGCATTTCTTCCTTTCATTTTGATTAAAAGTCATTAGGAAGAAACAATATGATTGTCACACACAATACGTAATAGCTACATTATACTCTAACTTCATCATTGATATGAATCTGCATAGGCGTTTTAAGACATTGAAATTCATTTGATAACTTTACCAATAACGATTATCAGATAAATTCCCAAAGAAAATAAAGTTTAAAATTTTATTTCTCATACTAGTTTAAATAAACAAATTTGTTTTTACAAATTTGTTTTTATTTGTCTAAGGTCTTTCTTTTAAACATTGCGATTGAAACTGCAGCTCTCCTAAAATCATCAAAATTTCTTCCCCAATTTTTTTCTAAGGGTTGCCCGTTGTAATATCTTTTACAGCTCCTTCTATTGAATTTGTACTTGGTAAACTTTCATTGTTAACTAAAAACTTCATATATAACAATAGTTAAATTTTTATTTATACAAGGTATCCAGAAAAGTCGCAATCCATATTTCTTAAGAATATTTCTAATTAGAAAATGCTTCAAATTATGAAAATTCTTATAAAGAGTGCAAAATCTGATATTTTACATTATCTCTATCGTGATGTTTAAAAATAGCATGTTTATTTTTAACATTAAAAAGTAATTTGGCTTATGCCATGAATGTCGACCAAGTCATAACTGTTCCAAATTTTCACACATCAATTTCAATGAATATTTATATATAAAGTTACAAAAGTTATTCAAAATTTACATTTTATTCTTTTAATGATTAGACTCCTATATTGTCTGATTTATGGACTTAAGAAAATACAATTTTAAAATCTACAAAATCAATACTGATTACCGCAATTACATATGCAAACTACTTTTCTAGATGCCAAAATATAAGTTGTGTAACAACATTAATATATACTAGTTATAATAAAACTGGAAGCAGTTTTATAATTTTATTAACTTTCATCATATTCCCATTTACTTAATTAAACATATTAACAGTTCTTATAAAATATATATAGCATATGACACAAAAAATGACTTTCAATAATTTTAATTCTTTCTGTACAAAAACCTCATAAAAATGTTATTAAAAAAACTTTTTAATATTGAAAAGTACCCTATGTCATAAAATTCTCATATTTTTATTAGTTTTATGGATATAATAATTTTTTCTTAGTTTTAGTTTATTCTATGTTTTATGAATACATAAAAGTTCTTTCAACTCATACAAGAAAGTTCTTTCTCGGAACATAAATACATATTATATTTTTATTCTCCAAGAAAATTGCACTTAACACTGCAAAGAATCAGAAACCATATAAAATAAAACTTTATACTTCTTAATGACGTGCTTTTTGATAATAAACTAATCATTCAAAAATTTATGCAACGTAAAACTTTTTTAATAAACGTATTTTAATGAACGATTTCAACAATACACAGAAGTTTGCGACTTTTCTGAACTCCCGGTATACATTTTATTTCTAATACATATTGTAACTTTTATTAACAATTTTAAAAAATGAAACTTTATATTATATCATATTTTATTGACATGTTTAGTTTTAATTTTGTTAAGAAATTGAAAACTTTATAGATAAAAAAAGTTTTATAATTTAAAATTTGAAACTCCGAATGTGTTATGGTAATTTCCATGTTTTTTATTTTTTCGTATTATTATTATAATTTGCAAGTGGATTTTCCAAATTTCAGTTATTATAAATGATATTTTTGTTGTCTAGCTGACAAACATAAATGTGTTAATTTGTGAAAAGAATCTATTTATTTGATGCTACCCACTAAATGGGTTATATGTAAACTGTGTGAAACTATATGTATACATTTTCATGCACGTTCAACATAATGTGTAAATAAAGATGTTATGCACAATTGTTTCTAATTTTTAATATGAACTCCTAAACAGATCGATATCATTTTGTTACAATACTTAAAACATACACATTGCAAGGTAAAAATCCAGTAAAATAATCTTGCAAATATTTTATTCTCTCATCTATTATAAAAATGGTAAACTATGATGCTCGTTTTGGCTGAATAATGATTTTCCAAATACAATAATAATTGAATAATCAATCAATATTTTTACAATAGACAATGTCTATAAAGCGCGGATTAGACATTTTCACATCACTTGGCTTGGCTTGTTTGTCGCTCAACGGTCATTTTTTGCACCCGAGGGCTAATTATTTTCACATCACACATTAACATAAGTACATATCAAAACTTTGGAGACAAATAAATTTGCAATTAAGTAATCAATAAATTGCTCAAACTTTTGATAATGTATAAACATAATTTTTTTCTTCTAAATCTGTCGTCACAACAAGGGTAATAATCCCATTGTGCTCGAGTTCTTAGTGACTTCATGTGTATTTAAAAATATATCTACTTCGTTATATTTTACAAATTATGCTTGTTTTACAATGCAGAAACTATTTTCCTTAACTCAATGAATCCGTTAAAAACAAAAAATAACTCTGCCTTTTATATGTGTGTAAACTATAATGATATTTTACATATAATTTGATAGGGCTCGATAATGATTTTTGATATACCATATTTAGAAATGTTTACATACAAAATAAATTATTACTTTTGACGAACTACTAATACTTGCTAGGTAATTTAATGAGTAAACAAAATATAAATACGAGTTTGTTATTAAATGTATATACAAGTTTATAAACAAAGATAAAACCACAAAATAATAAGTACATTGTTTACAAACTACACTTTGAAGCGACCTAAGCCTCATTGCAACTGTTCTCCAAAACAACTCTCTATGAAAAAAATTTCTGAAAATAGAGTTAGTGATCAACTAAAAAATTTTTTCATTATAAATAAATATACATTCATAATTTGATGAAACAATAACCAAGCCAGCTGCTTCTGACCTTCAGTTCAAAGGTTTGATTCCTGTATCGGGTATGGATGTTTGTAATGGTTAGGAGTTAACTTCAGTTATAGATCCCAGCCGAAACAGCTCTTGAGGAAAATCAAATCAATGTTTGACAACAAACTAAACATTGCAATAAATTTTTCTTCGTCTCAAGTGTGAATGAGGAAAGTTATTAAATATATATACACTATGAGATAGTGTAAATACAACACGATGAACGCATACTCAGAAAAATATGTAAATTGCACTGCATTCACAGTTCCAGATAATTATACAAATGACTCAAAGTGTAGGGACAGGTGATAATCCAGATATATACGGGAAGTAATCTAAAGAATTAACAATAGTTGTGTTGTGGCATCACATAGTTTACAAATCTTGTATAGTGTTTAGCTTCTCAGTGGAAACATTCAATACTGAAAATGCCCGAATACCGAAGTTCGGAATATTTCCAATCAGCAGACGAGTTCACCAAAAATATGATGATCAAACAGCGAAGAATACGTTGTTTGGTGCACCGAACTGCAGTGCATAGGGCTTACACTCGTCCACAGTACAGAGATTGTTGCAAAGATTATTGGAAGAAAGAAATACTACACAAACTTATACTGGTGACCTTGCACAAGCATTTCCATCAACACACATTTTGTGGCTGTACGTGATCCTTATGTTTCTATATAGAGCATAACAATTTTTTGCCGATAGACATCTCAGGCTCTATATTCATGATTTATGTTAAGAAGGTCATCATTGACTCAAAAGTACAAATGCCTCTATTTGCACTGGTGTCGAGATAGAACCACGTGAGCTTCTAAGTAAATGTTGAAATGTTTTCACATGAATACCGATTTTGCTTAAACAATAATAGCCACTATATACCATCCTGACAAAATCTCATGACCGATTTGATTCAGGTGAAACTGTGGAGATCTAAACCATGCGAAAATATGTCACCATGCTTTAATACTAACTCGGCTACGATTTCAGACAGCTATTAATTCGCATCATAAGCAATAAGATATTTCAACTATACATCTACGATGTACTCCATCCGGTAACACTATCCTTTTCTATAGGTTTGCAATTTTGAAGTCTCTAATGGCAAAATAATTTTTAGGCAGTGTTTTTCGTGACTTGAAGAAAGATCACATATAACGATCAGCAATCTTCAACTTCTAAATCTTGAGTATAAATAAATTAACTATGAAAAAGAATTGACCGGTGTGATTTGTGTGTTTTACCCACCTGTAACTCCTTTCCTTAAGATATGTTGAATGCTGTTCTTTTGTTTTGTTTCTGTCGCTAAACGGTCATTTTATGCACACGAGGGCTAATTAGACCGGGACCTACGGCTTAAAGTGGATTCCGAACCATAAACATCCATGCCCAAGGTGGGATTCTAACCAACGAAATGTTGAACCGAAGGCAAGACCGATAACCATTCGGCTGCCAGCTCAGCTGAATGCTGTTCATCAAAAGAATAACAGTAGACTGACTGTTCGCAAGATATCCAGATATTTCCCTTGCTGCATCTCCCCGAATACCTTACTAATCGAAAATCGTTTGTGATTAGTGATCGTTTGCTCAGGTTGCCACCACCATGTTAGAAGAGGAACTGTAACAATAATTGAGAGAGAGTATAAACAGCCATCTTTTAATGCACAGTCATTCTTTGAGTCCGTATCTACATGCGTTGCAGAATGTATTGTCCACAAGTAGAGCTCAAAAATTTTCTGAGCATACTGGGTAATCATTCTAATAATTAACATTTATAGTTACAATATCTCTTTCTTTCTTACCGATTTTCATGACTTTCTACTCATGCGTTCTAGATGTATGATGCGTTCTATGTTGATGATTTTCTCAACAAAACTTCTATTCTTCCGTAAGTTCACTTACTGAATAAAATTCAAGACATCACTAACCATTAAATTGATTCGCATAACTCTGATTTTACTCTATTTAGATTGGTTCGTCGCTCAAAGGTAATTTTTTTGTAGAGGAGGGCTAACTATACTGAGAATTATAGTTCAAAGTAGATTTCAACTACTACAGACATGTAAGCCTGAAGTGAGAATCGAACGTACAAAGTGTTGGAGCAGAGCGCCTATCACTCGACTCGCTTTATTTAAAAATTCATGTATTTTAAAAAAATGATATACTTTAGATAACTTAAATACACTTCATTTACTGATTTAATATTACAAGCAATATTTAGTTAATTTGAGAAGCAAATTTTTTTCAACGTACGTATTGAAAGTATTTAAATAATTAAAAAAATATGCAGAATCTTATTTACAATAAATGATGCTCTAATTTTAAATCAGAAATCATCTCATTCTTATAAAAGTGGAGTTTTGCAGCAAATAAAAAGTAACTTATTTTAGAGTTCCTAATATTTTCAAAAATATATATTTCATTTCATTTTCGAGATACTATGCATCCTTTTATTGCCATATTTACTTTACTCATTATTCTTCAAAGAATGGGAAGCAAGATAATATAACATAATCAAATTCTAGCATTTGGCAATGTTTTTGACCTATGGTAAATTACTTTTACATGAAATAAATAGAATTTGATTCACAACAAGCAACAGGTTATTTCTCAGAGACTATAAAGAACATATTCTTTTTCTGTTTAACATGACAATATGTTGGTCACCTTATATACTTCGTTGTTCAGTTAATTTATTTGCAGTCAAAAATCAGAATTAGAAGTTAGATTCAATGTTAGCTAATGTGGCGTTATTCAATTTTGCTTTGCGTACAAAAGGGACGGGAATTAAGTGTATTCCTCAAACCACTATAAGCATCTATGACAAAAAGTAGTTGAATTCATGAACTGCTGAACAAATAGCCAGTGATTTAACTCAAAAAATACAAAGCAACCCGTTTAAAATTCTCTCTCAATATCCCTATTTATAAAATCTCTATATTGCGCGTTACATAAATTGCTTTCTATAACCCCACTCGAATATCAAATTGTCCGTCAAATTTATATTTATCAATTGCACCAAGCAAATGAATTTTCAATCATTTACAGCTCTTTAGTACCGCATTTCTAAAATGGGTGATTTTATCCTTTTAAGCTATTTTGCTGACACAAGAGTAAAGTCATGGATCTTAAGTTGTTTCGATCAGCCTAACTTTTCAAGAATTAAACCAATGATACGCTTCCAGCAATTTTTTTTCTATAATATGTCCCTATCTTGTGTGTGCTTAAATTACATTAATATCAAGATTTCTTACCATGTGACTTCACACACACACTTATGTATATATCTAGTTCATAAAGAATTTTCCATTTCTTCTGTCTGTCCAGTGTGAGAAACAAGCATCCACGCTAGAAATAGAAAACCAAAGCACAGACCCTGAACAAGCGTATTCGTGAATCTCTGCTTAGCTTTTGGCCGAATGAATACCTTTCAGTTTTATATCATAGATATTTAAATCATGTGACATTTACCAGTGATAGTTGATGTTTTAGTTGACGCACCGGTAAATTTTTGCAAAGGATGTATATGAAAGCGGAACCCATGTAGTTTATAGTGCATTCCGAACCACCCATAAAAAAACTAAACAAGTTAAGAATCGAACTGTTGAACAAAAGTTAGGGCGCCATTCGTTTGACTAACAGCTCGGGATTAGATTTATTTAACTTTTAACTGTGCAGAATGTAATATACACATTTCTAGAAGCATTTTGACTTTAGAATATTCTTGACCTAATATTGATAACGACCGATTTCATTTGCAAGCTTTTTAAGTAAAGCTCGTGGGACTCAAGTGTCAGTATGAATTATATTAAGAACCCACTAAATAGGGGCGCCACTTTAAACAACTGACAAGACGAAAAATTTCAAAGGAAAATATTGAGTTTTATAAATGCAATCTAACAATACATACTTTGAACTAGCTTTTAATACTGAAACTTTTTGTTGACATTGGTAATGCAACGTTAAATATTTGAGGTACAACTAAATTCCGACAAGTCTTCTCTTCTACAAAAAAGCTTATTTCATTTAAAAAATAAAAAGTACGATATTTGGGTTCAAGTTTTGACATGGCAAACACTGAATAATTCCCATATCGTCGGAATACCATCCACAATTCTGAAAGGTTTTGAAAATGCAGTCATAATAGCATTTTTTATTCAAGAAATATTTTCTAGTATCTACAACAACATAATTAGATAAACAGATTTACCAAGATAAAAGATGCAACTCAAGGCCTCAGGGGTTATGGATGTCAAGTAATGCGATTATTATGACTGGTCCTTACTTCCATAACTATGGAAACTATCCCTCCGTGATAGAAACTAGGTCATATGCTGCTGAAGAAATTTTCAATAAAGAAATATTACTATTAAAATGTGATATTAATACAGTAACTTGAGTATTTTTCATGGTCTTCAATTAATACTATTTTCCCAAGACTGACTTTTCATCCAGACCCTTAAGTAACTAATTGTAAATAAATATTAACCCAATATTTTAATGAAATATTTTCTTATTTGCTCATACATTTTACCCACAATTTTTTACCCCTTTTAGCCTGAAAAAAAAACTTATGCGACAACTGCCTCACAAAAATCTGGCTTTGAAGACCAGTTAAATTTCAGATAAAACCTGTGGCAATATATAAGTTATTTTTACATTCTAAATGAAGGGAATTATTAGGTTTTTTAATTAAAAAAAATTCTCAATAAATTCTCTAAACTCTCAAATTTCAACCCAAACTAGCTAAAAATATTTCTATTATACTCTAAATTTGATTTGACAAATGATATATTTTGAAGAATCTTTGTTTTAAATACTTTAAAAAAATATAAAGTCCACACATGGAACGTCTTTCTGATACATCTGACAATTTAGTGAATATAATTTATCAATTGAAGAACATTTTTGTTAATTTTTTATTAGAAGCTTCTACCCAGTAAATTTTCTCTGCGATTTTTAAAATAAGACACAAAGCATAGTGAAAAACTCTGCAACAAATCTTTATTGCAAAAAGATACCAAAGAAATTGGCATTTATTGAAACATACAATGAATGCATATTATATTCCCAAGATTGTGAAAAACAATTTCACTATTTTTTCTTTTGAGCTTTTTCAGCTGCCTTGGTGACTTTTCCACCAGATAGATCTTTGGGCTTCACAGACTTAATAACACCAACAGCAACAGTTTGCCTCATATCACGAACAGCAAACCTACCAAGAGGAGGGAAGTCTGTAAAGGTTTCAACACACATTGGCTTGCTTGGAACAAGGTCAATGATGGCAGCATCACCAGATTTAATGAACTTAGGCTCATCTGAAATAAAAATGGTTTATTAGACATGTCATTAGACATTACTCGTTTTTATGAACTCATAAGAGCCAGAAAAATTCTAAAAACGGAAAGCTTGTAAAATATAAAAATAAGTGACACATTGCAGTTAGGACAATTTCATAAGAACGCTCCAGCCTATAACCACACATTGCAAAATTATCCCATGGTACTCAGGCTTGAAGCTGTTTATTAAGTTTTGACCCATGGACTAGTACCAGTGATTTCAATGCTTTTCTCTATTTGAAAATTTTATTCACAGCTTCATTATTACAAGTTTTCTAACCTCAAACCAACCTGGTTTTAAATTTTTGGAGATTCTCTGAAATATTTTCAACTTCACAGCAAAGATCGCCATCATCATTGGCAAGTGTTGTTTGACTCTACAACATTAACCTAAATCACAGCACTACACACAATCAGTTCTAAAATCCTGACACTACTCAAACATATACTAAAGAAATTACTACAAAGCTAGATTACCCACATATTTTACAAACATTAAATATTACAAAACAAAGAAAATTAATAAAAAAATTTTAATTGTAAGAAGTTTTAAATTTATTACCACTCTTTATAAACATGTACTAATGAGAAAATTTTTTATTTAGTATTCATTACACAAAAAATGTTCTTAATTTCACTTTACTAAGGTAAATTTCAATAATGCAATCACCACTTCCAAACTAATTTTTAAGATTTTATTTTTAAATATAGAAAGTATTTCACTTTTACTTTTTTTCAAAAGTGCTTTAATTTTGTATCTTCATGTTTGATATCTGTGTCTTTTACATTTTCAATCATTTAATCTAATAATTCCAATGAACAAATTACACCAAAAACCAAATTCAAGTTCTGAAAGTGAACTTTTGAAGAAGCAGGCTTCTCTGTTGAAGATCATGGATAAATAATTTTACCTCAAATCAGGAGATATTAACTATCCACCTTTAAAAGCAATTAAAATCTTCAGAATGAATGATATGAAAAGTAACGCTTCAATCTGTAGAACAAGCATTTAAAAAACTCATATGAACAAAGTTGATTAGATCATGTAAATGTTTAAAGAATCAAATTCCAAGTAGAATCAAGAATTTCCAGTATTATATTTCTTAACCAAATATGCATATAATAGAAATAAATTGCAATAGCTAACGAGAATACTTTTTCAATAGATTCCTAGATATTAAATTTAAAATAAGATGTGTACAACCACTTAAAATATAAACACTTGTTCAAAACAAATGCAACTATTATATAAAGTTTGAAACATTTTTCCCACAATTGTTTTATAAACACAATTCTAAATTTTTATTCTGTCCATTTTCAAACTCTTAGAACTAAAGAATTTCACATCCAGATTTCCTTATAAATACAGGAAATTAATAAATATATTTATAAGACTTTACCAGAGTTCACTGGTCTTGGAAAAGACACTTTCCATCAGGCACATTAAATAATTCATTTCATTCATAAACAAACATCCAGATTCAATAAAATTATGTGCAACTTTCAACAAATACACTCATAAGACACATACATAACAATTTTTAAATAATAATATTCAGTGAATTTTATGCAATATGAAAAGATCTATAGAAAAAGAAATCTGTATAATTGTGCAATCTCTTATTAGTGATTATTTCACTTCACACAAAACTCAATCCTGATAAAATTAGGTTACCATGAAAGTAATGTGGCAGAATTGGATCTTTACTTTAGAGAAACTATGAATACATTAATCAAATATTGATCATGCCACCATCCATTGATAAGAGTTAATACTCAATTCGGTTTTTGGACAATCACTGAAAATTTTATAATAAAAAATGTACATGAAGTTAAGTAAGAATTCAATGAATATTAACTTAAGGAGCTTCATCAAAAAAAATTTTTATTCTATAGGATTTATATTCTATTCCTTATTCTAGGATTAATATGAACCCAATTATTAGTAACACACTGGTAGCATTTTGGTTGAGATTTTTTGTGCCATGTTTTAAGATTAGTTTGAAGGGAATTACACAACAGCAGTTAAGACATACAATTAAGATGTATTAAAGATATTTTACCTTCTAATTTTTTTCCACTTCTTCGATCACATTTTTCTTTAATTTTGCTGAACTTGCAAGCAATATGAGCTGTATGACAGTCAAGAACTGGAGTGTAACCATTACTTATTTGCCCTGGATGATTCAAAACAATAACTTGAGCAGTAAACTCCTCAGTGGCTTTTGGAGGACTAGCTTTACTATCCCCACATACATAGCCTCTTCTCAATTCTTTAACAGACACATTCTTCACGTTGAAGCCCACATTATCACCTGGAACTGCTTCAGCTAAGGCTTCATGATGCATCTCAACAGATTTCACCTCAGTAGTAATGTTGCAAGGTGCAAATGTTACAACCATACCAGGTTTAATTACTCCTGTTTCAACTCGTCCAACAGGCACTGTTCCAATTCCTAATAAGTAAATAAACTTGTCAGAAAAGCCATTATATAATGTGATGCTTAAACAAGAGAATAATAGCAGCAAAACTTACCTCCAATTTTGTAAACATCTTGAAGAGGCAAACGAAGAGGTTTATCAAGTGGTCTAGATGGAGGTTCCATGACATCTAATGCTTGCAGTAAGGTCTTTCCTTCTGATTTACCACTCTTTCTTTCAATACTCCACCCTTTGTACCATGGCATATTAGTACTAGCTTCTAACATGTTATCTCCATTCCATCCAGATATAGGGACAAATGGAACTGTTGCTGGATTATATCCAATTTTCTTAATGTAAGTTGACACTTCTTTCTTGATTTCTTCAAATCGAGACTACAATTATAAAATGTAACTTATTAATTAAAATGGCATATAAATTATCTTATTTAAGAAGTAAAATGTTAAGCACCATAAGTATTATGTAATTCTATACATTACAAATAATATCAGAAGATCAGGGTAATCAACACATTTGAATATTTCAGCCACACACCATAGATGCATTGTTTTTAGACTAGTTTCCTAGAGAGCAATAATCATTGAGCAACAATGTGGCTAATTAGACATATTTATTGTTTTCAGAATTAAGATTCTGAAATAAAAAGGGCTTATGCAACAAAGGTGCTCTCCAAAAGGCACAATTAAAAACTTAATAGGATCACTTTTGCTTGGTACAGGCAGTAATTGACATGAAGAAATAATAATTAAACATCTAACATGAAACTAGCAACTAACCTATAAAAAAAACTAAGTGCTCTCATTCATGAAGTTAAGCAAGTAGACTGGTAATCTTAATAAGAAAGCTTCACATATTTAGACATCTTACATATCTAACCCATGTTGAAAGTCTAATGAAGCATTAGATTTTTTTTCATTTCCAATGGCAGAGTTACAAGACAAGTGAATCAAAAACGGGGAAAAGCATTAAATAGGCCATTTCCATAAATCTCTAAGCTAATGGCACATTTTGCCACCAAATAACCCTCAAATGGGAATGGATCGAAGAACGAGGTACTTTTGCAGTTCAAGGCCTCTCCCTCAGGATACATAAGGGGCAGACTGAGCCTGATATGACATTAATGTGGTACTAGTGCTTTTGAATCATAACCAGTATAAGGAGGGAAAACATTGCAATATATTTCTTAGCCATTAAGTTACTGCATGAATATGAGTTCCTGGAAAAAGTTTGTTCTGAATGCTTTCTTACAACTGACTTGATTGAACTGTTTGAAGGACAGCAGCTCTTTTCTTGACCAGAAAGTCAGCATTCTCATTTCCCTGATCACAAAGCAACACAGTGGCCAGAACCAGGATCTTCAATTATATTGTTTGCAATACTGGCAGAGATCAATAACAGGAACAGATCTAGTGGTTTTTTTTTAACTACTTCTATACACAGCTACCAATATATATCATGGTGTGAATTATGATTGCTTAAATTTTATTTTTACAAATAAAAAAGATCTTACCTCACTAAATGGTGGTTCAGTGGTGTCCATTTTATTAACACCAACAATCATTTGTTTGACACCAAGTGTATAAGCTAATAAAGCATGTTCTCTAGTTTGTCCATTTTTGGAGATACCAGCTTCAAACTCTCCAGTTCCAGCAGCAACAATCAATACAGCACAATCAGCCTAAAGAAAGTTAATTTTCCAATAAACTTATAAGATTATCATTTGAATTTAACAGCAGAAAGGGTTCTAATTCATTCAAAATATTTCCAACACATCTATAATAAATTAAAACATGCAAAATGTTTACAGATAGTCAAACATGCATATAATCAATGCACAAGTTATTAAAGTACTAAATTCTAGATGTCAAAATTCTAGTTTACACAAGTTTAAATATAAAAAAGTAAATTTCAAATGTTTAATTAATCAAGATTCTTTCATGGAAACTGGATTTTTAAAGAGCAGCTAGAATACATTTAAATTTTCAATCACTACCCCCAGATTTTTAACATTTATGACAACCAAATATAACTATATCAGAAGTCCTAATAATAATAGTAAATTATTTTTATTAGGACTAAAGATAAAATCTGTTAACAAATTATATTAAGCTTGCATACACTTAATAAGGAATTGGTATATAATACTGCAATTTCCAAAAAACTTGTCTTAAAACGTGCATTTCTATTAATTCTTCATCAAAAGTTTGGGTGGTTTATGCAATTTGTATCTATCACATTTAATATCAATATTTTTAATTTGCAAAATAAAACTTTTTAGTTATTTCAGTAACAACAAAAAATAATACAAAGAAATTATTACGAGCATCTTAAAAGATAAATACTCTAATTCTGATTAACACGAAAGTCGGAAAATTATAAATTACTTATTTTAAAAGAACAAAAAGAAAATCATTAAGTTCAAAAATTGTAGATGAATATACATTAAAAAATGAGAGAATTGCAATGAAGTTAATATAAGTTGAAGATGACAGTGCAAAAAAAGAGTTTAGATGACAGTGCAAAAAATAAGCCAACTAAAACAAAATACAGTGCATTAAATAATTAAATATAATGTACTGTAAAATTTTAGACAAGATGCATTAAATTTTCCATAATATTTAAAAATTCAGAACTCACAAGCCCCCAAAAATACTTGTATAATCATTGCTTGTACTTACTCATGCAATAATCACAAAAAACAGTATACAATTAAACATGACACATACTCTAAGCAAATAATTTAAAAGTATAAAGTAGGATTCAGCAGGTAATTTTTATTTAGACCTAGAGTTATCCCTAATCCTATTTTACAAAATTAATGCATGTAATTTATGAGTTTTATTCTTAATAGCAATCATTTGAATTTCTACAACTGCTAGAATAAAGCATACATATGAATTGCATTCCCAACACTGATCATTGACAACAAAAAAAATTAAAGGCAATTCGAAAAATTTCTTTAAAAAAAAAAATTTAAATCAAGAGCTCTAAGTTTATTTAAAAATAAATGAGATATTAAAAATTTCTTTTCTCATAGCTCTTATCTATAAGCTACATATATCATCACATCCATCTTATATTCAAATCTAAAACTAGACTGGAAGTCCATACTGGAATCATTTAATATTAATGAAATATATACTAAAGTTTAAAATTAAACTCATTAACAAGAATGCTATTTTAATGCAGATTTGACAAATTTAACCTGATGAATAAGATATGTATGAGTACATACCAGGGCTTCAAACCGGAACTGAACCGAAAACCGAAAAAAAAAACGTTATTTTGGTTAGAACGAAAACCATAACTGAACCGAAAAAATTATCGGTTTATTTCGGTTCAATATATCTGTCAGTCATTTTGTTACTGTTACCAACTTATCATTACATGTATACTGCTTCTCGATTTCCTATTTTGATATTCACTAAGTATTTTTCTGTTTCAGTTTCGCATGAAACTACTTGCAGAAGACATTTAATTCAGTTGATTAAACTAGAAGTATAGATGATTTTTTAAGAAAAATATAGAGTTATATTTTATTTTTCACATCTCAGCATGCTATCATCCACGGATGTAATAATATTTTTTAGCAGTGAAGGGAATTTATAACTGATCTGTCAAAAATTATTACCCAATATATAAAAATGTGCCTACTTAATATATAAATGTTAAACAAAAATCCTGAATAAATTAATGCCGATTATAAAGATAAATCACTTTTAAAAGTTTAGAAAAAAAATTTTAAAGCAATAGTTTTTAGAAAGAAAGCTCAATAAATTGATGAATGCTGTTACAGATACTTTTATTTTTAAAATTATTATATCATATGTTATGATGTTAAAACACCAGTCGCTCTACACATTCAGGAGACAGAGCATTTTTTTTTTGTTGCAAATCTGTCTTGCCTCAGAAAAAAAGCTCACTGTAAAACACTGCTTAGTGGTGCACATAAGAATATTTTTACAATTTTGCCTGAAGTGAGAAAAGTATTTTGAGTGTATTTTAAGTGCATTTTTCCATTTTTGTAAAATGGAAAGAAACTATAAAGCTAATAAAATTTTCTAATAACATAAGCTACATTTTTTTAATTAAAAAATAAAAATGAAGTAAAGTTGAGAAATGTGAAACTTTTATATTACTAAAGGAATTTTCACTACGACAAACAGACAAACAATAGGAAATTATTAGATAGTAGAATATCGAGAAGAAATAGATTAATGAATCACTTTTAATTTCATATTGGCTAATTGCACATTTTATTATAAATTGTCTTTAGGGTGAATATTTAATTACATTTCAAATTGAAATAGAATTTATGATTATATGCTTCAAATTCATGTTTTCATTTCAATAAATTCAAAATTCTTCATGAGCATATCAGTGGAACTTTTTAAAACCAATTACCGAGTACTCGGCCGAGTAGTAAATGACCGAGTACTCGGTACAGCACTAATTACTACTTAATTTATATTTGAAGGGCAGACCCTATTCTATAGCTATAATTTAATAACTGTATATTTTTAAAAATTTATTTGATCTATTTTTTTTTTCCTTTTCAATTTTAGAATGGGGAGAAATAAGACAAATACTAGCAGGGATTTTTTCACATATCACAAAACAGAGAATAAGAGTATTTGTAATATATGCAACACTTCTACGATTGGAAATCATGCTGCCAATTTAGAACGACATTTAAAAAGACATCATAGTAATGAATTTAAAACTGTACAGCAAAAAAAAAAATTAAGTTGAACACAAGAGATTAAGCTACTCCAAGTACCAGCGGATCCATCGGTTCACAAGAAATTTTGGATAAATATGTAAAATAATTTTTGAAAGTAAAATTAAACAAGGAAATAGTCCTTAAAGCATGTATTGAACTTATTAATGTTAATAGCTGTTCATTTGAAATGTTAGAATATTCAGGATTCAAAAGGATTTTGAACCCAATTGTTAATGCAATAGGTAATCATTTTTCAGTAAATTCTGAAAACTTTAAATTATTAATACCAGACACAGCTGTTAAAATTGTCTCTGAAATAAGTACAGCACTCGAAAAAAAAGCAATTTCCTTAAAAATTGACATAGCTACCAAATTAAATAGATCAATTTTGGGAATCAATGCTCAGTTGATAATAGGCGGAAAAATAAATTTGTTTACTTTGGGAATGACAGAGTTGAAAGATAAACATACTGGAATTTATATTAAAAATATGGTTGAAAAAGTACTAGAAAAATATAATATCGATATTCAGCAAATTTATTCAATTACTACGGACAATGGAGCTAATATGATTTCATTTGTCAACTTATTAGGATCCGAAATTGAAGACGAATTTATCGAAATGGAAAATGAAAATTTCGAAACTAGGGATCACTTTGAAGATGGAGTATTTTTTGATCACAACTTTTCATTTAATAAACTAATCGGAATAAGATGTGCTGCACATACATTGCAAATAGCAATTAAAGACTCTATAAAAAACGCTGATTTCAATGAATTTATTACTGATGCTAGGGGGTTGGTGAAAAAGCTGCGCATTTCATCTCTTATGTTAAAATTTAAAGACGTTAATACTAAAAGACCAATTTTGGACTGTCCAACTAGATGGAATAGTACATATAATATGTTAATCTTTATTGGAATGCAAAGATTTTAGCTCATCTTTAGCAGAACATAATTTAGATTACTATTTTGCAGACAGTAAATGGGTGAAATTAAAATTGATTGTTGATACCCTACAACCCCTAATGGAAGAAACTTTGAAACTACTAAGTGAAGAATTAACTTTAAGCGATTTTTATGGAATTTGGACACATTGCAAAATAAAGTTAATTTAAAAAATTTCTTTGCAGATATTTTATATAATCAGTTATCTAACAGGGAAGCATTGTTAATAAAAATTGATAGTTTAGTAGGAACAGTTTATTTGGACCCGCGTTATCAAATTTTGCTTTCCACCTCACAAAAGGTACAGGCTGTGCAACATTTAAAGAATATTTGGAACAAATTACAGTTTTTTGAAAAGTCCATTTCAATAGTAAACGAGGAAACAAAATCTTCTACTGAAAGCGATGAAAATGAAGACGATTTAGAGACTTTTTTAAAAAGTAAAGAATTCGCAGTAATAAAAACACACAGAACCTCTATTTCTACCGAGATTGACATTGAATTCATTTTAAATAATTTTGACAATGTACGAAGGATTGATATAAAGCATAATATTTTAGATTTCTGGGAAGAGAATAAAATTACATATCTGCACTTGTATATGATTGCAATGGTGGTTTTGGCAGCTCCAGCTACACAAGTTAGTGTTGAAAGAGCGTTTTCAGGTTTGAAACGTATTCTCCGAGACAACAGAAGTAATCTCGGTGAAACCACGTCAGAAGATATTAATAATTAGAGGCAATTTTCATATGTTAAATAAATAATATATTTTTTACATAATTATTGCAAGGCCAAGTGCACGATGTGAGAGTCAAACGACGAATGTGGGTAATCATGAACCTAGTTGTCAAATGCGATTTTCATAATGGATACTCATATGGGTTTTGATAATGGCCAATGCTCACCGTCCTCTGCTCACCGCTCTTATCATACCTGATGTTTGTATCAATTCACATAGTGTACCAATTTAAAAAAGAATAAAATCTTTTAAATTTTGATAGAATTACATTTTTTGTTTATGATAGAATTATAGTTTTAGTACAAATAAGAATATACATAAAATGAAATTATTCATTTGGAACTGAACCGAAAACCATTATTTTTGGCGGAGCGAAGACCGGAACTGAACCAATATTAAATTTTTAGTTGAACCGGAGCAAAAACCAGAACAAAAAAAAATTACGGTTCGAAGCCCTGTACATACATTTCATAATATTTTAAGTATAATGAACTTTTATATATCCTACACAAAAAACTTCAGAAACTGTTCAGCTTGACAAAACTAATGAAAATTTTATGGACATAACAAAGCATTTCCTAAACACAATTTGCAATTTTGAAATAAATTGATCTGACTATCTTGTGACACTAAAACATGCTATGCTTGATGAAGTCCAAGTACTAAAGCAAATCATTGTTTAGTTGTGATGAATGACTCAGAAGGACAACCACTTCAAAAATTTATGACAGCCAGAAAGATAGGCAGATGTGATAAAAAAAAAAACTCCCAATGTTTTCTGAGAATCCTGATAGCTTCAATTGGCTCAAGATTCGCAATTATTAATTAATTTTCTAAAGGAAAGACTTATTAAAATATGAAAATTGTAGAAAATGTGGATAAAAAATGAAGATTTCCCTAAACAAAGGCTACTCCAATGGTTTTTCTTGTTAATAAGAAAAGTATTGATGAAAAGCAATGCAACACTGAAAAATAGGCATGGTTCTTGGTTTCAAATTCTAAATCAAAATTGGTTGAAATTTTATACATTACTTAGGAAATTTTAAGGGGATTCAAAACAGAACACATTATTGAAGAGTATTTCTTCTCAAAAGCTACTTATGTTTTTTTAAATTTTAAAAAATGTAATATTAATATTTGAAAAAAGTTTTTGCATGTTTTTTTTTTAACTTTTTAATAAAATGTGACACTGGTGACAACAAACAAAATGTCAAAATAAACATACCAATCGGCATATCAGCTGAACTTCATATCAAGTAAGTCCATCATTTATATTTATTTCCCTTTTTAAATTTTCTAAAATGCTTATTTTTCAATCAAAATTCAGGAAATTTCCAGTGTTAATAAATGTGCGCTTAGCTTGGTGACGAAAAATAGCCCCATTGCCAATATATGGGGATACTGAACTAGTTCCATTTAAATAATAGAATCTTAATGATACTGCATATTGATTCTTGCATATTGCTAGGCTTAATAGCCTAGCAATTTGATATCAGGGTGGGGGCAATTTAGTTACAAGGTTATTTTCTTATCTAAATAAGAAAACAAACATGTAAATAATGCAGGGTTTATTCAGACTTCCAAGAATCAAATTCCAGGAGTCAGATAAATTCCTGGGGGGTATGGATGTTCACATAAAATAATTTGTTATTTTATTTTAAAACTTTTTCTAACCAAATATGCATATAATTATGTACATACAATATTTTTCAATTATAAATGATAAAAATAAATAATTGTAAACACAAGACTATTTTTATTAGAGTTAAAATTATTAATGATCATTTTAAAAGCTTTTAAGAATTTGCAGCTACAACAAAAAATTTATTTAAATAATGAACATTCTATATAATACTGGATGATAAATTGTATAAATTAATGAGTAATTTTAGAAAGTTCTATTAGATACAGATAGCAAAGATACTTTTAAAAACTTTTGCATCAAACTTTCAACGACGCATGGAAATCTCCAGCAATATAAATGGCAACTTTGGTTTATCAATTTGATAAAGTGTCAGAAAATGGTTCTACTTTCCAAGCAATTAATAAAAAAATTTCATTTAGCAAAAAAGTACCTTTTGTACATTTCAGCACAATATCAAGTTTTGGTACCAGAATTATGAAAAAAGGAAATTATACACCTGGGCCTAGGCTATCATAGTCATCTCTACAATCAGGTGAGCATGCTCCAAAAATCAGCAACGCTAGACAGGTCCATGAAAGCATACAACTTCAAAACATCCAGCACCATAAGGGGATTCTCAATCAGATCTCACCCAGAAAGACCAAGGGATTGAAGAATATGTTCAGGAGAGGCCTGTTCATTTAAACACTTGGGGTAAATTTTAAATTTCTTTGACTAATTTCAAGTTAGTAAGATGGCCAAGAATGAGGAACCCTCTTGGCTGTAAGCATTGTGTAGAATGTATAGGAAGCAGCATCCAACATTTACAATATTTGATTAAGTTCACTTTTTAAAAGAATTCAGCTTTTTAGTAAAAACAGACCAGTTCACATTTGGGCCATCCACTGACAACTGGAGTAATCCACTTGTTCCTAATTCTAAGCACTCCTCCCTCACATTCACATTTTCAAACTAAACATTTCCATTATGAAGAACCTAAAAAATGGGTGAGTGATATGATGTTTTAACTGTACCATTATCTCAAAATCTTACACTGCAGTCCAATTGTTTTGTCTGCAGATTATATAAGCTTTCATCAAAAGGCACATAATTAGAAAAAAATCTTTCTTTTTCTTTCAATAAGTTGAAAAATAAAGTGCAGCAACATGTTCCAAAAACTGTTAAATAAGCAATTTTTTCATGAAAACTGAATTGTTTAATGTCTGGAAACATTGCTTTGAAAAAGGCATTTATATTGTTACAAGAACTGCAGCTGAATCCACTGTTGCCACTTTCTATGGCTTTTCCAGAGTCCATGGTCATTGAAGACTTTTCATCAGGCATACTATATAATTTATTTCAATCTTTATTGCATTAATAAGCAAATTTATCCCAATTCAACTAAATTATATGCAATTATCATCAAAGGAGACAGAAAGTATGTTTAAAACTCAAATTTTATACTTAAATATTGATATTCAAAGAATTTTAAACAAAATAAGGAAAACAGCAACAAATAGAAAAAGAATAAATTAAAATCGCCTAACTTATTTGTGCAACATATTGATTTTGTTTGGTATTTACGTCACTTCGTATAAATTTAAATACAACTGAACCGAATTATGAAATTATTATAGCTGAATTAGCTATTATTGTAGCTAACATTTTAATACAAGTTAACAGTTACAGAATACAAATATTTAATGTCAATTATGCTGCCATCTAAAGGCAATATTAAAAACTAATACTTAATTAAGTTTTCCGACAATTTTATTGAAAAATTTTAAAATATTAAGTTTAATAATTCAAAAAATTATTTTCTAGAAAAATATAAATACATCAAGTTAAGAAAAAATTCCAACAGTTTAAAGGGCCCTTGAAAAATCGTTTGGAATTTAAGTGCTATCAAGGAGTTATGCAAACCCTGATAATGTTAGGTGGAAGGAGGAGAAAACCCATTTCTTTATGCTGATTGGTGCTCATTCTGGGTAGCTAATCAAGTTCCAACTCCATTGCTTGGCAAAATTTTTCTCACCAATTTAGCCAAGGTAGACTGTAACATCCAGTTTTATCCTACTGCTCATTTCACAAACTTCACTGTATATCAAGCATTCCCAAAACACAATTTAAATTTTAAAAAGAGAGAACACACAGTATTATACTTAGATGAATATGCAGTATTCTTATTTAATTACTACATTAGTACTGATAATAACTAGAATAAAATCAAATTCTCAAACTGTGAATCTTTAAAACAAAATTACAGAAACTAGTCTAGACTTTAAAAATTACACCGTGCAAAAGAAAGGCAACTTACACATCTAATAGTAAATCAAAGTATAATCATTAGAAAAAACATACTAGAGAAACATGTCAAGCTACTGATATCTTACCTGAGAAGTTCCAGTAATCATGTTTTTGATGAAATCTCTATGTCCAGGGGCATCAATTACAGTAACATAATACTTTGAAGTTTCAAATTTCCAGAGGGTAATATCGATAGTGATACCACGTTCACGCTCAGCTTTAAGTTTATCCAATACCCATGCATATTTAAAGGATCCTTTTCCCATCTAAAAAATATTTTTAATTAAATTCAACTCTTATGGGTAATGGATATCAATATTCAAACGACTAGTTAAGGTATTTCAAAGCAATTAATTAGAAAACTATCTACTGTTCTGTAAATATACTGAATCAAATACTCAGCACATTAACATATTTTGTACACTTGCTTGGCATAAAAAGTTAATAGAAAAATTTTAAGAAATTCAAAATAGAAAATTCATTACTAATATTTTCATTTAAAATTACTATTTTAACAGTTACTCTTTTACTTGATCTTATTTTACTTTTTTAACAGCTTATAGCTCAGCAACATTAAAAAACCTAAATTTTAAAAATATTTTACCTTTGCTTTTGATATTTGTGTTTACAAACATTCTGATTATTAAAAACTTCTTACAAAAAAATTCTTATTTCTTTTATCAATTTCATCATTCAAACGAGATTTTAAAACATGGATGAGAATAGTTTTCCATCCACTAAAATATTAATTCAATCAACAGAACACCAAGCAACTTAAAACCATTTATGTAGATTAAAGTTATTCTACCTTAAGTTTTTAAAGGAAAAATAAAAGCTCAGATAAATTTCCATTCCTAAATTTGATCAACTGAATGATATTTATAAAGGAATAAACAAAAGTTTTCTTATTAAGTTTGATTAAATCAATAAAGTTAAGATTCTTGAAATTTTCTGAATTAAAAAAAAAAATCAAGATAGAAAACCCACATCTACATTATTAGCTTTCATTTAAGCATATATTTACCTCTTGAGCTTCTTTTTCAAATTTTTCAATTGTTCGCTTATCAATTCCTCCACATTTGTAAATCAAATGTCCTGTTGTTGTAGATTTTCCAGAATCTACATGGCCAATGACCACGATATTTATATGAGTTTTATCTTTAGGCATGGTTGATCTAAAATAAAACAAAAACAAATTAATATACCTAATCACATTTATGAAACAATTTACACATTTTAATAAATTTTATAACAACTGAATATTAAGAACATCTTAACAAAATTGCTCACCGGTAAAATGGTGTCGTCAAAAATTGCATAAGCAATTAAAATCACTAACTGTTTCGAATTGCACAAAAAGATCATCGGTACTTAATTATTAACAGATGAAGGAATTTTTCCTTGAATTTTTGATTGATCTTTAGCTATATCAATCAAACGTTAAAAATGGGTTCAGCACAATAGAAGACAATTTGTTATCAATTTCTGGCAAGATCCGATAACATTAGTTGAGGTATTTTTTTTTTTTTTTTTTACACAATTTCCTACATACATTTAAAAACTAAACATATTTATATCAATCGAATTAAACAAATTTAGTTTCACAACCGGTAAGTAATGAGGTAATGTAAAAAGTAATGAGGTAGGCGAAATCAAATTATTAAATTGCAGATTGTCGCAAGATATTTTCTAAACTATGAACAGATCTCTAATATCTGTTTATTCATAATACAAATTTAGATTAATGCTTTAAGATCATCAGTTACTTTGATTGCTCGGCACACGAACATCACACGGCATACGAAACGTCATCACTTATTGATCAAATAAAATAAGTTCGGAAAATTAATTAAATAATAAAAAGAAATAATTATTAATAAAATAGAAACTATACAACAGCAATTAGAAGAAATATTACTTACTTTTAATACAGATTCTTTACGATGTTAGACGATAGAAAGATGGAACTCAAAAATGCCAACTAACACCTGCACGGCGAAATAGAGTGTGAGAGTGGTAAAAAGATGATCACGTGGCTTTATAACTTTATAACTGAAGCCTTGTTGCCACTTTTGAAGTATAAAATGCTAGAATTAATCATATCTAAAAAAATTATATCTCGTCACCTCTCTTACTTTATTTAACAAAAATCCAGCAAGAAGTCACTATCATTGAAGATCTAGGATTATATTTCTTAATGAAACTGGAGATAACTTTTTATTATAAAGTACTTTCGAAAGAAGCACAAAATTGATCAACATGTATGTAATTTCACAGCTTTGAAAACATTTATCATATGAGTGTATCTGGCAACAATAAAAGAAAAAATAACAAACAAAATAATATGAAGCTCTACCGGTTTCCTCTGTATCAATAAAAATGTTATAGTTATCAAATTAACTTTTTCAGCTTCTTCAAACATGTCGATTTTGGGGACAATACTTAAAAAACGCTTCTATGGGGGAGTTAAATGAACTTGTGACTTCACTCAAATTCGGAGAAATATTGAGAGAACCTCTCGAATCGAAACATATTCAGTATCAAAAGTAAAAGCTCTTCTTCAATAACACCCTGAATTTCGAATGCATCGATGAAAATAAGGAAAGTTTTACTAAACATGTACAGCGTTTGGAAAATTTTAAAATTATTAATAGATAATGCTGAAGAATTTGAACAATTGATATAAATCAATTGCTGAGGAGTAATTACTGTTGATTACTTTAAATTTAAATTATCCAGATTTACTTCCTAACAAAAATTATGAACTCTAGAAACTCCCGTAGGATCATTTATGGAAATGTATCAACGTATTTATTGAGCAGCATAAATTTCTATATCGAAATTGACAACCAGTTTATATTATTTTAAATTATTTAACTTCTCTAAATGAATTATTATATTTGCCACCGTATCCCACACCCCTTTTTCATATACATTTCTCAAGGATAAAACTTTTTTGCTGTCAATTGTAAAAAAATTACTGTATTTCACATACAAAGTAATACCAATAAAAATAATACTTTCTTTAAATACTCTATCTGGGAAATAACGCATTTAACCTTCCTTGTCAATGCCCAGACACTTATTTCTAGAGATAAAGGAAGAGTCACTTGAAATCTCTTCTAAATCAGCATCTGAATCCTCATACAACAACCTCTGTATCGCCCAATTCATTTCTAATGCTACACTTCATAAATGGTTTACCCCTATTTTTGTTTTATATAGATCCCATTGTTCATGAACCTTTCGAATCTAAATAATATGAATTACTTTTTTTAGATCATCCTTTTGATTCCGTTAAGCTCTTATCCTTTTCTCAGTTAGGGTGCCCAGAAATACCTCCATAATTCTGTTTCCATGTTCTTTAACACAGCAATCACACGTATCTTGTACATTATGTTACAGCAATGCCGACATTGTTTTTGAGCCATAACTTGCGGAAAAAATTTAAGAAATTCAACACTAGAAATTTCACACACTTAAAAGTCATTCATAAAATTTGAAAATCTAAAAGAAACCAATTGTAATCGTCAACGATAGGGCATTCTCATTCACTGAACTGTACATAACTAATATTCTCACATTCCCCAAGGAAACAAGAAAAAATTGCATTGTTATGAATATAGGATATTTCTAAAAATGAATGTAATCAAAAACTGAGCATCGACGTAGAAAACACAATATCAGGAAAATGCATACTCTTTTTCAAGCCAATTTTGAAAGAAAATAAATGGGATTTACATGTTCAAAATCCATAAATAAATTTAATGGTACACTCAAAATGTAATAGCGGTTTAAGTAATCCAGATGTACGAGAAACATTTTACAGCAAGCTAAAATTTTTTTAATTAAAACAACTCTTAAGAAGACAGCCAAAATTACTTTACTGAAGCTTCGAAAATATAAAAAAATCTCTTTCAGTATAAATAAAATTTCTAAAATAAATAAGCAGAATATTAGTTGTGGCGCTCATGAACTTGTACAAGAAACTCTTCATATCGAAAGAATAAATATTGGATTCAAAATGGAAATGCAATGAATTTAAAATATCTAAGTTTAGAAAATATTTATATCATGCTAAAAATTAATCATACAACTAATGAATGTCGTTTGAAAAATAATTATATAGGTAAAGTTTATCTTCAGAATAATTAAAGCAGAAAAGCAAAACTAAAATTTCTAATAGCAATATTTTCTATCAAAAGAAAAATAAATAAATAAAATAAAATAAAAAATACAAACTGTAGTAGCTTCAAAGCTAATAACACATTTTCAATGTTTATACTGAAAGTCATTATAAAATATTTGCTATTGTTAAATGGGCACGGAAAAGAATTTCGTTTCTTGAATATGATTCAGGTAGTTGCGCAAATAATATGAATATAAAGAAAATTTCAAAAGCTTAAAATCGAATATATAGAATTTTTAAAACAAATTTAATTTTTTTGTTACACCGAATTAATATTCAAAGCTGTTGCATATTTTAATGTAACAGTTTTGTGTGATTATCAAGGAAATTATAATAAAGAAAAATTATTCCTAGTTAATTTAATCAAAGAACCAATTTTACGCTAAAATTGGATAAGAATTGTTAAAAAATTTAACGAATCTTGTGATGGCAAAAAAATACCCTACAGCACCGATAATTCTGTTTCTAAAATTACAATATTTAGAAGTATTTGTTTCGGAAGTACACAGGGTAATTATTTACACGTGTTCATTTATTTCCGTAATGGAAACCAATTTATATATATATATATATATATATATATATATATATATATATATATATATATATATATATATATGTAATACACAGTACTACCTCCTGTTCCTTACTCATTAAAAAAGTCTATCGCGAACTAGATAAATTAGAAAACGAAAATATCGAAAAAATAGAAAACTCAAAGTGGAAAATTCATCTTGTCATAGTTTCAAAATCTGATGGAGGTCTTTGAATTTTTTCTTATTATAAAGTAACTGTAAATAAACAGCTTCAGAATAGTAGGCATCTTATACCTCTCATGGAAGATATTTTTTAGAAGTTTCGAGTTTATATTTTTATATGTTAGTTATATTTATGAAGTCTGTTTACTCATACTTGTAATTCATGAAAGTTAAAAAATTCAAACAATTTAAACTCATATGGGAACTTGTTCTGCAAAACGTTTATTTCAAGAATTAAATCTGTATGGAACGAATTTCATCCATTTATGGATAAATTTGCTTAGGATATTGATAGAGTTGTTGCATATTTCAATTATTTATATTTTTAAAGTTAAACCTATCACACACAAATACATGCCGCATTTGATTATAGTGTTGGATCAACTTCGCAAATATAATTTGCATATAAATATAAACTAATGTAAATTTTTGGAAAAATATGGAATATTTAAGACCTGTTATTAATTTAAAACTCATTAAAACTCATGAAAAGGTAATAGCAATTGTAAAAGCTCCTCGACTTAAAAATATTGATGAACTTAGGTTATTTTTAGGATAAATAGTGTATTATTCAAAACTTTAAAGTAAAATACCTCAAAATTGCTATATCTCTCTCTCTGTTGAATAAACTATTCGGAAAGCTATTCCATTTCACTATGTGAGCAGCTAAATGTGAAGACGAATAGATTCAAGCCAACACCAAAATTTCCAGTGTGGTGAAGTTTTATTTCAATTTAACCCAGAGAGATTTACCAATCACATTAGTAACTTATCCAATTCGTTATAGATTGTCTGGTGTTCTTTCCACAACATGTTTGATGGTTCAGAAAGGCCAATTGCTTTTGCGTCGACATCATTTACAGCTGCTGAACGAAACTACAGTGAATTTGATAAAGAAGCAACTGCCGTTTATTGAGTTGCAAGAAATTCTAAGATTATATTTTCGAGAGGAAATTTACATCAATGCTTGATAATAAGAAAATGACTCTTCTATCAGTAATGTCTACAACAAGACATTTGCTCTATGATCAGTTCCTTTCGAATTACGATTACAAAATTTCACATCGAAAAGCAACAGAACACTCTAATGCTAACTATTTTCCAGTAATCCCCTCTCATTATCAAACTGTAAAATACATATGGTTGATGATGAATTCTTATACCGAGAAACAGTAATATTCTCATGAGTCGTGGGCCGCGATGGCCTAATTAGTTACGTCATCCTGTTCGTTATCTGAAGGCTGTGAGTTTGAATCCCGGCTAACCAAAGATCCATCGTGGTCACTAAATGCGACTGGGGCATGTTAAAACTTGGCGTGGTCGCAATGTCTTCTAAGTGAAATGATACCTCTGCGGGTGGAAGGTGAAATATTGGGGATTCTTCTGTTTGCACCCTGCTTCAGTATCACGAAGAATCCCCTCGACTGCTTCTATCTAACTGGTAGAGTCCAACTCAGGGTAAGGTACAGGGAAGCATACTGGTGCAATAACAACAACCCTCATGAGTCAAATGTCACATTTCTGCAAATGCTATTAGAGTAACTGACATCAAAAGAGAGACTTCATAATGAGTCTTTTAAACAAGACATTTTGCTTCTTGTCTAAAGGAAAATGTTTTAAATGGAATGATTAGTGATCCGGAAATAACATTTCAGGACGAAATATTTTTAGATGGTATTGTATACTAATTCCACGAATTTTCAATCAGTTATCTTTAAGAATTACATTTAACTCATGTAAATATAGTTAAAAGGAAAACTATTTCAAGAAACTTTTGTTTTGTAATCGATAAAATACAGATTCTATAATTGAAAATTTAATGAAAAGTTGAAGTGATTGTTGTGATACAAAAATGATCCTCAAAAAGCCCCGATCCACGGTTGGGAAGCTCCAATATAGAACTAGCAACAGTTAACATGGAATTTTGGATCTTATGTGGAGCATTTTTTTCTCATAATTGTAGACGCTGAATTAAAATGGCCAGAAATATATGCCATCAGAAACTCTAATTTCTATTTCCTATTCACTATCTGAGAAAAATATATAGGAGTCATGATTTACCAAAAATTTTCGTTAGTTACAATGCTCCAATATTTCATTCAGAAGAGCAAAAGAAACGCGATATCAGACAGAATTAGCTCCAGAAAAACAATCAACAAATATCAAACAGATATTTTTAAATGTTAAAAACTACGTAAAAATTGTATGAGTTTTACCCGGTTCTCTACAGGAAATGTTTTGTGAATTGCTTTCTCCATATCGATCAACTCCACTCTTAAGTGGGAAGATACATGCAGAATTAATTCTTGGACACAATCTTAAAACTAAGTAAGTCCTCATAAAGCCAGAAATATCAAATATTTACAAGAATAAAGCTGAACAACTTGACTTCTGAATAGTTTTTGGAGCACCCGATACCATCAATCCAACACTTTGGAAAGACACAGTTAACGCGGTGGCAGAATAATTGTTTGGCAGGAATCTCACTCTGTAGCAGCACTGACATGAACGTGTTTCAGGGAGGAGTTGTGACTGTTGTAAAAGATAGTGATGAGATCTTTGATCCATTTGTCTTCGGTGAAATTGTTAATTTCATTCTGATGGACCACGTCAACACACGACTTCATCAAGCTATAGTTGTTGAGGAATAACTTCAGAATCTTGGTTTGTAGCGAATAGAACAGCCAGCTTGATATCGAGAACTGATTTCCATAGAGCATCTGTGGTGCTATCTTGGTATACAGGTTGCTGTTTTAAAGTCTTCTTCCAAAGTCTATAGGAACGCTAAAAACAGTTTTACTCCATGTATGGTCTTCGCTTCCCTTTTCGATAACTGACATCTTAATCAACAGCATGGAAAGTTGATGATGTCAATGTATTCACGCTAAGGATGGGCATATCCCTTATTGAATCTCCTTTTTAATTTGTTTCTATGACATTTTACCACATAAAACTGTGATTATTCTTTTCTTCTAGAATGAATTTAGCAGTCGTGAACTAGCTTTTTTTGTTGTAAATCACTTATACGTTTTTTTATGTAAACTTATATGATGCAGTCAATACATATCTATTTCCTGCATACATCACCCAAATTTGGTGTTTCTACATCCATTCATTAGCAAATTAGGCGCAATAAACTGCTTGTTCATTTACTTTTGGAATTCAGTGTATTTTTTTTTTTTCTTTTTTTTTTTTTTTTTTTTTTTTTGATTCCTAAAAAAAATTGCTTATGAATAATCCAAAAATATGTAATTTCTGTCATTTTTAAAATGCTTAAATTATACAGTAAAAGCGTAGGGCATCAATTTTAAATGCTCTTTTTTATTAAAACTCTCTCTTGATCGATTAATTACTCAGTAAGTTTCAATTGAGAATCACTAAATAAAAATAACTTAAATATTAAATTAACTGTTCTTAATGCAAGATTAATGCGAGCTAAAACAAATCAATTTTTTTAGAAACGAAATTAGGAAAGTGTGATGATTACAAGAACATGATATTAAAGACATTTGTGGCACAGTTTATTTGCTAAATTAATTAAACATAAACGCTAATTTCTTATTTCAACTAAAATTTAATTAGAAAACATAAAAGCAATAACATTATACTGGCAGCCAAAGTAATATCATTTAGTCCTGTTTTTTGTACGCCTCAAATGTCTGCCATTTTATAGTATAAAAGTAGAGAATTAACTATTAGAATTGAACATTTTCTTAAAAAATATAAATGAATTATCAAAGTAACAACGAAGTATTTAGTATAATTTTTTTATTTCTGTCTAAAGTTCGTGTTGTTTAGCGTTATTTTTATCCTCTGGTCGACGGGATTTCACACAAGTATCAAAATAATATTAGTTGTATATAGGGCTAGAATAAAAAAGAGCTAGCTCATCACTTTTATATGTCGCATACTACGAAAAAGGGAGGGTGACGTCACAGGCCATCGACTATGGTCGCTCTTTTTCCATTTAGTATGCTTTACACCATTTTGTTTTAATTAAAATTAATTTTTAAGAAAGTGAAACATAACATCATATTCTGTTCATTTTTGAACTAAAAAAAGAGCGTACTTTTAGAATTTTCCAAAAAAATCAAATCAAATTATTTTTTAAAAAATTTTTAAAATGGTGACAAAATTACTATTACGAATGCTAAAGTATGCTGAGAACATTTAATCAATATGAATAAATGGATGATGGCTTGGTTATCCAGTGAGAAAAATATTGAAAACTTCAGCATTCCTAAAATTCAAAGTGCTAACTTTCATATTATGAAATATATTTCACGATCCTTCAAGAAAAAATGGACAAATGAAAAAAAAAAAAAAAAAAAAAAGATTACAAAAAATTTTTAATAAAACAAATGTAAGCAAATATAGTCTCTATCTAAAATGCAATATGCTTTTAGAAAATAATAAAAAATTAAAGAAACAGTTTATGTATAGAAAATAGAAGGATAATCCTCTAAAACTTAGGAAAAATGTTTCAGTTCAACTGTAAGAATCATTGAACACTTAAAGTTAAGTGAAAAACGCCAGAGAGAAAGAGAGATTAAAAACAACGATAAAATTGGTACAAAAAGATAATAAACTGAGGGCGATAAGAATGACTAATTCATACGCTTAAAGAAGACTAAAATGAAAGGAAAATTCAAGCAAACATAAAAGGTTCTGAATTTAATTATATTCCTGGAATTTTGAGATTTCTTGTTACTGATGTAAAAAGTGTAGGAAATTGCGCGATTTGAAAATGATATAAACATTGAGTTGTGATGAAATGTAAATAGACTCGAAACTTTCTTATGACACTTCAACAAATGAATTTTTTAGCTCATTTTGTAAAGTTCATGTAATTTTATTGTGGAGAATAATTTTTCCATCTATTTTAATTTTATTAAGATGCTAAACTCTGCTTTTAATTTGTTTGATTTACAAGGTGATAATTTAAATATCAAACTATAAATCTTGAAAAAGGAATTCACATCTTTAGATACAAATGTTGATATCACTTTATTTGTGTAAGAAGTTATACTTTAAGTGGTAAATTGTGTAATGCTTTCATAATTAATTAATTAATTACTTAGAATCATCAAGAAACAATACCATCAATTAAAATGGATCATTTTAATTTCTAGAGGTAGACTTACACTTTCTATAAAATTATTGATCTAAGCAATAAGCCAAATCTAAGGAATAAATTTCGTAACGAAACATTTTATAAAAGAAGAAAAGTTATTTCAAAGTTGACAAATGAAGAACATTCTTTTTTTCAATAAGGACAAACATTTTTAATTAGAATAACTTGATTTTTCTTAAACATTGAGAATGTTCATAAAAGTGAGGGCCTTAAATAAAACTCAATGGTTTGTCTTCTCATAAGGTCCAATAAAAGAAAAAAAGAAAGGGATGAAAAAAACTTACAAAATCAAAACAAACTGAATCTTATTATTGAAGTTATATTTAGAAATTAAATAAAGAAAAATAAAAGAATAAATAACTATATTTTCAATATTTTATACATTTCTTATATAATTGGAATGTTGATAAGGATTTTTGAAAGTTTAATGAACAAGGCTAATAAAAATGCTCATTTTTCTGAGGCATTTGGATAGTTTTTACTTGTTTAAAATAAAGTTAAGCCTTCAAAATTATTGTTGATCTGCAACCCGGTCTAACGAAATCAGTTCTGATTCATGAATCTGCTGACCTTCAAATGTAGTTAAAGACGATAAGAGGGGAAGAATAAATTTCTTCCCAAGGAAACCCAAACATTCTAGGATGTGTTTGCAGAAGCTTCATGTTGGAGGATTTTGGACCAAGAGCTTAGAATTTCTCACTTTCAGAAAATGTAAGACATTTCTGCCGGCGATGGCAAAGAGCAAGAGGCTGGTGTAGGTTTTTCTGGTACACGAGAGTGTTAGAGATAGGCCTGACTTACAACCATTGTACTAGAATTACTAAAAGTAAATAATGACTAATTCCTTAGAGTCTCTGAACAATTCCTTCTCCCATGGTGCCTGACTACGTTATCAACAAGCATTTTCATAATTGGTTTCGCGGAACACTTGAACTAACCCTTTTACTTTCCCAGCCCTATGTAACATACTAACTTTTAATAAGAACCCGATTAAGTTAACACATAATTTAAATTCATTTGGTTAGATTAAAAGCAACACACTAAAATTTGATGTTCCATTAATATCAAAACTATATTACATTTTCGAAAACAAATTATTGTTCTATAAACATACAGAGCATTTATAAAAAAATAGTCTTTTATTCAGAGCCTTCAGTATTTGTAGCATAACTATTCATTAAACTAAGGAATGAAAAGAATATTCATATTTTATTAAAAAGTCTGAAAATTAGCCAGTGATAAAAATATAACTTCGAACAGAGCTTACAGGTAAATTTTTATTATTAAATTACATCGTAAGCTTACAGATTAAAGCAAAACATGCTTAATAATGGCCAGATGTGTACCGCTGATCACCGTAAAGGCAACACCCTGAAGAAAGCCTGCAGCAAATAACATGAAATTTACAACATGCATTAGCGAAGGAGAGATATGCAAATGATTAGAATTTCAGTGCAGACGCACATCATGTGCACTTGTGGCGCCACTTCAAAGCGCTATTTAAGGCTTGGAGACTTCGACGATTTCAAGTTTGGCAATTCTGTTTATCTTGTGTGTGTGTGTGTGTGTGTGTGTGTGTGTGTGTGTGTGTGTGTGTGTGTGTGTGTGTGTGTGTGTGTGTGTGTGTGTGTGTGTGTGTGTGTGTGTGTGTGTGTGTGTGTGTTCGTTCTCAAACAAAACAATCTATCATGGCTCGTAGAAAACAACGATAATTTTTTTTTTTGATCAAGTATCCGAATTCGACAGAGGAAGGATAGTGACTTAATGACAATGTGGATTATCTTTCAGGGATATCAGTAGTCGTTTTGGACAAAATCAAACAACTGCAATGCGGATATGTGATAGTTGGATGCAGGAGGGTACGATGGACTGATGCGTTTGATCACACCCACCTCAATTCACCACTTCACGTGATGACAGGCAAATTGTGCGCAAGGCAGTCACGGGTCGCTCAGCCACATCACGGATTAGCACAGCACGTTCAGTCTGTAACGCATCATCCAGTATCTGCTCGCACCATTCAACGCCGTTTGCAGCAGAGTGGTCTACCCTTGACGCAAGAACCACCGCCAATGGTGCGAGGAAAGAAGAATGTGGAACTTAGAATGGAATGAAATTGTTATTACAGATGATTCAATATTCTGTATGCAACACCACGATGGTTGTATTCGAGTCTGGAGACACCGTGGAGAGAGGATACTGAACAGCTTCATTATGCACCGCCACACTGGTCTTGCACCGGGTATTATGATGTGGGGCGGTACTGGATATCACTATCACACTCTTCTAGTACGCATTGTCGGTACTTTAAATAACCAGAGCTGCACCTACGAGGTGTTGAGTCAGTTGTCCTTCCTTATCTTCAGGGCTTGCCCATAGACATATTTCAACAGGATAATGAGCAACCCCACGTGGCATGCATTGTCCAAGATTTTTTCATCAATCGCCAGATTGAATTGCTTCCTGGCTGGTTAGCTCTCCAAATATTTCACCGAT